>CM056201.1:44822749-45422749 GCA_029692085.1 Gymnothorax javanicus
TTGTAGAAGTGTTGAGTTTGCCCTCTAATTAAAACAGGGAGTCCAAAACTCTCCTAGCCATTTTACAACATTCAAGATTTCCACCTAGAATTACTCAGTGTATTTAACAATCTGTTTGGATTGTCTTTATCATAAATTGAGGAATCCCAACTTCAACAGGAAGTGGCTTGAATCATCTGATCAGGGTGTCATGACCCTACTTCGTTCCTCTGTCTGTGTCCATAGCACTGACATGAGAAACCCATTTCGTTAATACCATGGAGCAGGGCAAAGATGACTTTATGCACAGCCAACATCAGAAAGCTCCAAATGTACACCACCCTTTTCCAATGAGAGACTACACTCCCTAAAAACACATGCTTTCTTTTTCTAGGGATATGTTCAGGGAATCAGAAAAAAGAAAAAAAATTAACTTAGGAACTATTCTTTCCAATATTCATCGCAATATGAAGCAGTTTGCAATGTTGTGGGGTGGAATAAGATCAATAATAGTGGGAAATTTATGGGTAACATAATCTCAAATGCTGATTGTAACCTTCTGTCATTGTGACCATTGTGAGATATGAGGCAATCTGACAGTAACTGCCACAAACTGCATTCATGCCTGATGTAGGAGCTTTGTTTTGTCGTAAGTCAATCAGTTTTACACAAAAAAAACAAATACAAAATATCTCCATAAATATATTGTCATCTCTTATTCAATTGCGGACATAATAATAAAATAATAGCGGCCCTGTTTTAGAACGCCACACAGATCATAATGTCCCATTTATTCCAACATATAAAACACCTCTGTGATCTTAAATCTGACCCAGGAGCAGCCTGGGTTGGTTGGAAGGAGGGGAATTTGTATCCTTAATACTGAATCCTAAAATAAGTGCATGTGTGTAAAGCATTCGTATGAGAAAGAGAGAGGAAGCTGCAGATACAGAATAGGTTTTTGACCTAAAATATTTTTATCCACCCATGAAAAGATGACGCAGCCCTGAATAAATAAGGAGAGACTGTTTCAAATGAAAGAAATGTACAGCCGTATTCAAACTGGATGAACACAAGATATGCAAAACCAGTTAACATCAATCATGTACATATTGTCCTCTCCAGGTACCTAGAGTATTTACATTTCCAAGTTTTCCTAAATTTTACAGGAAAATAAAACAAATGATCTGTTTATTTGTGTTCCATCCCCAGTTTAAAAAGCACTAAAATCGTAACGTGGCACACAACTTGGCACACTAAAATACTAAAATGAAACCCATGCATATACAACTAGTGAGTTCAATTAACATTAAAATAGTTATCAGTCAGAGAAAATAAAACAGGAGAAAATCAAAAATAACTGGCACAATATATTTCAAATACTGAAATGCACCCAATTTCAAGTATAACAGGTTTCTTCAATTTAAAGATCTGCAACTCAATAAACAATAACTCTGAATATATTAACGAATCATTTTTCACGTTTTCATTTTTATACAGCAAGTTCTTTTTTGAGACTCATTTACAGTCATACACGTTATTGCATTGTTTTTGCATATCTTGTGGAATGCAGGTGAGCATCCACACACTCCTTTGCTGACCCCCACGCACACAAGTAAGCAGGGACCCACCCGCCCTACCCTCCAACTGGGAACATCCCCACAATCCCACTCACATCTACAGACAGACATGCAACCCCAAATGAAATCAATGATTTCGGTCATGCCTATCAGGGATGCCACCTAGCTCTGAAACATGGCATAGTCATTTGTTGGGGGAAAGCAAGAAAAAATCCAAAACAAATATAGATAAAATATGGGGAAAGACAAGTGGCTAAGTGTTTGATAATTTTATGAGTTTTGAACTTTAGTGTATAGCCATTCACTAACTGTTATACATACAGCCATACTGAAAACAAAACCAATCTGAAAACCTCTTGCAGCAACTGAACACCTGTAGCATGTAAAACAGAACAGATGGTACTCACTTGAAAGAAAAATCTCAGAGACAGCGCACGGGCCAACTACAGAAACAATCCAGAGGGGGAGCCCGACAGAATTGCACCAGTTTGTAAATTTGACATGATGAAGAAAAATAAATATTCAACATCGAATAACTGAAATTTTCTTGATAAAATTAAAGATTCACCAAATTAGACTTGGAAATGCCCAAGAATCAAACAAGGTACACTGCCACACTCCAATATGCAATACCGCTTTTCGCATTTGTAATGAAACCAGCCTCTTGTCACCTGACAACTGTGTTCCTCATGTTGATGCTGCAAATTCACTAAAATAGAAAACATTACATCTTCAGGTGCAAGCTTAATCCCTTTACAACATTTATATAGATGGAAAATCCAGGTCCTAAATACATCCATCATGAATCACACAATGATAGTGTTGATGACACTTGTATATTGTATTTGCATAATTAGTGAATCATTCTGGATCACGTGTACTATGCCACCATTTTTTTAGTATTCATGTGTATTGTGTATACACACACAGTGTTGGACAAGGCAGAGAAACCAAACACAAATGCAGGAGAAAAATAATAATAATAATAATAATAATAATAATAATTAGCCCTGTCAGTTGTATTTTACAGCTTTATGATCACTCAATTCATAATGTACCTGATGTACCTTCTGCTTCTCGTATTACATACTTTTCCCTTATGTACTTTGCACAAAACTGGATTTCCCCTTGGCTTTCATCGAAATGGTCCGCTGAGATTTCTAGCCTGGAAAAGTTCGTAATTCATATGCACATGAGAACCCAGTTTACAGGCGTAGATGTCAGACTGCTGTACCGGCTTTCTCTCGATGTGTATAGATCCCCCAATCGCAATCAATTACATAACACGCAGTACTATCTGAATGATGATTGAACGGGAGGAAAAGCTCAATTATCAAACACAGCATAGGCCAAAGTATATTTCCTCCATTCAGGTCCTATCTCCAGTGTACAGCCTCCAGTTGGTGCATGCAGGTGATCTCAGTAATTCACCATTCAGAAGTAAACTCACAAAACATGAAGACAGCATCAGAGTGCACAGCTACAGAAGCATCTGTCTCTGTCCTGCGGTGAAGCACCTCCAGCTTCAGCTACATAACAAAACCTTCATATCTCTTTTAATAGCAAGAAAAACCGACACACTCCAAACCTTTCTTAGCAGGGAAAAAATAAATAAATAAATACAATCTGACTGGAGTATATTGACACAGAAATTTCCCCACTTCAATATAAAGCTTATCCCTATGGCCACAGGTGGATTTCTTAATTTCTTGAATCCCCTACCAAAAAATCAAGCAAGAACTGAATAGGGACAACACCCAAAACCTTTGGAAACAAAACAATAAAAAATATAGGCTGGTCTCTAATTTTTGCACAACACTGCACAGTATAAATATACAATTTCTAATTTAGATATTGACGCACGTGTGATTGCCGGCACCCACTTTACTATTTGGACTTGGGTACTCAGTAGACCTCTCGCTCAATAGGCAAGATTTAGAGTGGAGGACTTTCCAGCTGTGGGCTCAGATTTACTTCCACAGATTCCAACTTAACCTCCTGCTCCATTCTTCCCAACCACCTGCTCTCCAAATCCAGGAAAGGTGAAATGGAGGTCTAAGAAAATACCTAAGAAAATACAAAAAAAAAAAATCCCCCCAAAAAAAACATAACCGAAAATGCAGAAGAATGGGCTGAAAAGTCGAGGTATATGGCAGCAGATGGTGCCGTCCCTGTTAGGTTCAGCTTTAGTTTGATACTTCTCCTTCCTGCCACCTGCTAGAGACAGGAAGTGGCTGCCGCAACGGACAGCGTGATGAAAGAGGACAGAGATCAGGGCAGCAGGCGGCTCCTGAATCTCGGCACCCCTCTGCTCCCGATTCACAGCGTATCCTCAATTTTGTGTCCTCCCTGTTCAGTCCAACGTCTCTCGCGCCTTTCGCGTAGTAAAACGGAGGGTCCGAAGAACACAGCCCTCTCTGGCCCCTCCCGCCCCGAGCTTCCCGTTTCCTGCATGGGCATCCAGCAGCCGACAGAGCCTTGGGTGCTGATTGTGCTGCAGCTCTGAAGTACGAGAAGAAGAGGACGCGGAGCAAAAGGTTGTTCTCCAGCTCTTCGGCGAAAGGTTGGCAGCAGCTCACGAGAAGAGGCACACTGACATCGCAACACCAGGCGGAAACTGACCAGCACAATCTTACAGGTTCCCCAGGGGCTCAGCTTGCCCTTGATAATCATGCCTGGTGGCCAACAACAAATATAAAAATAACAGAAAACGTACATAAGCCAAGGACAGACATTCATTTTGCTTCCTCCAATTCTACTTTTTTGCGTTCCTATCTCTGCCCCAAGCCATCGTTCAAGAGCACATAATCTGCGAGGCACTTTTGAAACACGCCCAGAAACACACACACACACGCTTGCAAGCACACGTAACTACGCGCATACACTTGGGCTCACGCACACAAATTCACTGAAAAACAATCCAATCAAACACTGAATTAAAATAAATAAAAACGCTGACAATTGGCCGCCAACATCTTGTCGCACCTCAGAGAGAGAGAGAGAGAAGTGGGGAGAAAGAGAAAAAAAGACCGTGAGACCTCTGTGCTGCTGTTCCTACAAACTGGTGACACAATCCACGTCGTCATCTTCCAATAGCCCACAATCCCGTTGCCCTGAAAGGGAGGCCCTGTCCTCTTCCCCCTCTTCCCCCTCCACCCCCTCCTCCAGGCCCCCTGTGGCGCAGGCCTCCCCTTGGCCGCCCATGGCCCCCGCGGGCCCTTCGGCGTGGCTTGGCTCCTCAACGCCATGGTCTCTGCAGTGCATAAACGGCAGCAGGTTGCCGTTGGGGCTTTGCTGAGGGTTGCCATTGAGGATGTTGTCAGCCGCGTCCTCCATTTCCTCAATGGTCATGTCGCACGCATCCGCCAGCTCATGCTTCGTCACCTCAATGAACGACGGGTCTTGTGCGTATCGACCGAGGCCTTCAGATATCAAAACCTGAAAAAATGTGAGCAAAAAAATCTGTGAAAATGCAAGAATAGCCACTGCGATGAAAACGCTTATATGGGATTTGTAGTTTAATGGATGACACAATAGTCAATTAAAAAAGGCATTGGGTATATATCTGTGCATAGATAAGACAGGGTGTGTAAAAACAGGCCAGTGAGTACAGCCTTTTGACGTACTTGCCCACAAAGTACAATTATTAAGAATTGCAACAAACTACTAAAGCAGTCTACGCAAAAACCTCTGAAGGCATTTTAGGCCCGAGGACCTGCAAAAATCTAAACATTGCAGGTCCTCCCAAGGTATTGCAGGTCCGAACTTTCAAGAACTAAAAACTTAGAAAGCAATTAAAAAATTAAGTTCAAAGTTTGCATTCTTTTCACCCCACCCACTAGCCCACTCTGTTTTTCAACCCTGGGTAGAAGGTAGAACCCGAATGTGATGGAGGTCAGAACTCAGAAGCATGATTCACTGGGTGTGCACTCGGATTTTTTTTCTTTTTTGCCTTTATCCACTATGGCTAAACAACCTGATAATGTTCTAGCCGCAAAGAAATCTTTTTAGCCACACAATCGAAACACTGTGTTGCACATGTGACTATGTCATGGTGGCTTTATTGTGCTATATTGCTATGTGTGCAATTGCTTATTAAGTTACGTTTATAGCAGTGACATGCCGTCGGAGGTGAGTCAGGTGAGGCTGAATCCTCACCGTTAAACAAACGATAACTCCCCATTACTTTGCTTGTTTAGCATTCAGAGGATTGATTAACTACCTTGCAATTTATCAAGTCTAACCGGCAGAATGACAAGCCAATTTCAGTTTCAATGGCATTATTGTTCAGTGCATTGAACTTGAAATGCTAACGAGACGGCAAATTTGCTTACAAGAAATTAACGCAAGCCATTACCAAATATTAAAACCTGTCTTATGCCGCGTTCAATGCTTGATCAATATGTTTACGATAATGTTTTTCCCCTTAAATACTTATTTTAATGCCATTCAAAAAAATAGGGAGTTTATTTTCATTTTTCCTTTATAATCTGATAAAACAAAAGATTAAAACAATACACGGAATTACCGAGAGAGTTTAGATTTTTTTCTAATTAATTATTAAGATAATAATTGCAGTCTTGAATCAAAGCGTATACGTGAATTAATCTTTTTGTCACCACCTCGTAATCATTACAGGCTACATATAGGCTGGGTCTTAATTGTTTGGTTGAAAAAAAAAGTAAAAATTGATTGGTTGTCAATCAGGCATAGTGCATGGAAACAGGTTGACAAAATCCAGAGAGAAAAGGTGAAGTCACTGCCTCCTCTGACAGCACGTCTTTGGTTTATATGTTTATAGTCTTTAGATTATATAGCCATCTAGCTGGCAAGTTAACATGAACTGAGGAAAGTCTTTGTAAATAATCATCATATTTAAGTGATATGCTTAGGTTTTGCCCTAACTTTACTCACTTAGCTAGCTTTGATAGGCATGAACTTCCTTGATATCTGAAATTGCGGCACTTTCATGTGTCTCAAGAGCAATTGCTGTTACAGCTAGCTAGATAGTAAAGTTGGGGCAAAAAACAAATGACATCACTTAAATACGACGATTGCTTACAAAAGCTTTCCTTAAATAGCATTAGCTAGCTATCCAAATGGCCATATAATCTGAAGATTAATGTAATATGTGATCGCATAAGCAGCTGACATTAGCCGTAAAGTGATGCCTCAGCCCGAACTGTCTGCTTGCTCTTCACTTACCAGAAGCTGTTTATCAAGGTTGAAAGAGGTTGTGGGGGTATGAACACTGCCGCATTGAAAGTGACCAATCAAAGTCATCAAATTCGCGCCCCGCTCAGAGATGGGAATCTGGCAACAGCGTGATGCACTTGGGTCGAATATAATTATTTAGGATGAAAGCTTTCACCACCATGGCGAAGAGCCTGAAGAAATCTTTCGCCTCAGATGGATTTATGTTGCCACTGGCGATGTGGCAAATGTGGTTCCCTACTGTGTATTTACGCGTAGATTCCTCCATCGACAAATTCAGTGCTCCTTTATATCCTCCAAAGTACTCATGTTGATAGCCAATCACTCAATTATTTAATAGGCTCATCTGTGTAACTGCACACTTATAGTTCACGCCCACGTGAAGCTTCCCCGGTAATGATGTCTTGATTGACTCGTTTCTTATCCAATGCCAGAGTAAACTTTCCACAGTAACTGAAAGACACTGATTGGACAATCAAAAGAGTATATAAGCTTTGCATAAGAGCAAGGTAGTTTGTATTCTCTTAAGGTTGAGCCCAGTTGCGCAGCTGAAACTCCCAAAACCAGCCTGAAGTGTTCAGTTACATTTACGGGATTTAAATTAGGTATGGCCATGGTCAATGGGAATTATTCTGAATGAAACAGGACTGGAGGGTTCCTTCTACCTGATACATCTGTCTCTGGAGGAGGGATTCAGTGAAGAAAGGTGATACTGCTACTGTTGTAGCATTTTGTTCAATATGGCTTTTTGTTTAGGAATTTATACTGTATTCAATGCAATCAAATGCTGAGGTTTTCTGTCATTTAATATGCCAACAGCTCGAGGACTTTGGTAGACCCCCGGTACGTTCATGGCACCATTCTGTTCAATCTAGGGTAGAATATTGCCTGATTTCTCTGATAGTGGAATGTCTGTTCTGTTAAAATAAGGTATATTTCAGCAATTACTGTGTTACTGAGTTATACTTATTTCTCATAAGGTGTGGAAAGTGTCTATATAAGGTTATGAACTCGGGAGTGGGAACTGCTGGCTTTTCATTGCAGGCTGAATGTTCTGACCATTAAATAAGCAGTTTCTTTGAGTATGTGTGCTGGCTTGTGGGGCTCTGAAGAAAAATTGACTAAATTCTAAACTTTATCGTGGAGAAAAGGCATGTTTTGGGTTTGGAGAAGTTACTGGTGACCACTGATGTCCAACTGCACCTATATTAATTAACTCGTGCTAAATTCAACCAGAAAATTATTAGTTCATATTGAATTTCATGCATCAAAAGTTGATTTGTATTAAATATATGATTATTTTATGATTTGACTGCGCACCATTTTGAGGGATGTGAGAGTTTGGGGAGCCACCTGGAGAGCTGTCTTATTTGGCTCCCAGAGAGTGTGATGAGCGCCAGCTGCAGCTCAGCTGCCTGCCAGCCTAGTTTCCCGCCACTTGCACCAATCATTCTATTATTAGTTCAGCTCTTTCATTGGTTCAGTTTTCACCTCTCCTCACTATTTAGTTCCTGCTTTGTTTGGTTTTACTTTTTCGGTCAGACCACTCACTTCACTTTCTCGATGCTGGTTCGGTTCGCTCTCTTTTGGAGATTAAATTCTCTTTTCTGATAGCTTGCGTTAATTCGCATTTCTAAATTTAGCTTTCTAAATTTATCTCTATTTCGGAGTGCGCGTATCTGCCTCCCCTTACTTTGTTACTATTTTTGGTTTTGGCTATTTCTCCCTTTCTGGAGTGTTTTTAGTTCACACATTTTGTAATCCTCATTGCCATTGTTCCTAGTGCTTGTGTGCTTATTGTGTACTTTGTGCAATGTCTAACAAACCAGTCATTTTGCCTGCTACTCTGCACTAGGGGTCTCCCTCTATTCCTGCACATAACAGACTAGGTAACTTAGAATGTAATGTTCAAATGAATTATACTTGTGGTGAAGGAGTTTATGATTCCAGAAATATATAGTTTTAACCCCCAGCCATTTTTCAATTCTCAGTATTATTTTTTTTATGACTTCAATGCTGGATTTTCATGAAGATTTTTTATGTTTGCAGCCCTATTTCGCAACCAAAATCATGAAAATAAACTGAAATACGATGAAATTTTAAATGCTTCAAGTGTCGTGACTAACCATATTCTTCCTCTCTGTAAAGCTACAATCTTGAATTATAAAGCCTCAAATAAGGTAACACATAAATAGCCAGATTTTTGGCTTCTGTGCAAAGGGCTAAAATGCTCCAAATACGTGTCTAAATGAACGATTGTCATCTTATCTAAATGGCGAGAACTAGCAGCACCTGAGAGTGGAGTGTTCTCGGAGTGAATCTATTGTTAATTATGCAAATGACTGAGAACAGGTCAGGACTAATAATTGTTTTAAAGGGATGTCCTGTGTCCTCCCAGTTCCCAGTTCTGGTGCCCCCACAGCTACGAGAGGAAGCCATTTGTTACTGTAGAGCAGAAGGCTAGGGATTGCCGGCCCAGTCGGGCCTGTAAATGTCTAAATATGGTCCTGAATTGCCAGTCTGACCCCTTTATTGCCGTTTTAGATCCACGGACCCGTAAGTTTCGCATAGACTGCTAAAGAACTGAATACACTGACATGAACTATGGTGGCTATAATGCTGATAAACTAAAAATACAAAAAATATTTTTCCTCTCACCGCCTCAACCAGACTGCCGGCACTGCCATGAGAGAGCAGCGTAGAGTCTCTCCTCACCACAGGGGGCACTGTGAGCGAAACGGGCCTGGGGGGGCGCTGGCAGGGTCCAGCACTGTTCCCGTTACTGTCGCTGTACCAGGGCCCACAGTTGACGGAGGGGAGGCTGCTGTTGAGCTTCTCGTAGGAGCCGGCTCCCTCCAGGCAGAACGTGGGCACCCTCTGGTACGGCCGGCTCCCTCGGGCACACGGACTGGCGGGTGGCGTAGAGCACAGTCTTGAGAAGAGAGTTGGAGAGTGACTCCTCCTCAGGAGGGGGCTCAACCCCGCCACTGCCAGGGCCTGAGGGAGAGACAACATTAACTAGAAGGGTTCTCACAGACCACAGACCTCCGCCAAGCCCGGTACTTCACAGTTCGAAATTGACTGTTTTGACACTATTGAACTTTACAACTGGGGGTGTCTTCGATTAAAGATTTTCATAGTCGAATCTGATTAGCCAGATTTTGCCCATAGTCGACTGATTGTCGAATCGTGTTTTTTTTTGTTTTTTTTTAATGAATACATATTTTGCATCACTGCACTTGACTCATCATGCTCCTAAAATGGCAATTCTGTGTCAGTTTCATTATTTACCATTTCATCTCGATAAAAGCTTACCCTGATCTTTTTTATTTTTTTTTATTTTATGTCGTCATTTGTAACATCCTCTGTCTCGCTGCTCACTCGCCGTTCCTAACTGTGAGATTGCTCTCAGGGTCTTATTGATGATATCAATAATTGGCATCGGGGTAGCGAAGCTTTTCAAAGTTAAAACTAATTTAGAAACTATTTCCGGGCCGCCATGTCGCAGGAAAGACTATGCGGGCTCACCCTTCTGTCTATCGGAAAAGACGTTGCATCCAGGCTGGATTATAAGTATTTAATTGCTGAGTTTGTGGCCCAAAAGGCAAGCAAAGTGACCATCACCTAATCAATGAATGGTGAGCGGGAATCTGATGTTCTAAAGTAATACTGCAGCAGAGCGTTTGTGACTGACAAGTATTAAAAAATATACTGCATCGTAATCAAATGTTAAACTGTTGCGGGTGTCAGCGGATACTACACCTTTGTTAATCTGAGATTTTTCCATAGAAATGAGTCAAAATAAGCGATTGTCACCAGTGAGTGTGAGCCATTAGGCATTAGTGTTTGTTGAATTGTAATTTGTGACGCACTATCATACTTCAACATGCCAATATAAAGTGACAGCTGAGCTGATTTGATGATAAAAACCAATCGTTGTGCAGTTGATTTTTTTTTCCTTTGAAAGATTATAAATAATATCAAAAAATCATAGTTGAAATTCTTGCCCCAATAATGCTGTTTTAGTCTAAAAATGCATGTCATTTCACCGGGTATAACTAGAACAGCTATGTGCTTGCAGCCTGACATGATTAATGCGCGTGCTTGTGAGCAGGGCCTCGAGCATCAAGTCGGCACAGGGCCTCGCACCCCCCCGCGACGGCGCTGACTGCAGTGGGTGATTTATTAATGCGTAGTAAGTATAGGTCTACTGTTTAAATGCACACGACATTTTCAATTCTTTAGTAACAGAAATTAGGCTGATTTTGTATCAAAATAGGCTATATATAATGAAAACAAAGATATTCTATGTAAAAATTTATACTCAGCAGCCTGGGCACCCCCATGTAGTCAGAATGGTATGATCTTGGTCACATAACAACATTTTCCGACGATTCGACTATGAGGTTGATCGTCGAATCGGACTCCTCCGAATCGAATCGTCGAATAGTCAACTATTCAAGGTCACCCCTATTTACAACCATCCACAATTTTAAGATGTATCCCATTTATTCCATCAGGACCATTTACCGCATCTCACATTGTTTATGAAAGTGAAAAATAATTTATGTATCTGCCCTGTGACCTGGATCCACTCAAAATTTAATAGGTTCTTTCCTGCCCCAGGCTACCTTTTATCATCAAGATTCATGAATATCCGACCAATTCTTTTATCATAGTCCTACTGACAAACAGGCGAACAAACAATCAAACCAAACCAAAATTATGATCTCCTTGGCAAAGGTAATGAAACGTTCATCTGTGTTGTAAGGAACACTGGGTTTTTGGTATTATGCCACACTCGTCTAATGTTGCTTTACAACACGGCTTGGCAATATTGCTTTTAAACAGTGACAAAATGACATGGACATGCTGACGGCTGCTCCCTAACCTGATGGTGTACAAGGTGAAGCGGTAGTGCAGTTTTCTGGGAGACGTCCGTCCTGGTCTGTCTCCTCAAACACTCCAAGTGGAAGGACGACCTTCGGCCTGAGTGGCAGAGATGGGATGGTTAACATGGACTGCTTATACACATTTCAATTAATGTGTTGATATGAATATGCAGAATACTGAAATCTGATACAAGACAGTAAACAGGAAGATGAGGGACTTAACAATAGATGCTACATTGGGAAATTTGATGTCATTAGTTAAGTACATGGAAATCCATTTCTCTATAATTTTGAAAATTCAATAACTGCGCATACTGTATGTCGAACATACTGATGTCGCAGCATACGGTGACCCTCTTAAGATAATATTGTCACTCAAAGGTTGCATAAATATTCTCCTTGGGTACTGTTAGGATTAATATGAAACACTCTATCTGAGTGCCCACTTCAGTGGCAATCAACCTGCATTAAGCAGAAGCACAGACCTACTGTACTTATGACTTAGTCAATGGCTGCTTAACATGGGGAATATGGCGCAATAATTACATTGATGAAATGGAGGCCATCAGCAAGGCATGTAAATGAACACTAGCTTCACCAATCATTTGAAAGAAAGCAAATAATTAAATACATCCCATCCTCCAGCACTTTCCATTAGCTGGCACATTAGCTTTTTGTTCTAGTATCATGATCAAGAGATTGAAAATTAGCCTGAATGGTTTTCTTCATAACAGGATGGCTACCCCCTGCTTGCTCAGCCCTTACCTAATGCTGTTGGGCACAGGAAGGCTCTTTTCGGGGACTGCCAAGGTCTCCTGTCTTCACTGTCATCTCCTTCCTCCATGGGAGCCAACTGTTTGCTTTCCTCATCCTGATACACAAGCCTGGACCCAAAGCCCACACATACATTTCAGCAAAACGCATCCTACAATCAATAAACATTTACAACAAAAAAGGGTACTCAAGCATATACTCCGTACATATTGCATGTATGTTTTGTGAATTATATTCGCAAAGGAGGTTTGTTTCCTGCAAATTTTTGTTTGTCACTTGTTTTCCATCCAGTTTGTGACTTGATTTTTTTTTCAATGGGCACATTGGCCCTCAATTATCAAACTTGCGTAGGATCTGCTGTAGATTCTGGTGTAAATATCAGCGTTCGCCAGGTGTCACGTCTGATTTACTAAAAAGTGTGTACGTCGCCGATTTCGGTGTAGAACTGGCGTGGCATTGATAAATCTGGCGGCTGAAACCATCGTAATTTACATGACACGCCCCTATAAATTCATGCTCCGGGAAGCATAGTCCTGCCCACTTTACGACGTGGACTCTCGAAAGATGGCAAAGAAGAAAGAACTTCACTGAGGAGGAAATATAAATTATCACGTCTGAGGTGGAGAAAAACAAAATAATTTTATTTGGAAGCCTTAAGAGTGGCATAAAGGGAGCCCAGAAGGCTGCAGTTTGGAAAACTATTGCTGCTGCGGTAAACACCGTTGAGGTGGAAAACCGGAGTGCAGCAGACGTTTGATTTAATTCATTAATAAATCGAAGTGACTATTCCCGTCCGAGCACAAAAATTGAAGTTCTATTTTAAGCAGTACTTTCTATAAGCAGCCCTGGAATGGTCATCAACTTGCACACTTATAAGTGTGGCCAAGAAAAAAATTCAGCATTGGCTACACGTGCAAGTGCGAATAACATCGGCCTTATAAATTCAATTTATAGATCCATGATATTTCAGGTTATATAGCCTACATAATTACACAATCCAAATGCTTACATGTAGGTTTCAAAAAAGTGGTCCGATTTTAAGATCGCCACCAAAAAATGGGTTGCAGTGCTCAGGCGCAGCAGCGCACGGACTGGTGGAGGCCAATCAGGCTCAACCTCCAGCTGTCACCGTTCAAGGACCGCGTGGACAACACTGATAGGTGGGGAGTCCCCACCGCCTCAATCGGAGCTGCATGAGGGTAATTGTTAAAATACAGTCTGCAGAGATCACTTTTCATTGTACTTTTATTAGTATTACTCCATGACATTTTATTGGGTGCCACACAAAACGAGCAGCCACTCGTCACTTTCCCGGAGGAGATCTTCTCTGTGCCGAAAGTTCCTCACACGGAGGACAGAAGCTTATTCCCATAACAATAGAAGATCTGCCATTGTCAAAATGTGATTGTGGCCAAAGTGTCCGTAGGCCTATATATACTGAGCAACAAAAGAAACGCAAGTTACCTAGTTAGTCAATGTACTCTTATGGTTACTCAGTCAAAGTGACCACAAAATAAAGAAAAGTTTGATGAAACGAGTGAAAATGTGCCCGCGCTAGTAATAAATTTGCTTTTCTAAACTAATTACACGCAAACTTATTTTCCAGTCCGCCTTTAATTAACTTGCGTTTCTTTTGTTGTTCAGTATATATTTGACTGGATGAGCATCTGACATACCACACTGCATATCTGCCAAGCCACGCATTGCGCTTAATCAAATTGATTGTAATTGTCAGCCGTCTGGCCTGACAAGCAGGTTGTCTCAAAATACAAGTTTAATTCATTTCTCAACACAGGTGTTATTTATTTATTTATTCATTCATTTATTAATTTAGCCTATTTATCTATTCAGCCTATTTATTAATTTCACTAATAAGAGCAACAACAGCATGACGTCCGCATCGCTGCATATGGTTTATTACTCATTTTGACAGCTGCACTCATTCCTGCATGTTGTTCGCTGGTTTCAAATTTGCGTGCACCTGGTCAGACCTGGCGTGAGATTTTTGCGGACCGTTCACTCACATTCAGATTGATAAATGCCGATCCTTGCGGGAGATTTGGTGTACACCCATTTTTTTGGTGTACGCACGTTTGATAAATGAGGGCCATTAAGTGCATCATACCATTAATGTATAATTGATTGAAATTGAATTATGAGAGGACAGAGGCAAAGTGGATGAACAGATAGAGAGGAAAAAAGAAAGACAGAGAGAGAGGGTCAGTCAAGGAGTGAGCAGAAGAGGGGAAAGAGCAGGGCTCGGGGATGGGGGTAGTTGCAGTACATTTCAGAGGAGCGAACGCTCTGATCACTGCGATAGTCCCTCTCGTCCACAAACGTCTTGTCATACGCCTCTTCTGTGGAGGCCTCCTCCCGGCGGATGATCGGCAAGCGGCTATCGCTCGAGTCCGCGCTGTGAATGAGAACGGAAACAAGACCAATCAGTCAGTCAGACAGTCAGTCATGGCTTGCTCTACTTCAACAACCAGTATAAGGAATACATGAGGAAGCACAGCCAATGAAAGCTAGTCAGGCAGCTTGCCAGCACAACATACCCTGTGGCTCTAGCTTTAGCAAAGGGAACCTCGGCCAAGAAATGAGGAGGGGGAGCACAGTAGCTCGTACTACCCCACTCCCCGGCACTACTGACACCGGTCACCGGTGCATAAAAAGCTTTCTGTCACAGTGACTACCTCGGCTCTTGAAAAATAAGCCACTCACATATAGCGCTTTTCTACTAGTGGTACCGGCTCTACTCTACTCTACTCTACTCGCCTTTTTTGCTTTTCCATTAGGAAAAAGTACCTGGTACCTGGTACCAGGTACCAGATTTTCTGGTCCCTGCTCTCTTGTGGTTCCAAAAAAAGTACCCGCTCGGCTGACAGGTACTAAAGTGTGATGTGACAACACAGCAGCCCACTGATTGGTCAGAGAGAATTGTCTCTGCGAAAGACAACTCGCTTCCGCATTATCGCTAGGAAACTGGCTTCACTTGTCATCATTGAAACAGGTCTTCAAATTGTGTTTTCGAAACGTGTGTTGTTTTAGGCAGGCTGATAAATATAATGTGCGTTGCCTTACCTTTAAAACAAGGTTGTGTTTATTCACCAAAGCTGCTGCATTTATGAAGTGCGTTTCTTTGTCTGTGACCCTGTTCGTAGCGAAATTAGAAGCAACGGTGTTCCCCTAATTCCCCTTGAGAAAGTTATTATGCTGCCCCTATTTTACGAAAATTGCGTAGGAAATAACTTTACGGGTGCGGAAGAAGCATTTTGTTCTTAGAAAAGGTATCAGATGAGATGACGCGTCGTAAAGCGATAAATTTTAATACTCTGCCGTCTCCTGCGATTTGCGCATTTGCTACGTGTTTTGCCTTCAATTTCAAAGTGAAATGTTTCATGAAGCCTGAATGTCAAGCTAATAAACAATAATTGTTTTGTCATATGTGTTATTTGCTTTAAAAAAAGGTAAATTAACATCCTCGGTGTGTGGTGATTCCATAATTTTTGCCAGGGGTGTAGTTACATTATGGAATACTGATTGTACACAAATGCCTTGAGAATATGTTGCCTTTTTCTATGAATACTCAATGCTTTTTACAGATATCATTGCTTTGCGTTTTTGTGCAACCGAATCGGATACAACACCAGCTGCTAACCTATGCATCAGGACAATGTCAAACAGAAATTACAGTTAAACACTGGCAGACTTTAGTGCCATAACGTGGTGATGTGGTGTTAAACACATAAATATTTAACAAAATCGACAGAATAAAAGTAAACTTTATATAACTGAGGATGCCATCGCGGCAGTAACATGCTGCGTCGCAATGACGAGCAGGTACTGCGGAAGCGGTACTATCCTCTAATGGAAAAGCAACCCCAAAAAACTAACTGGTACCAAGGCGAGTAGAGTAGAGTAGAGTAGAGCCGGTACTGCGTAGTGGAAAAGCGCCATTAGTGTCTAAGGTAAGGGCAGATCATTCCAGTGCAACAGGGGCTACACAGCTCAATTACTGCAGTTCATTATAACTTGATTACTTGCATGGTAATAAAAGCAAAAAAAAAACAACATTGTTTTAGTTTTGCTTTTCTGCTTTCTTTCTCAAATTTCAAGTGGCCAGTAAAAGAAACAGCTAAAGAATGTGACATCCAAGTTTTAAGCTAGCGCATTCGAGGAAAGAAGCATGGAAGAAAGGCACTTCATTTGGAGTTCAACAGGTAGAGACACCCAGGCCACCAATAGGTAATGTTGGCACTAGCAGTGGGGGCCACATTTGGCAATGGCACAGTCCGGATTCAAAACCAGATGAAATGGCCTTTCCATGTACAGGAGCAGTGTTTTAAGAGGACAAGCCACCCAGCTGCCCCGCTAAGTGTACATATTTCTATTGGTATCTTTGTTTTTTGGTCTTCTTTACTGTCCAGTGCCTGTGAGCCAAATGCCAAGAAGCAGAAAGCAACCAAAGTCAAAAGCCATAGCAGTGTGAGAGGGCAATGTGAAGCTGAGGGCATGTGAAGCTAAGCGCCTGTTGCACTCTCTAGCACGGATCTGCCCTGGTATGGGCAGGGCCAGCCCTCTCCATACTGATGTTGCTATCACATGGTGGGCCTCTACCTCTCTCTAAGAGAGTGACATACCGCAGGAGGGTCTCATAGTAACGCGTCCTGGTCGCAGAAGCAGCCGCAGAGAAGAGACAAAGGAGAATCTGTTACCACAACAGGACTGCCCATCTAATTAAGAGAGGAGAGCTGGCTAATGAGGAGGCAGATTAGTTGGGAGGTTGATGGGGGGGGCGATGGTGAGAAGGCCCCTTCTGCCTTATCAATGCAGGGCTGTTAGACCTGATTCTCAGAGTTTCGAGTTTCTGCAGCTAACGAAGCGTATCAAAGCTGAGTCTCAAGTGTTGTACACAGAAAAGGGAAAATCAATCTCAGAAAAAAACTAGGAACAGCAAGGGCATACAAAAAATGCAAACCACCAGATAATAGTCGGCCTTGCCACTAATAGAGCTCTTTTGGGAAAACACCTGTCCCCTCTCAGTGGCTCTGTTGAGCCTCATCATCACACCCATGAGGTAAATGGGGAGAGCTCCTAAGTTTTTGCAGGGGTCACCTGCAGTGGATGGGGGAAGCTAGACCAGAACAAACTTGAGTTTGGAAAAGCATTGCCGCACTGACTCTCTCCACTCGTTCCCTAGCTGTTTATTACAGTCTCACCGCACACTGCTTCTCTGACAGTAATGAGATGCATTCTTCCCGCCAGTATAATAGATTCCATTATGGTAATGGACTATGAGCCGCAGAGGCCATCAAACCATTTAAGGGACTCCGCTCCCTGTAGTAATTATGCCAGCTCTCCTAATAGTATCTATGTTTTTATTTTCTCTTTGCAAAATAAGCTGGGCAAATGGCAACCAATTATACAACAGACCTGGCACTGAAAAGGCTGAGGAATCCAAGTCTTCTGCAGAAAGAGTCATTACTTGTGTGATGCACAGGAAATGGGGTTCACCATATAAAAAATGTTTAAAAGTTCCTGAAAAAAAATGTGTACATGGTATTCACACACATTTTTGCTCCTGACAAGGAAATGTATTTTTTGACACACAATCACAAAGAGGCAGCTTGTGCACTATATGCATAGGCGTTGCAGAAAAAGGGGCTTCAACATTAAGGTGGTGAGTGAATGGCGAATGACTGACAATACCCTCCCCCAGCCAGATGCCAATCACCTCTTGGTGGGGAAGTGCCAGGCTGCCCGGGGCAACATGACAGGGGTGAGGGGCGGACCACTCTGCCCATCTACGGTGCTGATGGAGGGGCAGGGGAAGCGGCCGATGGCGGTGTTGTTGGCGTTGTTGATGTTGGCATTGGAGCCGGATGAGGAGTAGCTGCTGGGGGTGAAGGTGGAGTCCACCAGCTTCTCGTGGGATGGGGACACGTCGTCACCGGGGCTGCCCGACTTGCTGATGTGCAGAGGCCGTTGTGTGGTGAAGGACTGGGGGAAGGAGCTGCGCCCATCGCTCTGGTGGTAGTAGTTCACATGATTACCGAAGAGGCCGCCCGCCCGCTGTCACGCACAGAAAGAAGCGAAGATAAACCCTGTTACTCAAAACACAAAATCAGCTTAAAATCTGAAATCGGTTGACGCTATCCCGTTTCAATAACTGTGAAAAACCCTCCGAGGATTTGGATTAAAGCTATTACTATGCAGACATCTTACACCTAAATATGTTTTATTCATTATGGCATGAATTATGCACATGTGAACCAGGATTGGGGCTATTTAAATTCATTAAGTTGTTTCAGTAAATGGATTGAAATTTGATGCATAATATAGAAAGTCCATTGAGCATTAAACTGAAACTGAATTGACCCCAACCTGGGTGCAAATAAGTGGCTAATGAATCGAGCCATGATGAGACCCTTTAGCAATGTTTCAGCGTTAATGAGGTGTGAAAATCAAGCGATGTAAAAAGCTAAATTCATCAATAACTCATTTTTTGTCTTTTTCCCTTTTTTTCTTTCTCTTTTAGCTAGTAATACCGTATCATACCGATCGTCCTCCATTTGAGTAATCATGGGAGTTTTTACCAAACATAAATATATTTCTGGTATGCATGACCATAAGCCAAGCTTCAAAACAAGGAAATTTCGATCTGCCAGCAAAAAGGTGACAATGGTCATAGGGTGCTTGTGCTTCCTGTTAGAAACCTTCCAGCCAATGAGAATGTGATCATCTTGAGCCAGCCTGTGTAACTGGTGGAGAGCGGATGGTATCCCTGGAGCCAGACCACAGCAGAAGCGATGAGAGCAGCAGCTGTGTGCACAGGCTGTAAGGGAAGGGGGTGCCCTACTGTAGCAGACCTTTACCCTGAAGATATCATCTTCGGAAGCAGCTGACACCGTCTCTTTCATGGCCTTCTCCAGCTCCTCTTCCACGGTCAGGTCACCTGAGATAGCCCTGCGGATCTCCGGCCCCATGTCATGGAGAGTTCGCAGTCCGGCCTGCAGAGACAGGCACACATACCGGTCAGTTGGACCAACTTGCATAATATAACAAGAGAAAAATTAGCTTCAGTGCTGCAGCTATAAGTAAAGTCCGAGAGGATTCAATCAGCGATCAGAGGACTGAGAGAGACAGAATTCAGGCAGCGGAGGCGCTGATTCCTTGGGAGGGCTCTGACCCACCTGCAGGGACAGAGCTGTCTTTGGTGGA
Organism: Gymnothorax javanicus; assembly: GCA_029692085.1. Classification (NCBI taxonomy): domain Eukaryota; kingdom Metazoa; phylum Chordata; class Actinopteri; order Anguilliformes; family Muraenidae; genus Gymnothorax; species Gymnothorax javanicus. The sequence goes on from CM056201.1 coordinate 44,842,410, forward strand.
ACTTTAGCCACCAGCCCCTGCTCCTTGCGCTTCTTAAACTTCCGGAAATATTCTTGGATGAGAAAGGTGGCATAGAACTTCCCAACGGTTACCTCATCGTCTGAGGAAGACAAAACATCTCTCATTTTGCAGAATTAAAATAAACACACGGAAGGAAAACAAATGCATAAAACCGTGGAATGTTTACATGGACAATGTTTACTTGTCTCCTGAACTTTTGCCCTCTGAACAACACTGACCTCCTGCAGGTGGTACAACTTGGTCCAATAGCTTCATACTGGTTCTCTTCCAAATTTTCTTAACAATTGCACGTAGCTCCTCATTTGCCTGCTCCAAATTACCTGCAGATACATGTACAAACACACATAAGCAAACAAAAGACACATCCTCAATTCAGCATAGGAAACCTAAAGTTTCCAAGTTAAAAAAGACCAGCACACAATAACTTTGTTTTATGCTGTAGTGGGTAGAATAATTGATTAGAAAACCCTAGAAGCCTGGCTCTCATGTGGTGTGCAATATAAATCGCTTCTGTCAGGAAAGAAATGAAGGAAATAATGGCTGAATTTTAGCTTTACATTGCAAACCAAAATCAACTGAACACTAAATTAAATGTCGTTCCCGTCACAAATAAACATACCACAATAAGCATCAAAATTAGTCTTTCATTGATTTTTTTGCTTATATATAAGGTTTATTTTACATCAAATGCAACACTGGGACTTCAACTATGACCTACAAAAATAATACCACCTCTTACCCTCTGTCTTGATGCGCAGTGCAGTGCGCACCAGAGCAAACAGGGTGGCATTAAACATGACCGTGCCATCACTGTTCAGAGGCATATTCATGGACACCAGCCGCTGTAGAAAGAGAAAAGCATGTAAGCGAACAACTGTGCACGCAAACATACATGACCACACATCAGTTTCTCTTCCTTTTCATTCTGCTCTAATTATGACTCATAATTTTCACAGTGTTGGACTGACTACCTGTCACAAAATCTCAGGTACCTGTTTATAAAGTTCAACTCAATGGAACCCTGTGTTTAGTTAAAAATGTTCATTTCATTTAACACAACCTAACTCCTTGGATGAGCTTCATGAAATTCATTTGTAATGACAGGACAAGTGTGGTTTTGCCTTCAGCAGGGTGCTGTGGGGCTTCCTCACCTTGCAAGCCACTCGATGAGGGCACAGCTTCCCAAATCCAAGGGGTGGCTGTATCCTCCGAAGCAGCGTCACCACGTCCAGATGCTTAATCCTCCCCCTGTGGGGAGATGGCCCAGACAGACTTCATCAGACTACAAGTCCAATTTATCTGTAACATTCTTACAACTGTAACGTCACAGAAACTCAGCAAAAATTCCTGGAAAGCATTGCAGTGGATCAAGATCATCTGAGGTAGCACTTCAGTAGTCAGGATTTTAAGACTCACTTGGCCTCAGGGTCGTACTCTGCCCAGATTCTTTTAAATTCATCAAGATGGTGAGGACCCAGTATCGACCAGTCTCGAGTCAGATAGTCAAAGTTGTCCATGATGACGGCCACAAACAGGTTAATAATCTGCAGGCAACAGGACAGTGTGAGTGGGATGGAAGCGACTTGGTCAATATTCCATTTTCTCACACTCATTCACACCCCCAAGACAGATTTTCCATTCAATCGCTCAAATTCCAAGCCAGCTGGAGTTACTGCCTTGATTTGCTTGACACTTTCAGTACAAAGTAGAGACAAAAAGGGTAAAAATGGAGACAGAGGGAGCAGCTTGGATAAGTGCTAGCAGCCTCACCAGAAAGGCACAGAGCATGTAGAAGCTGACAAAGTAGATGATGGCAAAATGGCTGCCACACTCGTCGCTGGCATGACCCACTTCAGAGCCCTTCTCGCATGGCCTCATGGGGGCGCAGGCCAGCATGATCTCTTGCCATGCTTCCCCTGTTGCACATCTGCAAGGAGAAAGGTCCACAAACCAGGTGAGATCATGTGCAAACAAATCACATTTCTGACAGGCAGTAAAAGGGTGAATCCCGCTAGTGTGAAAGTTAATAAACTTAATAACTATAACAGAGGCTCTTCACACACAGGCATGGATTACAGCACCTAAAAAAAGGCTTGCGTTTTTGTCCCCTTCTAAAAAAACAGAACCTTCTAAGTCCAAGTTTGCGGCTGCACCGTACCTTTATTTCACACTAGCTAGTAGTAGCTACCTAGCTAAGTCAGCATTGTGGAATATGTATGTATATGTGCTTGTCAGGGCAGATAAATAGTGGTTTTCATATTTAGTATTTTGAAATACCACCCCTATCACCCATCTACATACAAGTTGTATTTGTAACTGGGTTAACTGTAATCATATAATAACATTATAAAACAGCTAAGTTAAAAATTAAGCATGATAAAGGGAGCAAACTGCTTTCTTCACCAGCTTAATGCAAGGCTCACTAAGGTAGCAGCTGAGCTGTCACCTGAAGAGCAGGAGCACTGCCTGAGGAAACGTCTGGAAGTTGTTGTTCCGATTGATCTGACTATTGTCCCTCAGGGCAATCTTTCCAAACATCTGTGGGCAGGTGGTCGAAACAAGAGAAAACAGGAGTGTCATGAGAAACAAGGTGGTGCGATTCCACTTTATCTCACGGGCCAATTCCGAGGTAAGCATGTAAGCAAGAGTACTTTGACAAATAATACGCTAAACAGCAAGAGCCCCAAAACAATTATATACTGCAGTTTTGCCTCTTGGTTTTGTGATGAAGTGCCATACTAAGGCAAAAAAGGTCTATTGAATTCTTATTTTCTGTAAATATGGGCAAAGGTAAATGCCTACCCATGGAACACATTAAAGCAGGGATTGTGGAAGGCTGATTTATTATCATCTCTATCACTTAAAATCTCAGGTGAATTTTGTGATCGGCACTCAGAAGCCAAAGCCACATTTCAATTGGGCCAGACACAGAATGGGAACGTGAGGGACACTGGGGGACCACTTACTTGCATTCCAATAACAGCATAAATAAAGAACAACATCACGATGAGCAGGGCCACATAAGGCAGTGCCTGTAAGGAGAAGGACAACATGAGAGTCTGACAGCCAAACCTGAAGGTACGCAGGGTATAATATTCACTGTCAAAGTTCAGCCAAAATTTTCCTAAATCCACCCTGCTATCCAACAATACAAATATAACAAACATTGTACACTATAGCTACTGTTCAAAAGAGTACAGAAATGTCGCCTTGAGATTGATATATGTAGGATTTACAGTAACTCATTTGCATGATTAACGTTTTTAAACTGGACTTTCATCATATTTTTCGAAATTTTCCACTTTGGAGAACAACTCAAATTGCAAATGTGTCTTCGCCATCCTAAATCCTGAAGTGCTAATGGTAAAATGCGAATGTTTTAAAGTCTCTGTCATGAATAAAGCACTATTTACTGAGGGCTTGGCATAAGTGGGTTTGTGGAGAGCTGCCATGGTTGTGTGCAGGAAGCATAGCCAGATACCAGGTACAGTCCTCTCTTCAAAGCCTCCAACACACAGCGCTCCTCCTCACCTGAAAGGACTTGATGAAGGTCCACAGCAAAGTTCGGATGCCTTCCCCACGGGACAGGAGCTTCACCAACCTCATCACTCGAAATAACCGGAAGAAGGTGATGGAGATCCTGGCATTATCTTCAGTGTTCTGTAGTCCCTTTTGTTGGTCACACACAAGCAGGTATGCAAACACATACAAATACGCAAGCATTCAAATGAACACACGCACGCACACACGCACAAAATGTCCACATGTACACGCAAGCACACAAATGCGGTCACATGCATGCACGCGCACACACACACACACACACACACACAACAAAGTTAACGAGTGGTGAAAGGAAAATGGAAGCCTGCAAATTCCACTAAACAGCTGATAATTCGGAATGAGGAGAGAGCAGGGCAAATACAATCATTTCTGAGTGGCTTTATGAGAAATAACCATGACAAACTCATTTTTTGCATCATTCCATTTTGAATGCAATCAGTCATTCACTTTATTCTTTTGTGACATGAATCATTACATGAGGTTCATTGTATGCAAATAATTTGATATGATAAGCTGTTAGGAATTTTGACCCCCAAATGCAGACACTACTGTGCTTTACAAAAGACTCACATATAAGCTATGAATATCTTGGTCAATAGACAAAATGTAATGAAAATGCAAAAATCGAATTGTCATCGATTATTCCATAGAGCCACTGGCTGTTTTAAAATGAGGGCGCCTGCTTCTCTGGCAAAAGGCGATAAAACCAGACGGGAGGGGGTAAGGGTGTATAATCATGGCACGATTGCACAAATAACAGACCACCATAAAGACAACAATGAGATGGCAGGGAGTGTCGGTAATTAGAGTGTGGAGGTCAGATTTAGGAGGACTGATGGTGAGGGGGCTACGACAGACATACAACAACGAATGGGATGGAGGCTGGCACAGAGTGGAGAGCCTATATCCTAATATGTCACGCTATGTCACATTATGAGTGCTTTTGGCACAGGCAGCATGCTCGATGCTCAACCAGGCACTGCTGGTGACAATGAAGCAGTGGTAACAGTGAACACGAGAGGCATAGAGGTGGGGTTGGTGGAGTAGGTGAAGGTTACCGTTGGTCCGTACCATTGGTCTTACCATGGGGGACTGGGAAGACGAGGTGGAGTCAGCTGGCTTTAAAGAAAGGCAGACAAATCAAAGCTATAGTAGCGCAAACCTCCCGGGCAGAACGGGAAGAGTTTGGGGCTAGCCAAGCAGCCCTTTGATATAGATGGCGGCCATGTCTGGCTTGTGTAATGGGGAGTATGAGATGAGCCTGGGAGTAACAGGCAGAAATGACTGGGCGATTGCATGGATGTGCATGTCAGTGTGTGTGTATACGTATGTGGCTGCAGGAAAAAGTGTGTATGCATGTGTTCATGTTATGAGTCATGTCAGTGATGAGGGTTCTCTTTTAAACATTTGCTTTTGGTGTGAAGATTCATACGAATTGGGGAAACTGACTATCTATTTTCAACAAACTTTGTGTATGTGTGTACTTATGTTCCAACTGAACCCTTCATTGATTACCAAATGAGATATTTACCGGACTTCAGCCGTAGCAAAAACAGTGTGGAAAAACAACAAAGTTATGTCTTCTACAGATACTGATCAGAGCGATAATAACCCTGTTATTGTTGTGAAGAGGAAAGAGTATGGTGTTTATACAACCCCAACTCAGAAAACTTTGAGACATTATGGAAAATGCACATAAAAAACAGAAAGCAGAGAATTCTTCATTTACTTTGAGTTGTATTTCATTGCAGACAATATAAAGACAAGAATGGCAATATTTTGCCTGCTCAATGTCATTTAATTAGAATATATACATCTATTCCTGGCATTCAGGCCTGCAAAGATTCAAAGAATAGTTGGTATGGGAGCAATTTAGGACTACTAATGAAGTAAAAAAAAAATCTTAATACTGATGTGATTTGAAACAGCTTATGCCAGCAAATGATTGTTCTCATGATTTGGTCGTAAAGCAGCTTCCAGGAAAGGCCTAGTTGTTCAGGAGCAAAGATGGGCAGAAGGTCTCCAATTTGCCCAACAACACAAGAAAAAATTGCTCAAAGGTTTACAAACAATTTCCTCTAAGAAAAACAGGCGAAAATTCAGATATTTCAGCCTCTATAGTGCATAACATAATTAAACTATTCAAGGAATCTGGAGGAATTTCTGTGTCTACAGGGCAAGGATGCAAGCATATACTGTATAACTATGATCTCTGATCACACAGATGGCACTGCATCAAGAACTGTCACTCATCTGTAAATTATATAACTACATGGACTCAGAGTTACTTTGGAAAAGCCGGCTAAAATTTTAAAGTGCAAAAAGTAAGTCCTGAGTTAACAGTGTCCAGAAGTGCTGTCAACTTTTCTGGGCTCAAACGTATCTGCAGTGGACCATAACACAGTGGAAATATGTATTTTGGTCAAATGAATCAGTTTTTTAGGTCTCTTTTGGAAGAAATGGATGACAGATGCCCAGGACCAAACAAGAAAAGAACCATCCAGATTTTTACCAGCATCAAGCTCAAATGCCATGCTCTGGCATGGTACAAGGCAACATTAATGCTAAAAAGTACACTGAGATTTTTGAATAACATGTTCTGCCTTTTAGACTGCATCTTTGTCAGGGACGCTCATGCATATTTCAGCAAGACAATACAAAACTGCATTCTGCATGGTTTACAAAGGCACGGCTGAGTAAAAAGAGGGTGTGGGTGCTGGTCTGGCCTGCCTGTAGTCCTCACTTGATCCCAAATGAGAACAAGAGGCACATTTTGAAACACAAACTATAACAACAAAAATCCCATACAGTTGCATACCTTAAGACTTGTTTGCTGGAAGAATGGGACAACACGACACCCGAGAGATCAAACCACTTGGTGTCTCCAGTCTCTAACCATTTATTAAGTGTCGTGAAAAGGAATGGAAAAATTACAAAGAGGTAAATACTTTACGGTCCCAGCTTTTTTTTTAAATGTGTTGCAAGAATCAAAGCTGATATAAGGATCTATTTTGAAAAATCAATAAAAATTCTCCTGGTGAAGCATCAAATAATGTGCTGTAGTATTGTTTCAATGAAATACACGTCAAAGATAATTCAAAAATCACTGCTTTCAGTTTTCATTTTAATTTAGGGTCGACCCTTTTAGAGAATTCCAAGAGAATGACAGAGTGAGAATGGGGTCACCGGAGGAATGGGCGGTTATGGGATAGGGGCGCACCAATCGCCATCTCTGTCTTTCTGCCAGGACCTTTGAATGGGGTGCAGAAGGAGTGTTTGCATGGTCTCAGTAAGGGAAACCATCCACTGCCCTTCTTACTGCATTGCAGTGGGGTCAGATCTTCACCTGTGAATCTGCTTGAACCTGAGGGATTGCATTTTACTGGGACCAGACTGCTATCTGTACAACTGCTACACTGAGGAACAGCACTGTATTGTTATCAAAGAAAAACTTCGCTAAGAGAAATGCAAGATGCTAGCATTAGCATTAATGCAATGAATAATCATGGACTGTGCCAATCAGCCATTCACAGTGACAGACCATGTTGTGAAAGTGAATTATGGGTAGTAATACTTCAAAGGAATGTTCAGCCTGTTCACCGCAGAAAATAATGAACAGAACTTCATCCAGGGAAAAAATTAAATCCTCATTAAAAGGATTCTAAATTTTGTGTTTGCTGTATTTGCATTTTTGTATTTTTTATTTTTGTACCTGTGGAATTTGCATGATTTCTTCATGTGTAAAATACAACTGCTCAACACTGTGTAAAGTGAATTGTGCTGAATTGCACATAATATTGGTAACATACCATCTAAAATCACAGCATCTCTGACTGAACCAAGGTCAGATTCTTTTCTATATTGCAACCATGTAAGGAGGTCTGTAATAGTGACCATGCCCAAGACAATTTACAGTACTGTGCTGTATATTGCACAGTGCAAAAGTCATAGGCACCCTCCATTTTTTTAAAATTTGAATCTGGCTTCAGATGTTTTTTTTTTTATTTTAGGTTGTTTTCCACATTTGTGTTGCCGAAAATAAAAAGTATATTTTAAATATTAAATTCTAATTTAAAAAATAGATTTATAAATGAAGGAATTAATGGATGGATGAATATTGCATTTACATTGTGCCTCTCATAGACACTTAAAATGCTTTACAGTCTCATCTCTCCACCACAAATGTGCAGAACCCACCCATAATGAATGTTGATATTTTATAAATAGCAGTTGAAAAAGAAATGAAGTCCGCACACTGTTTAAGTTGCTCCCAGAAGACTTTATTCCTTGCACAACGTTTCGGCCGACATGGCCTTCGTCAGGTGAGTTCCACACAGTTTGTGTGGAGCTCACCTGACGAAGGCCACATCGGCCGAAACGTTGTGCAAGGATAAAGTCTTCTGGGAGCAACTTAAACAGTGTGCAGACTTATATTCTTTTTCTACTGTTTTTTTGGGTCCTGCACCTGTGACATCTGACTTTGGATGTGCGTGCATTTATTCTATTTTTGCATAAATAGCAGTTGACACAGATAATATAGTCTTGACAAAGCCCTGCTGCCAACATCATCATGGCTGTCTGCAATTACTTGGAGGGATAGATGCAAATGAGACAGTCAATTTGCAGAAGAACAGTGGCAAGTTCTCCACTTTGCTTGGAGCGAGCAAAGATCCAATAATCTTATAAAAGTACATTATAACACAACACGACAGTGCCCGTAATTAGTGCCCATAATTTTTAGCCAAAGGGTAGTCACCCTAAATGTTTATTTCATATAGTTTTTAACAGTTTAGAGCTCCGCATAATACATTTCTCAGTTATTAGAAACATTTAACTTCATTATTTTTGCAAGCATATTTGACCCATGGTATTTCTCTAAATGAGCCTATGACCTTTGCACAGTGCTGTATACATGCAGCACTAGACTAGTGTATGAAGATCAAATCATTCCCAGTACAGAAGGTAGAAGAAGCTGGAATGCAGTGCACAGTGGGTGAGATCATCACCATCAGCATTTCACTGTACAATCAGGAGCTCTGTCACATTGTGTTGGGTGACACAGACAATTTTCGTCAGAGGCTTTGCACCAGAGTGGCTCACACACCTCACTTCATGACACAAGAACCCAGTTCATCAGCTTTAAGAGTCAGAACTTAACCTTAAATGCTCCCTCACTGAACACTAAGTGTCTTACAGAGCCTGCCTCAGAAAAAGATGAGCTTATATTTGGTAAATACTGCTCTGAAATGTTTTGAATGGTTCCTCCTTGACAAGGGCCTGGTCCCAATCGCAATGGATCACTGATGTGCTCTTTCATGGCAAAGGGGATAGGTGTATTTGTAGGGGGACAGTCCTATGGAAGAATATTTTGGGCGAGTGCTTCTTTATTGAGAGCTACCTGTGCTTGTTGCTACCCTGTTGCCTAATAGAGATGACAAAGGCAAAAACTGTGAAGAACAAAAAGGGCAGATTCAATATTTAAATGCATGTACAGTAAAGGTTTTGCAAATTTAAAGTATGCGAAAGTACATGTGTCGATGGAAGTGAGTGCATGCGTGTGTACATGTATGCGCATGTGCAGATCTTTGTGCACATAAGTGTGATGGGATTGTGCCAATACGTGCGAGTGGGGCTATAGTATTCATCCACATGCTAATAAGGGGAACAAACTTTTAATTTATTTTTAGGTCCCCACCCACTGCAGAGCAACAACAGCACATGACTTGTGACAGCCATGATAAATGTAATGATCCAAACTGGATGGTTTTGGAAAACTTGAAACGCTAACTGTGGTTTAGTATACCTACATTTGACATGTGGTTTAAGTTACTGATGGTTTAAGTTTAAGTTACTCCAGCATGAGCAAGAGAGCTAGCATCAAATCAGATATGTGCTGGTTGTGAGGGAGTAACTATGGTGACCACTTCCAATTGTGCAACCGTGAATTTTAAATTGTGAAAAAAAAATCACTGCTAAATGCGACTGCTGAGACACATTAACAAAAATGACGGAAATTTTAATTCATTTGAACATTTGTACAGTCGTGAATCTTGCATTTCACAAATGATAACACAGTAGTTCACTAGGTAACCCATGTCTGTGAGAATTCCCCTTTGAATTTCTGTTACTAAATTTCCAAATTTGAAATGATGCTAAATAGAAATGTGATTGAACTTTACTAATAAGTTTTTTGTTAAATTACTATACATTCTGCTGAATTGTTACAAGATAGAGATATGCTAAAAATGGAAAATAAATCCATCAAAATGTGGCACATATATCCTAAGGACAAGGCAATGTTTAACTCCTACATTTTCTCCTCAAGCCCTTCAGATTTAGACTTACCTTTTATTTTCCAGTTTATACCATTAAGTTATTAAGTTGTTCTTACTGTTTGCGAAGATGGGGTATTTGCAAAGCATATCGAGAAAAAAAGTTCATGTATCACACTGTGTTATACTTAGAATAGGAGTAAGTATTATATTCACATCTTATTAGAGACTTGGGTTAACCAGTGTGCATTTGGGTGGACAAGAGCACCACATTCAATGAGACAAAAAAGAGAGAAAACATTCATAATAAGAGGAGTGCACTGATAGCAGGTCAAACAGAAATGAAATAGCATTCAAGGAAAATGCAGTATGGCATTGGCAGCAAAACACCAGAGGAGGCATACGCTTCTTTTAACCTTCCAAACGGACCATGAAAACAGTTTTTAAGAAGCATCTGCTGGTCAGTTTAAGAGTGGGGTGGGGCTTTTACTATTATGCGGGCAAAGCTCTGAACGCTTAACTTAAAGAGAACTACTAAAATGACAATATATGCACCCACTTCTTTTTACTTTAAATGGGCGGGCTTAAAGTCAAACATCAAGGCTTTTTTAAGTTTGTTTCAGGTTCACTAGTGTTAATATTGTTAATGTCTTAGGGAAGTGCAGAGGGTTTCTTAAAAGGTGAACTCAAATATAAGGGGCTGTAAACATAAAAATAAAAATTAAGGGTTTTTATAAACATCATGCCTAGATAAAAAGCTACCTACTCAAAAATAAACAAACCTCTAGAAAGAGAGGAATCTGAACACAAAACCAAACCAAAGTCAGTGCAGAGTCAGTGAACTGTATAGCAGAAAAAGGTATATATTCCTGGCCCAACACTTAAAACATGCCCAATGTAGCACACTGAAAGAGAAGTGGTAATTCAGAAACCTCTGGTCAATATAATGCAGCCAGCCAGTTTCCATTTTCAAAGCGAGGAAAGCACTCCTTCCATATTCTACAAATGTCATTAGTGCACTGAGAATCAGACCTGTGCAAAAAGTTGTCATTTTAAGAGTAAGTATCCCTGTACTAAGGCGCTATTTGAGCATAAACACATGCAATAAACATGAGTTTATGTGTAAAGGTCCATTTACTCAATTAAATCAGTGGAATTATCATGTTACTCTGATAAAATGCCTTAAGTCAAGTACAAATAAAATGCCTATAAAATTGCAGGGGTAAATTACTGTTCTTATTTTATCAAGCCATATTTATAGCAGTGACACAGAGCAAATATGTTGAGCTAAAGAGCCCAGGAGCTGTTTTCACAAAGAATCCTACTTTAGCTCAAGAAATACTCCTAAGTGGTGCTAAAAACTTTTACTGAGTTACCTCTTAAAAGTGATTAAGAAAGGTGCTAAGAGCAACTCTTAGGATGGACTTGAGCAAACTCCCACATTGAGAGTATGAGGCGCAGTTGACCTTGTCACTAAGGATAACAACGTGTTTCATGTATGCACTCATCAATTATGTGCAGTGTTGGGTTGATGGGGAGCTGATCTGAGTCAACCGCCTGTCAAACCCATTCATTCATGGCATGGACAATTCTACAGTAGTGTGCACGTGAATGATGTGTCCCTTTGAAATAAAGACTCCTGAAAAAAATTTTGCTTCTTTTAAGCAACAAAGACAATCGTTTTGCAGACAAAATTAAAAGAAAAGCAAACTGGACAAAGGAACAACTTTTGTTGCAGCATGACTTAATTTGTCGATGAGAGGAAAATAATAATAAAATCTGATTCAGGCATTACATTGCCAGCAGAGAAAGACCTTAAATATAAAAATTATTTACAGATGCATATTAAACATAAATCTAATCACAAACAAAGCCACTTTAAGTTTTTTGTAAATTACTCTCAGGGAAAAGAAATTAGGAGTCCTAAAGTACATATTACAAGTAATATGCCCATTTTTTTTAAGGAGTTGCTCCTAAATCAGCCAGTTTGGACCTAGTTTGCGGTTTAAGATTCTTTGTGAATACGGCCCCAGACTCATTATGGTATTGTATTGTATGCAGTATACTGTATAAAAATAAATTACAATAAAATTGACCCTGGAACATATTGCTTATTTAGACAATAAATGAGCAGATACTGAATTTAAATCTTGGTCATTTCTGTAAACTTCTCCTCCAAGAACTTTTCTCCGCTTTGAAAGGAATGGCTGCCATTCTAACAAAGATGCTTGGTTTAAGAAATGACTCATTGTGAAGTTGAGATTTGCTGTAACATATTACTAGCAATGCTCAGAGCAGATATGCCTCAAATAGATCGAATAACATTTTATTTAATCTGAGACACAAAAAATAAATTTACAGCAGAAATCCTACGAACAAATGTATTTGTATTTTTAAGTATGAATGGTACGTAGTTCAGATTAGACTCATCAAGTGAAAGGAACTGAATTGTCAGGAGATTCTTATTGAAAAAGAATAAAATAAACAGGCTGAATGCATGGATCGTATTGAATGCCAGGTATACTACCCAAAGTAACTGTCAAAACGCAGTTCCACATTATACTTAATGTAAAAAGAAACTAAAAGTCGAATAAAAAAAGAAAAGCCAGAGAGGCATTCTGGTCCATTACTAACGATGCCTGGATATATGACCCTTAGGTTCTTGCTATACAGTGTCCATCATGCTTTGGGGATAGGTAGCTCCCCAAGATATCAAAAAACTGACATAAAGTAGGGGAAAAGGGAATAGGGGCAGACAAAACAACAGTCGAGATCCTAGAGATACTCAGACAAAGAGAGGAGCAGGCAGGTTCACAAGGAGGTGAGCTACTTACGTTAACCTCAGTGATCGCTATATCAACAACACTACCCACGACTATTAAGGCGTCAAACGTATTCCATGCATCAACAAAATAATGCTGCATAGGGTAAAAAAAAAAAACACAAAAATAAAACACACACACCCCCACACAACAGAAATAAATACAAAATAAAAAAGGAGAGAAGAGAAAAATAAGAAAGAAAAGTTATACGTGAAAGAATTTTTTTAACCATAAATAGAGGGAAAAATTGTCAAATTAAACGGTAGTTCAAAATGAAAAAAGAAAGTGAGGAAAAAACCCAATATCCAAAACAGACCAGGAAGAACGACGATCAGTCATGCCCATCAGCGGAAACTACAACAGCAACAACAACAAAATCACCAAACCAACAAAAGAAAAACAAAATCAATAACAGGCTGTAAAGCTCTCCAAGCCCAGGCTCTCTGGTTAGTCAGTGTTAGTTAGTTGCAGGGAAACCTCAAAGAAAGATGCAGCCTTGAAATATATACATTTGCTCTCTTTTCTTTCTCTCTCTTTCTCTCTCTCCAGCACTCAACCTCTGTTGGTCCTACCTTCCAAACCCTCTACCCACATTCTGATAGATCGTTCTCTCAATGATGAAGAACGAGAAAGCACCCCTTTCACCAAAAACGATGGTGACCTGACGGGGAAATGGCCGCCTTTGATGAAGCGCAGAGCTGAAATACATGAATGACTGTAAAGAAAGCACCAACTCAGGAGAGAATAAGATAAAAAAACAAGTACAGAATATAGTTGTGGAGAAGCATGGAGCCACACCAGAACACAAAATGAATACACAAAAGGGCAGATAAGGAGAGACAAGAGCAGGAGAGGGACAGAGTGTATGTTTGGAGATTCAGCGGCATACTCACATTGATTTCACTCAGAATGACGTCTATTATGCTGCCAATTACGATGAGGAAGTCAAATACATTCCAAGGATCACTAAAGTACCCCTATACAGGATGGAGGGGGGTAGGTGAAGGAGGGGTAGAAAGGCAAGTTAGACAAGCATCATTAAATGTGAAAGCGCTTAAGACTTAGGTTCTTGATGTTAAAGATGTTAACATCTTTTTGCACTCTATATCTCCAGGGTCTGTGATGGCATTTTTTTAAAAAAAAAAAAAACAAAAATATTAAATAAGAAAGAGTCTGTCTCTTTATAACAACAATGTGCCCTAAAAGCCAAAGTCTTTTCCATAAAACAGATAGAGAGTCAGACTTTGGTTTATCTATGGATGAGAAATAATTGATTAAATGTACCACACATTTGTTCAGTGATCTTCATTCTTGCACAAGGGAAACTACACTGGTATCATCTACATTAGAGATGAGTAACTTCTGTTCTCAAGACTCACAGCACTGATTTTTAGAGTGATTGTGTGCAAGTTATCAATTTAACTCACTGTTCGACTAATAAGTTTATACACCTTGTTCTCAAGGCAGTGTATTCTGTCCCTGGTCTACAGTGATAAAGATGAAAGTATCACATGCCACATTTAAAATGCCTCTGGTCTGCTGGTAAAATATCGCTCATAATTATTGGAAAAAGTTTTCAAAGAAGGTGAGAGGCGACAAACTAGTTTTAAAGAGACAGTTCCCTTTGACCACCTATGTAAAAGCATCACTTGCACCGTGACTTTCCACCAATCACCATATTCGCACATACATGTAATGTGTGTACAGTTTTTGACTGCACAGGATCTTAAGACTTAGCATTATGAAATATGAAAAAAAAAGTTTGTGATAATATTGCGTATCATTACATATGTAATATAGAAAAGATGCATAGAGCAGTCATTGCACTAAGTATACACCCTGGAGAAAAATTTAGTTTAGTTTAAGCTGGTCAGTGAACTTTGTTGCATAATGTGTCCTGAATTCATATTCTTGTGCAGTGGGATTTTAAGAAAAGGTCATTAAATGGGTGATCTGCTAGTACAGCAGAGAACTGTGGGTAATGGCTTCTACTTGTGTGAGGAGCTGTGAACAGCGAGGCAGGGTGAAGTTGAGGACAGTCTGATGTGATAGAGCAGAGCTCAGACAGTGGTATATTGAGGGGCAGCAGGGTAATTGCAATGGCAGGCATTAGCTAATGTGCTGCATGGGGAACCACAACAGAGAGAGGGAGACCAGTGGGAACGACTGGGTGGATTTTGGTGGTTTTGTCCACACTACCAGAACAGTACATATGAGAGAGCAGAGCAAAGAATGCATTCTTACTGATGAGGATGTCTAAAAGAAAAATCATTGAATGACCCAAAACGAGGAAAAGAACTGAACCGAGAGAGAGAGAGAGCAGGGAAATACATGAGTATGTTCACTAAATCTACAAATCTAGCTACAACAGATAGGCACACAGAAATGATTAACTGCCATGATCACACAGCACATGTCGTGGTTTCCACAACATAACTTGTTGCATTACATTATCATTTTTCCTGTTAAACTTAATTCTAAAGCAGCACTGAGGTAAATCCCGTGAAGTTCATTACTACCGAGGCTGAAAGGCAGGATACTGTAAGAGTAAATAGCAGTATGCATCAATGAGCCAGATCCCTAGTGTAAGGGATCTCTTTTCACTCAGTCCGTATCCTTAATGAGAGATAATTCAAGGCCACAATGCTGAAAGGAAAAGTGAATTGTTAGACTTTTAGAGAAGTTCATGTCACAACACCCAGTGCGACCGACAGGAGTTCACATTACTGTCCACCAGCATAATCTGAAATCATAAGGTAATACCATTTAGAATGATAGTGGAGAGGCAGTGGTGACAGGTAAGTCAGTAAAGGAAGAATAGGAAAAGTGATAGACAAGATGAAAAGAATGGGAAAGTTAGAAAGAAAATTAGAGGAAGAGAAAGAGAGAGGGAACAGACAGGGAAGGATAAGTCAATGTGCATAATTAGATTTCAGTAGAAAGAAGATAACTTTTATGAGCACGGAGCAAATTTGTGTGAAAATGACAGGATGAATAAAACAAAATTACAAGTGAGAGAGAAATGACCAAAGACAAAGGGGCATATGGGTCTAAAGACGAAAAAGAAGTATGTTTAATTATTTCATTGTAAAAAGAATAATTGCAGAAAATAAAAAAGCACCATTATGTACAACAGAAAGCTCCGCACAACAAAAACTTTAGCCAATGGCTTCTGTCCAGAAAAATCTAGGATAGAAGACATGCTTGCGATAAAACACTATCAAGTGGGCGCTACCAGGAAATGGAACAGAAAACCCAAACATCATTTTAACATTGTTGAACAGGAAAGACAAATTTGCTACATAAAAACACAACAGTTCTGGTTTCATTTCCCAAGCTGGCCTTTTTCTAAACATCAAATCAAGGTTTTAAAAGCACATTACCAAGATAATAGCGACAATCATAGCTGACACAATATCCAAAATGATAAAAAAACACAAAATAATAGCCAAACAGTTGCCTCACTGTGGATGATAATAGCAATACAACTGTTCATCACATTCATTATGCACTGCAGGATATTAAAACAAACTGTATTTTGTTTTAATTGTTTCTATGCCAGTCCATCATTCCCCTGAAAAGCTCCTGACCCTGCAGGCGGTGAAACCAAAGGGGGGCTCCAATACAGCATGCAGAGAGGGGGAAGGTCAGTGGGAAGACGGGTGCAGTACATACCCGCGGCTTGAAGGCTATGAGTTTCAGGATCATCTCCACTGTGAAGAGGCCAGTGAACAGCATGTTTAGCACATTCATCGCCTTGTTGAAGGATGTAGACTGGCCGTGATGCTACAAAGCACAGGACAAAGGAGCGTGAGCCACGAGAGACAAGCACTTGAAACATTGTTCCGGCACGTTCCAAAGCACTGTGGAGGAGCCCTCACCTGCATGGCCAGGCAGATGGTGTTGAGCAGAATGAGGGTGAACATCAGGTACTCAAAGTAGGTGGAGTTCACCACATACCAAACCTTGTACTGGTATGGGTTTTTGGGTATGTACCTCCTCAGGGGCCGGGCTTTTAGAGCATATTCCACACATTGACGCTGGGTTGCCAGGAAGTGACACACAAACAAAGATACAAACACAGGCGCATTCGCGGTCAAAATCTCATGCACGTAGCATTCGGATTCTGTCGTGCATGATAATGAAGCAATCAACATTAAAATACGTCTCGCTCTGATTCAAACACTTAACACCCTTCTTTCTCACTGCATTGGTAAGATCAACCCTGTATAAACAAACAAACAAACCATAAATATAAATAAGTGTAAATTTTTCAGTAAAGGTCGCCTTTTCCTCAACCATAAGTTAATCATTTTCGCAGTAAACGATGTGGAGCAGAAGCTGTGAGTTGATTCAGCTTAGAATATTTGCAAATATGTGCACTTCTTGCATAGAGATTGATTCTCACCACACTGGGGCATACTAGCATTCAGACTACTAAGAGATAGTGCCGTGCAAACCTGCAGCGATTACTCATTAACCTTGACTGAGTACAGGCAGCACAGGGCACACCATGTTTGTTATTACAGGAGAAGAGTTCTCTCTCAGTGCAGACTGCCCTGTTCCAGCTCAAGTGTAGATGCCTCCTACCCCCACACTCTCCCCATCCACTCCATGCAAATACTAAGGGGCCGGCCTCTTGCCTGGTTTTTGTCCAGTTCACAGTTCTTGTACTCTTGCTCTCCCTGCTCCTGGAATGTGACAATGACGAAACCTACGAAGATGTTCATCATGAAGAAGGCGATGATGATGATGTAGATAATGAAGAAGATGGAGATCACCACGCGGTAGTTGTAGATGGGCCCGATGTCCTCAGTGTGGGAGTCGATGGCTCGATACAGGAGCCTGATGGCAGGAGGACAATTAGAATAGTAAATACAAGGAATCCCCAGATGGGTTTGTGAGGCAAAGCTAATTAACTGCCATTGGCTAGCAAAGGACCAGCGAGATAGGTGAATAACCCGTACTGGCCTTGAAAGGCAGACCAATACAATTAAATAAATTGTTCTGGCTTGAGAAGATACACCTATATAAGTAAATAACTTTGTGAATGTGCTCGGTTTGACAGGCAGCTTTTGTTGTCTGCCTGATGTGCTACATACGCTGGCCACCCTTCGAAGGTGGAGACTGCAAACAGGGCCATCATTCCTTGGAGCACATCATCGAAGTTAAATTCGCTGTTTTCCCATACACGCTGAGCTTTCTCCGGCTTGGCAACATCTCCATCCTTATACATAATATAGGATCCCCTGTAAGGAACACAAAAACCAGACACATAAACACACACACCCGCAGCACGTACACACACAAGAGGAAAACATGAGTAGGCAATACTGGCATTGTTAAAAAGCATGTGAACCTGAATGAAGGCCTCAAGGATTACGGGGTCCCTCCCTGATAAAGTGACAAAGCAACAAATAACTTACATGCAGGAATCATAAAAATGAACTGACTCACTTGCACTCAGCCTCTGTTTGTTTGGAGCTGTCTGTGCAGCTATAGAACTTCCCCTGAAAAGGCCAGAGAAGACATGTTAGTGCAAAGAAATGCTCTTGTTGGTTGGTGAGAGGAGAGGACTTACAATTTATCTACGTGTCACTCTCATATCACTTTGAGTTTGATCTCCTCCTATGATAACTATTCTCATTCCACTTTCTGCTCACCTTGAAGAGCTGCACTCCAATGCAGGCAAACATAAACTGCAGGAGAGAGGTGACGATCACGATGTTCCCAATGGTGCGGATCGCCACAAAGACACACTGGACCACGTGCTGCAAAAACAGGGCTTCGCAGAGTGAGATTAAAGGAGTAAAATCGCTGGCAGTCTCAGTGGTTTTGCATCTTGACCGTTAGCCGCAAGCTCATCGTGTGCCGTCATGTTGGTGGTTTTAACTCAGCCATGTAACCTGTGCAGCACAACTCCCTTTCCTCTCATTCCCTATTCCTCCATGTGTACATACAGTATGTCCTTATTTCTTTGACAAAAAAGGTTTATCACTGCCTTCTGCCTCCACTGCCTATCTATGTATATTCGCATGCATCAGGTGAAAAACCATGGACCAGCCTATGAGGCAGCCAAAGAATCAGCCTGGTTACATCGTGAAAACATCAGACACTGAACAACTAAATCCATTTCCTGAGGACAATCCTGTTGCCCTCCACTTGTGTACTTTGCTCAAGAGCATCTACTCAGCAATTGAACGCAATGTGATGAGAGAAACACAGTTTTCAAGCAGTTGATGGGGGGACACAAGGGAGAGGAAGGAGGTCAGGAGGATGCACTCACTTTCAGGCCCTTGGCTCTGTTGATGGCCCTCAAGGGCCTCAACACTCGCAGCACCCTGAGGATCTTCACAACATTAATGGCACTTGACCTGTGGGACACAGAGACACAGATCACAAATCCAAACATCAGGTTAAGGGTCAAACAAGCAAATAACACAGCAGACCATTCCGGACCATGAGAGAACTTGGGAATTGCAGTGGGACTGAAGACAGGAGGATGTCTGGAGTGTCATTATATTCTTCTAATATAGAGATCCAATACTCAGGATATATAACAAATCAAACATCAGTGTAGAGTGCTGTCAGAAATACAGGTACAGTAGAAGTCCATTTCTGTTCCCAAAGGTACATTCTGCACTGGTGTACCCCCTCGGGCTTATCATCGGACCTCAAGGTACCTGCGTGAACCTTTTTGAGGCCCTAAAAGGTACTTTTATGTTCCAAAGCAAATAAGTACCCACTTCTAAGGGTACAATAGCAGTGCCTTTGAGGGTACTGCCCCAAAGAAAAGCCCTTGAACCCCAAAAGGTAAAAGTAGGTACTTTTTTTCTGAGAGTGCAGAGGCTGGATTTAAAACCTCTGGGATGACTGCATCGCTGAACTGTGACCTTATTCTATGGAAGCCCTGGACAATATTAAAATGAAAATGTAATTCCACTATTGCATTATAATTTTTCACATATGAATGAGTTATTTGAGACAATATTAAATTGAAAATGCATTAATCCAATTATCACTTTCACATTTTCATGTTGTCCCAAAAACAGCGTGATGACATGTATATGTAAATTCAATAGACTGGGAGTGCTGTTTGGCTCATTGCATTTGAATATTGTCCACAGTAGAGCAGGTTAAGTCTTTGAAAATTAAATGCTGAATGCCATTTTCAATATCATTTTCAAATAGACTGAAAATAGCATTTACATTTTCATGATGACCCTAAAAGAGCGTGATGACATGTAAGTGTAAATGCAATAGGCTGGGGCTGCTGTTTTGCTTATTGCATTTGAATATTGTCCACTGTATTGCAGGGCAAGACTTTGAAAATTAATAGTCAAACAGCTTCTCATTATCATTTGAAATTAGTCATAGATTTCCCATATGAGTATATGAAAATGAAAGTGATAATTGGATTAATGCATTTTCAATTTAATATTGTCTCAATTAACGCATTCATATGTGGAAAATTATAATGCAATAGTGGAATTACATTTTCATTTCAATATTGTCCCCTATGGGCTTCCATTCAATTAATTGCAAAAAATATGTTTTAAATGGGATTTTTGCATTTGCCAAAAGCCGCTAAGGACAGGAAATTGAATGGATCATCCTAAAAGATTACGGTAACATCAGTCAGTTCACCATCAAAATGAATGATGTAATGCCAAAGTAAATACTTTTGAAGATTAAATTATTACCCACTGGAGATTATAGCAATACACTCTACTCTCTATTAAAGTTTAATGAGGAATCTACCACAGTAGTCACAGTAGTCTGGGCATAATATCAAAACTGGCCTATGTGCTGTACAGACCACAACTTTCAGAGTATCAAGTCAGTGTAATATCCTGTCAGTCTGGACAACATAATTGAATCAGAGCTTTGATTGATTTTTCTCCTATTATTCGGATGCTTGCTCACTCACACTGTGTTACGTTAGAATTCAGTGAGATACTACACCATTGTGCTCCACTGCAGGGGTGCTCATTTGCCCCTAATGTTGAAAAGTGGGACTAATTCCCTCTAGATGAGGGACCATAGGCAGGGGATAGCGCCTGGGCAAGGCAGGGGGAGAGAGAAGCAAGACTCACTGGATCCCAGAGGAGATGAGAGACACGCTGACCACCACTAGGTCCAGGATGTTGAAGTAATTGCGACAGAAAGAGCCCTTGTGAAGGAAGGCTCCATACGCTGTCATCTGCACCGAGAAGGAGGGGAAACACAGCCTGAGTAATCTGACCGCTGTTCCCATGGCAACAACCAACCAGATTCCGAACAGCCTCTGTGCGCAGGGTCGGAACAAAACACTCCCCCACCTCCTTTAAAAAAATCTAAATGCTGATAGACCACTTTTGACCAATGCGACAGAGGTACAGGGTGATTGGTCATACCTTCAAGATAATTTCGATTGTGAACAGTCCTGTAAAGACGTAATCTGCATAGCCTAGTATCTGAGAGAAAGACAAGAGGTATTAGCATAGCGTTCATACACTGTTTAAACTGAACACAGACAGAAGGATGCAAAATCATGTGAGCAGCAAACAACATTCGTGCAAACACCCAAAGGCACAAATCACAAAAAAACAAACACAAAACAAAAGTCATGAGGTCTCCCATTGTCACAGAGAGTAACATCTCCATGTGGAATGCAAAGACAAAGACGGGAAAGAATAAGAACCTGGTTCCTGAAGGAGTCATTCTTCACAGGATCTTCAGCCGCCAGCGATACGCTGCTCAGCAGAATGAAGAAGAGGATGAGGTTGGTGAAGATGTTGTGGTTCACAATCTTGTGACACAGTACCCTGAACCTTCGAGAAAAAAAGAGGGCAGAGAGGATTCAGAAACAACAGCAAAAGACAAACGCGTGTTTGTTTGAGCAATGGTAACAGTCCCAACCAAGAGCAGAAAAATGGGTCTACAATGAAGGTCCTTTAGGATAGTTGGCACAAAACATTTTATATACTCATTCAGAATAATCCAACTGTATGAGAATCCCTTATAATTTTACATTTGACAATATAGCATTTAAACCTTATGTTCTGTCTGGGGTCACACAGACCCCAGAGCCCCTCTTTATTTGCTCAATACTTAACAATATTTATTCAGCTTGATATTTCATAAGTGTTCCTAACTTAATAAGAACTACGATAAACTTGGTTTTTAGCTTAATAGTAGGCCTGCACGATAAATTGCCAGAAGATCGCGATCTCGATTCACCCCTACGCGCGATCTAATTTCGAAATGTCAACGATTTTCCAGCATTATTTCAGGAGCCGCAGAGCAAACTAACTCGTAATTTTCAAAGAAAGTGAGTAGCAGTAGGCGGTCTCTTGGGGGCGGCCTCAGCATTGACGTTACATTCGCGCTCATCCTATGGCAAAGCAGAAGGTTAACAGTAAATGGCGTTGGTCTTTCGATTCGAACGGAGTTGGCTAGCAGTGCAGATTCAGAAGCAGCGAGGGAGACACGGAGAAATGATAAAGAGCAGAGTGCAGGAAAGTTTGTTGTCAGGAAAAATAAATGCAGAATGAACACTGATGAAAATCCACCCGGGGCATTAATAATAACTACCGCAACGGGACGAGCGGACGAGCTCGCTATTTTTGCTTTACGAATCAGACCTGATGCGGCCATGACCATACAGTTGCCTAAATTCAAACCCATGAACAAAGCAACGTCAAGGTTTGCAGAATTGTCATTGTCTAAACAGCAATAGTTCTCACCTTGGTCCTATGCTCAATTGACAATCAAGCACTTTATTCGCACAATTACAAATTTGAATCGGAAAACGGTCCAATTTATTTTTATACTGTTCTTTCGGCAGTCGCAATGTGAGATTAAAATGACCAGGAAACAGCAGAGATTCACCTGCGTGCGTTATCCAGATTATTTTTATAGGCTTACATTTGACGATTTGATGTGAATACGAAAATAAGTCACACCTCACGGTGGATAGGCTTAATGAAATGTTTTCCACATTGCGTCGGCCTATATTGTTATATTTTTGAAAACCAGGACCGTATTAAAATGGTTTTATTGTTATTGGCACTCTTACACGGAAGCCTTGTTTGGTATGTCCACTTTTTATTATCGTTTTTTAATCATTATAGGCTACATGCCGGTTGTACTTGTTGGCTAAATAAATTGCTTGATTTTTAAGCTGCTTTTCCACTGAACGCGAAACGAATTATTCGTTACGACAGATTAGTGCATTCAAAATCAATGCGAAGACGCTAATGCACGCTGATGTAGTCGCGTCTTTGCATTGACTTTGAATGTTATCTGTCGTGGCGAAAAAATCGTTTCAGGTTCGGTGGAAAAGCAGCTTTAGTTCGGCAAAGTAGCTACTCAGGAATAGATTTAGGGTAAGCTAATTATGTCAAGGTGATGGAGCTGACTTCGAAGCGCCAAAAGCATTTTAAACGGCCACTGAAGTTTGACACTCATTTTTTCAAGACTGCAGTTGGATGATACGTGGTTTTGCTTTAAAGGGTTGCCCCAAAACTAATCTTGGTTTATGCTGGAATGCCGTTGGCGTGCTGCTTTCTCTCCGTGCAGGCTTTTGTTTGCGTGCAAATGTGCCTCGGATGGGCTTGCATCGCTGCCTGCCTGTTTGATATGACATTATAATTGAGCAGTATCATCTTCTGGGTTGCAGTTTGACATTGTTGCATCCCTAGTTCAGGGCCATGTGGAGTCAAAAAGCACTTAAGGTGCACTTATTTTGTCTTTTTACCTTTTTTATTAAACTGCACTTTAATGGCCAGTTGCTGTTGTTGTTTTTTTTTTTTTTTTAATTACTACAATAAACATTTCAGTTTGTGGGAAAAAATCGTGCCAGAGAATCTTGACAATTCTAGACAAAAAAATCGTGATTCACGTTTTTTCCAGAATCATGCAGCCCTACTTAATAGCGTGTTTCAGAAGAGCTGTACAAAATTATTTTTAAACATTTTTCATGTGCTGACCCCATTTACACAGATTCCAACAGGACATGGGGATCCAACCACTATTTTAATAGGACACAATCTACCCCTATATCCAAGTGGAAGCAGTAGTGGGAAGTACCCCTCCTGGTGGCAGCTAGTGAGATGAAAACTGAGGAGGCACAGAGAATCCCTTGAGACTAATGATTGGTCTTGCCCTTTTTTCAATCATTTGCTTAAATTAACATTACATGAACTCCAAAAACACTCAATATTATTATGTGTGGCCAGTTCTTGTTCATTCTTTCTGACTGCCAGAGGCAGTGCTTAACACTGGATGTTATCCGTCTTGCGCATGCGCAGGTCGAGTATTTAGTATCAACAACGTCACGTGTAACATGGGATGACGTAGGGCAGCCCCAGCTATATCTATCTACATCACCCTCCAAGATGTCCCTTTTATCTTCTCACTGGTATCACAGGTAACGAATGCAGGTCTGTATACTATTGATTGCTTGCGTAAAGCAGATAGCCGGTGACTTTTGCTGGTAGCCCTGTGACCGAATGGTTGGAGCTACGGATTCCGTCCTCCAAGGGCCGCGATTGTCATTTATGGCTGAACATTCATTCATATAAATGTAGCTAATAGCT
This sequence comes from Gymnothorax javanicus, assembly GCA_029692085.1. Taxonomy (NCBI): domain Eukaryota; kingdom Metazoa; phylum Chordata; class Actinopteri; order Anguilliformes; family Muraenidae; genus Gymnothorax; species Gymnothorax javanicus. Next base: position 44,866,671 of record CM056201.1, read on the forward strand.
GGCGTTTCTGCTGGTGAAGCTGAACGCTAGTTTGAGCGAGTTGAAGTTACTTATAAGACAAGTGATGCATCTTGAGAAACCCCAGTCTGCGAGTTGCCTCTACAAGTTTTTGACGCTGAAGCCAAGTGCTTTCACTTGCAACAGTCGGCGCAATGAACTGAGCTAGCTGTGAAGCTGCTTGTGAGGTGAGTGACACTTCTTGAGAAAGGACCTGTTTGCGGGTTTCCTCCAAAGTTTACACCATTGAAAGCCAAGTGTTTGCGCTTGCACCAGTTGGTGAGATAAACTGAGCTGGCTTTCTAGCTGCCTGTATGATAAGAGCTACTTTTGAGACAAACCTCTTTGCGTGTTGCCTCTAAAGGTTTTTGCCGCTGAAGCTGAGTGTTTGCGCTTGCAGCAGTCGGTGGGATAAACTGAGCTAACTATGAAGCTGCTAATGCCAGGGCTCCCAACTCTCCCGCATTCGGAGTGAGATTTAGTGGCATATTCACGTTCCCGTGCTGTATGTCAGCAATTATTCAATCAGCGCGTATGTAAGAGATTCTCAGGTGGAATTGAAGTCCTTCTGCATGGAGGTTTATCAGTTTCACATGTGTCATGGTGGATTTCACCACTAGTAACATGGAAATCAATTATGACTTTGGACTTCTCACGCTTTTCTTTACTCAGGGGCTGAAAGCAACGGAATTGCATAAAAACGTTTCAAATGGTCTTATTTCATTTAAACAATTTGAATGATCGTGAAACACATGCACTGCGTTGATTGAATAATTGCTGACTACGGCACGGGAACATTAATATGCCACAAAATCTTATGCGGAATGCGGGAGAGTTGGGAGCCCTGTAATGTGGTAGGTGATGCTTCTTTTGAGAAGGACCTGTTTGCGGGTTTCCTCTGAAATTACGCAGTTGAAGCTTTGCACTTGCAGTCAGTGCGATAGACTGCGCTAGCTTGGAAGCTGCTTATAAAACAGTGCAACTCCTTTTGAGAAGGCCCTGTTTGCGGGTTTCCTTTAAAGTTTACGTGGCTTAAGCTTAGTGTTTGCGCTTGCAGCAGTTGGTGAGATAAGTTGAGCAAGCTTGAGGCTGCTTATACGGTAAGAGCTACTCTGGAGAAGAACTCGTTCACGAGTTACCTCTGGAAGTTCGCTGCTGAAGATAAGTGTTTGCGCTTGCAGCAATCGGTAAGATTGACATTGCCATTGTCGTAGCCAGCTCAGGTTCATTGCAGCTCTGTACTACTTGAGATTTCGCAACCACTCCGCTGAGTTAAGGTGCACGTAAGCTTCTGGCTATACGTATTATGTTAAGTTCACATAATTGCTGGTCCTGCTTGGCTCCGCTGTTTGCAGTAGATGGACATGACGAGTGCCCTGCATGCCTCGGTGTTGCTCACCTGAGGGAGGCGCTCATTGATAATCAGTGCATGAATTGCAGTTTTATGCCTCTCGCGCTAAGGGTATCTCGACTCAAGGAGGTAGAAAGACCGCCGCTTGTGAAGGGGCTACCCCCATTGGGTGTTATGTCAGATACGAGAGGTTGCTCTCCTCCTAGGGCTGCCCTGCCTAAGAAGAAGGCCAAGAAGATTGACCGTTTGGCAGCTAAAGTCAACACACTGACCTCAGACTTTGCTGAGATCAAAGAGCTGCTTCTTAATTTTAAGATAAACATTGTTTTGCTGACCAAGGGCAACAGCCTGCAGGTTGCAGCCCCTGCCGTGCTAGAATGGGAGGCAGATGCCCTGTCTACAAGGGCTTCTTGTAGCCATTTTCATGAGGACTGATCTGAACTGGGGGAGACAGCAGGCTCCACCCATGGTTCTGACACCAGTACCCAGCACACAGGAAGTGGGTCTGGAGTAAGTTCGGAGACCTTGGTTAATCCCAAGGTCCGCAGGGCATTAGTATGCCTATCATTGGATGAGGCACCGGCAGTGAGCATGCCGACTAGTACATTCTTTCAGCGGGTTCTGCCTGGAGCTACGTTTTCTGTACCACCCTCCCAGCCATATATTGAGGAACTTCACAGATGCTGGCCAGATCCCAGAGCTTTTTCTCATCAGACCAGTGACAGCAGGGCTTTGGTTTCCACGCAGAATGCTGCCAACTATGGACTAGACGGAATGCCAGCTGAAGAGCCATCCATTACCTCCCTCATTGTACCGCCTGAGGAGCTTTTGAAGCCTGAGGCTCACTGCCCCAGGCCTCAGTGTTGCATTACTGACGAGTTTCTAACAAAACACTATGATACAGCAGCACGCATGGGCCATGTTGGCAACTCTTTATCCCACCAGATGCTGACTCTGTCCCAGTTCTTGCAGTCCTCCAGTGTGGACACATCTGTCCAGAGTCTCAGTGACGCATCTCTGCAGGCGTTTGCCTTCATGATCAGAGAGCTTGGGTGGCTGATGTCAACACTTATTCTGACTCGCCGCTAGGTATGGCTGGCCCAACCTCTGCTTTTGGAGTCGTGTCGAAGGACCCTCCGTTCTCTCCCAGTGGTTCCAGGGGAGCTTTTTGGTTCAGCAGCATAACAAGCCTTGTAGTGAGGATTCCTGGCAAACCAGGCTCGGCAACGGTTTTCTAGCCTTCGCGGACTTACATCCCTCCCAAGGCAGCAGCCCACACAAAGTGAGGGCACCAACTTGGAATCTTGGGGAGAAGATTCTTTAGGGACATCTTGGAAGGTGACGTAGATAGTTATAGCCGGGGCTGCCCTGCATCATCCCATGTCACATGTGACTTCGTTGATACTAAATACTCGACCTGTGCATGCCTGAGATGGATAACATCAACTGTTAAGCACTGCCTCTGGCGGTCATCCAGAATTCATAGAGTCGTAGTTACGTTTGTAACTCTCGCTTTCCTCGATTCGGTAACACGAGAAATAAAATGCGTCATTTTGATGTAAAATTGGATTTAAGTCAACATTATGCAGTTATGGATACTTGTTGCTAAGATTTGTTTTCTTTGTTGTATTTAAATAATAATAAAGCAAAGGTTAGATAGTGCAGGATTTGCAAAAAGCAAACACGAAAGTTAAGCTTATTGTTTGTTTTTTTTTTTGTAAAGCGAATAAAAAATTTTTCTGAACTGAATTCTCTATTAAATCGCAGCAAAGCTGCATTAAGATGAGAGTTGTGTTTCACTACTGATGGCTTATCCTTATCATTGGAAGACTTGTTAGTCAAGGGAAATGATTGAAAATAGGTCAAGATTAGCCCACTTAATAGCTCTTGTCTTACCTTAACGAGGAGACCTGGCTACATTTGATAGTGCTGAATGTTTTCAGAATTCACGTATTGTTATGAAAACAGGCCACAGTTGATAACAGGTCAAGACCATTAGTTTCAAGGGATGTTCTGTCCCTCCTCTGTTTTCAGTTCAGCAGTGCTACGGATCCCTCCCTATATCCTGACCAGTTTTCAACCCATTCCTGGAGGATGAGCAGGCCTCCTTTCGTGGGCCACTGTCCTTACTTGTTAGTGTGACTGAAGATAAAGAAGGCTCGGGCCTCTGGCATGGGCACGGCCTTCTCCTTCAGTTGTATGTCTGAGAGAGGGCGTGGCCTTGGCCCTACCGGCATCTCTGGCTCCTCATCCTCTTCTTCCCCTGAAGAAGATAAAGACAGCAAGGAATTAGGTGAGCAATATTCGGGCTCAGAGAAGACTGTTTTTTGTGGAAGAAACATGATACAGCACAATGCAGCAACCCTTCCACTACCCTACATGTCACTGATTAACCAGGAGACAGTTGTTGGAATTCAAGAGTTACTAAGCAGTGTCACATGAACACAAACCAAATAGTTAGAGGAAAGACAGTAACCATATCCACAGCGATTCAAGTCCAAGCAAATTTGTATTTTTGTCCTGTAATCATTCCCAGTCTAACCAAAGACACAGTGAAGCTAAACAGCATGGTTTTAGTATTAAAGATAGTATATAGATGGAAAAAGCTGAACTTATATTTAGAGTAATCAACAACACACTTTAATTTGCTGTCCTTTTTTGCAAGAACTTGAGGTTTTTTGAGTCAAATGCTGGTGGGGGTTTGATGATAACCGCCAGATTGCTATATTGCGGTCATGTGATGCCTCCTGCGGGGTTCAACAAATTACCATCATCACTGCAAATTTTTTAAAAATCTCATTTTTTTTCCGCTGAAAGCCGCAGGAGTGCATATGTGTGATATCATATTTCATGAATCATTGTTAAGTCATCATTCACTGTTGTCCATCCTAAGTGAGAGCTTCTGGAGAAAAAAAAATTTTCAGTTGCTCTTTACTTCAGCCTCGCCAGGGGTGTGGACAGTCATTTAAACATAAGGGGGATTTCTTTTGTTTGTGCCTGATTATTATACATTTTTCAATTTGTTTCAGTACTTGTGATATATAGGGCCTGCAACGTCCGATTAAGTGTAAAAAAACACAGACATCAAAAACAGAATTATCCACAGTCAGAGTTATATTTCAATCGCAAGTGCTTCTTGCGAACGCACTTCTCTGATGTGGTAATGCCAAACACAGTTGCCCCTAGCCTGTTGACATTGTTTGATTCAACAATGCATGCAATGCATCTAGTTCCTAAGGTAAATAAGTTGCCTTTCGGAATATTTTGGCTTTGACCTGAAGGAGGCAAAATAGCAAGCTCATTAGGAAAAGGCAATACACTGCATTTATAGGCAAGCCATGTTGCCAGGAAAAACTTTGACACAAGGTCACATTAAGGCCTTTTCACACCAAGGACAAACAAAAAATCAAAAGGAAAATGCATTCCATCAAAAATTAAAGACTGGCACTAAGATTCTGTTATCACTACTTTGAGAAAAGAAAGAAAATATGTTGACCCTGGGAGAAAAAGCCTTTATTTTATTGGTTGGCTTGGTTTATTGGCACCAGAAATCCGTGGGAATCGAACCAGCTGCAAGAAAAAAGAAATACGCAAAACAAATTAAGAAAGCTTCAGATCATATAAATTAGTTCAAATTTTTTATATGCCTTTTGTTTCATCCTCCATTTGTAAAAGCCCACAGTCTCAAACATGCAGCATTCTAGAGGCATAGGGCCTATTTAGTTTTCCACATTTTTCCTTTTTATTTTACACTTTATTACGGCATTTTACTAAGCCGTATCAGGCTAAAGCCTAGATATAATAATAATTGAAAAAATAAATAAATAAATAAATAAATAATAATAATAATTATTATTATTATTATTATCATAGCTGTTATTTTGCCTAAAGCATCGCCTATCATTTGCTGTTTGAAGAATAACCATTATTTATTTGAGACAGTTTATGTTAGGCTACCGCAGAGACGTGTCGTCAGAAGGCAATATGTTTGGCATGATTCTCTTAGCATGAGAGTAATCAGTTTGATAATGAGGGAATTTATGTTTTGTTAGCATTATTGCCATCATGATATTCTGATGAAATAGTTTGTATTTATGTCAGCATGACTGTCAGGAGTAGCCTATATAGGCCTTCGATGCTGATTCGAAAAAACGTTGGCATTTTGAGAAAATTTCATTTCTACTTAATCATTCAGATGATATCTGTCAATACAATCTCATATTGTAGCCTCGTTACGACTTTGTCGTCATCACGTCTTCATTGTTGGCAAGACATTACCTACTATTTATTATTCAAAAAATTCATTCTGCAATTCTTTATCTGGAATAGGTCGAGAATGATATGCATTAAAAGGTGAAGTTGCCATTTACCCGGTTTGTTAGCCTACTTGACAATGTTCATTGAAGGTGCATGCGCTCGTACCTTTTGTCTAGATTTTAAAGCAATTAAAAGCTTTGTTCTCATATCATCCTATGCTGTTTGTTCATTTTTAAAAAGCATAAATTGACTGTAAAATATTAATTGATTTCTTTGGGTTGTGGGAGGGTAAGGCATTCGGAGTGAACTGCCCAACCGCGGGAATGTGTTGCTTTTTCACCGTGGTAAGAAATAATGCCTACCGTCACAGCCATAGATGCTGGTCTGCCACAGGCTATTGTGAAAATCGATACGGTGAAAATGACTTTTTCAAGCTTTTAGCAAAAGATACCTTTTGAAAAAAAAAGAAGAAATATGTACCCAATTACACAATCAATGCTTTTAGTAAAGCACCCAGTAAAACAGGGAGCAGTCATACCTGGGAAATCATTAGCAGGATAGGGATTCTTCTCTTCATTTTCCTCCCCTTGGAACTCATCAATGTTTATCTGAGCGTTCAGGTAAAAACAAGAACAGATCAGACACAATGTTCAGCAAAGCTCTTTCCATTCATTTACATCTCACAAAACTTGAGATGATAAATAATCAGTCAGTCAGTCAGTCAATCAGAGAGGGACAAAACCCCCGAGGTCTGGAAAACAGAGAAACCTCGAAATGCTAGAAATCACCAATTTGCCGGAAAGAGAGGAGCCACCAGGAGAAAAATTCTATCATTGAAACTATGTTGTGAGTCCTTGCCGTCGCCTTCTGCAATATATAAACATCGTGAGAGACAAACTCTGATTTCTGATATTGCTGATCACTGGACATGCATTCTAAGCTGGATGGGCCGGCAGACTCACCTTAGTTGCAGTTAGGAGTCTCCCCATCTGAGGTTATGGATTTGAGCTCAATCTTTTCCTCCTTCTTCTCCTCCTCCAGTGGTGGCTTCTCGTTTTCTGGCCGCTTTTCTGGGCTGGCAGTTCTTTAAAAAAAAAAAAAAAATTAGAAGTGGGTAGGGATGGACAACACTCATGCAAATCCTAATGCATCAATGTCATTACGCTACATTTTGAGATTACTTTCTGTTACCTGGCAAGCTTCTTCCTCTCTTTTTCCTCTTCCTCCTCCTTCTGGGCAGATGTCAGGCTCTCAGCATCAGCAAGATTGTCCACAGCAATGGCCAAAAAGACATTCAGGAGGATGTCTGGTTAACAAGGTTGTCAAGAAAACTAACAGGGCACACAGAGCATACACAGATATAAGAACACTCATAAATACCTTTTATTCCCAGACAGAGATAAGGAAAAGCTTACACTCCATTTTAGATTAGGAAGAGCAGATTTTACTGAGTTGCACCATAAACCCATAAATGGAACATAGTCCTCACAGACTGTCCTGGCAATATTGGTTGTTGTGGTTGACATGTTTGAAAGGATACAATTTCCACAGATAAAGAGGATGATGAAGTAAATGCAGACCAGCATTCCTGGAAAGGACGGCCCTCCGTAAGCCATGATTCCATCATACATCACTGAGTTCCAGTCCTCGCCAGTCAGGATCTGTACAGATATAAAAGGTATACGTAAAACAGGCATGCTAAATAGGCCAGCAACCAATTTAATACCCCCACTAGATATGCAGTACCATGCAAATCAAATCCAAATACAGCCAGAACTTTGAATTCGACAGCAGCTTTAGCACTTTGTGGCATTATTGTACACAGGAACACAAATTGAATAGATTAACTGTTGGAAATAGACCGTAGCATCATTGATAGTTAGCAGGGATTAAAATGTTTAACACTCAGAACAGCAACTTCCATGCCAATCACAGTCAGCAAAGATGGGATACCTGAAATACAGTGAGTAACGACTGGGGAAAGTTGTCGAAGGTGCTGCGACGTGTCTCATCGAAGTTGAACTTCCCACCAAAGAGCTGCATGCCCAGCAGTGAGAAGATGATGATGAAGAGGAAGAGCAGCAGCAGCAGGGAGGCGATGGAGCGCACAGAGTTCAGCAGGGAGGCCACCAGGTTGCTAAGAGAGTTCCAGTACCTGCAGAGGGGATGGTATAGAGGCATTTCTGTCAAGCTCTCAACCAGGAACGAGGACCACGTTACCCAAGCAGCACACTGACTACACTGGCATTCACCTTAAATTCATTCAAAGAGGAAACGACGAAAGTCATTGCTTTTCATTTGCTGACATGGAACATTCCGTTTTCCTGAGCGGCGAATAGGACAGAAAAACCGATGTCACAAACTCATTCTCTCAATTTTTTGTTTCTACGGCCGAGGAGTTTCACCTTTGTTAAGGAAAGCCAGGGAACCCTCAACCCGAAACAAGGGCTCCATTTCATCACTGTCCGAGTTTAAGCGGAACCACAGGGAAAAAGTAAACACAGCCATCATAAATCAGGCACAGTCAGACTAAACGAGTCGTAGCCCGAGAATTTCAGCTCAAGGCTCAGACAGGTTTGTCATTTGCCAGATTATCAAAAGCTCTCAAACTCCAGCTAAGTTTTTGGGCTTTCAAGAGACCAGGTGCAAAAACCTCACTGCCTTAGAAACTGCAGCAAAGTACGGGGGAATAAGTCCTGTTCCCACCCGACATGCTAAATCTTTGCGTGCTCTGAAGGTGAACACCAGTGTAGCTATATCGTGTGTGCAGGTACCCCTGGTCTTGCAGCAGGGGGTACTGGGAGGAGTGGGAGGTAACAGTCCAGCATTCAGAGAAAGGTCCATGCTGAGTAGAGGGCAGATTCTCACTCACTCCAGCTGGTTACATGGGATACAAGAGTTGAAGAAGCAACAGGCACTCTGCTTTGGAAACTCACTGAGGGGAGAAGACGAGACAAAGGAATGAGAGAGGGGTGTTTTTATTCCCCGAGCATCTACTGTTTGACAATCAACAGAAACAAGCACGAATGCAAAGACTTGGTGGCTTGCACACTGACAGATGGCTTGCGCAAACATGCACACGCAGATGTGGAGTCACATGAGTGAAGAGGACAGCACAGTTATTGTGAGGATGTCACTGCGACCACGTATGAGACGGATGAAAAGAGACGGGGTGAAAAAAAGCATCCAATGAAACAGTTAAGAGAAAAATGGTGGCTAAAGGGCAAATGATAAATACAAAATCCCACCCTGTAACACTATGACATATCAGACAAAGACGGAATTACATAATGTAGCATACGTTCTTCCTCAGTCATACATTTGCTTAACAAAAAATTTAGGGAAATATGGTATGCAAAATGCCTTTCTAAACCCCGAAAAGTAACCCCAGCCCATACTTGGTAATCTCTTTGTTACTTGAAACCTGTTTTTTTATTTGACATCTCCAATCCCACTCGAATCTGGAATGTCCTGTCATAAAGCTGCATATAAGCCAGTTCATACATGACCCATGCTGCCATCTTTAAGAGAGCTTAGAGTTTGCAGTTCTCAGAAGAGACATGCCTGTCCACCGCTGCTTGTTTTTATTCGCCGTTTCAAACCTTGCATGCGCAGAATGAGGGCGGAAGAAACCCCAACATGTGCAATTCCTTAAATTAGAACTGATTAGCTCCTGATATGGCTCGTACGAGGCACTTAAGGAGCAAACAATATTAACCCAAACCGACTGTATCCCACCCTGAAGATATTCCAGAGCAGAGTGAAGCCAATTTTGCGCTTCGCTCATGAGTCTGCCTGCCACAGTTGCTAGATTCCATCCTATACAATGGTGGTCAATCTTGCACCACAAATGGTGCCTTTTCTGAGTGAGCAAAGCCAGCAGCCCTGAAATCTGCCCTTATTATGCCTCGTTTTCACATTCCTTCCATGAAGCCACAGCCCATTACTCTGAGGCTAGCTCAGGAAAGCACACACTAGAATACCCCCCCTCCATAAAAACCTCTACTCCATGATAAGGCCCGTTAATTGAAAACCTCCCTCCCTGGGCCATGCCATGGGTGATTGCAAGCTGCATTGATGTCCTGGCCACAGCTGGCTCCAAAACAGCTAGGATTCAATTGCAAATCACAGTACAGGTGCACTCTTCCGAGGAGAGCAGTGGTTTAGCTTAGCACGCCCCTGAAGAGGCCTCACGGTGCCAAATGATTTCACATGCTCAACCACCACACTTGCAGCGTGTAATCAGGCTGTAATGGGAGGCCGTAATTAATGGAGGTCAACAGAATTACAGTGGTGTCTGGAGCAGAAACAGAGCCACTGCCCGGCGACTCAGAGTTGCTTAACTTTAAACAAGGCAGGTCTGCAAATTGCCAAATTGCCCCTGAAGAGCGGTCAAACTACGGGCACTCGGAATTAACTGAACCAGCAAAAAGAGCAGCGTCAAGGAAAAAATGGTTTCTTTCTCCGCCGTAAGCCAGCTTGTTTCCACACAAGTGCAATTCGTCCACATTGACTCACTGACCGTGACAGAGTAATATGGACCCTGGCAAATAAGCGTGTCCCCAAACAGGCCAACGGCAGGATCGAATGAAAACAGCAGTGGATTCCCTTTCCTCGGTTGTAGCTCATAGAGACAGAAGCATCTACCCCCTGCTCTGCTGTCAGCAGTACTGGACCACACTCTGGCAGCCACTGTGCTGGGGCACATACAAGCACACACATGCACATACAGACTCACACACTTATGCACTCACACACACACACATGCACATACAGACTCACACACAGACTTACACACTTATGTGATTGCACACACACAGACAGATATCCACGCACAAGCGCGCACACACACATACAAACACATACGCACACACATGCACTCGCATGAACGTACAGATACACACACACACACACGCGCACCAACACACATACAAACACACCAATACACATGCACAAACACACACACACACGCAGATACACATACACACATACACACACACACACACAAAAAAAACAAGGCTTCAGATGGCTTAACGATTGAAAGTAAAGAACCAGGGGATTTAAAAGGGATTGAAAATAGATTGAAAAAGATCAGAATAAAACAAGCTGTAATCAGTCCATTCCCTTACAGATACAAAATACACAAGGGAATGAAAAAAAATATTTGTTAATGTCAGAAGACCCCAGGCAAACTGCCCCAGCAAGTGATGCGAAATGAAACAGTGGTTAAACATGGTACTACATCTGACACATAAATAGAATAGGTCCCTGATATAACAAAATCCCTCCTGTTTCCAAATTGTTCGCCCTGATGATGAGGAAAGAGACAAAAATGAGGTTTACTAATAAAACTACCCTCTTAGAGCCCTTTCTAGAGATTGTCTGCGTTTACTACGGAGAACCATGCCTAGAATTTGAAGATTCAATTCAGGCACCAAAAGAGTAAAATAAGGAGAATCATGACAAATGCCGTAGAGAGGGGATTATTGAGCTAACATGTACACTATGGAGATAAATGACTATCTAGGAGACAGGGAGGTAATAGTTCAATAAACCTTGATCTCATTCCAGGGCACGAGAGAAAAAAAGCAGGATTGTTTCTCTTTCACAGTCTCAGCCCATGCTTTGTGGAAGCTGATACACGTGCGTCAAGTTAACGGACTTGAGTCCTATGTCATAAAATCAATGGAGCTCATTATAGCTGGACACCTTGGATGGCAGGGCTCAAGGAGAGCAGTAAATAACAGGGAAGCCAAAAAAACCAGGCACTGCGGTGCTCTGTCAGCCTTCACTAAAATGGAGGTCATGGCAGATGAGGAGACAGAAAAAGCACCCAAGCCACACTGAGGCCACTAAAGTTACTACTGAAGTGATGACTATTAAAGGTCACTCATAAAGGGACATCCACTGCAACTCATCAATAAAGCCCAGGCAACCGTGGCCGGACTGTCAGCATGACTGTAGAGGGACGAAGCTTCATGCATGGCCTTGACCATTTGTGGGAGCAAACCATGGGCAGCTGGAAACAACACGGAACATGTCTCAATTGCTGGAGAGAGATGATTAGCATGTCTCAATCACTGGAGAGAGATGTTTAGGATGGAATGGATGGCAGGGAAGGCAGGGCGAAGAGAGCAAAAAGAGAGTAAAGGGTATGGTCAGAGGAGCCAGAGGTAGGGGCCAGAGTACAGTGCGAGGAGCCGTACCTGGTGATCTTGAAGATGCGCAGAAGGCGCACGCAGCGTAGCACAGAGATGCCCAGCGGGGACATGATCTTAGTCTCCACCAGGATGGTCTCCAGGATGCCGCCACAAACCACAAAGCTGTCGAAGCGGTTGAAGAGCGAGACAAAGTAGGCCTGCAGGCCAAGGCTGTACATTTTCAGCAGCATCTCCCCCGTGAAAAGGGCCAGCAGCACTTTGTTAGCAATGTCTGAGGACCCCAAGAGAAAGTGGGATAGAGACAGATAGAAAGGATCAGGAATAGAGGATGGAGAGAGAGGGCATCACTCAAATGCTGGAAAACAAATAAAATGATGCATTTACTTTATACCACATATGCAATCTGGAGTTCTATTAACATGACAACAATAGCTGTGGAGTAATAGTGCTGGGTCCACTTTCAGCAGCCCGTATCTCAGCTCTACCTTGCACGTCAGTGAGCCAATCAGGCTGCCGGTGGTGCTCAGAGGCAATGGTCAACGTGTTGAGGAAGACCAGGAAGATCACAAGCCAGTAGAACACGTTGGACTTTACAGCTGCTCGACACTTTCGACGACATAGGCGGTTCCACCGCCGTGAATACCGGCTGTCCCAAGAGGAAGCAAGGGGGTGGTAAATGAATAGAGTTGCAGTCCTCAGCAAAAAAATACATTTCACGAAACCAAGGAAGTTTTGATGGTCCCTTATACACTGCAATGATTGCCGTCCACGGGAAAAATACAGATGAAAATGAGCAATATGAGCAAGTAACAACTTTGGAAAAGAACAACTAATTATTACATTTACTAAATCATCAAATTGAAGTAATTGTTGACAAAAAAAACATTTGAATTTCATTATTATTGAATGAGTATTACACTGATGAAAAATATGCAGAAATTATCATTATAGTCCTACTACTGGAATCATCGGTGGAACTTAAGCTGAAAAAAAAAGAGTGTAAGAGGATTCATAAATTTAAAAAATGGAGAAAAGCAATTTGCAGTTATGTTTTCTTCTGCATATGGTCTGAGCAGAACCTGTTCTGATTGGTTGGCATAGGCCTACTGGGTTCTCAGTGATTGGCTGTGGCACATGGTGATCGCAACATGAAGGACGGAGCACACATCACAAAAACGCAATGCTCTCAAGGCACAAGGGAAGCAAACGTTCACAGAGCAGCACAGAGCCTGTCCTTTCACAAGATCTACTAACCTGAACTTGGATTTGGAGATCCTATTTCTGGAACAAAAAACAGAATGGATTATACACAGAACAGGACAGAACATTATGGAGGACATTGTTTCAGAGAAAACCGTAACAACAATTAAAAAAACAAAACAAAACAAAACAAAACAAAACAAAACAAAAAGAACATCGACCAGCAATGATTGCAATAACACAGGAAATAGTTTCCTTTGTTGGCACGAATAGGACAGTGCAGAGTATCAGTTTTTTGAGTTCCATGAGATTTGGATATTGATATTGTTGCCCAGTTGATCTATTAAGCAAAGTACTTTTCTATGTATACACTGTGCGATGGTTTCATATTTACCATCTGCCCATTTTTATTGTTTGTAAAGTTTGTGCAGTCCAGTCAAGAATGACATTTGCTCTCATAGTAAGCTGCTCGATTGGTTTCAAACTACTGCCATTAGAAAGAGATGTTTTGATCTGATTTTAGTGTATGTATCATCAAACACTTAGGCAGAGGTATTCGATCTCATCAAAAAAGTGCCGGTATGAGAGCAGGCTTTCATTCCAATCTACTAGTTACTCACCTGATTCTACTCATCAAGGTCTTTAATAAAGACTTAAGGGGTTAATAAGAAGAATCAGGCCAGAGAGAAACTCTGCAGCTGCACTGGCCCTTCCTGGATAAGGTTGAATTACCCAGACTTAAAGAGGAACTCAAACACACCTGACTTTTTCGCAGTTTTCACAGTTTTAGGTACTATATATTACTCTTTCCCTGAATGCATGAGTAACTGAGCTCCCTTGTCCGATTTGTGTTGAAAAAAGAAGATCAAAAACCAGCCCAGCTGCAATGCGATTTTCCCGATTGCCGAAAAGCTAATTATGTACTAATTATATGCTTGTGACGTCATTCTGAGACTGGTTGCAGCTCTTAATTCGAAGTGGACATACAAGTGCGCATGTTCTGTGTGAAATATCCGAGCTAAAGCTTTCGATCCTGTGTAGTTGGAGGCTGTATGAGGAACTTTGTCAGAAATCTCACTATCAATGTCGGTGTGAGATCTTGCTCTCTGTGAAGATGTTTACTGTACCAATGAGTGAAACAAGTGACATCACTGACGACCTGCAGAAACATTGACAACTCCAAAAAGCCACAAAACTCATATAGCATTTCACAATTATAACAAATGTAAGCCCGTGAAAAACTAAATAATCAAAGCTGCTCAGACCATAGACTGTATATAGCCTAACGGTTCAGAATAGCATAAGTCAAAAAATGATAACAAACCACTGAGGGGGAGAAACAGAAATTAGCAATTAGCTTGCTAGCTAGCTAACTGTCCCCCTGTTTGACAAACAAAACAATCCCTTTTTTTGCATTATTTCACGCACATGCTAAAAAAAGTCTTTGTTTTGTTTGCCAAACAGGGTGCAAGTTAGCTAGCTTGCAAGCTAATTCGAGTTTGATTGTTATGATTTCCGCGTCTTCCCCTCAATGGTTTGTCATCATTTTTAGACTTACGCTATTCTGAACCATAAGGCTACATATAGTCTATGCTCTGAACAGCTTTATTTAGTTTTTCACATGCTAACATTTGTTCTAATTGTGTTCTCTCTACCTCCCTGTATGTCCTCGTGTTTATGTAGATAGATAGCAGCATCCCACAATTCGAACACAGCTTCTACATCTGACTCTGTCTAGAGTAGCTACACTGCCAATACAAACCTTATTTTGCATAAAAATTGATGTATTTTCTAGCTTTTGTTGCTATTGATTTTTTGTTAAGACAAGCCAAAGACACAATTTGAAAAATCTGATAATGGCTCGATTTAAGACAACAGTTTTGTGACTGTATGTAGCTCATAGCAAGACGAAGGCTTACTTGTACACTATAAAGTTAGTGCACACAGTGCAACTGAGTCTCAGAATAATGTCAGGTGTTCACATATTCGATCGCGCTTTTCGGATTTCTGACAAAGCAGGCGCAGAAAGAAAGTGTGTCTAAAAATGTTTTTCTTTCCCAAATCTCATAAGTTGATTTAATTTTGAATTATTTAATCTATAATCTACCATTAAACCACAAAAAATTGAAACTTCAAACCTCTTTACTGTTGCTCTTTTTTTGCAGTTTATGGCTGAGGGGAATGCTGTGAGCAACTGTTAAACAGGAGCAAATATGTGCTTATCAGGAATTCAGTGAGCCGTTACATTTTCATACTGCATACCGACAGACGCACAAGCAATCACAGTTTTAGACACAAGGACGGAGCACTTTCAGTGTACAATATGAATACAGGTGTGCGCTTTCACAAGAATGCAGATATTGGACGAGCCACTGATCGCGACCTTCATTGAGCTCTTCACTACTATGTCGCAGGGAAGAGAATAATCGAGCACTTTTCATCGCTAAAAAAGGCGTGTGGCAGACAGCGGAAGGTTAAAAGGTTAATAAAACACATGCACAAGATAAAAAACAAGCAGATACATTCAACATTCCAGAGAAAAGTCAATGCAGAAGGCAAGGCAGTAGTGAAGCATGCAGTCCAAGGCAATCTCTTCACACTCAATCACAACGCAGTGATGTCAGATGTCACATGCGTGAGCCAAAGGGCATTTAAAGGTTCAGAGAATCTGGTCTGTCACTGTCACTTTTTTCATGCCATCATAAGTACGCATGAACTAACATACATGTTTCCTCTGATCTGATTATAAAGCTCGCAGGCAAGCAAGGGCACAGTGTATGTGTATAGCACACACTGGCACACACACACATTCCCACACCCACTTCTCTAACACAAACAAACACACGCCTGTTACAAGGCAAGACCGCATCATAATGATAAAATGAGCCTCCTCTGATCTACCACAGCCCATACTATAATTCATACCGGTGGTTTTTTCCATTGGTGGGTAAGCTGACTGAGTGCTCAGCTCTGCCTGAAATTGTGATTGTGATACTCCCCACTCAAACCAACAACTGCTTGCCACATAAGTGAAATACCATCAGGAGCAGCAGTTCCACTCCATTCTGATAGGGGGAACTGCAGTGGAAAACACTTCTCACTCTCCCTAATAAAAAGCAAATTCATTTAACTGTAAAATTGCACCATTAAATTGTGTTGTAAGATAATGGAGTAATTGGTGAGACAAGCCTTTATCACAGTGTTGAAATACAGTATATTGTGATCCCCTACACAGTTCATCCTCTCTTCTCCTTGATTCTCACTTCTGCTAATAACTGACAGGGGTCAGAGATCCCGCTCTGTGCCAGCTTGGGTAGTGGGATCAGAAATGGCCGCATCAATCCTACTGGCCACATATGAGAGCTGCTTTCACTTGACGCACTGCACAGTCTCAGTGAAGACCTCTTATTATCAGTCAGGCTGATGTCTCCAGATCTGAGGCAAGACAAAGCTTCTTTGTGGAAAGACGGAAGCATTTTTCTCACAACTGAGGTATCAGATAGAAGTGGTTACAGTCAAAGCGATCTGCCAAGTTTCCCATCGCAAACAGCTACTTATCAAGAGATCATTTCATTTTGAAATGAGCATCCCTGGGTGACCATAAAAGATCTGTAAGTTGCTTAGATTTTACAAAGTATGCAAAGTTTGCGAAGTATGTAGTATGATAATGAATGTGAATAACATTAATTTAATTTCTAGGAAATCATCTTCCTTCACTGTTTGAGTTTGCCAGGAGACTTTGTCATTAAATCGCGAAGTTTGATTCTGCGGAAGGAAAAATACGTTCAATTCAAAAATTCAAAAATAACTTGCCTTATAGCTTCATATGGGACATTTGTAATGACAATGTAAGGAGACTATGTGATGAAAAGACCAGCAGCTCTAAGTTAGTCAGATAAAGAGCAATCTGTAATGACAGGAGTTGTGATTGGCCAGTTTAATATAGGACACTGTCTGATTATAGGACCCAGCTGTGAACAGTTAGCCTGATAAAAGGCAGTGGACTCAAGGCCAGTAGTGATAGATCAGCTTGCCACAGATCAGCCTGCGATGACACCGCCAGCTGTGAAAGTCAGCCTGATACAGGGCACTGTGTGATGACGGAACCCAGCTATGATTGGTTCATCTATCAGCAGATGGATAACAAACAACGGAAACAGATGCACGGGAGGGGGGGATAACATAGGACATAACATTGAATGCAAACAAATGTAGGAAGAGAAACCCAAGATCCATGGCTTCAAAAGAACTAGAGAACGAGGTCTTTCCAATTTGACGGAGCTGTACTGAGGTCACTCTCTGAACATAACACACTTACACTCCTAAAATTCTTGGCAGACGTAAAAGCCTATGTAACACTAAGTATGTTCTGCTCTTAGCATTGAGTGCAGTTTAAACTGACATGATTAGTTTACCTAATGCTGTTTCTGCAAACCGAGCATAACGCAGCAGTAGCATTCAAAATAACCAAGATCTATGAGCAGGGTTTCTGTGCTAAAGCACTGCACACAATCCCAGTACAGCAAAGGTAGTTCTGAATGGATTAGTCATTAGAACTTGCAATTTCGGATCAGGCTAGTTATGATGGAAAGAGGGATTAAAGGAGAAGAAGAAAGACTAAAGCCTCGGTCACAACTGGACGCACGGATTTTTTAATCGTGCGTTCTCTGCGTTTTTTGCCGTAGGTGAGAGTCGTAGAGGACGTGGAGGTTAAAAAAAAAAAGTAGCAGTCAACTCGTAAGGCGGGAGTAATCGTGCCGTGCTGCCCTTGAGGGTGACGAAAGAAGTTCACAGCAACACTCTTGCCATTTGGCACGTGCGTGCTTCGTAGAGGTAGCAAGGAGGATGTGCGGCAATCTTGCAACAGCCGCGAACTTCTTCCTATACCCCAGCCGTGCTCGGAAGTTCTATTTATTTCATACGTTGTGTGTGCGCCCGTCTTATTTCACACCCGCGTGAAACTTGCGGTCGAATTGCGTCTTTGACAAACGGTTTTATTTCCACGACCAGTAAAAAAAAACGCACGTCTGACCTGCGTGCTGCTTGCGTCGGGAGCAAGTGAAACTTGCATCCTTGGCCTTTCTCTGGAAATCGTAGAGTTTTTTGTGCATGATCAAAATCCATCGTACGTGTTTACAGGTAGTCTGCAGGCTCAAAATTTCGCAAGAAGAACCTGCGTAGCCCGTGAGTTCCTTGGCGTTTTTGGCTGTAGATATGCCGTGGAGTGGAAGTACGACCGGTTGTTACCGAGGCTTCAGGCATTGCCAGAAAAATAGAGAGGGGTATGATAAAAAGCTTTTTTTAGAAATAGGAAAAGAGGTGAGATTAAGATATTAAAGAGAAGCAAAGAAGTAAGTAATAAAAAAAAGTACTGAGGGAACATGGGATGGGGAGGGAGAGAGAGAGAGAGCGAAGGGGTGGGTAAGAAGGGAGTACGAAGGGGGAGGACTTACGCCAGCCTGGTACAGCAGGTCTCGCCCTCCATGTCCCCAGCAGGAGCATTGTCTGTGTTGACCGACTCGTTCTCGCTGGTGGGCATGCTCACTGAGGGGCGAGGACAGAGGACAGGATGGAGGATGAATTACCCGGGCGGCTCGACAGACCAACCCTCATCACAAGCTGGTTATTACCTTCAGCCCTCTCCTGGCAGCACACTCCCTACTCGCCGAGGCCATCACAGCACCCACACAGAGCCAAACGGCACGCAAAAAAGAGACAAGGCTTATTTTGATGCTCTATTACGGGGCAGTACAGGGATAGACCAGCAAAAGGAGGAGAAGGAGAACGTTTTCATTGGTGCTTCGGCTGGTGAACGCATCCACTGACATGCTGTACGGTCCTAGGACCAGGAAATAAGTAGCGCTCGCATTTAGAATGTGAATTCAGGAAATGTACACAAATACAATAACAAGAACCAGCGCTGAGCATGAGGAAAAGTAATTTCTGGCATCAATAATGATTAAGATGACAAAATTCAGAGATAATGAAATAAAGAGTAAAGCAATCATAGTCACCCAAAATATTTATATTAGGTCTGCCCTCTCTGGTAAGAATTGCCATCCGAAAAGACAGATTTCGCTTAAACGCTTTCAGTACGACAGTCTCTTGATCTTTCATCGCAGATGTTAAAGCATTGGAAATGCAGGTATTTTATTTTTCAGCCACTTCAACATAATACATTTTCCCATCATTTTCAGAGGTAAATACCGACATTTGTTCATATTCTTGGCCACAGCTTTGCCAGAGCGGTGAAAAATGGCCAAATGCAGTCAAAATTTTTTGCAAAGCTTTGTGCTTTTCTCATTTGTCAGAAGTCAAAGGAGCCAGTACTAAACTACTACAGTCCATTTGAAGAGACTTTGTTTTTCAGCTATGTCTAGTGTGGCCAGAGGAAGACAAAACAAAAAATCCCACTTTTCAAAAACAACAACAACAACAAAACAATAGTGTCTACACCCAAAAGGAAAATTACTGCTCAGTATTTCTATGACAGGGAGAAAAATGGGCTTAAAATGCAACGACTGCTATCCTCCCGCTGTCTAAGAAAACAAAGTCAACTAAAATCAAAGCAAAGGCCGTTTCTCAAAGCATCGGCTGCATTTCTCGTCAGCTTCGTCATCGCAGGCTGTTCCATTGTGAAGGCACCTTCAAATGCAGCCTTCATCTCGCCTGATATCAGATGAAATTGTCAACTCGTTTACACTCCGTCTCCATGTTGACAATTCTGGCTGATATCAGGCAAGATGGAGGCTACATTTCTCGGCTGTATTTCAATGCGCCTTCACAATGGAACAGCCTGTCATGATGTAGCAGCCTAGAAATGCAACCTACATAGGCTGCAGCCTACGCTTTGAGATATGGCCAAAATGAGCAGAGCCTGAGCCAAAACATCCTGGCCAATCAGCAGCCAGCAGCGCAGTGAAGTCCCAGGAGTCTTCAGAAGCTGAGAGCAGAAAGCTGTACAGAAGCCCGTGACATGCAGCCCAGAGGCCTCCACCACAGCAGCTGCTAAACTGTAGCATGCACCAGCTGTCACTTAACATCATCTCATGCCTCCTTCTCACTGGTGTTCAGGGAGTGCATGTTTCTGCAGCTGCAGCGCTCCAAGCCTCAGCGGTTTCATGGACCCTCATCACCAGGGACTGAAATTCTGGACCCTTATCCGGGAAAAGCACCACATCCATAAAGAGCAATTAGACACTCATATGTTTGCTTCTGTGGTTTTAGCTTAGGTTTTTGCAGAGTGGTTCCTGACAGGCACTCTGAATCACAGCACTTGATGCTTTTGTGAGAGTCCATGAAACTAGTGCTAATGGCTCTGAAAAATAATTCTTGGCTGCGGCTAAAATTAATTGCAAGGTCCATCAGACAGTATTCTTCACAATGACTCAAAGGAAGAGATTAGTCAATTAACTCCTAACTACTGTCAAAACAGCAAATGGAACAAAAACCTGTTTATCATTGATCTATAAGTCTACCAATGCCAAGTCTAACCCAGTAGCCTCAACCCGATATTTTACGTAAAATATTTGACTCTCCGTCTGCCTCTTGCAGCTGTGATAGTTTTTAATCTTTAAGCTGGCTTACGTACAACAGTTTGGGGAAAAAAATCATGAATGCACTTTTCACATCTAGCCCGAAACAAAAGAATCTGCAGAAAATACATTGTTAAAATGCAACAGTTTTGTATAAATGTAATAAGCAATGTAATGAATGTAATGCCTAGCCTATCAAATGAAATTGGCAACATAAAATTGTTAAAAAAAAGAGAAAAACTTACAAAAAATCTTTCAAATGTTTACTAAATAAAGAAAATTCTGAGCAAATAATCTGTTTTAAGTAATATAAGAAATATGTCAGATATTGCACATAGCCCACATGATGAAGGCCAGGGGAAGTTATAATTGAATAGTACCATACTGAGCTAAACGTCATAACAGTCATTCAGACCATCCCGCCCATCAGTTCTTCCATCTGTGTCCTTACAAAAAATCCAACTTTTTCTCTTTTTCCATAGCAATATCTCAGGGGGCAAACAGAGTTAAATATATTCTCCATGTCAAAATGAACTAGTTTAATCTCTATTCTTAGAGGCTGGGAGGATTAACAACAATCAGGCCAGCAATTTGTCCAGAAGGAGATGTATGCAGCTCTTCAGCATGGAAAATGATGGGATGTGACAGAGGCGGTTAGATCAATGTAAAAGCACTTGTTTATGTAATCTGAGCCCTGTCTGGCCTGCTGGAAGGATTGCTTGATTTCTGTGGATGTATAATGGCCGCATAAATGAAATTTTAGAAGCTTGATAGTTTCTTATCTCACATAAAGTGCAGAGCCGCTGATGACAAATTTGGGTGGGGGAGAGGGAGGGGGAGGGTGGGCTTTATGTTAGCTAGTGATGACACAGTAATGAAATTATAGCTGAGAGGGCAAATGCTTGCCAAGGAGATAGTGACATTAGCGCAACACGCCTATGATGAGTGGAGACATTATGCAATAGGCAGTCTAATACATAACATATAGGGTGGAGGGAAGATAAGTTTGATTTATGAGAAATAGTCCCAAGACAACCATTACAACTTGAACTGAAGGTGGCCATATCGATCCATATCAAGGAGGCCGCAGTGATCAATTTCTCTACCGGTGTTTTTGTGCTGAGAGACACGCACAGAAGTATCATAATCTCCTCAGCTCTTGTCGAAACTGGACGCCTGTAACACATCCCAGTTTCAGTACACCCATTTAAAGAATCATCTGCCTGCATAGCTAATTCATTCCACAAAACTCTAGTGCAAAACTCAGTAAATGGCCAATCAAAACTCTAAACAGCCACAATTATACTGATTATGATTATACTATTGGGCTTTCCTGCTCTGTGAATGAATGCACCCACTTTCAGTGAGTTCACTTGGATATCCAGTGTCACCAATATTAAAACAAGACAAAAACAACTGCATACTGTCATTGGATTGGGGTAAAGTGAGACCATTGAAGCAGAACTTTAAAATACTGGCAGATGTATCTTGGACATCCAATGGCGAAATGTTAATAGACATTTCATTGCACTTTTGGAGTCACTGCAATCTTGAACAGCTCATAACATTTGGGGGTGCTAGTATATACTGGAATGCCTTATTATGCCATGGTATAGTTCTATACTGTGCACAGACATATCTTGCCAAGCATTCAGTAAACTGAAGCGATGCATGCAAATTATGACTTCTTTTAAAGTCAGCCTTATGCGTCATGTTTCAATCAGTACAAAAATTAAAGAAGAACTGATTCAAATATCCGGAGGATGTAAAAACATGCTTGCGATCCAGATATTTCAAACAGAGGCGCTGCAGCGGTTTAAAAAAAAGTCAAAAATTAAAATTACCTCCATGTTAATATTCAGAAGGTGAACGCCACATGCTTTTGTCACCATTCAGAACATTAGCCCAGAGAATTAAAAATGCACATTTTAAAACGCGGGAAGAGAAAAAGAACAGAACAATGATATTAGGAAATGATCCTTTCCATAGTAAATACCCGCTGAAACGCTTTTAGCAGTCTGCAGATCAAGTAATCGGGGGAGGACTGAGATCCAGCGAAAAGAGGCGGGGGGTGGGGGGGGCAGAGCGAATCAGCTGCAGTCGGGGTGTGAGGGGGAGAGGAGCGTTAACCATGCAGACGCACACGCCTTACGAAGTATCGCGGCTTTTTTCTTCACTGCTCCGCGGAAGTACTGTAAACGACGGCTCTTTCCTGAAAATAAAGAGCACCACTGAAACCACATGATATTGGCAGGCGGTTACGCCCGACACATACCAACAGACACGTAAACACAAGCATGTGTCCTCAAATATGTACTCATGACAACACAGGCATGCACACACTCTCAAATTACAGACAAAACACAGTTCCTGATGGTCCCGCACCCTCACATGTGCATACAAACACACACATATTCAGTGCCTGACTGCTAAAATAAAAATTGTATTCAAAAGAATGCCGGTCTGTGAACCAGGAACCTGAGGAAAAAATACCAAACCTCCACTTAAGGCTCACATCAGTGGAGCACATGACATATTGTAAGATCACACACTCACAATAAAGTTCAGTTTCAAGAGATCAGCTGACAAGCGCAACAGCATCAAAAGCAGGGGAAGACAATCCAGCTGAAGTCTGGAAATACTCAGTCAAACAGAATGCTCGGCAGCACCTGCTGAGGCCAGATGCGATGGCGCGATCTAATAGCGGAATTTTTTCTAAAACAGTCAGGACAAAGATGGCAGGATAGGGGACTTTCACAGCGAGCATCGAGGCAACGCACAAAGAAGACACAAAATTTGAGGAGGAATGGTCACAGCTCTTCGAAGACAAACTCCACGGGCGTTCGCATCTGAGACTCACGCAGCTGCTAGTGCAGCTTTGGGGAAGCTTTCAGGGCGGCCACTTCACCTTGAAAGGCCTTGAGGGGCAAGGTGTGCATCAGCAATGCTATGGAATTTAACGCGGAAAATAAATCAAGCCTTCACCCAACTGAGCAAGTGACAATGACCAACCTGTTGCAATGGCTATGGCTAACCACAAAGAAGCTAGCTGCTGTCACAGACGTCATATTATTTTTATTAGAAATCCAGAAAAAATGATTTCTGTATGCACATTTAGTGTTGGCACCGTTGTAACTATATTTTCTTATATTTCTAATAGGTTTTTGCTTATTATACGCAAAGATAATCATAGGCTTAAAATTGTTTTCTAGCACAACAGTAAAGGTCAGTTGAACTGTTGAACGTACACTTCCCAACAAAATTTTATTTTAGTCATTAGGCTAGCCTAAGTTTGCATGAAACACTTGAATACCCAAAATAAAAAAGTAAATTAAATACATACAAAACATAAATAAATATAAAAACACACATACATATGCATAAAATGTAAAAATATATACAGTGCTGAGAAAAAGGATTGGTCCCTTCTTGATTTCTGACATGTTTGCTTATTTGTCATGTCTAAACATTTCAGATCATCCAAATTATTTCAATAAAGACAATGTGAGTAGACACAAAATGCAACTTTTATATGAACATTTCAGTTACTGAAGCTAAATAGTTATTTTAAACTCTATATTGCCCACGTAAAAAAATAATTGCCCTCCCCAAGCCTAATAAGTGGTTGTGCCTCCCTTGGTGACAACAACTGCAAACAAACAGCTGCGATAACTGGCAATGAGTCTTTTACATCACTGTGGCAAAATTCAGGCCCACTCTTCTTTTTTTTCAGCTACATTGGACGGATATTGAATATGAACTGCCAGTTTAAGGTCACAGGGCCTGCCACAGGGTCTCAATCGAAATAAAGTCATAACTTGGGCTAGTCCACCAAATAACTTCATTGTGTGCTTTGGTTCATTGTCCTGCTGTCCTTGAGCTTTAGGTCAAGAAATGACAGCCGGACTGTGATGGCTCTGCCCTGCGTCCCTCCCCCCTCCTGCTGTCTTCGCCTCCACTTCAACGAGCCACACCTGTTGCTCGTTGAAGTGGAGGAGAAGTTTAGAGTATTTAAGAGCTGCACTGCCAATTGGCAGTGCAGCTGCATTTTGGTATTTTAGCCTCGTATGTGTTGCTACTGCTCCCCTGTCTCTTTGTCATTTTTAAAAAGTATATTTATCAAATGTCTTCTATTTTTCTTACCAGCCTGTGCGAGTGGGTCCCTTTTTCAGCCTTTGGGTACATGGTCCCAGTGCCCGCCGGATTGCTTGTTGCATCTGGCGGGACTAAACCTTGACACACACATTCTCCTTCAGGATTTTCTGGTAGAAAGTAGAATTTATTGTTCTATAAATTATGGCAACTCATCCATGCCCTGAAGTGGTAAAGCAGCCCCAGGCTACCACACTACCAGCACCATGTTTGACTGCTGGTATGCTGTTCTTATTGTGGAATGCTGTGTAAGCTTTACACCAGATGTGACAGGACCCATATCTTCCAAAAAGTTTCATTTTTGACTCATCAGTCCACAGAATATTATCCTCAGTCTTGAGGGTCATCAAGATGTTTTTTTTTTTGCAAACCTGAGATAAGCCCTTGGGTTCTTTATGTTCAGCAGAGGTTTTAGCTTTGCAGCTCTCCCAGGGATGCAATTTTCACCCAGTCTCTTTATTACTGTGTAATTAGGAACACTGACCTTTACTGAGGCAAGTAAGGCCTGCAGTTCTATAGATGTTAGTTTAGGTTTTTTTTTGTGACCTCCTGGAAGAGTCGTCAATGCGCTCTTGGAGGAATTCTGGGAGATTGGCCTCTCGGGAAGGTTCACCATGGTTCCAAGTTTTCTCTATTTGAAAAACATAACTCTCTCTGTGGTTTCGCTGGGGTCCCAGAGCCTTAGAAATGGCTTTCTAACCCTTTCCAGACTGATAGATGTCAACAACTTTCTCATCTGTTCTTAAATTTCTTTAGATTGTGGCTTTATGTGCTGCTTTTTGCTTTGAAAACCTTTTACATCTTATGAACAATCAGTGGTGCTGGGCCACAAGTTGTGTTGGTGGTTGGGTGTTGACATCTTGACAACTAGGAGTAGCTATAAGCAAGGAAAAGGGAAGAATGATAGTAATAAAAGGAAGACTGAGTAAAATATCAATAGACTAACTGCTGTTATCAGCAATAACTTTAAAATCATACTCTGAGGAGAGGGAGAGGAATAGCCAGCTCAATCCAGGCTCCTTCGGGGCGAAGGAGTGAGAGTATATAGCACACAAACACATACATGTGTGTGCTCTTATAAATGTACAAACACAAAAAGACAAACAATGTACATATGTGTGCTCATGCACATGTAGAAACACAAAAACACACATATTCCACATATGTGTGCTCATACCCATTTAGAACCAAAAAACGCACATAGAGTACATATATGAGCTTATTCACATGCAGAAACACATAGACACACATACTGTGCGTATGTGCGCTCGCACTCAAATATAAACAAAAAATGCACATATAATGTACATGTGTGTGCTTGGACACGTAGAAACACAAAAACTCACATAGTGTAGATATGTGCTCTTGCACACATGTAGAAACACACATATTGTGCATATGTGTGTTTGCGCATATGTAGAAGCACAAAAACTCACATCATGTGCATGTACGCTCATTCACATGCAGAAGCAAAAACACACATAGTGTACATATGTGTGCTTGTAAAAATGCAGAAGCACAAACGCGCACGTGTTGATACACATGTTGAAACACAAACATAGACATGTGTGCTTGTACACATGTAGAGACACAAACACACACATGCATGTGCTCTCATACACATGGAAAAACAAACATACATATACGTGTAATAGTAGACGTGTAGAAACACAAAAACATGCACCCCACAACAAGCCCATGGACACTGGAAACACAATGGCCGACAGGAGCCGAACACGGCACTGCACTTCACTTCAGCGGGACACCATTGCGCTAATACATATTCACTCACACGCACCCACACATACACACACAAACAACACACACACACACACACACACACACACACATCGGCGCCATTTACCATGGGTCTCACTGGAGTGACTAAACCAAGCAAACTTCCCCTTCTTCTTGTCAAGCAAGTCGGCCAAGGTGACTCCTTCCTCAAACAAGATGGGCAACGTCATTCAGTGTGTCAGTGCATAAAACATACACGACACACACGCGCACACACACCCACAAGTAAACATAAGACCTTCTCAGTGCATATACATATTTACATATGCATGATCATAAACAAAGCACACCCGCATGAGCACAAGTCGACACAAAAGCTGCGCAGTGCATATTCTTACATATGCATGAATATACGCAAATACAAGCACATACACAAGCACAAAAACTCCACCAATGGGTCACATACAGTGAACATACACACCTGTTTGAACTGCCATGTCTTCGGGGAGAAAAAAATGTCATAACATACAATATGCTCTTACACAAATACCCCCAACTCAGAAAAATCTCAATTCACGCTCACTCTCATACACTCGCACAAACGCTCACTGAACAAACAGTATTCACACACACAAGCACACTATGTTTGTATTACTTCTACCAAGCAGTCTGTCTTCATTAAAAAATGGCTTTGAATAAAATCAAAACTAAATAACCATGTCACAGAGCAATAAGCCTCTGAGGATGGAGAGCAAAAAAAAAGGACACAAATGTGTCTAAATTCATCAAGCAGTGAGTTCAAAACCCTTCCCTTTCAGTGAAAATCCAGCTCAGACTACGTGGAAGATTTGCAGATAATAGGGAGACCATACTGAGAAGGATATTGACATGTTGAAAGCAGCCAAAGATTACATTCTGTTTTACATTCTGCTTACATTCTGTCCAACGCTCGCTGAAGACAAACTACTGTCATACACCCTAGGCATCACATCATACAGCCCACTAACGTAAAAGAGAGAGGGAAACAGAGAGAGAGAAAAAGAGAGAGCTAGCAGAGAAGAGCAGTCACCGCATCGATGGAGGGCAGAAGAGAGGGATGAATGGAGATGGAGCGATAGAGAGAAATCAATGGCCCCGGTGTGTGGCGACAGAAACGGGCCGGTGTTGGTGATGTGAGATCTCATCTGTCTCCCGAGGGAGGGGAAAGGTCTTCATCACTCACCTCCCACAACCCCCCTCCCCCTGTCACTGCACCTCCTCCACCCCGGGCGTGATGGATGCCCCTCCTCAGCGGAGATAAATGAGGGCAGTGCACCACCACGGCCAGAGATGCTGTGCGTCTGACTCTCAACTCAGCTGGGGGAGATATACACTGTGTGTGTGTGTGTGTGCGTGTGTGCGTGTGCGTGTGCGTGTGTGTGTGTGTGTGTGCCCTCGCACGCGCGTGGGTGTGTGTGTGTGTGCGCGTGTGTGAAAAATTACAATAAAACCGTGGTCAAACTCTGAGTGTGAGTCAGAGATTACACTAACAGTGATCACATTCTCTGTGTGTGTGTCAGAGACTGCACTCGGACACCATGCGCCTGAATCTCAACTCAGGCAGGGAGGGAGATATGCAAGGCAGTCACACTCAGTGGTGAGTAAGCGTGTGTGTGTGCGCATGTGTCAGATCACCCAAAGACAGTGGTCACATTCTGCGTGTGTCAGAGATCACATGAAAACTGCACATTTTGTGTGTTGGAGATCACACTAAAACTGTGGTCACATTCTGTGTGCGTCAGAGATGACACTAAAACTGTGATCACATTCTGTGTGTGTCAGAGATCACACTA
The DNA here is from genome assembly GCA_029692085.1 of Gymnothorax javanicus. Lineage (NCBI taxonomy): Eukaryota > Metazoa > Chordata > Actinopteri > Anguilliformes > Muraenidae > Gymnothorax > Gymnothorax javanicus. The sequence goes on from CM056201.1 coordinate 44,894,893, forward strand.
AAACTGTGGTTACATTCTGTGTGTGTCAGAGATCACACTAAAACTGTAGTCACATTCTGTGTGTGTCAGAGATCACACTAAAACTGTGGTTACATTCTGTGTGTGTCAGAGATCATACTAAAATTGTAGTCACATTCTGTGTGTGCATCAGAGATCACAATAAAGAGGTGGTAAAATTCTGTGTGTGTGTGTGTGTGTGTGTGTGTGTGTGTGTGTTTGTGTGTGTGTGCGTGCGCGTGCGCGGATGAAACACCCCATTTACACATGGTATTAAAATGCAATCTGTAACCGGACGCGATATCAAGATAAAGAAAAACGCATGTTAATGCAAGGTGAAAATATGCATGTGTTGTAATCGAAATGCAGTTGGATCTGCCTGACCACATCTGGAGGAAGTCTGGCTTGCATTACGTTTAGATCTTAGGTAGGTGTAAACGCAATCTGTACATTGTGCTGGTATCCGCATCTGACATGAGACAGTGTGGAGCCAGCCATCAACAGTGACTCGGACTCAACTTAATTAATAAAGGCAAGTAATCCTGGGAAAGTTAGCATTAAAGTTTGACTGGGCTATTGTTATGACATGATCATGTTGCTAAATATTTCATATCTAGTGTTGGCTAATGCATGATAATTGCATAGCTGATTAATAAATGTTTTCAAACTTGACAGCAGATTTTGCTTTGAGATTCACCACTCAGATTTCTTCAGCTTTCCACAGATTTACCACCACCACAAATTATTCGCGTACAGGTTTTTCTCCAAACGACAGATACAGATATTCAATCTAAATGAGGATCACGAGAATACATTAAAAACACCAGATATAAATGCAAAGGCAAGATCAGGTTGTTTATTATCTGGTCAACATGTATGGATACAGATTACATTTTAATACCAGATGAAAATAATGTAAGAGATCACACTGAAACAGTCGTCACATTCTGTGTGTGGTCTGTATCCGGGCATGTTATCTGGCCAATTTATCTGGATAATAAATGATCCCATCTTGCCTTTGTGTTTGCACCGACTATTTTCAAAGCGTTCTCGTTATCCTGGCTGAGATCGAATCTCTGCCATCCAGAGAAAAGCCTGGATGTGAGTAATCGGAGGTGGTGGCAAATCTGCATGTCGTGTCAACATGGCAAATCTCAGAGCGGAACCTTCTGTTAAGTTCAAAGCATTAGTTAACCAGCTGTTCGTTTACCTCAAGTTAGCTAACGGTAGATATGATGTTGTTCGCAACATGATCATGTGATGACAATAGCCCAATTAAATTTTAATGTTAGCAGGATTACTAGCCTTTATTATTTAAGCCAAGTCCAAGTGACTGTCATTATATTAGCTAAAGTTAGACAAAAGACTGCTGTCAGAACCTCAGTGTGTCAGAGACCGCACACAGACAGCAGTCACGTTCTCCGGTTGTGTTTCAGTAAGACAGTGGTCACATTCTTGGAGTGTGTGTCACAGACCACACAAACACAACAGGCAAATTCTTTGCAGGTCTGAGATCATACTCACAATTCTGACAAGAGGTTCCTGCTAAAATACTAGAAAGCATCTCAACACAGCAGAAAGCATTACTCTCCAAGCAAAGCAAACAGTTAATGTCTTTATTTCAGACATACTAGAATAACTATTCAATGCAGATTCATTTAACAAAGCAGGCCAGAACATGGCAGGGGCAGTTTGAACATTGAAGAATATTTCACAAAGAGTATAATGAGAAATTAAACCTCAGGTTTGACAATATGTATCAAGTATTCTAATAAGCTCTCAATTCTATCTCCCACCAGCCACGTTGCAAAACACTCAATCGCCCAATCCGAGGCAGCCAGAGAACAGCAGCCATGCTGTATTTTCTTCAGCCTCTAGATGGAGCTGTTGCCCAAAGCGGCACTGCTGCTATTCCCGTAGCCCCCTTGAGAATTCTGAAGCCAATAAAGTACACCAGCCTTGCCCTATGATTTCTGCTTTCTGCATGCACCCAAACTGAACTGCCCCTTATGCCTGTCAACCCACAGTGGTACCTTGAAGCCTACAGAGGAGAGCACTGGCCCTCTGGCCTCAGCCTGAGACAGGGCCAGGCACTCAGCGGACTGTCTTCTGGCTCTGAAGAGTGCTTCAGAGAGGTTCAGATGAGAAGATGCAGCAGGACACATAGCTGTTATTTCACTACATTGCACATGACAGTGCATCACAGCTGAAAAGTTTGAGGTGTAGTGCCCTCTCTTAAAGACACTGCTCTTCACATCTCAAGTGCTAAGCCAGGGGTCTCAAACTGGTCCGTAGAGAGGGCTAAGGGGCTGCAGATTTTCAATCTAACCGAGCAGAAGCACACCTGATACAACTAATATGATCAAATGATCTTAGTCTGCCCAGTTGATTAGTTGTATCGGTTGTGCTTCCACTTGGTTGGTATGAAAACCTGCAGCCCCTTGGCCCTTTTAAGGACCAGTTTGAGCCCCCTGTACGAAGCTGTATGTGACGTGTTTGTAAGTGCACTTGCATGTGCTTGCATGCGATTGTGCGCGTGTTCATGCGTATGCGAACGTGTTTGCTTGAACTGCGTGCATGCATTCATGAGCGTGTTGATGCATATGTATTTAAATGTATGCAACGTGTATGTGATTGTGCATGGGCATCCATGTTTTGTGTGTGCAAGTGAGCACGAATGCGAATGTGTGTGTGCATGTGAGTGCTCATCTAACTATGAGCCTCTGCTTCCATTGGAGCCTTTTCTTCAGAAGCTCTTATTCTCCGTGTATTTTCCCTCCTCTCACTTGCTCCTAGGAGTGGGAGGGCACATATTCCCAGAGATGTGCTGCGAATGGCACAGCACTCTCACCCCAGCAAACTATCTTATTTAGCTACAGCAAAGCTGCAGTTCAAGCTTTGGTCCTGTCATGCTATAGAGCCGACCCCTCACCCACCCACGCTGGCCATCTCACTGAGAGCAACTGCTTCTAAACGCTCAATCCATCACGAGCCCCTATCCTTTCTTATCACATACACAAACACCCACACATGCCGGCACACGCACAGAGACACCTTATCTCTATCGCTCGCAAGTTCCCAGTAAATCAGCAGAATGTTCCTTAAACTGTGCCGACAAGTGTTTAAACACTGAGGGGGTAAAAGCAAACACCCAGCTGATCCCTTAGACAGGAGACATGAGCCTCCCACTCCATGCTCTGCGGCCCAGGAATGTTACGAGGTCTGAGAACAAACCGAGGAACTACTGCAAGGATAACGTGCAAAGAAACCATCTATGTCTAAAAAGCAGAAAGGCACGCACACCATGGCATGGTAAAACAAAAAAAAAAAAAAAAAAACAACACAACAATGTCATCAGTATCCCCTGCCACGATCAAGGGCCGTAATTCTGTAAAAAAATGTGCATCGACATCCATTTTCAAACTCACCATACATCACGAATAGCTTATTAAGCATACAAAATTTCACACATCTAGGTTTACTAGTTTCAGAGAAATCTTGTCCCCATTGCAGGCGGGACGGATGGACGCATGGGCGGATTGACGGACGGACAGACCAAAATCCAATATCCCCCGTCCCGCTTCGTGGTGGGGGATAAAAACTGAGTTAAAAGTAATATTCCTGTTTCAACTTGGTACTGTTCCTCTACCCCCAACACTGTCCAGCTAACTGGCCTCCCTAGAGCCCAGTGTCGACACATTTGGACACTGTATGGGCAACAGTCCTCTCGAGAACCCACTGTCAATCCTATTTAGATACTGTGCAGCAGGTGCAAGGAAGCCTGCATTTGGAAGGTCGTACACCTGGATCTCATAGATGTCTCCCTGCTACCTGATTCTAACCATTACCTTGTTAGCAAGCATCTATCACATTATCAAGCCCTTGACAATTTGCAATCATCTGAATCAGTATTGGAGCAGAAAAACACCTAATGCACGCAGGACTATATCTCTCCTCGAACAGGGTTCCCTACCCCTCCCATACAGCTTACAGTCCTCTATATAGTCCAGTCTCGAGCAAATTTAGACACTGTATAGCTTAACCCTTAGAACACTATAGGCAACTGAAGTTGCCCAATGATGTAAGATATCAAAATCAGGTGCTGTTGAAAACCTATCATGTGGCAACAAGTTGCCACATGATAGGTTTTCAACAGCTCAGGGTAATTTCATTCATAATTCTTTGAAAATTTATTCAGTGCTCTATGGCTTAAGGTCCTCTCTCCAGCTCAGGGTCAATCCCTTTTGAACACTGTATGGCCTACAGTCATCTCTAGAACTCACTATCCATGCCACTTGGACACTGTACTACAACCTACAAACGTACACCCTCATGCAAATTGATTGAAACAAGCTGTGAAAAAGGTAAATGACGGATTTTTTTTTTTCAAATTTCAACTGGACTTTCATATGAATCATATTGATTTACTCATATTAATACATAATATGACCTCCTTAGTTTTTAAGACTGAAAGACTCTGTCCCGGTATGACTTGTTGATGGGTTCGTGCAAAGTCACAATCTTCATGTGCTTTCTCGGGGGCAAATCCATCACAGACAACGTCTGATTCACAATTAACAAGCCAGGGAAACAAAAGACCACAAATATCCAAGAAACACGTGGTGTGATACCGATTGATGAAAGAACTGTGCAAAAACAATTTTTACATCACACACCCCACAAATATTATGAGATGCTTTATGCAGTATGATTTCATTTTGTCTTGCTGAAAAAAATGCAAAAAGAAAGACAACAAAAAGGCAGATTTTTTTCTTGGGAACATGAATTGGGATGAAAGACTGAAAAAATTGCAGCTTGTTTCAATTAATTTGCGCAAGGGTGTACAGTCCTCTTTAGAGCCCAGTCTAAATCCCATTTGGACACTGTACAGACTATATACCTCTCTAGAGCCTAGTGTCAATCTCATTTGGACAGCCAGGACCTATGGCTTTGCGCTGTTCCACCAATACGGATGGGGGGCATCGTCAAGGGAGTCCTTTGACCCTGAGAGGGTCTCTCATCATTCACCGGCTCTATTCTCTTTATTAGACGCTCCGTCATAGCCTGGCAAAGCCAGAATCTCCCAGAGGGCGCGTGACGTCCCGGCCCTCAGAGACCCCTGCTCCAGGTCAGGGCTGCGCGGCATGAGTCATCACATGGGGAGATTAACGGGAGGTAGCTGCACAGCCTGGAGCCCAGCTCAGCGTTCCTTTCCAGCACGACAATAATAATAAACAGGCTCTTTCATTTTAGGCGTCTCTAAAAGTGTACAGTAACCCCATAGGCATCCCCTACAGGCAGCGGCCTTACCGGGGAAAATACAATCTCTTCTGGGGCCGAGCTGGGAGATGGAGGGGGGTGGGGGGGTAGAGCAATGCTGAACTTAAATAATGCATTTGCTGATCTTATAATATCGAGATATTTTCTCATGACTCAATACAGCGTGTTCAGCAAGACATTGTTCCACCTCTTATCATGGAATTTTCAATATGTGAGGTTTGACATTCTTCTCAATATCGGCCGTCGCATATGAAGGGATGTTTGCGCGCTCTTTGTCCTCTGTCAGAGTTTAATTCGCTATGCAATAAATAGCGTTAGGAGAATTCATCCGAGGTACACGCAGCGAATTTCAATTTGGTTTACAGACGGCGACATGAGAAAACTGTTAATGTGATGTTGAGCAAAGTGGCTTCTGTTTACTGGCATCCCAAGCAGAAGAAAATTATTACACAAATACACAATTATTACTTACAATATATTTTTGCGCCGTTTAAGTTTGCATTACGAGACACGTGTTTGAATTCAAATTTGAGAGGCCATTGAGAGTTGCAGGCAGGCAAGTACGGGAGCTGTTATATCCAAATAAATCAGATGAAAAATAGACAGTTGCAGCATAAATGGAGGCTTCATCCTTGTGGGAACAGGGCAGGCAGTGGACAAGTAATGATGCGACTAAACAACATTGGCATTGAATTGCCAAGCCAATGTAGTGTACAATGAGAGGTCTCTGTAAAGAAATATGGCACAGGCAAAACTAAAGAGCTGGACAAGATCCCTAGAACATTTTAAAAGTGATTTATCTCTTTAATATGGCATTTACGAGACTTCAAAAAGCACAGTAGCTAACTTGGGTAGTCACATGACAAATATTTGCTTTGTCACATTACCAACCCAATAAATTCGCAGTATCCTTTAAAATAAAGCACAAATAAGAGTAGAGTGGTAAAGTCACTGGAAATGCAACATCAGCTGAAACATGTCAGATTGATTTGCATTTCTGTTCGCTAAGCCAGGAATTACAGTATACTGTAGCATGTGTAGCATATGTAAATAAGCCAGTCGCTGACTACAGGATAAGAACGGTCCCCTGGAATTTATTAAAGACTAAACAAAAATCATCCAAGAGTTCTTTGATAGAATTATGCTCAATGTTCAAATCTCCTCCAGACTAGCCAAACTCCGCGTAATTAACAACAAAACATGAAGGACGAAATCTGAACAGTCACATGTTGTATTAAGCTTGACTCAATGAAGCCTGAGGGAAACAATGGAAAGCATGTTAATAATTTAAAAAGACTTCAATAACAATAAGCAACTGTTAAGCATTTAATTACAGCTGAGTCAGAAAATGAGTCCATGCATGTGCAAAACTGACAAACAGATAGCATATCCCTGTTTACAGTCATAATCCATGCATAATGTTTTATAAATGGATGTATACACTGTAAGGGCCTTATGAAATTACACACATTACAAAGTGTGTCGGTGAATACTGAGAACACTGATTAATGCATGCAAACTGCTCAGCACTCCTTACGAAAGGAGATGTGAGGCAGATTCAATTAATTTCACTTCAAGGACTTCTCCTCTCGCCCATGATATCAGTGCCTGCATCTTTGTGGCAGAACAATGCAAGCTTGCACAGAAAAAGAGGGACCCGCACAGAGAGAGGGAAAAGAGAAAGAGGGGACCACTATAGAGGGATACAGAGACTCCTCTCATTGAGAGAGAAAGAGAGAGAGAGAGAGAGAGAGAGGGAGAGAGAGAGAGTGAGAGAGAAATATTGACTTCATTACACAGGAATATTCAAAGCTTTATGCTGCATACCAGTCACCTGCACTTCATTTGAGTCCCGTGCAACAAATAAATCTCCCCTTGAATTGGAGCACTTTTCACTCTGGAGTCCCCCCCCACACAGACATACCCTCACAAGTTTCAATCCCCCATCCATTTTGGAAGCAGCTGGATTTCCCCATGTTTGTCTCTGGCAGGAACATTAAGATTTGCCCAGTTTGCACTGCAGAGCTGGCAGCCAGAAAAACAGAGATGGAGGAATGAAGGTTGAAGAATGGAGTGTGAAAGAATGAGAGGGCAACATCAAGAGAAAACAGAGAGACCTCATACAGAGAGAGTTGTCCACGTCAGTAGCTTCCATTAATGCGAGTAATGAAGCACAGTTAAGACAGATTTAGACCCAAAACAGGCAAAGTAAGATTAATTACATGCTAGAGCGAGTTTCATGGGGTATTCCACTCCAACAAAAACATTCAAACATGAGGCCTCCATTCTCAAAAAAAGTATTCCCTTCGATGAAAGGTTTTCTTGAAAGACAAAACTCATACATAACCCATGGGCACAGAGAGGGGAGGGATGTTTAATGACTCTAATCGTGCAACAAGTCATTATGTCGGCTAGTCCCATCGACGACCGTGCAAACCCACTAAAACGCATGGATGTGAAGACCATTTGCTGGCAGTGAGAGAGGAACACAGGAATAGGCGCTAAGGCGGCCCTTAGCAGGGAATGGTCACTGCTTGATGCATTTTTTTTTTTCAAAAACAACAACAAAAAAGCAAAATCTGCCTTTCCCATTGTAGGACAAGCTAGCGCGTGATTTCCGAAAATCCCGAAAACAATTACACCATAGACCCCAGTTGACCGAACACTGGAATCTACTAGATGATAAGGCTCACCCCAACAGTAAAGGCTTAATGGATAAAATGGGATAGGGTACGATGAATGGGGGCAGATCATGGTTATATCATTCTGGGGGTGATGGGTTGTGCTTCTTTCCTCGCTGTTCCACTGATACAGCACATTTTACCACTGTGATTAACATACCAGCGATGATTAACATACCAGCGATGCCACTGACCCAGCCTCCCAGCGCAATCTATTAGTAGACAAAGAAATAAGCTATCCTTGCACAGCGGCTTAAAAAGAAATCAATACCTCAATGACCATGAGGAAGGAAAAAGAGGATTGCTACAGCAAATCGAGACTTGGTTAGTGTTAAGACTACACCACAAAAGACTGAGAGAGAGATAATTTGAGATGGTCCAAAAATATGTCCACAAAACTAGTTCAACACTTCGACTTTGTTCAGACTGCAGGCAAATCAGATTTATTTGTCAAATCAGATATTTGAGGCATAATATCTGTACTGTTGTCTGCAAGCGATCAGATCAGATTTGTCTGACCACAAATCACCAACCTGTCCGTGAGGGTTGCTGTGGGAAAAATGTAGGCGTGAGTGCGTTCATTGGTGACACACTTTCCATATGCTGAAGCAGATGACCAAAACAAGCTACAAGTGCTAGTTAACATTTAGTTCCTCCATATTTCCATGCACTCATGTTCTCCGCCAGCCTCAGTCTACCATCCTGTCATTTTTTAGCATTGTTTTGTCGTTTGTGTGACGTGTTGGAGATGACGCAGAAGGCAGTTAAAAATCCGATTTGAGTGGCCAGAGTGTCCGCATTGAGACGCATCTGTAGAAATCCAACTGGAATCATATTTCAAACCAACTCCAAATGTAGCATAGATCCGATTTGCAAAAATCGCATTTCATGCATTTTTTGCTGTCCAGACTTTCAAAATTCATTCTAAAAAACAATCTTGTGACGCCAAAAAAACAGATTTGGGCTGGCAGGCTGAACAAAGCCTTTCTAACCCACCAAGAAATGCAAAGCAGTGTCATAATTAGAGGTGGTGATAGTCACTTCTTCAAACAAACCTGCTCAACTAGCATCTTTCAGTACAACTATGTATAACCAAAGCAAGCTTCCACACATGCCACTCAAAACTCACTCCTTTCCAAATCCCCAGGCTCCTCACAGGCTTCTTAGACCCCAACTTCTGGCTGAACCCCCCCATGCCTTTGCATCCCAGCCAATCCCTGTACACGTTATCCCACCCACAGCTCATACCCCAACCCACTGCAGCCTCTTTCCCAAGCACCACACCTCCTCTCTAGTGTCCTCACACACACCCACACAACTCAGAGTATAGCATAAAACTCTCAAACTCTCCCCAACAGAGACCCACCCTCACCCCCCAAACGCACTCCCTCTCTTCTCCACGCAGCTCCTCCACCCTTCCCAAACGCTACCGCCCCAGTCCCCCCCTGCACGGCCCAACCCTCTCCCCCGCCAGCACTCACGGTTTCTGGGCTTCTCCTCGTCCAGGCCCTCTTCCTCGTTCTCGGGGTCGATGTCCTCAGCCTGAGTGATCCAGTCCAGGTACCCCTTCAGATCCTCCTCCAGCTGCTGCTTCTCCCTCAGCTTCTGAAAATCACCCCGAGCTTTCGCCTTCTCTCGCTCCTTTGAGAACTCCCTGAACGCCGACCAGCAAGGATAGAGAAATGAGGGAGTGAAGAAGGGAAAAATTGGGAGAGGAAGAAACGGAAAAGAGAGGAACAAGAGAGCAAAAGATCTGAAAATTGATGCAAGAACTGGAGCAAATATTTAACAAGAGGAGGATGTTCAAGAATTAAGCATAAACCATGCAATGAAAGTTGAGATCTGACTTTGACATCATACTACATGACTCCACACTCACACATAGACATCAAAACTCAGCATTTGTTTTTTTTTTTTATTTAAAGGTCCCCTATCATGCCATCAGGTGAACAGCTAATTAGCCATTATGAGCCAGTTCAAAGTCTCCCATACCTGACATCACAAGGGGGAGTGACCACCCAGTATAATGAAATCTGATTGACTGCTTGGCTGAAGTTGATCAGTTCCTCTTGCCTCTGGTTGGTTGCTTCCCCATGTGACGTCAAGGGCGGAAAGATTTTGAAATGGCTTGTAATAACTAATTGGCTGTGCACCTGGTGACATAATTGGGGACCTTTAAAGGGATGTAATGTACGATGAAATAGACAAATCGAGAATTTCAGTTGATGCTAATGCTGCAAAGAAGGCCCACAGACAAGACGGACAAATCCAAAGGGAACTAAGCCATATGGGAATGCCCTTTAAAAGATAAGGCATTCTTTAACTCCATGCTGTATTTCACCTGAAGTGAAGTGTATATCTGCACCAGCGTGAGGGTGGGAGAAATACTAATAGGCCCTATTGGAGCATCCGCCTCTGGGAGGAGTGCATTGAGCGTGATCGATGTGAGGGGGGAAACGAGGCTTCAGGTGCTATAGCTAGCGAGTGGGCAGGTTTGCTGCTCCGGGACATGTGAAATTACACCCTTGTCCCGCAGCGCATACAGAGCCCCGAGATCAATGAGCCCAGCTCATCACCACTGTCAGCTCTTATCTCACAGGCAATCCGCTACACTAACGCTAAGCACCACTGAGCCACGTCGACTGCCAGCCTGGTACCCGCCGTGGCTTAATTCACCTCCTATACATTTTATCAAAAAGCATGCCCTGCGCCTTGTCTGCCTTCATTCCATTTTAGCGTACTGGGCAGCACTCTGGCCCTCTGACAGAAATCAGCACAATTTAATTGCATGAGCCTTTGCAATTATCAGTTTCTGTTATTCCACTGATTTTGCCAATGACCTTTGTGGCCATTGTGAATTTGGAATGGAATCCAGAGGGCACGTGACTGGAGAATGGAGAAATCTCAGCAGTTGACTTGAAAGAGATCTGACTGCCGCAGAAGAGAAAAAAAGAATCTGGCCTTCAGGAGATTACTGTGAAATTATTTAGAGACAAACTTTATGCAAAAATTAATTATAACAGGTAAAAGAGGATTTTCATTTTTGAAAAAATTTGAAGACTGATTTACCATTTATTCAATTATTGATTTTTCTGCTTGTTCTCAGCACACACTGTAATTTATTGCATGAAACATTGAAACTGGCTTTAAGGCATAGAACTGAAACAGAAATTTAGACATTATTAATGCAATTAATTATATAGGTCTAAAAACAGTTTTATAATGAAAAGGAGAGGAGAAGGTTGAAAGTCACAAACAGATAAAACCCATTCTTACCCGCTCAGCACACCCAGAACCAAGTTAAGAACAAAAAATGACCCTATGATGATTAGTGTAACAAAATAGATCCAGGGCCACCCATTTCCGATGGCGTCATTCACCTGGAAAGATGGAGGAATAATTAGTGTGCATCAGTAACTCAGAGCAACAAGACTGGATTGGGCGACTACTTGAGTGTGAGGAAACCCGTATTCAATTGCATAGAAATTCCAAAAACTCCCAGAAAACTTGAGATACGACACCAACTGCATTGATCCCTCAGATTTTAGTCAATTTTTCTTAAAAATTCATTTGATTTTATGAGGAGTTATATTCCCTAGGATTAACATTTCAAATGATCCATTAGAAGTACACCATAAGATGTTCTTTCTTTTCCTAACCCACTTTAGCATTGATGGAGGGGAAAAAAATCAAAACATCTAAATTACTCCTTTTTGGGATGGAGTTTGCATGTTTATCTTAGCCAACTTTTCCCCTCTGGCCGTGCAATCCATTCCATTCAATAAAACAGATGTGAGAGAATATTTCCTGCTGTCCACTGGCTGGACTACTTCTGCTATATTCCTCTGCCCCCGTTTCAGCAGAAACACACCTACAGAATCCAATCCCTCTGCTCAATTTGACTCAATTTGATCAGCGTAAACTTCAGCAAAAGTCACCATTTCCACAGCTTATTCAGACTCTGGCAACTCTGAAGAACGAATACACTTCCCATATAGTATCTTATAAAATCTTAAAATCTCAGACATATATGAACTTGTTTATATCCAATATATATGAAACTCAAGATTATGCCTCTATCCCTCACATGGTTTAGCTGAAACAGGGCTTGCTTGTTAGCAATGAACAATGACTCAGTCCACTTCAAGCTCTGATTATGATAGATTATCATAAACAGATAAACTGGTCCAGTTTCCCGGATCTACTGAATCACCAACATGACCCCATGGGCCTCAGCATGCCAGAATGTACTCTGTACAAACACACCAATGGAACATTACCGTTATCTCAACAATGCTTTCAGCTCAACGGCAATGAATCCAGCAAAAGAAATGTCAAGATTCTGGGAGTGCCACTTCCATAGCAATTAAAAGGTCTCTGTGCACTTTGGGCTTTTGGTGCTGTTGTTTTATTAAAACCACACCCAATCCACAATGGTCCCAGCCAATTTTCCAAATTCCATTCTGGATCATCAGGTTTCTTTTTCAGTTTTCACTACACCGCACTCTCAGCCCGAGTCTTGTTGTCTGGTTAGTGGTCTCAACAGCAGTGGACACACGGCGTTCTTACCCGCTCAACACCCCCAGAACCAGATTTAGTACGAAAAAGGATCCAAAGATGACCAGACTGACAAAATAGACCCAGGGAAGTTCATAGCCCATAGCGTCCTGCATCTGGAAGATGGAGGAAGGTTAGAAAAAAGGAAGAGGGTTTATAAAACAGGGAGAAAGAGTGAAAACCCAGATGGTAAAAAAGATGCAAGGAAGAAACAAGAACTAAGAAGGCGCTGAGATCTTTTTTTTAACAAAGCTTTGTCTGCAATGCTTTCATTCAAATCATGTCATGAAGCTGTGAGATACAAACTGTGCTGAACTCAAAACTTAGCAGGACAAGATGCATTTATGCAAGATTACAGCGCCTGAATGCATTCCCCACACAAAGAAAAATGTCTCCATCAGCAGAAATACTGAGAGCAAAACGGCCTTTAAGAAATAGTCAGTATATTTAATAAAGGGGACGATGTGATATTTTTTCCAGAGGTATATAATGACTGTCACTAGGGATCCTTCAATAAAAATTTATCCTTACGTACTGTACAGGCCAGCAGACAGTGCCATTTCTACGCGAGATTATCGGGAGAAATACAGGAGACATACATGAGAATATCGCGATGCAGCATAAATGTATGAGTCCCATATATCGTAAATAGGAAAAGTAATAGGCCTAGTACCGGTGACAAGTATACATGTGTATCGCGATAAGTCTCGCATGAAACTGGTGTCGGTAAACAGCTTTGTTAGTGAACAAGATTCCGAATGTCTAACATACAGTTTTGAGATTTACTGTCTCACGCACGTTTAAAATATGGCTCCTGGACAGTCTCATTTATGTTTTTGATTTTCTTATGTATTGATAATACACTCAAAATATTATTTTGTTAAAATAAAAAAAAAAACGAATTTGTTACGCCTTTGTAACAAATTAATTTGTTGATGCAACAGAATCCGATTTGTTATTCTAACAAAAATCTTAACAAAATAATTTATGGTCCAATCGTGTTAGTAAAACACATTTGTTACTTAATTGTTAGTCTAACACAATATTTTGTTAATACAGCAACAATTTTACTTTGTTCATAAAAATGAACTAATTTGTTACTTCCTGAGCAAATTCATTTTGTTGGATTGATTTTAACAAATTAATTTGTCATCTCTCATGGAACAAATTAATTTGTTAAACATTTTGTAAAGTAACAAATTCATATTTTGAGTGTAACGGTCATCGGATTATTATTAAACTGGTCAAAAAAAGATTTATTAGTCTGTGATTATTGTATTTATCCGATGGAGAGGTTTACCGGCTCTGTTAAGTTTAGAGTTTTGGACTGATCGATTGGGATGTGGAGTGTGCTTAAGGATAGCTATATTATCACAAATACAGAAAGGAAAAACCAAATTCTTCTGTTAACAATGCAACCCTGCATGACATTGTTAACATTGTGACATAAGCCACGGCTTCGATAATACAAAGGTCGCGAATTCCAGATGTCAAAATGGAAAAGGAGTTGTTCTTTTAATCCGCAGCTTGAGGCCCGTTCATCAGTCCTTTAAATTCATACGTAATGAGCAAAATTATCATTCAGTAAGCAAGATGTCAGGAGAGAAGATACGTCGTATTTCCCCTTATTTAGGAGCGCTTATAATGTCTTGGTATGAAAATCAAGAAATGCCGTCGCACATAAGAGACTGTGATCGCAGAAGAAGGGATATCCATTCAAACTAAATCCATCAAACTGTACATACAGAGGTGAAATCTATACGCCAAACAAATATCAAACTAATTATTACTGTACACTTAACCAATTACAATTGAAGGAAAAAAGACATGGAATGTGAACTCTGTCGTTTTCAGGATACTGCAACAAGGCGTCGCTTTTAATATAATTTGACATGTGAATTGATAAATTTGTTGCTTTATTTATGACACAATGAGACGTGCACAGAAAACATTCTACGGTGCATTTGCAGTATAAATGTTTAAGAATAAACCAACATCGTCAAACAGAAAGCTATTCAACAGCAAACATAATATGAGTTATCTCCCTCTACCACATGACCTGATGAAAGGATGAAACCATAAACAGGCTGAAATAAATGCAAAATTACAATCTACATGTATGTAGAACATTATGTTTTATTCAGACCAGCGGTACATGTATACTGAGATTTTCAAAGTGATTCTTCAACCGCTGCTGGATATCGTATACTCTTCTTCAGCCCACCCTCGATTTTCACAGATTAGTGATTACCAACAACAATGCAGCAACGCAACAACATATTATATCTATTAAATCCGCATATAAAAAGTAATGCTCAGTAACAACTGTGCATAGGCCTAATTCGGACTACATTACATCGCGCATTTGGCAGACTCTAGGCATACGTGTGTAGGTTCGGTGACCCGCCTACTGCGAAGCTTGTCTCGGCTGAGTACGAGGTTGATAATAGCACGCGACATAAACAGGAGATTATCGCGAGAAATCCACGAGAGATACATGAGACGTCTCGTGGGAATTAGGCAGTATTTGCTGGCCTGTATGGTACAATGTTGGAAGCCCTGATTCTATTCTCCCCTAAAACTCAAAGTTTAGGCTCTTTGCATGTGGCTCAGGGCTAAATCGGCCTGGACTCATCACTCTGAAGAAAATGGATGTTTCCTTCATCTAACAGCAGGGAAACTGCTATAGGAGCTGGCAAACTCAGTATGACATGTAAACTAACATTCCCAATCTGGCACCAACACTAACCACAATCTGTGATCCACAGTTTTGGGGACCAGTAGGGTCATTCACATGGCAGGGCATGCAGAGGAAAGGTATAAAATTGAAGTGTACAGAGGGAAAGGAAACCAGGCAAAGAGACAGAGACAGAAAGAAGGACTGGGCTAATGCAGGAGGTGAACTCTATCCTGGTCCCAGACATTCTAAGTATTAATGACATATTCATCTCAGTAATCTTAACACTGAAAACCATCTCTCACTAGGTGACCTGTTGACACTCCCAGTGAAAGTTTTAGTGTTCTGACATGGTTAAACTGGTGACTGGTTAAAAGAAACAACAGACTTGGCCGGATCAACTTAGGCCTGGGGTCTCGCAAGCCAATTACAATAAAATACGGTTTTAATTCAACTACAAAAGTTTCATTATTGATGCTAAATAAATTCATGTTTCCAACTCCCCCTGAATGTTGGTTTACAAAAGCACATCCAGACCTACATAGTAACCAACTGGAAACTCATTCATAAGGGCAGAAACTATGTAGAGCTAATAATCGAGCCAGGAGATCTGAGAGAGGCACCAAACCAGCAGGAATGAATCCCATACAGCCAGGGCACTGTTAAGATCAGTCAAAAGGTCTCTTTGAAAATGATATATGATGGGATCTGACAGTGATGAGCAAAATAGTAAATAATTAGTAATAGTAAATAATTAATTAGTAGCAAATAATTTGTCGTTGAATTACTCTTCTAATCAGAAATAACACTCATAACTATTTTTGACAAGTATTGCGCCTATGCACTCAGTGACATGTTTACAAGGACTCCTGAAATTTAAAGCACATGCACAGTAACTGTTAAAAAAACAGTAATTTTTCCACCACAAAAATAAAGTGTTGCAATGTTCTAATATTATATTTTAAGCTGGTGTGCCTACCAAAGGCAAAACTACAAATATAAGCATTGCTTCGACACAGTTTACCATAAGTCGTGTCAGATATCTAGGGCTTTAAGCTTGTCATAGCTGGGGGAAATTCAACTCCTGTACCATTCACATTTTATGAGCATCAGATGAATGCATCATGTGATAGATTCACTTAATCCCACATTTAATCTATTCATGCATCCGCTGGTTTCGTACAAAGTCAATTGGGAATGTGGCTCTGAAGATGGTTTATCCTGCCTTCAGTTGTAGAACTGATTTTGTGAATTGATTTTGTGTTCGAAATGATCTGCTGTAAATTATGTTTCATGGCTGAGTATTTGAATCACAATTACAGAAAAGCATTCTAAGGCCAGACAGCAGGCGCCATCTGTAATCAACAATCACTTCAGAGATGCTTCTGGAAACATTTAGTTACATTTGAAAGAAAACAAACACTGAACATTTCTTCCGACCACTTGTACGTGGTTTTGGCATTGAATGAAATCAAACCATTGACACTAAATTTTGCTGCATAATGAGTGACTGTGTCTACGTGCGCATGCTTGTGTTTGTGCAGGTGCGGGTCAATGCACACAACCACTCAAAAGTTTGGAATCATTTCATTCAGTTAGTTGTTGTTAATTGATTCAATAAATGTGATCATAAAAGTAAATTAGATGAAATGCAAATGCATTATTAGATGTTTTTTATTTAATATTGCAAGTATTTGGGAGCAAAGAAGTTCTTAAATTAGAAATTACAGTCTATTTCTCATCTAAGTATTCCTCATGAGATTTTATCACTGTCTTGCAAATTTTCAGCGTTTGAGTTCTGGGACACTCTCTTGCTGTAACACAAAATTTGTTCCATTTAACCAGTGCGAAAATCGTGCGTGATTCCAAAACTTTGAGCGAAAGTCTATATATGCACAGGTTTCTCAGTGAAAGAAGTTTTTCGGATGTGTGAGTCCACTCTCAGCTGGAAGTTCAGAGTCCCTGCTGCGGTGCCTGTATTTAGTTTGCTTGTGGGCTGTGGGCAGTTTGCCAGAACAGGCATGGTTGGTTACAGCACATCCAGGCAAACCCCCATACAAGGGACCGACTCACCCAGTACAGCACGTCCGTCCAGCCTTCCATGGTGATGCACTGAAATACTGTCAGCATGGCAAAGGCAAAGTTGTCAAAGTTGGTGATGCCATCGTTAGGCCCCTCCCAGCCCATCTCGCACTTGGTGATATTCTCTGGGACACATTGCCTCCCATGAGCATGAGTGGGTGCGCATGGTGCGGGCTTCTCTTCAGCAAAGGGACCTGAAAACACAAAGAGTACCTCTGCTAACACCTGCTATTGTGATGACAGATGTATTCATGAGAGCTCAGGGGCCACAGATGCAGTGTGAATGGACCAGACAAGAAAGCAGTAACATCAAGCCCACTAATATTCCATTAAAAAGGCTTTAATGCTGGTTTCTGCAAGTTTAATCAAATGAGTATTGTTCATTAAAGAACAATGGCAGAAAATACCGGTGACATCGCAACACAACTTACGAGTCGGAATGAACCTCAGTTAGGGCTGTCCCCGACTAACACAAATCTTGGTCGACCAACAGTCGGCCGTTTTTTTCTGATTCATCAATTGGTCGAAATACTTAAAATCCCTTCAGAGCCTCCTCTTCATGCTGCCCAGCAGATTCTGCCGTTACACTAGTGAAGTTGAAGTATGACCGCATAAGAGGCTGATGCTTTTACTCGACCGCACCATAACACATTCCAACGTGTAGGCTATGTTTTATTCAGTAAACCTAGTTGGTTTCATTGGGATTTTAAATCTCTTTGGCAAACATATTGTTATATTGTAGGCTATTATAATATAGCCATCTAAAATTCTCATGCTCTTAAATAGACAAAAAGAAGAGATAACATTGAATAAAGAATAAGTTTGATTCAAAAAGTTCTTTTTATCTTCATTTAGGCTATTAACTGTCTGTGGTGTAATTTGTTGTGTTTTAATTCATGCTTAACTAAAACAGCTAACGTTAGAGCCCAACACTCTACCATAATAGAGGATCTGTATTTCCTCATTAATTGAAACCAAAATACCAATTAAACTAGCAGACATATGCTTAGAGTAAAACAATATTAAGCAGGTAGGGGAGACCGGGTCTAGTAGTTACACGTGCATGTTGTTACATTCTAAATAGCTCCGATAATAAAACACAGACGGCGCTCTAATTTTTCCTGCTGCTTCGCGAAGGTGACCCGCGTCTTTACGTGATAGAAGGACGTACGTTGAAAGTTGCAGGTTAGTGTTTCAGAAAAATGCTTGAAAAAGTAACTTTCTTGGTGTTTGGGAGATTTCGATTCACATCAAGTGTAATTGATACATACCCGAGATTTTCTGGATTATGAGAGGAAGACATTAGCCACTGTGTCATGACACACCCGTGTAAAGATTGCACTGGAACATTTCAAAATGTCGGGACAATGGCGAAGGGTTGCTGATGTACTAGTTGATACACCCAAGTTGTTATAGTAAGAACTTGCCCCAAAACCTGTAACAACTTGGGCAAGATCAAATTACCTCACTGAATGACTTTCTACCTTTTTGTATTTCAGAAAGATGCCTTGAAATTACAAACGATTAACGAAACGTAGCAATGCCATTAGAGAATGACTCAAGAGGTTCCTTACTGTGGCTTCGTGGGATAATAGTAGTATGGCATCCCTTAACTTGCCTACTTAAGTGGGAAACACGTCTCACTTAAGCAAATTCTTAGTGTACCAAAATGCCCCAAAACCTGCAACAAACTACCCCTCCTGTAACAAACTACCCAATATATGGGGTAGTTTGTTACAGGTGACAGGGGTCTATTTATTCCTCACCAGTATTACGCACGCGCAGAATATTGGGGTTGCTGCAGATCAGTCATGTAGTCTAATAAACTTTCTATCCTTACAGTGCATATTGACAACAAAAACCTGATAATGTCAATTCTACAGCCATTAAAAGAAGAAGTGTAACAACTAGACCCGGTCTCCCCTATTATTATCAATAATGAAATGACTGATCAAAAAAAACAAAGAAATAAATAGGATAAAATGAATACACAGATAATGCTCAAAACACAACCTATAAATTGCAGTGCTGAGTGAACGCAAATTGTTTTCCATCGTAAAAACGTACTGTTTAATGTACTGTCACATAACAAACAACTAAATTGAGCTAAAAATGCCGTAGGTATGCATAGTCAATGTTCTGTGATGTGAAGTTTTATATGTTGCGCCCAGCTAATTAATGAAACATGCAAAAAACACAACAAGTTTTATTCAGTTAGTCGGCTCTAAATTTCTCCTATGGGTTAATACAGTCAGACTGGCTTCATCAGTTATCTCTCTTTCTTTTTTCAGCAGGCGGCGAGCTTCAGCTGCAAGTGTGCGTTAAGGTAGTGGCTATTATTATGCCAGTCGGCATGCGCAGTAGGGTGATTCTCACGAAATTGCATTTTGTCATGTCCGTAAGGATTTAATAGACTAAACTACTAAAACAATCATACTTTTGTATTGTATATCAAACTATGGTATGTACTAATTGTAGGACTACTGTTGTCTTTGCATTTGATGGATCACTCTATATTTTATGACAACATTTCACCCAAAAAGTTCATTATCGTAACGTGTCCGGACTTTTATTTTTTACCTTAAACCCAAAATTATCACAATATATCCCCATAATTCAATATACATATAAATACAAAAAATGGTTGGGGTTATACCCTTTAACTAGCAGTGTTACCATTTTGGGCCAACCATTTGTGAATAATTATTTTCTGGGCCAAATACATGTGTCCGGAGCACGAACAGTTCATTACCGTAACAGAGATATTTGGCTCCATTAAAATCCCTGTGTTCCAATAAATAAAGTTTTTTTGTCTCATGATGCATTGTGTGGAAGAGAAGTTGCAAAATGGCTACCAGGTAAGATCATCTTTCAAGTTCTTCCGGTAGCTATGTTAAAGATTGTAATTATATACACCCCTTGGCACACTACTACTGTTCATTACCATAACAGGGTATATTTAAAATAGTTTTGAAGATAATTATTTTATGTTCTGTGGAAAAGTAACTTTTATAGAGCCGAACTGTTAGTGAAAATATTTCTGCCGAGTCATGCTAGCTATGCTAATTATTGCTAGCAACATGGGACTGCCATTCATTACCGTAATGCTCTGCATTCATTACCGTAACATATACAAGGCTGTTACAGTAATGAAATGAAGTGTTACGGTAATTTATTATATATGTATAATCAGGGCTCCAAATTTTGTGGTTGGTTTTCTAGGGGTTATCCTGTAGGGGTTGGTTGGTACTTGGTGTTGTTTGGTTTACTAGGGGTTGGTTGGTACTAGGATTAGTAGTAGACAGAAAAGGAGATTAACTATATTGACTAGAGTAAGCAAAGTTGAATGGATTTAAATCATACCGCCAGTCTTGATACAAGTATATTTCTAATAATTCCTCATTCCAAATGTATCCCTGTAGCAGCATTCTTTTTATTATTTATTTATTTATTTATTCTTTTAATTTTTTTTAGCTAATTTCGTTTTTTTTTCTTTAAAAATTCATAAAAAATTACAGGAATGGGTTCAGACTTACTTTTTTTTCGACATGCTCGGGAAATTATGCTGAACACCACGTTAGTGTTCATTTTGCTGAAACGAGAAGGTGAAAAATCACTATTTCTGAGCATGTAAAAACCAGTAAGTCTGTAACCCATTCCTGTGATTTTTAAAGGTACATTGTGTAGGAATTTCTCCCATCAAGCGGTGAAATTGTATTTTGCATTCAAACGAATAGTGCCTCGCTTTTTCAAAGGCATGTTGCAACTACGGTAGCCGTTATGTACCAAGAAGCTATGACTTCATGTCATCAAATACCACTTCATAATACTACGCTGAACTGCGGTCTAGGGAAGTGTGTTTGTTTTTAATACAAACTCTCAGACCGCTTTCGCACAAGGTACGGTTGTTCGGTACCGTGCCACAGTGCGATTGTCCCCTCTCCCCGCTGGTCAGCTTACTCATTAGTAATATCGTACCATACCTGAGAATGCCAAAATTCCAATACAGCGCGTTGCAGTATCCACCTTGGTAGTTTTAAATGGGGAGATATACAGAAAGAAGGAGTAGATAACTCTTGCATAGAAAGAATTCCGTATCTAATCTCCGCTTTTTTCTGGCTTTTTATTTGCCAGTACGATTTTAAAAGGAGGCGCCAATATGTTTTGGGGGATTTTATTATTGAGAGGGGGCTTTAGAATATTGATATCGTGAATACGTGCTGCTCGTGCCCTAGCAATCCAGTGTGTCATCAGTAACATGGATTACCACATATAGCAGCACAAGAAATTAAACTCGAAATTTTCTTGACTGAATTTCAGTTGCTAAATCATCAAAATTGCTAAAATTGCTCCCTACAACTGTCAAACGAGAGTCTGTCATCTTGGATTTGCCCGGAGACGCCTGTCAAACAATAAAATTACAACTTGATGGCAGGCGTGAGACCATCATTTACCACCGTTGTCTATTTTCCGAAGAAACGCACTGATGGAGTAGTGGGCATGATGAAATGCAACCCTTATTCCATCAAACAGCCTATGCTCCTATTCACCAACGCCGCTGTTTACCTACACATGCTCTACTGTTATGCTGCCTAGATAACGAATTGCACAACCAAGCAATGAAAAAAACTTTTAATTTAGACAGTAACATTTACATACCGGTCGAGAAGAAAGCAGGCGACTTCAGCTTCCCTTTGAAAGTCTTTCTCCTTCATTAGCTCTTTCCACCTGGGAAAAGCTACCCCGATGTTTACCCTCGTTTTTTTGAGGCCCGCCAAAGTCTAATTTACGGCCGCCATAGTCTCAATATACGCAGTTTGCACGTGTTGAGCATACATGCACGTTTAAAAAAAAAAAAACACGGAAGAATAGGAGAGGTACTGGAAGACGCGGAATTTGCACAATCCCCCCCAACAAAATGAGAATGATTCCCCCCCCGCTCAACAAAGTGAGAATGACCCCCCCAGACATCGGTCAGCCACCACACATGTGCCCGCATATTCTCCAAAAAATCTGTGGAAAACACTGTTATTAGTGCGAATGCTGAGTCAAAATTCACACTATTGTTATCCAAATCTTTATATGTTCCTATTATTCTGAGTTCTTCTGCCGATTTTTGCAGTCTAACTAGTCCTTCATACTTTGTGCTAGAAAAACCGTTCAAATAGCAAAACGTTCAGCTTGTTCAGGACATTAGGGCTTCCATTCAACTTTTTGAAGTTATTTATACTTTTTAAAATATTAAGCTTTTTCTGAAAAATTTTCCTCATTCAAAATGTATGGAGAGAATGTTCAAATCCTTCAAATCTTCAGCCTCTTTAAACTTCAACTACTTCAGCATACTTTCAGCTAGAGACTTCATTCAAACTTTAAAATGCTCTCAAGACTTTCAGCTATTCAGCTACCATTCAACTTTTTAATATCTTTTATACTTTTTATGAATTGCTCTTAATTGAAAATGTTATTGTATACATTGTATTGATTGTGGTTGCATTAAACCTTCTGTAATTCTGTTATGAATTGCTCTTGATTCATTGTTTTTTTTTGTAAAGTCAAGCTTAATTTGTCATTATCCAAGACAATCTAATCATTCAATAATTCTAATGTAGCCTTACATGATAAACAGTGAAAAAGATTGGACCATATAGCCTAATTTGTGAATACTAAAAACATGGCTTCTATGATGTATAAATGCCATGTGAGGTCATTACCGTAACAAAGCTTTTCATTACCTTAACAGCTTTTCATTACCGTAACACTTGCTGTATATGTAAATATTTGGATGGGAATGAGTGATAACTTCAAATTCTATTATTGCACAGGAACTATTTGTCAAGTCTTTTCAGATTACTGAATTGACATTTTTTATTTATTTGTAAAATTTACACTACAGGAAAATTTTAGTATAAAACATGTAATTTTATAACGGTAATGAACATAATAACATAAACATTTTTCTGAATGTTTACACTATGTGCCTATTCTGAACTATAAATAGAACATACATGAAAAAAATAAAAGGTCTACCTTTCATACATATTCAGTTATCATCAATTGAAAATGTGTGACGGTACTGAAGTTATTTGGTGAATGACTCAATAAAACATTCTGACAATGTATTAAAAAACATGTATTGATCTCTCATTTTAATTGAGCCGGTTAATTGAGACCCTGCTTGCTACTAATGAGAGAAAAAACAAGCAAAATTGACCTAAAATTGTTTTTGCAAAAGTCAGGACAGTTTCATGAGAATCACCCAGTAGTGTTAGGGCTAGGGTTAGGGTTAGGGTAGGGGTTACACTACGAAGCCGGACATTTTTCCCCCTACATTCCATATTAGGAGCACAAGATCATTCATTGCGCTTGCGCATGTGGAAATTCATAAGAAAAGCTAATTGGGGTACATTTACAACTGGCTTAAAAATCGCCACTGGCTTGCGTTAAACCGGAAGTTGCAGTTGGACTGATCGCAAAGTAATGCACCAATAAAGTTTCAAATTAAGTAGCTTATAAGTAGCTCGGTTCACATTACTAATAGCAAACATTACAAGAGCTCAATCTTAAATATTCACCCATAAAGCACATAAAACATGTTTATGTGCGGAAATAATACTAAGTAGGTTGATTAACCTTTTTCAAGTGGTAGCCAAGGTCATGTCTGTTATTGAAATGAGGGACCGTTTAGTGAAACATTGCTTGTAATGTCATTCCAGTTTTTTCGATAGTCTGCAACTTAAACAACATGCTGCCATGTTCCAGATTTTTTCTTTCACATTATGTTCTAAGGTTATATCCAAATGAGCAATTAAAGTATTCATATATCACTGATCTCAACTCCAGCTTAGAGCAAATCTTAGGCTACAATTAAAACAGACATTTGTGTGCCTGTATAAGCATGTTATAATGTAGGAATGAGAGAGGGCGTTACACGTTAGTTTTACATATGAAAAACAATTACTATAAAAATGTTGCTTTTATTAGTTTTTCCTGAATCATTCACAACATCAATATTACCTTCATTGCCTAATATAATTGATTTAAAGAGAACTTGGGCCAAGGTAAGAGTTAAGGAATGTCAGTGCCATAGCAACAGCATTGCATATGGATTATTCTATAGATATTTTGTAGATCATAGATAATTGATTAAAACAAATCCTGGCTGACCAACAGCCCATCAACCAAACAATCGACCAGCCGACCAAATGGAGTCAACCGTAATTCTAATGCATCCACAAAATTTAAATTCACGCAAAAATATTATGGGTATTTTCAATTCATGAACTTATTTCAAGCAAATATTCTGCATTGCCTGAACTGTAAATGATTTGACCCTCATCCTGGTACTGGTGTGACGTTGGACACAGATGTTCTGTTTTCCTCAATATATCAACCACTGCATTCCGCTTCTGAGGGCCGACACATCAAGTTGTGAAATCAGAGTAAAGCACGTAAAAAAATGGGGAGCTTGACGGGAATACCAAGATGTGTCACACAGTTATTGTAAATGCTGTGTGAATTTACACAGAGGACCGCCATGCTCAATGACTGGCTAAACCAACTAATAACCTCTTTATTCATGATTCCAGTATCTACACTAGATTTACTCTTAAAATCAAGAAATTACGTTGTACATCAGCAAACCAATGTAGCATAGAGACCACAGTTCAGGTACAGTGAGCACATTTAGAGCACTGTTGACCTCAAGGCCAAAGGGGAACATTATTCCAGGTTCCAGAATTCATGTCAGAAGACATTTTTTTAGAGGAAAGAACCTTGTACATTCAAATCCTATTGACATCTTTATAATCCACGGTGTACAAAGATGAGCTTGCAATATCAAATATCTCTTTAATGAAAGGCTCAGAGACAACAGAAAGTGGCTGCTGCAGGAAAAGTGGGAAATAGTAAATTGCACTTTGTTGGCCTGAAGGAGAACATTTTTTCAGTCTCACAGATACAGGAGGGCACCCATACTTGCAAGGTTCCAAAGGTTTGTTGGTATTGGACTGAGCTAGAACTGAACAACAGTGCACGTGCACCTAAACTGTAGCAAAAATTTAAATCTACGAAATTTGGACCTTGTAGATGATGGTCACCAGGGCTGAAACGAGCCAGGTTCAGAAAGCACACCTTATTCGTTCCAACCATGAGGACTTGCAAGCTAGCAAATTTCTTCAGCCAGAGAGTAACTCTTTTAAGTGAAATCTGATTATGAAATGAACACATAACTGGACTTATGCTCATGAGCTGTATGAACCCAATGACATGGAGACGGAGAGGATGGAGGCGTATGCCGGACGAGAGAGATTTGGGGCTTACCTCGCTGCTCATCGCGTATGATGAAGCAGGTGCGGTGCATCTTGCCCATGAAGAGCTCCAGGCCAATGATGGCATAGATGATGATGACAAAGAGGACCAAGAGCGCAATGTGCAGCAACGGTACCATGGCTTTAATGATGGAGTTCAACACCACCTGCAGGCCTGGAGAGGAGAACGGCAATCCTCTGTGAAACAAAACCCTCTCAAGGCACCATAGCTATGTACTTTTGTATATTAAATGCATTTTGCACTTTCATTATTAAAATTAGTTCTTTCCCTTAACCCTTCCTGTCATGATAAAAGATCAGTGGGATTTAACACTGGCTAAATCCACCTCATTTAGGCAGGAGGACCCCTATTTCTTCTGGCTCAAGAGACTCATCAAGTGTTTTCTTTGGAAGCTATAAGAGGCCAACTCACTGATGTCAATGACTGTCTGCTTTCAAAAAAGAACCTCTTCCAACAATTAATCTTTGGAAACTTGACAAAAATCTTCTCTTTTAGAGCAAAGACTTCATGACACAGGGATAAGGCAACCAGGCCACTTGCCCCATCTCAAATCATGAGTTCTCTGGTCAAAATGATTAACAACAATGCCAAACTTCAAATGTCTTTACTAAAATACGTTGGGCCAAAAAAAAATCCTGACCCCTATTCCTCAAACTTCTTACAGTAAGAGCACTGATCTAGCATTAGTTGAGTAATGGATGCGGTAAGGAAGCAGGCTGAAGAAGCAGGTCTGAGATCATCACTCATGCTATTGATAGGCTTTATGAATATCAGCCCTTAAGATTACGTTAGCGGGCTGTCCTAAGGCAAACACAGGAGACTATGTAGTAGAAAACCAACAACAGCTCCCCCAGTAGAGCCGGAATTAGAACCCCAATAGTGAGCAGGAACTACACTTACTGGGCACTCCAGACACCAGCCTCAGCGGACGTAACACCCTGAACGCGCGCAGTGCCTTCACGTCGAAGCCTGCCGCCTTCCCTCCAATGGGTGCAGCCCCATCCCCTTTGGTGGCTTGTTCTAAAATAGCACTAAAAAGCCTGATGGAAAGAAGGAGACAGACACACAGGTAGGTTTGTGTTAGTGCAGTCAAAACCAAAAGCGGCAACAAAATGGCAATTTCCGCAAAACAAAGACGCTAAGCAAAAGTACGCTATCAAGAAAACTTATCCTCTAATGTGAGATGTAATAATAAATGATAATCTCCAAAATGATCACCAATCATTTCAGACCAAAAATGTAAGAAATTAAAATATATTACACATTGAAATAAAATCAATTACGAGACATTCTATAGAGAATTTTCTGGCGATAAGTAAAGGCAATAACAACAATTCCAGAGATGAACATAAATCGATTATTTTATTTAATGAAAAATCCTGCAGATTTTACCATTAGCTAAGATATAAGCCGTGGACTGGCAGAAAAAGCAGAAACCAAGCAGGCCTTGGTAAGTGATACTCAATAGTGATACTTCTTGACTGTAAACTTTAACATTGTTGAAAGGATCCCATTCGACACTGCTTTCATTGC
The DNA here is from genome assembly GCA_029692085.1 of Gymnothorax javanicus. NCBI lineage: Eukaryota > Metazoa > Chordata > Actinopteri > Anguilliformes > Muraenidae > Gymnothorax > Gymnothorax javanicus. The sequence continues at coordinate 44,922,028 of CM056201.1, forward strand.
TGTAGTTGCAATCCATAAATTGCAATGACCATTGCCATAACCACAAAAAAAATTTATAAAGAAATCCATTTAGAGGATATTCATCTGTAGCCACAAATGGTGCATTATCAATTAGCAGAGAAAAGTACTTGAAAAGAATTTTTCTTTTAAGGATGGATCTTAATTTATTAGTGATTATAAGAAAAAGAAACTCTGCGGCCATGAAGTCATAGTGCCTCTGCAAACCCTTGAGTGAAAGGGGGCGGATCTGAATGGGGAATGAAAATTGAATTTCCACAGGGGGCCACAGGCAAGGCCATTAATCATCCTGTGATTGCTGAATTTTAATGACGCATCAGCACCGAAAATCAGAATTTGACATCGATAAAAACATTAATTAGGGAAGAGAGGAGCCTGACCCTTGGCACGGCCACAATAGCTGAGTGCTGACTTAAAAAAAAAAATTCAAGTGCCATTTTTTCTTCAATGCTCCACAGACAGAAAAAGAGATTATTTCTGAATGTGATGTCGCTCACAGAATAGAAAGAAGCCTACATTGTACAGTGATAATAAAATCTCATGCTTTTATTGATAGAAAAAGCACTCTACTGAGGTGCTTAGTAAATTCAGGTAGCTGCAAATGCCACTGGAGACACCTGGTCACCCCTACTGAATGTGTGAATACATTAATCTAACATCTGCACTTCTCCATGCAGGGAGTCTGGTACACTCCATCTTCACCCACCTCTCCATCTCTTTTCCCTGGATCTATAGACCTCCCCAGCCTTACACCCAACAACCCAAGGGCTCAGTGCCCAGGGCATGGGGGTGATATGGTAATGCTCTGAGTACAGCCTGGGTGGGGTGAAGGGGGGGGTGGTCCAATACCCATCACAAGGTTTCTCACCCCCCTCCACCCAAATGTGCCGTGGTAAATTACACAACAGGCGTAACTGCACACACTCACATAACTGCATTCCCACCTTCTACCTCCCACTGCAGAGACGTAGGCAGGCAGTTAAAGGCTCACAGTGCCCGAATGCCACTCGGTATCTGCCATAGTACAGAACATACTCTGTCCACCCAGAGGGTTGTGGCAATAAACACAATCATTTTGGTTGGAAGAACACAGCTACAATAAAAAAATATATATATTTGAAGCTTTTAAACAACAATTCTGGCTCCAAGCATGCGATTCAGGCGGGGGAAAATGAATTTGTCTGTGCGTCATTCCTGTGAGCCATATCCATTTCCAGGGCTGAGACGAAAATACAATTAATATAAAAATGACATCAAAATGAATCATTGAAGTATTGTATGCCTGCCTTGCTTGCCTGTTTGACGAGAATGGTGCAACAGATCCATATTTATTTTATAAAATACCACACTGTCCTATGATTTGCTATAAGCCGCGCTATCTGCAATCATATAAACCAAGGACAAATAATAGGGCTTCTTGGCATCGAATATATTGTTACGTAAGGAACCTCATATCGGTCTCGGTGATGGAAAAAGCCACAATTCAATCATTCACCCAAGAGCCCAATTCATCAGGCCGCAAAGGACATTATGCAAAACTAGCGAGGCTCGCCTCACTTCTCCTCTAAGAAGCCCTCAGCCAATCCTGCTTTAGATGCAGATGATTGGAAATGACAAGCAATCGCACAGATAACCGCATTTCCTCTAATCTCTGCTTCAAGGTTGAAGGGAAAGTTTGGAGACCTCATGAGTGCAGAGTGGAGAGGGAAAGCAAGGGAGTGAGAAGGACAAGCGCAGGAAAAAGAGGACTGCCACATAGGACACCGGAAGGACAGGCCCTGTCCCCCCTAAACCAAGACCCTGCATGATGTCACTCCAGGACGAACCCACTCAATAATTAAAATAATTTGCATGACAGTCAGAGGTGTCTTTTCTTTTTCTGCCAAAGCTGAAAGCCTTTCACGTCTTCTTTTCCGTCCTCTCTAATTGATTTCATACGCGGTAATGTGCATGGATCTGGTTTAATTGCTCAGTCTGACGGATCCTGACATTGTTTGGATTGGAACAAAAGGGTTTGACGGACCTATCTGACTGTACATAGAGGAAATGGGAGCAGAGGAACTTCTATTCATCCACTCAGGGCAAATGCGATGGAGAGAATTCATTCATCTTCACTTCCTGCCCCTGTTTAATCAGTTCAAAAGTTGGTAAGACAGGGTTATTAAACAGGGATATTCCACGCACTGTCCCCTCATCCACAATAAAAAAAGAAACCGCATGGTTCTAGCACCAGCTGTTACAGTACAGGTAACTTCAATGCCATTTGTCTGTCTGGAAGTGACACCTTTTAACAACACAGGGTTAAAATAGTTTCTTCGTAGGACTTTTCCTGGGACCCTGATGAGCCAGCAGTCCATCCTAGACTTCAAAAAAGCCAGAGATAATACTATTATTAATGAAGTCAGTGTTATGCTAAACCCTTAACAGAACATCATGCTCATTTTCATGTCTGGAATATACTGCATGAAGCTGAGCCACTTTAAAGGTATGCTGCCCTATATATATACACACAAAGAAAACCCACTGATTTAATTATATGCAGCCAAGTGGCCAATTTAATCTTGTATCCTTGTAAGGAGCAGTAATTTCATGCAGCGGTGAATGAAAGTGAATGAATGAGGGTGCATCTGGTGTATTTTACACAAAAACGACCTTTGAACGGGCAGTGTTTTGGACACATGCTATACTTCAAATGTACTGTGGGCGTAAAATAAAAGTTGAGTATGCTAGAACAGGCAGCATATCACACTACTATGGGAACAATCATTAAATCAAAGCACAAAATGGTGTTTTCTTGTGTATTCTCACTCCTAGCAAGTCAGATCATTTGCATTCACTCTGATCTTTTTCTGGAGGGCGAACCATTCTGTTGCCTGGCCAAAACCCTCAATGTCAATGACAATTAAATAGTTTCCCATTTTCAGAAAGCCTGAACATACTATAATTGATTAACATAACAATTTGAAAGCACGTAATGTTCTCTTAACCTAATAACACCATACAGAAAAATATAGCTAAAAGGCAAAAATTCAGTTGTTATAATTGGCAGGAAATGAGCGCGCATTTTTGAAAAACTGGGCAGCTAACAACTTAATCTAAATTAAGGATGCATTTGCAAGTGAAAAGCATGGAATCATATTACAAGAGCTTTTAAAAAGTTTGATAATCATAATAAGTGCATCACTTGCTGATTTTCTATTCCAGCCACAAAAAAGCTTTAGTCAAGGAAAATGTTAAAAGCCTTTTCTCTTCTTACACCATCATCAAGAAGAGCCAAATTAAAGACCAATAATAAATTCATGATTAACAGGCATGACGTTCAGATTTAAAACTAACACTGGTACGACCTGTTCACCACGCTTCCAATCAGAAATGAACCTGAAAGAAATTTCCATTCACAATGTTCCATGCAGAACAGAGACACCTGATTGAAACCACAGAAATGAAATTCTCCACACCAGAGGGAGACAACTATTTTCATCTTCATAATGTAGTAAAGGATGGCACAGTGGGTAGCACTATCGCCTCACATTGAGAAGGTCATGGGTTCATATCTGGCTTGGAGCCTTTCTGTGTGGAGTTTGCACGTTCTCCCTGTGTACTCATGGGTATCCTTTGGGTATTCCGGTTTCCACCCACAATCTAAAGACATGGATATCAGGCAGCTGGGAGACACTAAACTGTCCATAAATATGAGTGTGGGTGTGAATGACGTATGTGCCCTGCAATGGATTGGCAAGCTGTCCAGGGTGCGTCCCTGCTTCTCGCCCATAGTCATCTGAGATAGGCTCCAGCTCCCCCATAACCTTAGTGAGGAAGAAGTGGTATCCATAATGAATGGATGGATGGATGGATAAATTAAAAAAAAACAAAAAGGGCCTGTATGACAGAGGTTGGAGTTTGTAAGTGCTGGACTCTGGCCAGAAATGCAGAGGCCATACTCTGGAGGAGAGCCTGTCAGTATTGATCTGGTACTGACAGAACGTGTTTGAGCGGGTCAGAGTGTGTGAGCGCTATGGTCTGTGAGTGATCCACTTTATCTGCCTGTTGGGTTGCCAGCCTTTGTGTTGCCTGCAGGGGTCATTCTGCCACTCGCATACTCCATGCACATTTTTCATGTCATTGAAATCAGTGTCAGTGGCAACTTGTGCTCCTGGCGGATGTTCAGTTAAAGAGGCATAAAGCAGATACAGCCCTGCAGACACACGCACGCGCGCACACACACACACACACACACACACACACACACACACACACACAGCCTGCAGTGGTGTACATTCAGCCCTCTCTCGCATGCAGAGGAAATGCTCCAGTAAGCTCAGACAGAATAAACTTAGCAGTACAACCACGGCTCTCAAAGTATATTGAGACAGTGAGTCCTTTGGATTTCATGCAAACGCTGATCTTTATCATTTAATTAGGCAAGTCATTCAGGAGTTGTTATTTCATCCCCATTTCTTGATAGGTTTATGGAAACCTCTCCCTCTTTCCCAGCATTAAAACATTGAATTTCAAAAAATAAAACCACAAACACACTGTATATTCAGCTCACAGGCTCATTTTGCTGGCGCAGTGAGTGAAAACGTTCGTGTGCATGCACACATGGCGATGCCCTACTAGAATGACATCTACCCTTTGTGGGAGTATAGTTCCAGACTCTTCTCTCCAGGCAGAGTGCAGTCACATCGAAGTAACAAGCAGCAGAGAGCCCCACAGATAGGGTAGGATAAAGGGTGAAGCCTGCTGAGATCATCAGTGGTAGGACTGGACTTTGGCTTGAATATTTAGAGGGACAGGATAGAAATCCTCTCTTCACAGGCCATGTCACACAGATTAACCTTTCCAGAACCCAGATCTGAAACTATAGCTTAATTCCTCAGATAAGAATCAATCAATACCTGACAGAGAAAAGCTTACGATCGACTGCCGCACCCAAAACAGTGTTCCCCACTCCACTGCGTCACAGTAAGAAAGTAGTACCAACTTAAAAGGGCCATCTTAGCAGATGAAATGTACCGCACTATCTAGGAGGCCCTTTAAAATGTGGTCAGTAAACCGACTGTGCTGCTTCTCCACAGCTTATGGCTAAAAGCAGCTTACAGATGACAGGGCCCTGTTGAGAGGGGTCATGGTGAGAAGGTAACCCCGATTTAGCAAAAACTTCTGTGAGATTCTGAAATGTTGCTTAACTCTAGCAATAAATGCCTAACTGCTAAATAACTGCCTAACTGAAAAGCAGGCGACAGATGGCGTTGACCAGTAATGGTGTCAAAACTGAATAGCAGGCAGGCGGGCAGACAGGTGGGTGGGAGGGTGGGCAGGTAGGTAGGTAGGCAGATCACTTTTAAAACTATAGATTTGGCTTTCTTTTTATCCTCATTATCATGCATTCATGTACAGCATAACAAAGCTAAGTGCAGATCACAGATTTTGCCGAAATTGGCCTTTATTTACAGAACTGAATGCAAACTTAAAGAGCTTTCACTGCTGGAGAGTTAAACACTAGACCATTTGTAGTCAGGTGGGAGCAATCAGGAACTTGAAAACAGGCTAGGTGAAGTTTAAGGGACTGGTCTGGGGTCAATAACCGGGATGGTAAGCCAAGGAAAACTGGGCAAGTGCACGCCTTCAAACTGGGGAGAAGATGGGACTGGAAGAAGGCACTCACCAGGACCCAAGACTGGAATATCCTGAATAAATAGAATCCAGGTTCTTAGCAGATTATTCAGCTGAAGATGGAATGTACAAAAGACAGACACAATGCAACAATCCAGCAAAAGGAAGGAGGAGGATTGCAGGCTCTTAAAGGAGCTGTGTCACGGTTACTGCACATGCTCAGAAGTTACATCCAAAGAAAGCGTATATGGGCATATATCTTTAAACAAACTTATCAAACTCATTATAACATCTGCTTATGTTATAATAAGATAACTAATGACGAGGTTACTACTGTACACTGATTCATATTGCAATATTACGGCAAAAACAAAGACTTTACGATCGCTTTGCAGTACGGTAGCATTTTTTGACAAGGCAGAACACCGGCCCTGCTAGGTGCTTACACCAATGGGAAAGGGTCTAGTGGTGCACTGAAGTCACCACTGAGGTCAAAGGACTTCTTGTCCAAAAATCCAGATTTTCTTGTGTTTAAAATGGTTTAAAAATGATAATTGCACAAAAACCAAGCACAGGAATGACTAACAGAAACTGAACCTTGTATTATTGAGGGTATAAATATCATGGTATGTTGGAAACTTTGGATTTAAAGCGCATTGTTGATATTTATGTGACTCTGTAGCTTCTTCAATGCAAGTAAATTTCAAATACTCCTCTTCATCACAGAGGCATGGAATCTTGGTGAGTCAATATCCAAATGTATTGGTCACTGCACATTAAGCTCTATACTCAACTTTGTGAACATATTGCTACAAACTGAATACAGTCCACCATTCTGGATCTTCTTCAGACTTAGATGCCTCTTGCAGTAACCCTGACAACCGCTGACAGTGCAGTACTTATCGTAATAACCCTGACTACGTCACACGTGAGTTTTTGAAAAATCTGCATAGCCTTCATGACTCCTTTGGGCTAGCGTTTCCTCTCCAGTCACTCAGCAGCTTTTGATGTGATTCGTCCTGTCGGCTGCGTCTTTGTCGGTGCAGTCTGTGTCCAGCAATGTGGATGAATGGCTAATATAACACGATGATGCATTCTTCGCCCTTGAGCTCACAGACTCAGTTTATAAGGTACTCGCCCATCTCCGCTCCTTATTTCAGTATTATTTTCCATTTGCATTTTCAGAGGTCAGATGCTTTCGTAGTCGCTTAGTGCAAATTCGGCCAATTACATCAAAAGAGCCTTTGACTCCTTTCAGCAAAGGTTGAATAGACACATTTCTGTACAAATACATGAAAGGCAAAAAAAAAAAATATTGCAGAGAACCCGTCATAATGCTGCAAAAGCAATAACCATCAGTCGCTAAGGTGTGCATTGTGCATAGCTCCAGTTCGCTCAGCTAACCTTCCAATGTCCATGAAGGTTGCACTGACACTTCACTGCAATTCTACAGCACGCTCGAGCCCCTTAGAAAAGGGAACATTAAAGACACTGAGAACTGAGCCCAATGCAACCCATTCAGAATGCATCTCCACCTATCATGAAGCAGGAAGCATGAGGTACAGAATTTCTAATAGACATAAAGCAGAGACAGGGAAAACATGCGACTTACCCTACAACCACAATAATAAAATCCAGCAGGTTCCATCCGTTGCGAAGATACGCATTGGGGTGGAAGAGCAGTCCATAGGCTATTACCTTCAGAAATGCTTCCACTGTGAAAATGATGAGGAACAGATACTCCACCCGTTCCTGAAGAAGAGAGAGAAACAGAGAGGAATGATCATTTGTAGTTTCTACGACTTAATTCAGACAATCAAAAAAGACATTTACTAGGTATTTTCGTATTCTTTTCAATGTCACATGCAAGATAAAACAGAATGTGAAATGGCACTAAAGCTTCTGCAGTTTTTATACACTGCAGCTAAAAATCAGTGAGCAACACTGCACATACAAAAATGTCAATCAGCCGGCTAATTTCAGCAATGACGGCCATGCGCTGTGCGCATTTCGGTTATGCAGAAATTGGCCCGGTGGGTTCGCCCCCCCTCACCCCAGATCGCCATCACCACCTCTCAGCACCTGCAGAGCCTGCAGTGGCTCAACATCCAAAAAAAAAAGAAACCCACTGTAATCCAATTACTCTCAATTAAACATCATTAAGATAAGAGCCCTCAGCCATCAACATTTTTCTCATTCAATTCAGAGCGAGGAGGGTGAAACAGCAACCTCCCCCAATGCCTTTGGGCAAAGATTATAAGAATAAGTCCTGTGGAGAAAATGGTAGCCCAGCTATACACACAAACATAAACACATGCACACATTTACTGGAGGGCATTAACCCCTTAAAGTGCTTAATTTTTACTCACCCTATCCCTCCAAAATGTAATCATTCATCATTTAGTAGACAAATGACCTTCAGAAGGACTCACAGGTACCTGCGAACCCTTCTGAAGGTCACTGCCAACTACAAATTGAAAAATTGTTGACCTTTTGAAGGCTGAAATTTGAAATTTTGCTCCACATTTTGTGCCTTGTGTGACTATAGCAGTGATATGCGCTTTAAGGGTTAATGGTGTAACCAAGGGCGGTCATTGAGGGTTAAGCTGAACTGGGCAGAGATGCAGCAATTATGGAGAAAAACAAGTTTTCTTTGTGCACAGTAACCAGGCTGAAGAGGGGCCGGCAGAGATGACCACTCGCTCTACGGGCAGAGAAACCTCAAGCGGTATTGCTGTGCACGCAGATTCACCCAAACCTGCCTGTTCCCTATCAGGGCAAGCTGCCACTCTGCACTGGTCTGTTTGTAATTCACCACCTACTTAGCATCATTAGCATTAACATTGTATTAATGGAAACTCCTCTGCTAATGCCTCATTTCATCAGGGAAGTGCTTTAGTGGTAATTTGCTATGCTGATGGAGGGTTGTTAGCGGCAGTTACTGGATACAGAGCACCGGCTTGACTGAATCCGACAAACTGAGAGGGACAAGGGTGAAGCTACACATTTTAAGCACCATGATGCAGGAAGGTGGCAACATGTAGGCGCAACAAACAAAATTTGCACATACCCCCGCAAAAAGCGGTCGGCACATGATGAGAAACCATTTTAATGTGGTCAGCATTTGTCCTTGTTCCTGGGTCGCTTCATTAGCTGACATCTTGCAGACGTACCGCAAAAAGCCTTTGAACTGAGTAGAGTGTACAATAACAGCCCTCGTCCTGAGTAACTGAGTGGAGTGCACAATAACAGCCCTCGTCCTGAGTCTGTCTTTGTGGTGGGGCACTTTCTAAAACACCAACAAAGTAGATAGGAAGGCCAGTCAAGTATACAGAGCCACATGTAAACCTCCCATCAAGTCGTCCATGTACACATAATTACGTTGTAGTAAGACCCTGACTGCTATTCCCTTATAGCCCATAGTCCGCCAGCAGCACAGAACTGAAGTAATCCTGCTTCCTCCACCTCTCCTCCCACTCCCTTCCAGTTAATGTACATTTACCTGGACTGCAGCTGACATATCCCACCCCACCAGCTGCTCGTGACCCACCAGCAGATGTTAACAGCTAATGCTTCGGGCAGGTGCTGCTCCAAAGAGGACAACAGACCGTGGCCCAAAACAAGAGCCAAATAACAATGGTGATGACGATGGATGATGATGATGAAAAAAGGAAAACGTTCAATGGGAGAGGCGGGCAGATACTGAGGGGTGGAGAGCTGAAGTGATGCTGAAATAGGCAAAGGCAATGATAGAGGGGCTGCCTGAAGGATTTTCACATTGTAAAGAAAGTCAGGGACAGGATGCATGCTGGGTAAATTCAATGACAGAAGAGGAAATGCATTAGTCTCACAAAACGAAAACAGTATTGTCAATGAATTTTTCAGAATGACACCAGCGCATATTTGCTGAATCAAAGAAAATTTAAGATTTAATCGTTGAATTAAATAAAACTGAAGTTTTAGAGGCCACAGGCTGAGAAAAATATGCACAGTTGATACATAGCCAACCATCACATTTTTCTCTCAAAGAGTAAAAATAGCTAAGAATATTCTAAAAGGTATGTACGAAAGACATACTCCAAAGACAAATCAATTAGATTGTTGGAGCCACTAAGCGTTAAATGTGCCCAGCTTTCCTGAATCAGACACCTGTAGTCCCACTCGTCTTGTTGTGAGAGGCCTAGCCAAAGGGCCATTGCTTCCTGCAGATGCCCAGAAGAGCAGCTACACCATGTCAATTAGACACGACTGGACGGAAGAGGAGCTCTGACAAGCCATTAACCACTTCAACTTGCATCTAGCAGCTGCTCTGTATTTTGTGATCCGCTGATGCACAGCATTGTCTCCAAGTTGACAGACTTGTCAGTGAGGCTCGTCAAGCCACTTCAGTTCAGTCCCCAAGAATGTCTCACGTTCACCTGTCGAACTCACCATCTCTGCCAAAATCACCTAAAATATGCGGTAATACTACTTGCTGGTAGCGTCACCTAAGTCTGCATTGAAATTAACGTTGTGAAGGGCAATTGACTTGTGCGGCGTTTTCACAATTAATTCCATAATCCTTTCCTTTCAGCTGTACCATCAACAATATGACGTCCAGTTAAGAACATTCTGATCAAATATTTGTGAATAAACACCTCTAAAGAGCCATATGCATTTGCATTAGAGGCATCAATAGTGAATAGCCCTACTATATTTTCAAAAAAGTAAAAACTAAATCTTGTAAAGCGCAATTGCAATGTGAAATGTATTTTATGCCCCATCTGAACTCAAGACAAAGTGGAGTACTTCCCACAGTGACCTCTGGCCCTGTTCATGGATCTGACATCGGGCAAAATGAGCAACCAGCATTTCCTGCCCTATCTCAAATATCCTGCCAAGCCATACCAATGTGACCCCACCAAGGGCGGCCATGGGAACTGTCTCAAGTCGTCACACGTGACTGCACCCCAACAGGCCAGCACCAGGATACAGAGTCCAGCTGGAGCTCGCCTGTCCCGCCTGCTCCATTTCCCCAGGGACGCTCTGTTCCCAGATAAAGCAAGAGTGTAGGACAGGGAGCCCAGCCAGCCCTGCTCCCCAGCCATTACCCACCAGTCTGGGAAAAAGAAGCTCTGCCGATGTATGGTGGCGTGCTATATATAGGTGCGTGTATAAACAGAGTTCATACCCACGTAATGCCCTGAACTAAGTATTGAAGTGAACGAAATTGATAGGTATAGCAGTCAAATAAGAAATACTAAATACACATCGAGACCTTAGAATGACAGGGTTCTAACTAACATTTACGAAGATTTGAGTAATTTGCTTGCTAAGTTTGGTCGCTCAGTGTACACTTAGGGAACTGGAACTTTGTAATTCTGATCTGAACCCAATTTAACAAATGAATTGATTACCCATACTTAATCATTAGATAAAACTATTTATTACCAAATTATATGCAATAGTTAACTCAATTTTTACCAAAATGTCAGTTAGAACCCTGTAAGGTCGCAATATAGTTTTAGAAGGACTTAAACAAAAGACAGGCCACAGAAAATACATGGCTGAAAAATATAACTAGAAAAAAAAAAAAAACATTCTTAGGGCCAGATTTGCTATGGCCTTTTGCTCACGCAAAACCAGTAACATGGTCACCGACTGGTACAAAGCCAAAAACCTGGCTAATCGTAGGCCATGTTATCAGTTTTGCCTGAGCTAAAAGATTTTGCACATGTAAAAACTCTTAAATCTTGCTCTTAGTTTCAAGTCATAGGAATTTGCCAAATGAACTAGGGTACAAAAGGATTGTCGCATGAGTTTAGAAGAGCTGTGTCATGACTTCTGCGCATGCTCAGGACTGACATCCTTACAAAGGGAATCTGCTTGACTGCAAGTCATAATCTGATTCCATCATTGCCAATCCGTCTTCGTTCTGCATTTTATTTATATATTTTAGGTACACAGGTATTATGCTTTTTATATCAAGGAGTTTTCTACGTAAATTCGAGGATTCAAAGTGCTATTTTAGCACTTTAGTTGAAGGATACTAAGAATGTAACCTGGCTTGATTCACTTAGTTCAAAATTGTGAGCATGCGCAGTAAACGAGACACAGCTCCTTTACTCTATTAGTTTACAGCAGATAAGGTTAGGACAAAGATAGAGAAAAGTGGTTCACATAAGTCTAAGCTTGAACAATGTGCATGCATGATGTTATCCCCTCATGACAAAAGAGAAAACGGTAGCGCTAGGACTGCCTGCACTGCTTGCAAAGCAAGCCTTGAACATCTGAAGTCAAGTGGGGCTGTCCTTGGGACACAACAAGACAAGAGGGTTTAGAATCTGCTCTTCAAGGGGATCACTTACAGCACATGCCGCCAGACCACCAATTTCCTGCCAGACCCTAACGGTTACTGTAAATGAGTTCAGCAGTGGTTTTGTGCTAAGAACTGTCCAAAGCCACTGAAAGTGGGGTTCTGTGTGTGTGTGTGTGTGTGTGTGTGTGTGTGTGCGCCTCCTTGAGCTACATTTAATGTCTCCTCTATCACATTTTTCTGTGTTGCAAAACCACACTGATTTAGAAACATAAAAAAAAAACCTCCTCATAGCTTTTCCAAGAAACAGAGAGTTTGGCCTTCCAGTGTTCAGCAGACATCCTGAGTTACTCATGGAGTGGTTAGAAGGGTGTGGCAATGTTGCACAAAAAAAAAATACCAGAGCCTTCCAAATCAGCAAAGGCGAAATGTGACCCAGGAATTTTTATCGTTTCCAAAGATCAAGAATTTCCCTTTCATCTGTGATAAAATTGGAGATGCTATGCAACAGGAGCACTTCCCAACTGGGCCTCCAAATAATTAGGTTTTACTGAGCATTTAAGTGAATATTGATGGAGAGGTGTTAACTATTACGGGGAGTATTTCTGCTGAGGAGAAGGCCCAAATGAGGTGCTTATTCAGTACTGCTTTTTTTTTCTTGTCTGACCGACACATTTTGAGCAGCTTTGAAAATAATTTCCATTGGCTTTTTCCGATCAATTGTTCTAAGGCCTGAAATAGCAAATAGCATTACTGTTCTCCAGGTCAAAACTGATCTGTTCTTTTTCACCCTCATTTTCAACACAACCACTGAAAATAAACAAGCTGCTTAAAAGAAAAAAAAAGTCTGTTGTTCTGCCTACAAACTTTCCGTGACTAACCTAACAAAACCATTGTGACTGATACCTGTCAGGAGATTAACATTCAATCAGCTACTCAATCAAACCTTATTAAGCTACATTTTTCAAGAAGGAAAACCAGCATTCTGCACACAGAAGGTCACCTGGACAAGTACAGCAGACCCCCGCACAGCACTCAAAAATATGGCTACTGTTCCACAACGTGATCATTTGACAGATTGGGTCCAAGCAAAATTAGGCCTTCCGTGCTAGTTGGGTAATGAAAATCAGACCAATGCCTCTTGGTGTTTTTTGACTGGTTGGTGCTATTAGTTCAGGTAGCATCTTTAGAATTTTCTCAAGATTTTACGGAGAGTGAAAAATATAACTGCACACCTACAGGGAATGATGGTCCCCGGGTTCTGAAACCCCCCTCCCGCCCACCAGAGAACACATCTCATCTCATCTTTTTTCTGCATAGTTCAAACAGACTAATTTTTAATGCACTTCCCTGTTCTCTTTCTTTTCTCATTATTGACAGGATAGCACACCTAGTCTTAGCAGCTCATACAACATTGGTGCATTTACCAAAGCGGATTTAGTCCAGAGGCTGTAAAATATAACAAAGTCTCAGTGAAACAGAAGGTCCCAGGTCCTTATAAAAAATGTATAAAAGATAAAAACAGCAGTGCCATTCTGACAAAGGCCATTTACAAGAAAAAAATTGATTGATGCAGAGTATGTTACAACACTGTGAAAAAAAGTATTTGCCCCCTTCCAAATTTCTTCTATTTTTGCATATTTGTAACACTAAAATTTTTCAAATCATCAAGCTAATTTTAGATGAAGATAACCCAAGTAAACATAAAATGCAGTTTTTAAATGATTATTACATCTATTGAAGGAAAAAAGCTATCCAACCATACCTGGCCCTATAAGCGGGCTCAATTTCACTAGACACACCAAGGCACAATCAATGCCAGCCCTGCTGAATCAGAACATCACTTAAACTGAACCTGTCTAGGAATGTGAAGTAGGCAAAAAGCAGCACATGATGCCACAATATAAAGAAATTCCAGAACAGATCAGAAAAAAAGTTGTGAGATCTATCCATACGGAAAGGGTTACAAAGCCAATTCAAAGACTGTGGAACCCTAGCAAACCACAATAAGAGCCATTATCAACAAATGGAGGAAACTGAGAACACTGGTGAACACGCCCAGGAGTGGCCTAACAAAATTTCTCCAAGAGTGCACCAACAACCCATTCAGGAGATCACAGAAGAAACAACCCATTCAGGAGATCCAGACTAACAAAAAAGAACTGCGGGCCTCACTTGCTCCAGTAAAGGTCAGTGTTCACGATTCCACTGTAAGAAATAGACAAGAACAAAAATGGCATCTGTGGGAAAGTTGCAAGGCAGATACCACTACTGACCAAAAATAAATAAATAAATAAATAAAAACACACAAAGGCTTGACTCACATTTGCAAAAAAAAAAAAAAAAAAAAAAACAAACAAAAAAAACCAACATCCTGATGACCCCCAAGACTTTTGGGTTTATATTCAGTGGACTGATGAGTCCAAAGTGTAACTTTATAAAAGACCTTGGTCCCATCACATTTGCCAGCACAGTATTCCACAATTTGAACATCATACTAACAGTTAGAACACGGTGGTGGTATTGTGATGGTCTGGAGCTGCATTGCTGCTTCGGTACGTGGGCAACCAGCCATAACTGATGGAACCCTGAAATCTGCTCTCTACTATAGAATCCTATAGAAGAATATTTGGCCATCAATTTTTGACCTAAAGCACAAGTGTAAATGAGTTATACAGCAGGACAATGATCCGAAGCACACAAGCAAGTCCACCTCAAACTGGCTCAAAAAAAAAAAAAAACCAAAACAAAAAAACAAAAAAGATTTTGGGGTTGGCTAGTCAAAGTGAGTCAAAGTCCTGACTTGAATCTGATAGTGATGCTGTGGCATGACCTTGACCAGGCAGTTCATACTTGAAAACTGTCCAATGTCACTGAAAAAAAAAAAATTCTACACAGAAGAGTAGGCCAAAATTCCTCCACAGCGATATAAAAGACTCATTGACAATTATCATAAACTGTTGATTGCAGCTCTTGCCACCAAGGGTGGCACAACCAGTTATTAGGTTTTGGGCGCAATTATTTTTTTCACAAGGGAGGTATAGGTTTTTAATAACTCTTTACCACCAATAAATGAAATGATCATCTAAAAGCTGCAATTTGTGTTCACTCACGTTTTACTTATTGTTAGCCTCATAGTATACTCGCCTAAGTCATATTTTTGCCAAATTGAGATATTAGCTGCCTACTCTTTCGTGTAGGCAAAAAAACATTTTTTTTATCAAAACCTAAAAAAAAATTTTCAAAGAAAAATAAAATCCATTCTCTTAAATAAGTAAATAAATAAATACACACCTTAGAAAATGAGATAGGCAATTATGCTATGAGGCTAATGTCACAGTAATATTAGTTGGGTCACACTTTAGATGAAGTGTTGCTCATAAAGGCTTTATACAGCATGTATAATACCTTCATAAATGAGACACAATGTCTTCATAAATCATACATAAGCAAATTTCATGTGTTGCAAAGGGTGACATAACACACCCTTATTCAGCATGTGATGCCAGATGTGACAATGACAATGTCACTTAGCTGACAATGTCAACCTTCATAGAAACTTTGTAGCATTTAGCCACTAGCTAAGTGACATTGTCAGTTATATCACATCTGGCATCACATGCTGAATAAGGATGTATTATTTCACCCTTCACAAAGCATGACATTTGCTTATGAAGATATTATGTCTCATTTATGAAGGCAATATACATGCTGTATAAAGCCTTTATAAGCAATACTTCATCTAAAGTGTGACCATTAGTTGAATAATCCAAAACACCTAAATAGGACAAATATGTAAAATAAAAGAAATCGGGAAGTCGGGAGGGGGGCAAATATTTTTTGACTGCACTTGTACCTGCACCAAATCAAATTTCATTCCAATGTCCATTCATTACCTAAACAGCTGCTTAATTCAGGTTGCAGGTTACGGGGTGCTGGAGCCAATCCCAGCATCCAATGGGAGAAAAGCAAATAACACCTCGGGCTATTCACCAATCCAATACAGGGCACACTCACCATTCATTCACACAAATGATTATGATTATTTCATAATTTAATATTACTTAAAAAAGAATTACCCTCTGCCAAAGTTGAATACATATGCAAGTACATACACAAACATGCCATTTCACACACATGCTTTGCCAGTTCTTCTGTGTATTCAAAAAGGCAAAAATTAGCTACATGCTCTCAGCTGGCCATAAATGTTATCTAACAAAGACGATGATGCCAGGAACACTGACAATTATTTCACTCTTATGAATCATTTTTATTAGCCTTAAATAAACCTTAAAAAAAAAAAAAAACAATCTATGGTGAATACATGGAGAAAATAATACATTCCGTGTGACTGAACACAAATTTGATGTCCCATTTGAAAAAACCCCAGAATGTGCTTGGCTAAGTCTAGAAGAGTATGCTGCCCACACATCTGATAATCAGCGTCTGATATCTGTCTGTTTCATTGTTGACAGACACAATTTCTGAAGCAAAGCGATAATGCATCCGCCAACCCTCTACAACACAGACCCGCTACTTCAGATACAAGACAGAAAGGACAGGACTGATCACAATGAGTGTAGGACACACGAGAATCTCAAATGAACAGTACAATGACTTCAACTTAGCAAAGACTTAAAAATGAGTCACAGCTTATGATCCAGTTGATCTCTTCACAAGAGACAAAACCAACCACAGATAAAGAAGCACTATCACCAGAAGGTCTTCTTTTTTTCGAAGTATCGCAGCTACTACATAAAATTGATTGTTGAACCCCTTCACAGAAGCTACGGTCTTGTCATTTTTATTATATAAGGGAATTAAGTTGCATTATTCAATGTGAAACAAAACTATTTTTAATATGTAGACCAGCTGTCATTTTATGCAAATGAATTATTTGAGTGGCAGCATTTTTGTTCAGAATTAGAATCAAGTGTGATCCATAGCTCATGAAAAAATTTTTAAAGTGAAGATCTTGCCAAAAGCCATAAGGTATGCTATTTGATCGAGAATCAGCTTTTTTCAAAACACTATGCTTTAGGTGGACCAGATTTGTTTTTAGAGTAAAGATGTCTTGATTCACTGGCTGTCAGGTCACTAACAAATTATAAACACAAAGCAAAGTATAATGCAGCTCTCAGTTTGAGCATGCCAAAGAGAAATAGCAAATTAGAGGAAAAAAAGGTAAAAATAAAATACGTATTTTTATTTTGTCAAAGAAGATTAATCTTAGCTTGATTTAATCGTTTTCGGCATATATAAACATACTGTATCTTCATGTGGGTCTCTTTGCTGAAGTATGCCAAACATGGCTTTGATGCTTAAAGCTTGGTCGACCACACAAAGGATCTAGGAGAGCGTGGTAACTGCGGGTGGTTTAAAGTAGCCAAGTTGTCAGCAGTGAGAGTGGACTGAGATCAAGTGATCAGAGAAAAAAAAAAGGACAGGACATCTCTCTGAATTAACTTCAAGATGAGAGTCATGCTCTCAGGGGTTTGAGAGTGTGGTTTGAAATGACCACACCCTGCTTTCTATGATGAGTTCAGTCCAAGATAAAAGGCAATATGTTGACTCAGATTTAGGCGGACACAACTATGGTCATTCTTTACCATTGTGCACACACACAGTGTACCAGCACAGAGGCTACAACATGTGTAGACTGCATATGTAGACTAGAGCAATGTGGGTCACCAACAAAATTGGTTGTATGCCCTGTATTGGTTGTATGACCCAAGTCGAATGCAGACCCACAGACAGGCTGACTCCAATGGCAGAAATATCTCTGTGGTCATAGGCAAGGCGAACGTGGTCACATGGCTCGAGGGCACGCTTAACCTCCCAGCATGTCACATAATTGGCGCAGTTACAGATAACCACACGCTGTGTGCCGCCGCAGTTGTACTACAGCTGCCAGGAGCACCATCTCAACTCTGAGTCTCGCCATAATTGCCAATGAGCAGCAAATATTTTGTAAACCTGAACCTCCTCTTATCAGTTTATCTATATTGGCGGTGGCTAGAGCCTATTCCTGCACACAATAGGTGAAAAGCAGGTTCACACCCTGAACAGTTTACCAGTTCATTGCAGGGGATCACACATCATTCATTCATGTCACTCACTACCACCTATTACCCTAGCATGCTTGCCATGGGACTGTGGGTAGAAACCGGAGTTCCCAGAGAAAACACAAATTTGGGCAATAGATGCAGACTCCACACAGAGAAGCCCCAGGCTGGATTCTAACCCACAATCTGCTTTCTTTGAGCTTGTAAACCTGAGCCTTCTCACACTTGTGTTATTATTGCATTGCCACAAATAACAAGATGGCTGACTAAAATTACCACAGGAGTTTGTTTAAGAGGAGGTGGATAAATTAGAGTACGGCATACTTGAGAAGCAGTTTTGACAAGCTTACCCTTGGATTAATTACACCACCCCCCTACCTCCATCCAGAAAAATGAAAAGACCGGTGAGAGATTCTCCAGATCTTTTCTGCTTCCTCCCGCTGTTTACAAATGATCAACTTCAATCAATAAAGCCCCGGAATATGCGACGCAAAGTGGAGGCCTTGGCCAATGAACAAAGAGAAGTGTTTAAAACACTTCATCTGCCTGCCGGAGAAATGTGGAGAAATGTATGGCAAAGAGAACATTCAACAAATGGAAGCTATTTGCAGATAGCTCAGCTAAAAGCATTCCTGCCTTTGGCTTTCTAGAACAATAAAATAGCTGTACACCCAGCCAGATATCCACAGACAATATAATAATACACTGAGCCAGAATGACAGACTGGATTGTTTTATTTGATCAAAGTTTGTGTGTGTGTGTGTGTGTGTGTGTGTGTGTGTGTGTGCGTGTGTGTGTGTCAGTGTCTGTATGCGCACGTGTGTGTGTATGTGTGTTTGAGCCTGTGTGAATTTGGATATCCATTTGTCTGTCTGTCTGTCTGCCTGTCTGTAGGTTGATAGCCCTCCCTCTCCTTATAGGGCTACGCTCTGTTGCTCTTTCCTTCTGGGTCTCCACAAACAACCAGTTCCCCGAATTACAGCACCATTGTAACCTACAGTATGTTGAAACCCCTCACACAGACCCTTAACTCAACTCACATATCATTTTAGAGCTCCTGCTTAAGATGCAGAATGACCATGTGAATGCAGAATTCAAAGCATACATTACAGGTAGGTGATGGCAATTATATCCCTGAGTTTTTATGAACACACACAATAATGCTATCATCCTTCAAAGTAGTGCGGCGCATTATTATTGATGCAATAGCATGATTTATTTACAGCTCTGGCTGGGCCGCTTCTGCAGGATTCACAGGTAAATCAAAGAAGATAGATTCCCATTCCTACTCCTTGTCAGCAGGTGAAAGCAATACCGCTTTGTTTCTCCCATCCACTAAGCACTAAAAGAGAGCGTAAGAGAGAGGAAAAGATAGAGGGAGAGAAAGTATATGGGAGAGACTGCAACAAAGAAAAGGACGTAGAAAGAAACCTGACTGTAAAGATAACCTGGGGCTGGTTTATTACGCCGGTCACCGAAGACCATAATTGCAAACAATAACATACTTAAAAAGGTCAATTTGAGCTCGAGGCGAGCAGTTCTTGGAAGAGAAGGCGCATATCAGTTTCCCTACACTGAGTGGCCCTCTCTGGCAGCAGTATAAAGGGTTGGCTGAGGGTGGAGAGCACTCAGCTGCATGCGCTGGAGGAGAACCACTCCACAGCAAGAGAGCCAGCTCTTTTAGGAAAGACAGGCACCCACTGTGTCAACACCAACCTGCCACGCAGCTAATTACCCTAAAACACAAACACTGCAGAACTCCACAAATGGAGTCAAACTGTTAAGTAAGACGATGGCGGTGTAAAGGTTTTTTTTGTTTTGGATTGCGGGCTGTTCAGGGGATCATGGGTTGAGCCTGCAAACCCCAGTTGTCACTAGAGGTACTACATATTAATAAGCCTCCAGTGCTGAAAAGTTCCTTTTTGAATTCCATTTAAAAAATGACTGAGCAGACGTGACCGAATCCTATTTTTGACAGTAATTTATCTGTCTTAATCCTATTCATCCTTTCACATTTGCTTATAAACTGGTTATAAACCAGATCCCAGCTTCTTTTGTAAACTGCTCCCCCAAGTTACAGTATGAAGTAATGGGAACCCAGCATGTTCTCTGGCCACAAGGATGAATTAACTTTCACTGGCCAACACAGAACAACATAAAAAACTGGCCCAGCTCAATCTTTGAGTTCTATGAGTTCATTCTCGATCGACATCACTTCCCTCATTCAGGTCCCGTCACACCTGCAGGAGGCTGCTTTTATGAGTAATAGTACGTACATTCTTCTGCAAAGCACTAAGGCCATTACAATCATTGCACTGCAGTTTGCAAGATTGGGGACCATAATGGGTGCACAGTAAACATGGTGAAATGCTGCCTGGACCGACTAGTTGGATGTCTATTCAAGACAGCATTGTGATGTTTGATCCAAGGGAACAGGTGCATGCTCACTGAGGTCGAACAAAACACACAGATGAGCTCACAGCTGGAGAAGACACACTGCAGCGATGATCAAAATACCGTCACTAAACATTACTGTGTATCCACAGATGGAATTTTTTTTTCTTTTTTTAGTTTCTTGATTCTAATTTAGGAAATGTTATGGTTAAGGTATCCTGCTTAGTGTGTAGTTTGGTGTCAAATTAAAGCATAATAAAAGGGAGTCAAAATAATACTCAAAATGCCACCTCAAAACCCTGTGGTCACATTGAAAGCATGTCATGTGAAAACTGAGTTATACTACAATACACCATGGGTGCATCTCAAAGCGTAGGAAGCCTTTGAGGGCTGCATTTTTAGGGGTCGTCACCTAATTCCATCCGCCAAACTGACATGACGTCATTTCATCTCCGTTAAACAGTTTTGATTTATGTGAGTCATCTCTGGTTTTCCTAAACCTAACCTTAACTCTAGCTCCTAATCCGAAACCTAACCCTAACCCTAATTTTAATCTTATCCCTAACCCTAAATCTTAGTTTGGCAGATGGAAGTAAGTGACGACCCCTAAAAATGCAGCCTTTGAAGGATGCAGCCTACACTTTGAGATACACCCCATATGTGATATATAATATGAGCCTTGGTACCTTTGACAGTTGTATGTGCGGCGCACAACAGATGTTGCACACAGAGGCTATTTTGAGGTGCGTGTGTCTCTCTATCTAGCTGGCAATAGCATATTGAGGTACAGACTTGAATTGAGCAGTATTGCAGAGAGCAGAGGTCAGGTTCTGTGTTGAGTTCATTAATCATGTGCTCTGTGTGTCTGTGGGCAGCTGTAGCTCTGGTGTAAGTTTCCCCACAGTCAGCTGATAAAAGACAGCACTCACACTGCGGGAGGGGGCCGCATGGCACCAGGGTGACAATCATCAGTCACACCACAGGTACAATGCAGCCTGACGGCACACAGGAGCACGCACGTGCACATATAATGCAGTCTCACCCCTCTTTCTCAAATACACATGTGCCGTCAGCTGTGCATGCATGAACACACTGAGCGCTTGTGTGTATCGGCAGGCAGACACACACATACACATACACACGCAAAAACATGCACACATGCAAGCGTATACACCTTGCTCTATGTCTGGCGCAATTACGCACATCATGTACAGCGGTGCATTCACAAATACAACAAAAACATGCCCATGCTGGTAGATAAACATTTACTTACATCACACATAAAACAGTATCAAACATACACAGATGCGCACGCACACACACACACACACACACACACACACAAACAAAATCACATGCAGAAACACTTACTATGAGGTGCCGAAAGAGCCAGCTAACCAACACGTACAGCCTTTTTCGCATGCCTGTAATGGCTTAAGTGCGTGTATACATGTACATGTACTTTTGTGAGCTGTAGTAAATGCCACATCAAAACGCTAGACGTCAGTTAAAGATGATGCCTAGGCATGTGCACAGGAGCGCATTATGAGTGGAGCATGCTTACCCTCGGAGCACAGCAGCAAACGCCCACACGCCTAACCTGACAGTGTCACTGGCTGACCAATTGGTTGACCTTTGGCTGGCAGACTAACTGATTGTTCATAATTATTTTTTGTGACAATAGAAACACATTTGACCTCCTTGTTAAGGTGTGGTTATTTGAAGATATACTGTATATCTCATGTCCTGTTGTTTGATTTTATCCCTTAATTTTTGAAGTCTTTGCTACTCTGTAAAATTTTCTTTCTAATTTATGCCTTTTTTTGATTAAGAAATGACTGTTTATTGACACATTTGATTTTTGAAATATATATCCCCCATAATGTTTTTTTCCTTTTCATTTATTTTGAAAATCATGGCATTGAGATTACATGCACAGGTTTGTGTGGCATACGTCGCACTAAATCGGGTGTGGCTTACATTACATGCATGCGCCCAGTGAGAGTGTGATTATATGAATATGTTTCATCATATGAAAAAAACCACCGCAAGCGTAACACCTACATCACATGCGTAACTCCCGTGTCTCCATTGAGCGTCTAAGTAAATTGTTGGCCTGCGTTCAGAGGTTTTTGTCTTAAGTAGGTGCTAGAGAGGCGTTTGATGCTACTTAGCTGGCTGGGTCTAAACTTCACACACACACACACACACACACATACAAGCATGCGCACAGACACACCTGCACACAAATACACACACACTCATGAAAACAAAAGATTTACACCACAGACATAAAAGGTTAACTGGGCGGGATTCCAGCTGAAGGCAGAGGGAATGGCGCCACTCTGAGTAATGGTGTCTGGTCCCTTTAACCGGACAGTGGAAGTGAGGGAGCGAATACTGCACACCTCTGTTTTAAATCTGCCTGACAGGCAGACACGGCGGCGCACAGGCGGCTTCAGAGGATGAAAAAAAAAGAACATCTGCTGAAACAGCGCCTGTCATAAATTCACACTCCCCTCAGCCTCATCACAAGTCTAACATCCATGAATACATAAAAGTAACAGGTCATTGGATGTTAATCAATATTCTGGCTGCGTGTAATACGGAGCGGGGGCCTAATGATTGCCCCTTGGTGAGAAAATGGTAGGGTTCTGGGGCAGTATAACACAGATATGACACCATGGCCCCTCACACCTCACCAGCTTTGTCTGCATGGTGGATTAGAGACTCAGGCCTTCCACACAACGGCTGCTCTCTGCTCTCTCCTGAAGGGGGGGTATCACGAAGATCAAAGAGGATGATCAGAACTTGCATTCGATATCCGGGGATGTTCTTAATTGCTGGCAAGTTGAGGCCTTGAAATTAAAGGCCAAGAATCTAGGAAAGAGCACCTGTTGTTCCAGGCCTTTTACCTGCAACCCCCATGTTTTCCAACAGCTACGCTACGGGATTATTTGGCCTTACTCCTCCACAAGGGTAACGCTGAAAGAGACTGTGCTTGCCTGAGGGCAGTCCACAGCACCAGTGTGCTGCTGGGCCACCGAGTTGAGCAACAGTGGTAACACCGGTGGGCAATGACCTGAAATAAACCCCAGGGCAGGTGAGTGTGGATTCTTTGCTAGCTTATTGTCAAACTGCACATATTAGCATTAAAATCTGTGTCACGTGAGAGCGACGAAGAAAATCCAGCACCATATGCCAGCCACATGCAGAAGAGCCCGGAGCTGATATTGCAGAGAGTGAGCAAGCTCCAGTTTAATGTGCGTATCCCTCATTAACCACCATTTATACATATTCATGAGAACACACAGCTCTCTAGTCACAATGCATGCGGCATTATTAAAATAGGACGAACTGAAAGTGAAAAAATGAAAACAAACGAATGAGTGAATGGATGGCTGAAGGAATGGATGGATGGATGGCTGAACGGTTTGCGTAAAGTGCAGCTGAGCCTCAGTGGACACTAGAGCAGGAGAGATAGGAGGACATGTGTCATGTACAGTGGCTCTGGGTTCTCAGGCCGAAGAAGAGAGAGGGGAGAGGCTGAGAGGAGGTGACAGAGAGAGGAAGGGATGGAGGGATGGAGAGAAGGAGGGAGGGAATGAGTGCAGCTGAGCACAAGCGCGCCTGCCAGGTGGAGCAACCCTGCTACCAGCATAGCCAGCCTGGCTCCCACTGCAGTGTCTTTTACCGCATTTTACCCCACACCAAGGGCATGTGCAACATGGCGTTTATAAGCAAGCATGAAGCAGAACTGCACAAGAACTATCGTCACCTTTGGCATAGAAACATACGCACACTCCACATGCACGCGCACACTCAAACACACAAATATTAACACTGCTTTTCACCATCGCCCCACAGATCTCTGAATTCTCATGACTGGGTGACTAGTTGACAAGCCTCTGAATTGCAATGATATGATAATAGAGTGAAGCTGGACGGGAGGCGCCGGATGTGTTTTAAAACAGCGCCAGCACGCCGCACGCTCAGGATTACACACAGAAGAACATCACGGGTGACTTCATCCTCCAATCAGCAGATCACTCATTCACGAGCTGACAAATGTTATCTGCTGAGAAAAACAGCTCTCGCTTTCACTTACGTCATACTCCGCTGTGGTGCTGTTTATTATCCTCTTTCACGCTTTCTCAGTAAACGCTTTTCCCTAAAATGGAGAAGAACCAAACTGCGCGACTATTTCTTCCGACAAAACTAAGCGCTGCACAGATGGTTGACGGAGAGGACCGTGGACAGGTGATTCACTTGTGAAAACAGTCCAAGCCCAATATGCGTATTTCAACCAGATGTCTGGTTGAATCACTGAATCTGTTTCAGGCTGGAGCATCATAAGTCTACAGAATCCAACCAGACCAATCACTTTCCTTTGAACCCCAGACAGCATGCTGACTCTTCCTATTAACTGGTCAATCAGTGAAAATTATGGTCACTCAACAGAAAACCAGGCAAATAAAAACAGGCATGGAAGACAGTAACATCAGCAATAAAGGATGGATAGAAAATACAGGCATCTTTGCTGATAAAAAATAAAACACATTAAATGTAATTAATTTAGCAGGTGGCATTTCAGGTGGAGATGTCCCATCAGGGAACTAAGTTACAGCATTCCTCGGAAGCATTCCTGAGATGCGGGGTGTTCTAGAAGTGTTGCCATAGAGATGGAACGGGGCTCAGTTGCTGTGGAAACTGACAGCAGCAGGCAGCAGTCAGAGCAGGCTGGCCAGCCCCCTCGGCAGTGGGATGCTGATCAGTATTTAACCCTGGATAATCACTGCTTTTCTCCAGAAACAAGTCAGCACCCGCAAATCACTGCTTCCTTTCTCATTGTGCGTGTCCAGCCACCACGTGTGTTTGTGTATTAAAGTAGATGGATGTGTGTGTGTGTGTGTGTGTGTGTGTGTGTGTGCATTCATGTGTCCCATATTTTGGGTTGCCTTGGTATCATGATGTTGCATATATCAGCACAAAAATACAAAAATGCGGTTAAAATTCTCATTCTCTTAGATGACAGAGGAAACCGCTGACACTATATACATAGTTGCTGCGTAGATTTAAATGAACAAATACTTATGAGCCCGTGATTGCATTATTATTGAGGTGATCAATATATTTCAACTGGCAATAATTCTTTTAAACCTAACAAATGCAGGGTAAAGCTTTTCATTTCTTACAGACCGATGACAGAAGACATATCCCATTGTTATGATGAGATGTTACTGAGTTTCAGAAGGGGCAAATTGTTGGCCTGCATCAATCAAAGACAACAACTAAGATGATTTGCTGAAATCACTGAAACTTAGTCAGCTCCCAAAACTCTAACTTTTCACATCAGTTTTCCCTTTAAGGGGACCTTCTATGCTATTTTTTTCAAGTTATAATATTCTTGGATGTCCAAAAGGGACGTTTTAAAACTTTTTAGCAAAAAATTAAAAAAAAAATAAAAACTTGATTTCTTGGCAATTTGATTCCTGTCATTCCTAACCCCAGGAAAAACAGGCTGGTCTGAGTGGGAGTCCCCACTAGGAAATGAGCTCTGTTTTGACTGGCCAGCGAACGCAGTCACTGTGCCAATGGAGAGCGACGATGTCACAATCCCTCAGCAACTGGCAAGTCTTTCAATACAGATGACTGAATAAGTAACTAGCTATTAAACTATACAATGAGTACAGGAACGCAAACTTGGACGATCAAAAAAGTGCAACATGCACTGCAACACTATAATAGTTTTACTGCACTTGTAATTAGGGGCCGGGCAGCCTAAGCTGCCATGACCCTATTGTTATCCTGCATGTTCTTCTTTCTTCTTCTTCTTCTTCTTCGCAAAAAATCACCAAACTTTGCACACAGGTCCAGTCCCATGCCAGATTGCCTCAGCTGCAAAAACAGGCCAATAGTCCTGATGGTGGCGCAAGCCTACAGCAAGCCTCTAAAGTTCAAAATTTTGAAAATTCACAATAAATCAACCATATGTGCCACAGATTTGCAACTTTCACCAAAATGTAGCCCCAATACTGAAGAAACTTTTGTACATTTAAACCTGTTGCAAACTATGAAGTCCATCACTCTGTTTTTTTCAAAATCTGTAAAACTTATTAAACCTACCTCCTCCCACAATTTTTGCTCAATTGACTCCAAACTTGCTACAGAGCATCTTCAGACTGTCCTACATAAACGATCCACACAGGTTTTTGATTTATCGAATATTGAGCCTACAGTGCATCAAAATGTTTGACTGTAAACGGTATTGTAAACATATACTTGCAAATTCTTGCTAAATACATTTTCAATGTTCATTAACAAAAATGACAATATTTTGGAGTCATGGTAGATAATGTTTGGAAAATATCAGAATTTTAACTCAAGAATTGAATTTTTTACAGCATTTTGAATTTCACTCTCATGTGAATAATTGGAGTAAATGCAAAAATGGCATTTTTAAACATCAGTTTTTCACTTATGGAGCCAATAAATCATTGTTAAAAACAAATTACCAACATCTCCATGCTGTCTAGATACAGTTTGTGTATTTTCGGATTTTTGTCTTAATAACTGAATTTTTGACAGCCGTTTGAAATCTGCCTTTACACGCTAACAGCTGCTGTCTTGCACACAGGTGACTGGCTTAGTCAACTGGTGAAGCTACATGTGACATTTCCATTTGCAAATTAGCTCAGTGTGATAGAGCATAGTCTCTTGTGCCAGAAATTGTGAGTTCAAGCCTCAACTGATGTAAAATGCACATTAGAATGACACCTTTTTTTCATCTTCCTACACTCTGCTTGTTGCTCAGAATTGCCTAATTTTGCCTAAAATTGCACGGCCCCAACCATGGCTGCGGAGCAGCTATAATTAAGTCTGTAATGTTAAGAATGATTCATAGCAAGAATCTGCATAGGAACAACCTTAAGCTAACATTCCATTTACCGTGCTAGCTACTCCATTAAAAACTAACTGAATTCAATTAAAAACGGTCACCCATTCTATCTGTTTTGAACAACATGTCTCGTACATTGCTTCTAACTGAACCAGCAACTGTTTAGAAATTCAGTCGATGAAGAAGCTAGCTAGCTAGCTAACTAATAAACCACACAATTACTATAGAAAAGTAATGCATGCATGCTAGCTAAGTAAGTTTGTTTTGAGGGAGGCACTTTGCTTGCTAGCTAGCTAGTTACATCAATAACCAAGCCATACACATATAACTAAGGTTACACTTGGAATTCAGTTTGAACATTGATAGAAATTGGAAACACTTACTTAGCCAGCTAGCTACAGATTCTCCTTGAAATATAATCAAAACCACAGCTTCTTTGTATCATCCGAAAAGCATAATAGTTCCCTTTTAATATTAATTTTGTTGCCGGTCCTGCATTGTACTGGTCCAAGTTACCAGTATAAAGCAGTGAGACAAAAGGTGGATAGCACACTTAGTATAGCTATGATCTTTTTCTGATTGAAGGTGGGATGTTGCCATAAAAAAATAAGGCGTGGGTAGAGATACTCAGATTAGGGCAGGAACCATGCTCACAAGCCTGTAAGTGATGTAGGATGGGGAGCCAGATCTGAATGCCATGCCAAATGTCATGTTTTATGATAAAGGCAGTCTACCAAAAACTGACTTGATTGTTTTATTTCACAGTTTGTGGGTTGGTAAGCACTCCAGATACCGAGATGTATGTGCACAAGTACTGAAAAATTCAGTTTATGATAATATGTCTGCTTTAAGCGGGGTCAAAGTCAGAAAAAGCATATTTTTTTCATATTGAAGGACAATGTCACACACGTATTCTGTAGCTGCTGTTTGCAACACTTTGCTGAAGCTACATCACACATATATTGAATGAAATATTTAAACCCAGGATGGCATGTTTTATAGCCACAACATTAAATCAAATGAAAAAAAAAAACTAGATCTTGTGCATCGTTTTATGCACATTTTCCTTTAATTCAGCAGAACATATTTGGGATTCTTTAAAACCTTGGGATCTCCACTAGAGTTTAGAAAAGGCCTGAAGTTCCACAGATGTGAATAAAGCAACTGCATTTTACAGACCTCTTTGTGGGTCTGTTGGTTTTATAGGGTTAAAGGTTGTATCAGCGATTCTGAGCCAAAACATAATTTGTCACGTACAGGAGATATTTTCTCATGAACTGTTAGCAGCTCGTCTTATGAATGAGCGGTGAAAAAATCCGGTCTCTGTAGTCCACCTACAGCCAGGTAGACACTGAGAAAGATACACAAACTCGAGGTGACCTACCCGCCTCCCAAAACATCAACAAAAGTGTTCCAACGAATCGGAGGGCAGGGCGGGTCTTCTGCCCCAGTTCCGTGCTCATGCACAACAAGTGGGTGGGACTGAGCAACGAAACGAACTAGCAGTGGCACTCATGTGAAGCACGGTGGAAGCTAAACTGAAAAAGAGACGCTCGAACGATTACATGTTGAGGAAAAAGGAACGTGATCGCAGCTATGCGAAGTCCCAAATAAGCATAGGAGGAAAGCATACCAACGCTGGAGAGAATTCCGGGAGTTGAATGGTTTTAATTCTGACGCCCAGGTCGCCTTGTTTCTACTGGACAGGAGAGTAGAGCTGGTGCTAACTCGATTGGATGTGAATTGTAAATTGTCATCCCGAGCAAAATTGGGGAAAGCCCGTGTATTGTTTTTGTAAGGCTATCTTGCATAGATCATGCTGGTCAGAATGAATCAAACAGTAGAGAGATTGATATTTCCTCTTTGGAGCGAGTTAGCAACCTTTGCTAACTCTCAGTTGGCAAGCTAGTGAGTTTGCTAATTCTGTCTGATCAAACCAGAGTTTGTGTCCGTGTTATAACATTTTTTCTCTGGTTAGTACTCAGAGTTGAAGTTCGTCGATGAATGTATAACCGTGTGATAAGTTTAGCTAAAAGTGGTGATCTATGTGACGTTGTTAATACTGATTTTGTAATGCCGCGCTAATATACACGTTTCACGTGTATTCGCGTCTTTGCATTGACTTTGAATGTAATCTGTCACGCGAAAAATTCGTTTCGCGTCCGGTGTGAAAGAAGGTTTACTCAGACGTTTCACTTTAAGAAAAGCGTGTTCATGTTCCAAGCTCCTGAAGGGGGGCAAGCAGCTCTGTTTTGTTTTGAGAGTGTTTCAACTGTCAACAATGGTGACGTCATATCACTGATACAGCCTTTAAGAACTGTCCCCCATCAAAAGTCCTCGGGATTGGCTATAGAAAACTGTACAGGATGGTTTGACTCTCCCATCGTCCATACAAGATCTTTACCAAACATGAATGCAATCTGGACAGAAATACATGTTTGTTACGTTGCATATGTTGCATACATTACGCATGCCATAATCAAAGCTAAAGGCGGTCCAATAACATATTAGAGTTTACAACCTTTCTTTGTCAGGCAGTGTATAGTTGCCTAATCGCAGAACAATTATGGCTAAATGCATGCCTAACACTCAGCTGCCAGCACTGGGCAATGACTGGATAAACTGAATGACTAAATAACACCGCAACAAGTCACCTGTTGTGACATTTTTTCTTGTTAGTTGTTCACACCAAATTCATGAACATGAATAGAACAAGAAAAGGACAGACAGTCCAAGGATATAGCAACTCTTTATCTCAGAAACCTTTTCATATTCTATAGATAAAAGGTTAATTTAAAATCTAAAAACAGGATTTTATTTCAGGCTTTCAGAAGCAGAAAAATATTTATTTTAGTTATTAATCATATGTGAAAACGATCCAATAAATGTTCTTCACTGCAAGTGCTGCACAAAAGGTATTCATCAAGGATTTGCTGGAGCGACTTGAGGTCGAAAAACCCTGGTGTTGAGGTGCTTACAAGCAAAGTCACAACAAAGACCATTCAACAGGAACGTATCATTTATGTCCACTCTGACTGCAACTCATACTTCCACCTGCACAGGGTGATTCCACCCGTTTCGTAAGTGGGGAATTCTCAGCTATCCCACAGGATTGGGTACAATTCTTCAATAAATGCAGCAGATAGACAGAATGAACTGAAATCAAATTTGAATCCTTCAGACGGCCAATATTATGGGCATTTTTACAGGTTTTCAATGCAGAAAAACCTGTAGAACCTTCAAACAAAGGTCAAACAAAGATCCAGTCTCAGTAAGGCACACAAGTAAGAGAATCAGCACTTCACAAAAGCGGGCACATTGAGGCTTCAGTGCATAATTTCTAAGGCACCCTGAACCATCTTGAAACCACACATTTGCACTGGTGCTTTAAAGTCAATATTCAATTGCTTCGGGAATCCATTAATTTTTATCGCAAAACCCACTAAAGGGCTTGATTTTTGTTTTGTTTTTTTCTTATCAATGTCTCATTTATTTGTTCCCGCATCCTCTTTCATTTTGATCACTCTCAATAATGTTTTTTTTTTTTTTTTGAGAAAGAACTTTGCTTCTTATTACATGGTACTTACAGTACCATTTGCAGCCGCATTTAATTACCGCAGATTTCCGCTGTGCTGAAAAATGCAATTGAAAACCTGGGTGCAAGAAGTACTTAAGTAACATTTTCCAAAAAATGAGCTGACACTACTACCATAAAGTAGAGTGTCATGTGCATCATTTAAAGCCAAAAAATTCCAAATATAAGCACTCAAGTCCTCAATACTGATATACGGCCTTCCCTGAATCTACTGAATTTTTGTGCAAGAAATACTCAAGTCCTTGACGTCATCAGGAACAAGCGCCTAAGTCCATGACTGTCCAATCAGCTGCTAGTATGTGTCATGTGACAAGAGTAGCAAAAATGACTGTTTGGCAATCAGAAAATGATTGAAACGGTATTTGTGTGGTAAAAGTACTGAAGTCTATGCATTTTATGACAATAAGTACCGAAGTCCAGGCATTTTATGGTAAGAAGTACCAAAGTCCGAAACTGATTTTCTTGTTTTTTTCATAATAAAGCATTATTTTTCCACAAAAACGTGTCTGTCTACTTTGTATAACCCCTGGGACTGGCGGCAGGCGCCACTGAATGTTATCTTTTAAAAAAAGTATCTGCAGCATGTTTTCAAAACTTTGACCCTTAATATCTCAAAAGTGTTATTTTGTGACTAAAGTACTCCTTGCACCCAGGTCTTCAATTGCAAGTAAAGGGTCTTATCTCCATTGTCTACGGGCACAAGTCTGGCATAAGGTACAATAGATGTGTTTGGTCTGTAACGTGATGAACCACTTCAAACATCATCCTCTTTTCCCTTTAATCCGGCGGACTGCAAATATGAAAGAAAATTTTGCAAGACATTGAACTGAGATTACCCCATGAAACAGACTTGCTTGTGCAAGTCAATCAAAACAATCTAAACTGCATGTAGAGGATCTCCAGTGAGTAAGCCTGAGATATCAAATTTATGAAACGAAAATTAACTCTCGAGTTTCATAAATTTTAGATCTTGGGCTCATACATTGGAGATCCTATTTATCCCAAAAATGTCAGCTTTGTATTATTTGTAAAATTAAAGAAAAGTGTTAGCTTCTAGTCAGCAGTCTATTCCAGTCTATGGGATAAATAATTAGCATTTAAGAGGAGTAGTTGTGCGCACATCTCATACCAAATTAGGCCCGGTGCTGGATTCACATGTAATTCAAGCAAAGAAAGTAAAAAAATCCGCACACTGGATTAAAGCTCCCAAACCTTTATTGATGCAACGTTTAAAGGGTCTTCATCAGGCAAATGACTGACAGACAGACAGACAGACAAATATATAGGCAGGTATTTACCTAGTCATTGGCTGATAAAGTATCAGCTGACAACCAATAGGATAGATTGGCACAAGGCACAATGAGTGCCTCTTTAAAAACTCGGTATTTAAATGCACATAGTAGTAATTTCTATTATGAAATTATCTAGCATTAACATTTCCTGTTGTTTTTACTCTTAAAAATTCATTGGCTGCTTACTGTGTTTTCTCTGTTAATATCATTGAAATGTTACTGTTGGCCTATATTTTGGCAATTACTTGCCGATGATGATCCAGGCCACAATACAATGAACAGAATGTTTTTCTTTATGTATTTTATGATTGCAAAATTGATGCATTGATGAAACTTATTGCTCTCTTTGTTATTGTGCATTTAAATAGTCCTTTAAAGGGCAGGCACTCATTGTGCCTTTCCATGTGTCTGTATCTATTGGTTGGGATACTTTATCAAATGAATAAATACCTGCCTATATATTTGTCTGTCTGTCTGTCTGTCAGTCATTTTTGAAGACCCTGTGATTCGAAACGTTGCATCAATAAAATAATCCACGATTTTTTCATAAATAATTAGCATGCCAATGCTTTTTGCCATTAAATTAATAAATTCACGTTTCTACGACAGTAACTCATATAACTTATTACTTTCATGGCAAAAGCGCAAGCATGCTAGCTAGCAAATTATTCAACCCATTGACTTGAGTAAACAAACTAGAAACTAATGCTAGCGATTAGGGATGCAGCGATACCACTTTTTTAAAAACCGATACGAGTACGAGTATTTTATTTTGTGTACTTGCCGATACCGAGTACCGATACCGATATTTCTGAAATGTTTTCCAGGAAAATACAATGACAATTTTGGAGTACAGGTTTTATTTTCTCTTTATAACAAGCCTAAAAGAGGCCAATATCAAACGATTCACACATGGCTATTTCCAAAAAAAAAAAAAAAGAGTAGGCCTAACTGCTAAAAATCTTTCTGTATTTAGGCCCGACAAAAAGCCTGTGAACTAGCACTGCCATCAAATGAGGCAAAACATTACTGAAGCTTGACAAATGAAAAGTAAACTCGCTGCATAGGCAAGGTAACACACCCAACTTCATAAAAAGTCAGTAGAACTATTAATTGGCACAGATAGTTTGTACACACATTCATAGGCATTCTCAATCCAACTAAAGTCAATAATAGCTTTCCAAGCAAACAAGGCATCATTTAAAGTGTGTGGAATCGCCATATTTCAATTACACAAATGACAAATAAAAAAGATTTAACTTCACCACAGCTAAAATGTTCAAGGTAACCATATGCTACTAATATATTTGTAGTAAAATAAGAAGATTCACAATTCTAAGTCTCTGTGTGTGTGATTGTGGGTGTGTGCTTGTGCGAGCTCGGCTTGCTTGTAAATATTCAATAACTGATCCGGGTGTGCCAGCTAGTGATAGAATATTGTAATTGCGTGCATAAATTTGCAGCTCCATGTCCGCTGGCAGAAACATCTGCACAAAACGCTTAAGATACCTTGCCGAACACCGTTGTTCTTCTTGAACACGCCGCATCCAGATAATCCTTAAATGATGAATTATATACGGTACATATTTTAATTTGTAACGTGTAGTGAAGTGGCCAGTGTCAAAGTAACGAAGAAAAAGTATACTTTTTATCTTTTAAATGTAGTAGAGTAGAAGTCGGTAAAAAAAAAAAAAAAAAAAAAAAAAAGTGAAGTACAAATCCTCAAAAAAATCCTCAAAAACTTACTTAAGTACTGTAACGAAGTTGCCCTACGTGTACTTCTTTACTATACACCTCTTGTGTGTATGTTGGCGTATGCCTGCATGTGATGTGATGACTATAAAGCTCTCTTTCTCGTATTTTTTTCTAACTCGCTGTCTCCCCCTAGACATAGAAGTCAAATAGTACAACATACTGTAGCCTATGCGCCCGTGAGCAGGCAGTTACCTTGCGTCTTACATTAAGTGGTATCGGTGCGTGGTATCGGCAAATGTGGACGAGTACGAGTACGAGCATATTAACGCGGTATCGGGCAGATGGTATCGGTGCAACACTACTAGCGATGATTAACGATTACCGGCAGGATTGGTAACGTTAACGTGTTTGCCAGTGAAGGGAATCTGAACAATCGCTACGCGAGAAAGTCGTATTGCACATGTGTACTACCAAACCTGCATCACATGGGTTGTATCACACAGATTTTTCATCGTTTATGGGATAAAATGTGGTGCGCATTTGTTTTGTTCCCATTGAGTGTTCCATTAGGCTCTGGCACAAGTAAAGTATGGAAACTGTGGTCACTGCAATTGATGTGAACGATGTGGAAAATGCCATCGTATAACATTCCTTTTTCGTTTTTACTTATCAGAAGCACGTCCGCTAATTATGTGAAGCTACAGGCCTGAGACCCGGCTGCCTGGCGGCTCATGACATTCCAATTAAA
Source organism: Gymnothorax javanicus (assembly GCA_029692085.1). NCBI lineage: Eukaryota > Metazoa > Chordata > Actinopteri > Anguilliformes > Muraenidae > Gymnothorax > Gymnothorax javanicus. Next base: position 44,956,644 of record CM056201.1, read on the forward strand.
GCTCCTTTGGGGGTGAGGAGAAGAGAGCCAGCATGAGGCTGACTCCAGCCACCCACAGGCCCCAGAATCAAGACTAATTGCTTCAGCAGAAACTGATCTGGGATCAGCTCTGTGAACTGTCAGAGGGAAGAAGGGGGCAGGAAAGGCTCATTAGAAGCCTCCGCATTACAGCATCAATGACAAACCCGCCCGCAATGTCACTAACACCAGCACGTCCATGGTTGCGGTGCGGGCGGATGTTCAAAAAACAAGCAGCAATTTGTTAAAATGATGTACCGACGCACATAATGTTACCTACAGACTATGTAACATAGCACATTTCATGAAAATCTGTGTTTCTTATATATCACATTGAAAAGTCTCAGGTGTGTTTGCTGCTTTCAGATACAAACAAAAGCACCAAAATAAAAATGATTTACGTGAATATGATTACTGAGAGTGCGACTATGCTGTCCAGGTCAAATAGCGTGAGCATGCTCAGATACGAGTTCAGATATGAGATATGAAGGTAGCACTGATCAGCTTGAAGCTCAGTCTCTCCTACACACAAAAACATACGACAGAAACACACACAGTGTTCCTCCACTCCCAGACCAAGCTCAGTGTTAAGCAGCCGCTCAAAGCGCATCATTGCTGCATGGCACACAATACAGGCGTTGACAAACCGTACGTCAGCCCTGAAGCACCTGTGTCAGTCCTGGCAACAGTAAATAATGATCTTGGATCTCCCCATACATCTTCACCCCAGCTACCTCACCTCCTTGTCAAGGTGGGAGGGAAATTAAAGTGCTTTTTTATGGCCTCCCTCAAGAGTAAACTCCTACCTGAATCATTGCCCCGAACAACGTGAAACTGTAAAATATCAGCCCATATATAACACGGGACTATGCTGGTCTCTGCTGACACCTCGAAGCGTGTATATTAGGCTGATTCTATTCTCTCAAAAATTATCAATGGTTTACCTTACGGTTACATTCCTGATCGTAAATTAATTTTATGTCTCATTGAAGAGAGTCCTTAAGTATTGGAAATGGTCTCCTGATAAAAAATTGTTTGCCTGAATGCACCAAGCATACATAACATCAAGGGCTTTTGCAGTTCTGCATTATAAATTCCTGGGATACTCAATCAAAGGATATACAAGTTAACAGTACACTTTTACATTATCTCATCACAAGTACACAGTTAAGAGGACACTCTGAGACGAGATAAATATTAAACCCACAAGGGATATACATGTTTTGATAAGATCTAGCTGATGACTAATGCTGTGTGGCATAATGTACTGTATTTGCAAACTGCTACATATAGACAGATGTCTATATCACCTGCATACTGCTGCTTGCCCCAGTCAGGGTATTTTTCATGGAGAGCCATGTTAAATATAGTGTAGAGACTCAATTTACCCCTCCATCCCCTTCGCTCAGAGCCCCAACTCCACATAATGAACTCTATCTGAGAGATGACAATGCTCATAAAAAGCCAGCGGGAACTCAAACGGAAAGCGATCCAGATGAAAAATGGTTCTCTCCTGACCGTGAAGATATTCCCTAGGTGACATTTTCCAAACACGCTGTCGTGCTTATACTTCAGAGCAACCAGAATGGACTGAAATCATTTTTAAAAATCTCTATTTGCCATTCTTGGGTCACCGCTTCTTTTTAAAAAGTCCGATCCCGTCTGTGCTTGGGAGTTCTGAGCAGTGTTCCGCAACACCTCTCGAAGACGCCCAACCGCCGGCTCCTCCTCCAGGTGGCGATATCAACCTGCCGCGGGCTCTGTGTCCACAAACCCATCAGATAGGATAGAGATCCTCAATCCGGAAAAGGTAAGCAGACAGTGTCTGTCCAACCCACCACCAGGGGCACAAGGAGCAAAGAAACAGGGAACAACTAGCAAGTGCAACCATCCTCCCTGTTTAGTGTCTATGAAACAGATTAGAATAAAACAACTATCGTCCCTATACAATCGAGAAAATTTTTGAATATGGGATGCAATAACCCTCCTAAATTAACAGTGGCATGGACATGCAGTGGGTAGCACTGTTGCCTCACAGAAAGAATATAGTGGACTCGAATCCAGTCTGAGCCCTTTCTCTGAGAAGTTTGCTCGTTCTCCCTGTGTTGCAAGGGTTTTCCAAAAACGTGCATTTTAGGTAAATTAGAGAGTCTTAAAGTCAGTAGTTATGACTTTGTGAGTGAATGGTGAGTGATCCCTGTGATGGGCCAGTGAACTGTCCAGGGTGTATTCCAGCTGGGATAGGCCCCGCCTCCAGCCCAAATCCCAAGCCACTCCCCACCCAACACTTGCCAGGAATACCTAGTGGGTGGGTCTGTATTTCTAAACTAATGTGTTCACAGTAAGAAATGAGTTCCATAAAGGAAATACTTCTAAGAACTTCTGTATATAAATTTCAAAGAACTAACAGGTGTCTGACAATACTTATATCGCTAAAAATCACAGTATGCTAAATATATTGCAGACTATGCTTAATCAGGATATTATACTAAATATTAAAATGAAGGTGCCTCATTGATGAGGTAGCACAAAGATGAGGAGTGCCCTCCATGTTTTACAAGATCGGGTGCTCAATCGTATCCCTGATGGCAAGTTCTCAAATGATTCAGGGATGTGATGTGAATGCTACTGGCTGTCCTTGATTCTGACATAATCTGCTACAGCCTCACTGTCCTTTGGCTGTATGGGACACCTATTCTATTAGTTATACAGGAACAACGACTCATGGCTGATAGTGGGTATATAAAAACTTCTTTACTTCACCTACGTGGAGTTACACACCGCACAAGTTCTTCTGTATGGTTGACAGGCTGTCACAGCTCTATCTGATATTAATCACTTAACTTAAGCCACTAAATGGCTGAGACACCAGTGTCCCAAACAATCATGAATTATTTAAAGTTTATGCACACACAGTGAATGTGAGCAGACTTTTTGCTTCTTTTCTGCGACATGGAGCAAAACTAATGCGAGTAGCTAACAGAAAATGTCTACTTGACACAGGCCCTGTAATTCTACCTGCTCCATGAGCAAATACAACATTTTTATTTAGATTTTAAAATACAGAATATCAAATATTTTTTATATTGAACCTTTTCATTTTTTGAGGTCTGAATTGGTTTTGATATATATATATCCTATTGACATCCAACATAAAGAAGTTAAAGTATTGTAATTTTTTAGCAAAATAGACGTGTCATGGGTGGCACAAACTATTTGCAAACAAAATTATAAATATATAAATTAAAAAATATAAAACTGTATGCAAAAAAATGTCATCACTTATTTTAAAAAATGAATTGTATGTTAATGAAAAGTATCTTTATTATAGGTTTCTGCATCACAGAATATTTGTTTTTTGAGGAAGATAAGAGACTCCAGTATCTTACAGGAGAATAAATTGCCAGGGTTTTGCCTGGGTGAAACGATGAATTATACTGAAGCGGAAACGACAAGCAAACACATTTTAGACACTGCTTAGGATTCTACCACTGCATCATTGATGATGTGCACTTATGCATACATTTATGAAAAGGAAATGAATACGACAAATCTGGTTTATACGAAGCATTGTAATCTTGTTTGTACTTCATTGCCTCCTGTATGCTTGATAATACACACTGATGGCTTTCCACAATAATGCTGATGACTCATTACAACTTCAGTATACTTTCCCCACTAATAATTCTACTTATCTGAAAGAATGAACATTAAAGCTGGAATACTATCACAATATTAAATTTCCAAGGATCAGTACCATAATTGTACTGTTAAATAGTTGTACAATAATAGTGTGCAAAGAACATTGAGAACAATTACAGTACATTGTATTTACTCCCAATTTAGAACCCATCACTTGTTAAGAAATTCAAAACCCTCCAAACAAGTCACAATAAATGAAAAAAGCATTTTCAAGATGTTCAGTTTCCACGTCAGAGAGGTATCAGAAATATACCCCATGAGAAAAAAAACTCCGAAGCCAGCATTAAAAAGTGATCTCTTTTTAGAAAAACATCAAAAGTGAATGCTTACTTCAGAGGGATAGTTAAAATTATGTTGATTTCAATTAAAGTGGCATTGCTTCTGTTTTCATCAGTCTAAAAATGTAACTATTTCACAAGAAAATGTGATGAAAAACAACTGTTCATTTCAACTGAATCTTTTAAACTGTCACAAGAAGTGAATTCAACGTGAGCAAATAACACTTTATAAAGGCTTTTGAGTCTTTTTTAATACTTGTCCATCTCTTTCTTTTTCCATGGACTGTCTCTACCTTATATTGTTTTCAATCAATTTTTCCCCTCCCTCTCAGCTTCTTGGCGAGGTGAAAAAGGCAGGCCAGAACTTTCTTTTCAAATAGAGAAATACTGTCAGTGAACGACAGCACGGTATATCTGTGATAACATTTTGCCCATAGGCAAAATTCATGGTTTGGCCTAGTGGTGGGGCTACAGGGAGAAGTACGGAGTCCAGAAAATCAGCATGAGAAGCATACTGGGCTCCAGGAATGTTCACAGCAGATTTCACCAAATCATAACTTTTTGACTCAGCGGATTTTTGAAAAACTTAAGTTTGGCCTAAAGATGGTGCTACAGGAACCACCATAGTGTCACAAGAACAATAGGATTACTCTTTCATAAACCAAGTCTTTCACAGCAAAGTTGATCTGATTCCGATTAGAAGAGTTTTACTCACTGCATTTGAAAATGTAGTTTGACCTAATGGTGGCATGACAGTAAATGCAGCCATTAAAATCAATAAGGTTCCTCCTCTACGCACCAGGATTGTTGACAGCAGATTTTACACAATGCCCATAACAAGTACCGTATCTGTTATTGCATTTTAAAAATTAGAAGTTTGGCCTTGTGGTGTCAATACAGATAAGTTCCTAGGGTCACCAACTTCACCACTATAAACCAGGAACAATCATCAAGGGTTTGACATAATTCTTATTAAAACTGCCTGAGCTTACAGAGCCACCAAAATCAATAACTTCTTCCTCTATGTACCAGGAATGTTGAAAGCAATTGACACGATCCCCATTAAAGCTGTTCAAGCTATGGATTTGTACAAATGAATACTTTGGCCTGGTGGTGGCGCAACAACAAAGGTCATTTGGAAACAAATATCAATAAAAGCTTATCTCTATACACCAGAAACAAATACAGAAAGTTGGACATCATTCCTATCAAAATCATTTGGAGTTATTGCATTTGAAAATGTTTAACCTCCTCCACCCTGGACTTGCCATCGGAGGGATTATAGCCCTGTTCTCACCTCACCTGAAAGTGCATTACCTTTCTTAGCCCGTTCCCATTTACGATTCCTAATTACCACCTAAGTTTTAATTCAGTTGCGAGGATCAGTTGGTAGAATTACTGTCCACTTCCTCTTAGCTTGCGTTATTGTTCGATGCAATAGTTATCAAACATGTTCCTGTCCACTTTAATAGTAAAATACAACGTCAACATCTCTTGAAGCTTTTGAATTCCTGTGGCTCACAAAACGGCACATTTTTTCTGCGACAGTGTCTGATCGGCTTGACATGCTGAAGAAAATGTTTTAAAAAGCGCGGTTTTGTCGACTCAGATCCGCGTGTTAAGTTTGCTTGTGTAAAAATAAAACTGTCTACAGCCAGTGACATTCCATTTGGCAGGTTTAATCTCAACCTGTTTCCGATTAAGAATCGGACAATTAATTGAATTAATTTTCTAAGCAAATAGGCTACCAATAAGCTGCACTTCCATTAATGGGCTAGAGACATGTAGCTTTGCGTCAAAGAGGAAGGCTATAATATGAGATTGCATGCACGGAAATTAACAAAAATATCTCAAAATTCTATCCTGAAGTAGAATGTTATGAGGCAAAAGCTACTGAAGATGGTATTTAGACAAGGTTTGATTTTGTTTCTAATTAATTAATTAGATAATTGCCATTTGCACAATCTCATAATGCAGCCTTCCTACAATTTGCATAGAAGCTGGACTGGAAAGACCTCATAAATAATTTTGCAACAATGAAAGTTAAACGCATGGCATGCATTTTAAATCATCCTAAATGCATGCCATGCGTCAAACTTTCTCGATGCACTGATGACCAATTTACTAAATTATTCAATTACCAATGCTTTGATGTAAGACACATTGATTGTTTAATAAATTAATTATCGCATCGAAGTAACCAGTGTGCAACTGCGCTTCCCTGCAAATATAACCTATTCTTTTGAGCGCTGAAAACATTTTGATTAAGTGCAATCTTCAAATAAATTAGGTTACACTACTTAAAAAAATGCTAAAATGGGAGATGGAATTCAGAGAATATATTAGATTAATTAATTGTTTTTTCCCCCATCTGCAAAATGTCACTATTAACCCCTCTGTGCAGATTTAGACGCCAGCATCCCTAAATTCCAAAATTTAATTGGTAATAATTCTCTGATTGAATTTCCAAATGTCTTGCTTCACTGGAATGATTTTACGCAGTCTCTGTGACACAAATACTGAGTTATAGACCGTATATAGGCTCATGCACAACAGGAAAAATTAGCATTATTTGTATTCTGCACAAAGGGGTTAAGTACGTAGTCAAGGTAGCCTATCAGTGATCTCTGTCATTTCTTCAGAATATCTTGATTATTACAGGCTTACTGTATATATTGGTCTTGATTATTCAGTAAATAAATTGTGTGATTATTAATAAAGCGATCTTAAAATCTTAAAGCAATCATGTGTTTAAGGCTCAGAGGCTCACGGCACGCCACTGAAAATCGTGTAACCCCTGTGTTACCACTAGGCAAACGTTGGGCTTCAGGATGTTAATTTGGCCAGGTGGAGGTGATGCGGAAAATATTACTGAGTCACCACAATAAATAACTTCCTCCTTTAATCACCAGGAATGCTGAAGAGGATTTGACGTAATTCTCATTAAAGCTGTTTGAGTTATTGCAATTTTTTAAAAATAAAAGTTTGGCCTGGCGGTAGCTCTACAGCAAAGGTCATAGGGTGACTAACATCAATAGCAGCCATTCTCTATCAACTAGAAATTATTACAGGAAGTGTGACTTGATTCCCAGCAAAACTGAGTGAGTCATTGCATTTGGAAATGTAAAATTTGACCTGGTAGTGGTGCTACAGGAAAGGTTGTCGGATCACACAAAACAATCAGGAGTGAAACTAAAAGTTTCATGTAATTCCCATGACAACAATTTGAGTTATTGAGCTAACACAAAGTATTTGTGGAGGCTGCAGTAACGGCAGCTAAGGTGAATCCTCAATATCTTCCAACACTCTGGTTTGTGGGTATAATCACACATCTTAAAAGTACCACAGACAGAAACCAGTATGCAGAGAGCAAAGACTAGGGGTGCCAATATTTTTTTTCAAGATAGTTACAAAGAATGAAATTGCCTCCTGAAAAACATATAATCATGAAAATAAACACAGTGAACTAAATTTAAATAATTTCCGATATGTTTGCACCAAAGATACAGATTTTTAAACGTGTTGTTCATTATATCAGCTCGTTCCCTTTCTTTTTTTAATCAAAAATGTCAACAATTTTGCACCTGACAGTAAGGACTCAGCATGGTCACTGCTCTGGTATAGGGCACATTTGAAATATGTTTGAGTGCTCTGAGGGGTCTTTGTTAGGCACACAGATGAGACGGGGACCTAAGCTTCATCAGAATGCAAACACAGGGGGGTTTTACAGAAATACCCATGGGAGGCTTTCAGCCTTTAATAAAGAACCATGGCTCTTTCTCATGCTAAATGTCTCTAGAGGAAGAAGAGCAAAATAAACACACCTAAATTACAGCACAGCTCTGCTCCTGTTTATATTAATATTGGTGGATGCAGGGCAAGTGTTATTCCAATAAAGATGCAGTTACCGAGACAAAAGAAGATTGCCTGTACAAGAGAAAGCATAGGGCAGGTTTCAGTTGAATCACCTACACAATGGCTGATTGGGTTTCAGAGCACTGCACTTTGACAGGTTTATTATAAGTGAGAGGGTAGACAATACTGGGTTCCTCCACCATGTGATGCAATGCGTTTTGTGATAATATCAGCATTTAGAATATCCAATCCATTGATTAGTGTCTAGAATATATTCAATACTGCTGGCTTGGAACAAAACTGCATAAAACTAAGAATGCAAACATAAGATTTATAGAGGTGAAAATTTCTCGTCCAAAAATGAGGAGTCCAGCCCAGTATTTTTCCCCAAATCACCGGAAATTCACAATTAGCCAAATTATTCAGACTGGACATAATATAAAACTATTTTCTGAAACCTGCTGGTTGAATTTATGGGTGGAATAAGCTTATACATTTGAGCACGGGAATATTCTCCCCTGTATTTTACGGCACTGAACTACCATTTGAACCCAGTGATTTATTGAGTATCACACATAGTGATTTATTGACTACCACTAATGCCTCATAGCCCGACGGTTATGGGTTTGAATACAGCCTGGGCCTTTGTAGAGTTTGCATGTCCCCTCAAAGTTTGCATGGGTTTTAATAATATGCCTGTCAGGCTAACTGGAGATACCAAATTATGCATTATGAGTGAGTGGGAGGTAATGGTCTGTGAGAGCTGCAATGGATTAGCAAACTGCCTCTTGCCCATTGGATGCTGGGATAAGGATTCAGTCACTCTGCGACTCTGACCAGGAATAAGCAGGATAAGTAATGGATGGATGCTCTGCCATTCTTCAGTAACACAATGTACCTAAACTCATTTGCACAAATGTTTGTATGCTCAAAATAAGCAGTTAGTCTCCAACTGTGAAGCAAGGCACAGATATCTGGAAAACTTGTCATTGTACGTACGTATGAAATCACTGGCATCCTTTAGCCACCAGTACAAGAATCAAGTAGCTTTAGGTTACAGAGGTATCCCCGCTTCCTTCATAACATGACGGGTGGTATCTCAGTATGGGACATGCCCATAGTAAGATACTGAGCGAATGTTTCATGGAGAACAGCAGGTTACACAGGTAACCCCGTTGTAGCAGCCCAGATTAACCCCCCCCCCCCCCACCACACTATACCCGGGTATAATGTGGCCAAGGCCATAATACACCCTAGGACAGGGCTCCTCAAATCACGGTTCTCGAGGGCAGAGAACTGCTGGTTTTCCATCCTCCCTTTACCTGGGAGTCAGGTGAGATGACAATCTGGCCTATCAGCATTAATTGTTCACTTAATTGCTTGGAAGGAAGGAAAACCAGGACTGAATTAGGATTTGAGGGCCGGATTTGGAGAGCCCTGCCCTAGGATATTTTATATATAATATATAAAATATGACTGAATGTGGGAGGTATAATCTGGCCTTTGGGGGGCTAGCCCAGATTATGCCGTGGGTAGCACACTTTACCCCCGGATATACTCTGGGCTAGGGGTATACTTAGCCCTGTTACACCAGTTCTCCAAGAACATGTTTGAAACAGAACAGATGTTAACGAGTGTCAGGTGGACTGAAAATGGTATCTGACAAGAAACAATACATCAGTGAGAAAAGCACTCTCCCTCAAGCACACCCAAGCATTTATGCGCATTCATTTCCTCAGTCTTAGAGAATGCAGATTGCTTTCATTATTCACGACAGCATCTTACGTGTTATAAAAAACATGAGAGTACATTCCCCCATTATCAAGTACAACGAGCCATTAAAAGTCTAAACATGATACACGCTCAATTAGACTATTTTGCAATGCTCATCAAAATGTATTCAGGAATCTAATTCTGTAGCAAATTAACTAACTATACTGCAGGAACAAAGCAACACTTATTTGAACGTGCGCTAAACTACTTCAAACCATGAAGCCAAGAAACTCAACCAAACAAGGGCAGTAAGAAACACAAATTTTAAATAATCTTGCAGCCAATGAGAATCAGGTCACTGTGTCCTGAACATTGAGAGGAGAGCAGAATGACCTTTGGGCATGGACAGTTCACTCCTCTCCACCACCTGAGACAGGGGACAGGAGAAACAGTGGAGTGGTAAATAGGATGCGACAGTGGTCAAGTTAGTCACTCAAAAAACATCATGTATGCATAGTTTATGAATAAACATGAGCACTCCTTTCAAATGCCTCACTCAAAACCTGCCCAAGGATATGACTGCCACCTAATAAAAAAACATGTTTGCTGGAAGCACCACAAAAAATGCAAGCCGCATCCGCGCAACTGACTTTATAGATTTTTTTAGATGTCTTCAAAAATGCAATGTGCATAAACTCTTCACTCACAAAATGACATTGCTTATAGGTAAGAATAAAGTGTTCTGCATGTAAAATATTTTCTTTTAATTTTCATATAAGGCTTATGTACTTCAGTCTTGTGAACATACTATCTAAACTGGTTATTGAACAAATGTTTATTGAGGAACAATATCTAAAACTGCTCATAGTCATATAAAAGAGTTCTCCAAATAGAAAATATTACATATTGCATATTGCAAAAAGGACAGAATAAACAAATGAAGACTCAGCTTATGCTGAGTAAAAAAAACTCAATTTAAAACAAAAGAGGTTCAGTGGACTTTGTGGGTTTTGCATTCCAACACATCAAATATTTTAGTCTTTTAATAGACTTAAAATCATATTTTTTTCCTGAAAAAATATCAGATTTTGACATAGCATTCACTTGACCAGAGAACCTTTATGACCTCAAAGCCTAACTGTCCCATCTCATTTACAACATTTTGTCTTTTTAGAAGAAAAAAGGATAGCAACATGAATTATGATTTTTCCGTTTCTATATAGACTCAGAATAACGATTTACTTCCTGTTTTATTGTACTGTGCATTGCTAATGTGTATCTGAAAATGAGAAATGATAACTACAGAATGAAAAGATTACTAGGGTGTATAGAATTAGGCAGAGGGGGTGGGAGCTATGTGACCAGAGTGGATCAATTAACTGGATGCAATATTGACCCTCATGGGAAGGCAGCCAATGGCATGCTGTGGGCAGGGCCCGCCTCATGCAGCTTGACCATTCAGGAAGGTGGGTGGGCGGCCCTGCTCAGGCTGAGAGGAGGACGGAGGACAAACTCATCACTCATGATGGAGGACGTACAGCTTCAGCATGCAAACCGAGGCAAAGTGATGGGCTGCGAGCCGCCATCAATCACTCCGGCTTCGGCCCTGCTTGCCGATCGCGCCCGTTCTCCGCCGATGATATACACGCCTGCAGGCCGCACCTAAGCGGAGGACTCTGCTGCGGCTTAAGTGATTGGTTTGATTAAATTGAGGCAATTGACCCCACGGACCTCACTGCTACCCCCCAATCAGAAACCACCACCACTCCTGCCCAAAACCACGTGCGCATACAGACGGGCCACAACCCCCGGCCCCTGCTGAAGACCTCGGTCAGCTTCAGAACTAATCAGCCTCAGAGTTTCCGATGCTGTTGTAATATGGGCTTTCGGTGTAATCCTCGCTGCAGGCCTGAAGTAGAAATCCCTGATATTCAGACACACGGCCGTGATTTAAATCCTCCCCCTGACCACGGCTCCACTGAGGCACGTGTTCTTAAGACGCAGCACGAGAAGAGCCAGCCGCCGAGGATGGCTCCATTTATCATCCTTTGAACAAACCTACAGGAGCTGGCACAAAGAAGAGCGTGCTCCCCTGCTTTTAACTTCAAAGGAGGGACATCACAGCGTGCAGTTAGAACCGCCAGGACTGTATCAACAGAGGCGGTGCAGAAAAGCAAGATCCACGGGGGCTGGGGCTCAAATACACACAGGCGTGTGCAAACACACACGCGCACGCACACAGACACACACCCACAAACCCACGAATGCACACGCACCCACACACACATGCACACACACCCACGAATGCGCATGCACCCACACGCACACACACACCCACGCACAGACACACACCTATACACACACCCATGAATGCACATGCACCCAAATGCACACATGGACCCATGCACACATGCACGCAATATGCACACACATACACACACGCACACACACACACCCAGGAATGCACACGCACCTACACACATGCACACACACCCCTCCACGAATGCACATGCACCCATACGTACACACGGACCTACGCACGCATGCATGCACATGAATGCACGCGCACACACACACACACAGACACACACCCACACGCACATACACCTGTGAACCTAACCAAGCAAATGCAGTGCACACACACGTACAAACACACACACGCGCATTATTGCACTCAGGCACGTGCACACTCACACAAACACATGTACACATGCACACACATTCATGAGAACACACACATACACAGGCTTCTGACTGCCTTCGCCCAGCCAACAGTAACCACGCAGAATCCGCCTCCTCCTTGCTTCACTACAATTCGCACCACATCCATATTATTCAATTACGTGAAATGCAGGAGGCTACCTGGAGCGCCAGTTCTTTTAACCTCAATTTTATTTCACTGAAAACCTTGAGTTTTCTTCCTGGGGTTCTGCTTTCATTACTCAGTGATCCAAGCTGTTTGATCCTACTCTGTAAGAGCAATTGAATTCCTCCTCTTCTTCTTTGGTTTTGCATTATCTTTGTATCTTTATGCATAACCAAACATTTTGTCGGAAGGCTCACACTTAAATTCATGCTTTGGTGCTAAAGACAGAGAAAAGAGTCATTAACTGTCTGGCATGGAATGTCTGTGCGAAATGGGAGTTTATACAGAAATCTAAGGTCATGCAAGAGTGTGCTCACAAATGTCATCACCCACAGGGATGCAGAAACACTACCTAAGCCCACACCTTTGCGTCTTTACACACTTCTGAAGTAGCTGAGTTCTCATGGACTGTACCCAGCACCACACATCAGGAGTGAGCACTTTAAAGCAGAGCATTACTGTAACCCACACTCTGACTCAAGCCCATCAAGACAGAGGGGTACTCAGGAGTGGCTGATGGGGGTACCTCTGCATGCGCTGCGCGAGGGAGGATCATAGAGAGAAAATAATTGGCCCAAAAATAACCAGACCAAGCTGTAGAGCTCAGCGAGTCAATAAATCATCCAACCAGGATAGGTAACCCGCAATCCTGCGGAAGTGGATGTCAGGAGGATCCAGGTGTGCCGGTGAGTATGTGTACAAAGTACACTGCACGTGTGCGCTGGTGTTTCATACTACCTTCCTCTTTGCAGGGCTGAATCTGATGACTTCAATGGGCTCCATTTCAAAGTGCTATTGTGAAGCCCCAAATACAAGTAAATGTGCCGAGAAATTTATTTTTGAGATGTCCTATACGGCTTCCTAGTGGCTGGAGGAAACATGAGACCGCCCATGTCTCAGTGCTATCTCACAGCTGACAACCCCACCAGTTATCGTTACAGGCAGCTCTGCCATTGTAGCCAGAACTGTACGCATTGTATAAGTAGTGAAGAGACCAAATGTGTACAGCTTGCCTGCTCACCCTGACTCCTCCCCCGCTTGCCGCCTCCCCTGTGTTTACCCGCCCCCAGGCTCCTCCCTTCTCCTACACTGAGTGGTGCTGCGCTGCTGCAGTTCTGCTTATGTACCTCATGAAGAGAGGGAGAGAGAGAGAGAGAGAGAAACTGGAGCTCTGGGGGACTGATACAGACAGCTTCATTACTCTCCTACCTCCCTATTGACAGCAATCTCATTGGCTCTCCTCCATCACTGGCGGAGGGCAGGTCGAATTGGAGAGGAGAAGGAGAGATCAAGAGAGAGAGAGTTTGAGGAAGGGAGGGGAATACAGAGTGACAGATAGAGGGAGGGAAAGAGAGAATGCGAGAAGGGACGGACACGAAAGATAGAGCACGAGAGATAGAGCGAGGGAGGCAAAGAGAGTGACACGGAGAGAAAAGGTGGGAGAGTTAGCAACAGAGCGAGAGAGCGATAGAAAAAAGAAGGGGAGGGAAAGGAGAGAATGAAAAGGAGAGAGCAATTGAGAGATAATGATAGCGAGAGAGCGAAAGTGGAGCTACAGCAATAGGGAGAGAAAGACAAAGGGAGGGAGGAAGAAAGCTTGTCTGCTTTTCTTCCAATTTTTCACGTTGGTTTCTAATTTTATCCTGCTCCTTATCTGCATTCTGTTCCGCTCACTCTTCCTCCATCTCCAGCCTTTCATCTCTCCAGTTATTTCTGCAGCTGTGATGTCTCAGAACACAGACGGGGGTGACAGAGGTGCACGATTCAATGTTGTAGACTCGCAGTTTGACCTGCTGAGCACAAGACAGCAGCCAGAGCATCACTTAGGCTAAAGAAAACTGATCTAGCCTACCATTTTCACTGATGTAGGTCATGTAACCTTAGTGAAGGCAGAGAACATAAGGAGGATATAAGGCTTAGGGGCTGATTTCTCCAATCACACGAGATACAAGGGACCTCTTAATGCTGTCAATAGGACTGATTCCTCCACCACACCAGCACCACAAAATCAGTTCTGCATTATCCACACAAGAGCATCGTCATTAAAACACAGTAGTTCAAAGGAGGCTGGAGTAAGTTTAACAACATTTCTGCCACGCATCTGGTTTATGCATAAGCGTGCTATCCATTTTGGGCAAGTGTTTGTTGGCACCTACACTGGAGGAAAGACAAAAATAAGTTGCGCATCAGAATGGATGTGGCTCTCAAAAGTCATATGCTGACGACCTTATCTTTCAAGAAATTACCAAATCTCGCCTCCACGACCTCATATAAACTAGAATGTGTTTTTACGCAAAAAAACGTACGTCTCCCCCCGAGCCCCCTTCTCTGCCTAACCCACCAGATGGAAGGACAGACGGACAGACAGACAGGGACATACCAAAAGGCACCACTGCAGGACCTGAGTAGTAAGCATGCAAAGTTTCGTTAACATCATGCAAATGGTTTAGGAGTTATGCGCCAGAAAGAAATTGATGACATCCAGACGGACAGACAGATGGACAGACAGGCACATACCAAAAGGCACCACTTTAGGACCTGAGTAGTTAGTATGCAAAGTTTTGTTAAGATCATGCTAATGGTTTTGGAGTTACGCTCCAGAAACGAAGTGGGAACGCCAACGCGGATGTGAATGCGAACGGAACCGAGCCTAAAACAATTTTCAGGGGGGAGATATAATGACGGTCCAATTGATGTTAACTAATATAAATAGAAAAATGAACTATCTGCGGTCTTGTTAGACTGTATGACCTCAGGAAGCAGCATTAGAGACAGTGATTATTCTGTATGCGTAACATCAAACCTAACACGGGCAGTAATTGGAATTCAGTCATAATTAACATGTCATGACAGGGCAGGAGCTGTCTCTCAAACACACATAGCTACAAATACACAAATTATATATATATACACTGTACACAGCCCTGTAAACAAACCCATTGGCAGATGCCAGCATAAACACACTCATAATGCAACACAAATGTTAATGTATATACAGTATTTATACAGAGTGTGAGAAACTAACGAGTTATTAAAAAACCCAGCGCAAAATGTGAAAACTGGATGCAGCGAGAGTGCCCAGTGTCAGGTGCTCTTCAAGGATGAGGACATTGGTTGAATGCAAATAAAAACCAGAAAAAACAGTGACTTTCCAGCTTATTTACAAAGGAAGTCCATAGTATTTGTACGCAGCCTGACTGAAAAGTCTGAGGCACTCTGATAAAGCTTGAAGTAGCCTCGGATTTTCAATCAGGCTGCCTACAAACACAATGGACTTCCTTTGTAAGTAAGGCGGGCAGTCACTGTTTATTCTGTTTTTTATTTGCATTCAATCTTTTGTCACAGTCATGTCTTCAGTTCAGCTTATGTGAGGCAACAGTGATATATATCCCAGAAATCAACAGCGGAACCCCACTGAAGAGTTTCATCAGGTACTCTGCTTGCAAATGAATCAATGTAAGCTAGCAGGATAAGCCAATGCCATCATATAGTACTTATGCAGGACAAAGCCTAACATCCCACTGATCCGAAAACACAGTCACACTGGGGTTTTCAAACACAAATTCAAATTTCAAATTCCCGCGACTTTAGTTTTCTTCTTCTCCCTTTTTCTCCCTCTCTCTCCACCTGACTGTCCCCCTCAAATTCATGAAAGCGTGAATTACCAAGGCCACTGTGGTTCAGGGTTAAACAGTTGTCTATAAATAGAGAGAGGGGTCACCAGGAGTGGACCAGTGCTTTGATTCCACACACTGGACTATTATGCCATGGGAGAGTGCAATGCAGCCAGTAATAGAAGACAGGTGGCCAGTGGCTCAGCATTAGAGCACAAAGTACTATCCTTGCAGAGAGCCCATTCTAGTGCTACAGAGCATTGCACTCTGGGAAGGTATTCTTCCAAACCCACAATACCACATAATCTTGCAGTGCTTGGAGGCCAGGAACCGGCCTGGAAAGGCTGAGGGTCCCAGAAGAGCTTTAAACTCACCCGATCAATTAGCAACCCATTATACCTGGAGACAACCATGGGAGCTTTCTGCTGAACCAAAAAAATAACTACATCAATTTAGCCATTGACAGATAAGGAGGAGCGAAGGCCAGCAGGCACTGTGGTCCCCAGGGGGACCATAGCTCTTACTTGCCTGCTATGAGAGCAAACATCCCCAGTGAGATGGCCTATCCCCACTCAAAGTATACTTCATCTACAGGACATGTTAAGCAAACACCACCCCAACATGCTCAAAGGAAGGTTAGGCTTGGGACAGGACTGGCTACATTACAGGCTACGTTATGCTAAGTCTGGGCACCCTGCAGGGTGATGAGAAAGAAAAGGCTACTTTGTCTACATAAGAAACTAGGAAATTCTGTAGATATATCCATCAGCCCTCTGAGCATCTTTATGTCCTTAGACCTTCTCTGTGCACCTTGCTGTAATTCTGTGAGTCACACAGGGATGGTGGAGCAGTGAGTCATCACTGCTGCTTCAATCATTATAGAGTCTTTACACTGTCAGACAGATGGACGCAGCCCTGCAGCCAATAAATATCCCAATCCACTACACAGGGGAGAGGGGTGGTGCCAGACAAGCAGGACGGCAAAGCCAGGGAAACAGGAGGGTGGAGCCAAGGAAGCAGGAGGGCGGAGCTAGGGAAACAGGAGGGTAGAGCCAGAGGGCAACTATATAAGCATGAGGGTAGAGTAAGTGAGCTGATAGGTGGAGACCATGGACCAGGTGGTCTGAGAAACAGAACAGGTGAATGAAAAAATGAGGCTAGGACAATGGAGACAACTAGTGGGTTGCATTCAAGGAGCCAGAACCAGAATCTGTTTTTTTTTTTTTTTTTTGCATCAGTCACCTGGTCCAATCCAAGGGAATGGTAATTTTAATGTAAGAACACAGATAATCCTTACGATATAATTGACATTTTCTTTGCTAATGTCTCTCAGGGTGCCAATTTGTTAAGCTATTGCACTACAAAGTTAATTAAGATATATTTTACAGATTATTCAAGATCACCACTATCAGACTGACCAAATCTCACAAACTCGAGAAGAAAGAAAGCCAGACCATTTAGCACCTAAAGATGGCCACACTTCACAGCCACAGTCATGCAGTAATAAGGTCTAGATGTATGTCCATTGCTTACAATACAGTATTCAGGCCTGGAAGTGGTAAGCGCTGGTGGCAGTGGCCCTGTCAGGACCTTGACCCCAAACTCCAGTCCTTCAGCCAATGCGCCTGCAGCACCGAATCTGCATTTTTATGGACTCCATTACCCAAACTCCATCATCAACTCCACTGTCAGTGACAGAATGTACTCAGTGCCCCTTTTAATGGAAGAGAGACTCAATAAATTCATATGCCAACATACAGACACATTCATTACGAACACACAGGCTCAGGTAAAAATGAAGGGCCGAAAGTGGGCAGAAATATTACGTGTGGCACATTACAAGGGGGTAGCAGGATAGATGAGTATTCAGAACCCACGCTCAGCCATTTCCCATACATATACAGAACAAGGAAAGGAAGAGTAAAAGGGCCATTTTATCATGACTCACTCAGGTTTCCAAAGGTTGGTTAATTGGAAGAAATCACTGATGGATGACACAATGGGCATAACAAACATTACTCAGACCTCTAGATCCAAAACTCATCGAGTAATAACCTGTATCAACAGAAAGGCACATATAAATTCCTCCAGGTCAGCAAATGTATGGTGTTCCGTCCCTGACCCACATTTATTGTGCCTTGTTTATAAACATTCATACAATATTCCAGGTACAGTAAAGCACAAGGGCTCCATTTATCAGAAGCACTGAGAGCAGAGATAATTTACAGCATACAAAGACTAAGGTATCTTTTTCCATATCCAGATGAATAATGGATTACAAGTATGTTCATTGCAGTTTGAGTCATTCCACACATCTTCAGCATTAATACATTCATCACATGCCAGAGTACAACGCAACTTCCAAGGTAATTACAGCAGATAAGGGCGAGCACAATGCAGCTGGATTCCTAAAGACCTAACAGCTCCAGGGGATGCCAGTAAATTTTCAGAGCAGAGCTGAAGGACCTCAACTATAGACTCCGTTAGGAGGCAGGTGAAAGCACTGGGTGACAGGCCTACAATGGAGGATTCGTCTCATTTCACCAACCTGCCGGAAGTAAAAAGCTCAATAGCTCGAAAGCCTATGTTATGGGATTGTAATTTCCCCCCTGCAGGAAATCATTTTTTGACGAGGAAAACAGGTCATTCAGCTTATCCTGCCTCTTCGTTTTGCCAAAAGACGACAGAGCGACTAGTATTGCTTCAACCCTGGTCTTGAAAACCGCAAGGTGTCTTAACCATATAACCGGCTATGTCAACAGCATTTCTCTTTGTAAAAATATACTTTCTTACATCAGTGAGTAATTGACCTTTTCAGATAGTCAGAAGCTTATACTTATCTGGATACAGGGAGCTAACTGTGCATACAGCCCCAACCCTCCAGAAAGTGGGGAACAGGTCGCCCATGTGGCAAGCGATATAGAAATGGGCAGACGTTGAAAGCTAATTAAAAATAGAGGGTGGTCGAGTCCACAAATCACAATAAAATACTTCTGCCACAATTTCCCTCCCTCCCACTGGATATTTGCAGTGACATAAGACTCAAAAACAGCACTTTTTACTTAAGACCATGTCACAAACTTAGCAGGGTTCAGTCTTACTCAGCTGTAGTTATCCAGCTAACTCAGCCATCCAGCTCGATGAAAGAGGTCTCTGGAGTCATTTGTGCTTGAACTTCAACACGTTCTTCAGACTCAATAGTTTTTGGCTTGGGGGCACTAGACAAGCACACTGCCTCCCACCGTGATCTGCCCCTCTCTCTCCCCTTTATAATGGCCATGCTTGAGGTAGGAGCTGAGGACTGTCTCCAGCAGCACTAGCAGTGCAGGAGTACAGAGCGTGGAAGCTGAGGGGAGCTCGCTGCATACTGAGTTGATCACAGGACAGCCTGATCCTCCCTCCCAGGTCTCGAGACACAGCCGGAAGCCATTTAGCAGAGAATATTCATCCCGATTCACAGCGTAACACGGCAAGCCGCTGAGCCTAAGCTCCCAGCCCTTCCCCTCGCCGGACCTGATCAATTCCATGCAGGTTTGTTATCTTGCGATTCTCTTCGCTCGACTGAGGCACTGCGCTACTTCAGAGATTTGTGAGACACAAATGGCTATTCCAGTGCAACACTCCCTCCAACTTTTCCACTGTTATTTACTGTCTAACTTCCTGGTGTTACAGGGAGTAACCAGATCACGTGATGCGAAAGAGATAACGCGCGGCACGTGACACGGAACAAAGTCAGTGTCGAAAAAACTCATTCTGCATGCACATTCATGCATGACAGGAGAGCAAGTTATTCCTCAACCATTTATCCAAGAGTGAAAGAACATTTCCTTTTCCCAGGCATGCCAACCCGATAAATCATCCTCATTCTGAAGTTATTAATGGAAATAAATTCTTCCCTGAAGTCATTTAAAAGGACAACATATTTTTAAAGGATAGGCCTGGAATATGGAAGGACACAATGTTCCGAACAGGGGGTTATAAAGACACATAGCGACAAGTCAACGAGGATGTGATTCGTGACCCGAGATTGGGCAGTCATGCGAAATGGGTAAGTTTACCCCCAGCTCAGGTCGAGCTCCAATAGACACGCAATCACTTCATTATTGTGCCTCAAGAACACTGCACAAGTGTAGTTTCAGGTGTGGGGCAGAAAACATAAACACTACCCATAAAACTAGGACAGCAGCCCATAGAAGCTGAGGTGAGTCCGCTATGTCCATTAAAAACAATTCCTGCTGTAGTCTGGGTCTGCACCAGAGAGAGTGCAAAATTCCCTGAATTCAACAACAAAAACTGAAAAACTAAAATCAGATTTATTCTGTCTCTAAGTATCATTGTGGGCAGTGAGGTTACTGATAATCCAAGGCAAATGTTAAGGAATCTCTGGAGCTTAAACATTATCTGCCATCTGGAAACTCAAATTCTGAATTGCTCTCATGGCATCATGCCAAAATAAAGAACTGGAATAACATAATGCTCTTCAATGAAAAATGCATGGTGATACTTACGGGTAATGGAAATTACACAGCATTTCATTCAAAAAAAAAAAAAAATCATAATGGCCTACTAAATTTAAATGGTTGAACTCATACTAGAGTGCGAATAAGTGATAGCTTCCTGGCATATAAAAGCACTCCTTTCATAACTACTTTTTTTGGCTTATCTTTCGATTAGGAAAGGCCACTTATAATTTCAGACTAGTGCAATCAATGTTGCACACCATGTCAGGCCATGGAGAGCTCTCATGGGGAAAGAAATCCTTCTTAATGCATGAAAACAGTTGCTGCTTTGTTCCAGGGCACAGTCCATTGGTTATGGAAGCCTCTTTAGTGACAGATGCAGGCAGACTGCAGTTGCTTATTTCAAATAAGAAAAAGATTAAGATTAGGATGAAGATAAAATGAAATAAGGTAAGATAAGACAAGGTAGAACTTCAGTAATACTGAGGGAAATTCTCAAGCGTTGCCAAAGCAAAGCCCACCCAAACACAGGAAAGCCCACCCAAACATTATAATTCCACTGCATAAATATTTATATATATGCCGTGGATGGATCTATAAATCAATGTACAGAGACAAAATATGACCTGTTAGTAAGTGCACACAAACACACACAAGCTTACACGCGTACACAAGGTTACACACTCATCTGCACATGGACACACCAGAGCTCGGGAGAGCTTTTGCTATTATTCACCCTTATCTCAGGGATAGATGAGCGCATAAGATAGTCACCATTTTAATTTCACCCATAAAGGTATGAGCGAGCCCCTCGCTCCTGATTCATCTTCGTTAAAAGAGGCAGATTGACCCCTCTGGCGGTGAGTCAGGGTCAGGTGATAGGCTTTCTTCTCCTCTTGAAAATGCACTCCAACCAGAGGCCTGGCCGTGCTCCCACAGGCTCTCTGTGAAGCACACGAGTGCCTCACTGCAGAATCAACTCTCTCCATGGGCAGCCCACACATTTACTGCTCGCACATGCCAATTACCAACCAAATTTGAGGCTAAACGCCCCGAGCTGGGGCCACCTGTGGGCTTTCGGTTGCTGCTCTGTACAGCCAGCTCACTGTGCCTGTCATTATATGTGTGAAATAACACGCCTTTTCCAAGCCTCTCTCTCAGAAACCGCACACATCTTGTTAACAGACTGGAGAAAGAAATTCTGGGCCTCAGGCTACGGAGGGGATGCATTCACAAGCCTTGCTTCTGGCCTTCAGAGTCAGCCTATCTCGACTCAAAAAAATATCCACACAATTTACGCTCACCACTCTAGTCCTTTTAAAGATTTAGCTGTAGTCAAACAATTCTTGTACTGTGTGCCCACTGGTACCACTTACCCCTGTTTACAGTTATCTTCATAGTTCATGAAATCTACACAAAGGCAGGTCATCCACTTGGTCAATGATTAAGGGATGACCAGAGACTACAAGCCATTTAATCAAAGTGACACTATCGTTAACTCCTGGATAAGCTGTTTGTGAATTACGGACCGGTCATCCATGCTAAGATCTTATTTATCTTACTGCCCCTGGTGGTGCTAACGGCAAATTGATTGACTGATTGATTGATTGATTTGTGAGCGATGCTCGAGTCTCATCACAACTCTCCTTCCTAAGCTTCACTAATCCAGGAGTAAAAATGGGAGGTGGTCAAGTCCAAAAGTTATGGCCTTATTTTCCCACCACAATGGCCATCCTACTCTCTGCTCACCAAAGTTTTTGGGACTCCTGGGGTACTGTGCTTCTGTACACCAGCTATTACAGGGTCCTCAACAGCACTGCATCTACTGTCAGCAGGGAATGGGCCAATAGTTCTGCTTTTCACTCTTTTTTTTTTCAAAATTTTCCCGCCTTTTCCCCCCTTTTTTCCAATCTAGTACGGCCAATTATGCTCACAATAAAATATTTATTGCAAACCCCCTGATGATAGGAGTGCAGACAAGCATGCGATCTTCCACCACAACATACAACAACCACTTCTTATCAAACAGCAGCTGGAAAGTTCCGCTAACAAAAACAAGTTGCCGTAAGATAGTTCATGGGCCAACAGTCCTGCGGGCATTGGAGGGTCACTGATGCACAATGATAAGCTAATTTAAACCCATCAAACCATCAGAGCCACTAGTATGGGACAGCGATGGCACAGTCATAACCAGACTGAGGGGCACATCCACTCACTGAAATGGCGCCTTAACAGGATACACCACCTGGCAGCTCTTTGCTCACACATAACATTATGCTTGAGGAACAGGAATTGAAGACGAATGGATTGGAGTGTGTGTCATGTCAATGCTCCAGTGGTAGCGGTGTAATAGAACAGGCACCGCCTTGCATTATGCCAGGGTGCTTTTTGTTCCCTTCGAAATGAGATATTGAATTTTTGCCCCCTTTAGCACTGAACACATAGCCTGAGACTGGGACCCGCTTTTCATTTATAACTCCATTTTAGATCACTCCCTTCTCCCACCCACTTTCCACTCCAGCAACACAATGGCAGAAATGAATCCCTAGTTCGTTGCCTCATTCTCACTCACTAATGTGGCGAACAAAGGCTGCCGAACAATGTCTCCACCACTGTCCAATGGCAGCAACCGCTAACGTCCGCTTATTTCCAGCCAATTACTGAACTGAAAAGAACAGCTCCCATACCACAAGAACAAGAGCAATGCCAGATCCCACAATGCCTTGAAACAACGCGACATCATCTTCACATGCAGTATGCCGGGATCACGTAATGAGCTGTCCACCACCACTTCCTTGGCAGCGCATGTGGGGGGTCGGCATCATTATGTGAGCCAATGCTGAGATTCACAGTTACAGCTTCTCGCCTGAAAGCTCTTTGCCTTTTAAGAAAGGATTGTATTGCGATATTATTCACAATAGTATAGTGTAAGTATGTGGACTATGTAACGAGAAAAAAAATGCCTACACTGTATCTCGATATCTTGGCTGAGCATATTTTACATTCTGCCTCATTTATAAACTTCACTCACTCGATTAAACTTCCACACTGCTGACATTTTGATCCTCATTTGAAAGTTAAGTCTTCAGACTTTGTGGTTGTATTTAAGTACGCATGACAGTGCAA
This sequence comes from Gymnothorax javanicus, assembly GCA_029692085.1. Lineage (NCBI taxonomy): Eukaryota > Metazoa > Chordata > Actinopteri > Anguilliformes > Muraenidae > Gymnothorax > Gymnothorax javanicus. The sequence continues at coordinate 44,980,276 of CM056201.1, forward strand.
AACCTGTTTCCATTTGTCAGCAAGTTTCTGTCACATCTTATTAGCTCGCGATTGTCACAGCACTATCAGAAAATGGATTGCAACACACAAATCAGTATAAATTGTTCATGTTAGTCTTTTGCCACTCACTCGGCGGCATAACTTATGGCCTGTTTACACCGAACCGCGACCCTGATACGACCCCGATATGCCCAGCGCGATCGTGAAATTTTGGTCATTCGCACAAGTCGCGGCCATTCCCTACTTTGATTGCTTATTTGCCGTTACACCAAACCTCAATTGCGACCGAATTGTGACTTTCTTTACACCTCGAACCATGATGCGGTCGCAATACTCGTACTTGTCTCGTGTACTCGTAGAAAGCGTGTCGGCGAGTGATGGGGAGAGCGGTGACCCTGTATTTAAATAGACAACTTGTGGTCGTAAGTTGCGTCGCCACTGGTCGCAGGAAGCCTCGCCATTGGTCGGATTTCGATCCCTTTAATCGCACATGCGGTCTCAGCGCGGTCGCAAATTTGGTCGTATTTAAAATTTGTACATTTGTCGGTCGTTATGGGGTTGCAATAGGCTCACATTAAACTCGCCATAATGCTCGCAGTTGTTTGCAAGTGAAAAATTCCTAAAAATTTGCGATCATTGATGCAACTGCATGCCGAGCCGCTTGCGAGTCTGTTTTGACCTGTGATATCGAGATGAGAGTGAGTTGACACTTGTGCGAGCTTATTACGACCGATTATGATACCCTCTTGTGTTTTTCACTGGTGGTACAACCTTTGCGTGTATTTGGAGCAGTTCTTTACACTCGCAAACCGCTATGAGACCGATGGAGAGTGATGGAGACCAAGAGAGATGATTTTGGAGACCATGGAGACCACATAGAGACCAGCTTGCAACCCCAGTGCGAGTCAGTGTGAGTGAGGGCGAGCAGAGGCCATTTTTCGGTCGCAACTCGGTCGTAAGCCCGGTGTAAACGGGGTGCTAGTGACTTATGAATACGAGTAAATTACTACATAAGTGCAGTATCGGTGTCCAATATAGTACCATTTTATGAAAATAATATAATGCATTCCAATGACTAGCACAGTGATGCAACATATTGAAAGTACACTTATTTTAATACATTTTAAAATATATCCTATTCCAGTAATGGTCAACATATCTCATTTCTGTAAAGGGTCCAGCCCATTTTTCACGACCACGGATGCACAGGCTAAAATTTTCAGTTTGAATGGGGAATTAAAAAGAAAACTCCATGTATTATTACTTATTAATTGGTTAAGTATGTTATTGCTCGCATACAGTAAAAACGGCCTGCCAATATATCCCGTACGACCTCGACCTGCTGTATTGGCCGAGTTCAGCACGTGCACAAGTAACCATTGGCAACTGTGGCATTCACTCTCTTCAAAGAAACAGACAACAGTCGCAGACCCAGCATTTAGCTCTTTCATGAATCTTGAAGTCGCGTACTTCAGAAGTCATAGTCATAATATTGTCATGATAGCACAACATACTTAACTAATTAATAAAAATATTATAAATTGCTTATTTTCGCATTGCCTTGGTATTGGCCTTTGGGTCGCGGTATTAGCCCTACAGCGACCCTCAGGCCAATAATAAGGCAATATGGAAATAAGAAATTAATAACCTATATTATTGCAACTTTTTAAATCGATCAAAGTGCTGGATGGCACTAAACATCACAAAAAAATGCTGAAAGAAGAGTGCCTCAAAGTGATTTGTAATTAGCTCCCTGCGCCCATGATGGCTCCTTAAGAAAACAGCCTTCTCTCTATCCAGCTGGATAAAGAAAAAAAAACACAATGGGGTAATTTGTGATGACAGCTGGGGTCAATGCTTGGTTTGGCTAGGTCCTGCACTGAGCATGATGAATAGCAGCTCTTGGCAAATGAAACAGAATCTGGATTTGATTGGGTCTTCTTGATTTAAATCCATAATCTTCAATGACAGTGGGATGTAACATTGAGTGGCGGGCTAACTGCGAGGAGCAGCTATGCACTTTGATGCTGAAGCTCTAGAGAATCGATGCCTCAGGCTCCATGTCCACCCTCACCCAGTCTGTGCAAATGGGGGCACAATGTTGGGGGCCAAAGCGGGTGAGATTTTGGAAATAAGGGTCTAAGACCTGTAAAGGGCATGTGAAGATATGCTTCTGTCATAAACACTATTTCAGTGATAGGCAGGCTTGCATTGTGTCGGCACATTCACACATGCTTACTCAGCCTACGATCATTATCGCCGGGTCTCTCTCACTCTCCTTGCACGCACACAGTGACCCACACACTTAAAAACACGGACTCACCAAAAGATATGAATCACAAACATTCACATACTCATTTGTACCATCACACACACCTTTTTGCAAGGACATTCACTCAGTCACTTGCTCACTTACTCATACAGACGTACACTGCCCCGAAACTTTGCTTTACAAAATAAATTAAACTAGACAGATGCTGTTGGCATACAACAACAGATATACCCCCAAAACAATCACATTTTCCCAATGGACAAAATTCAAAATTTGTCTTAGTGGTGGCACCAAAGGAAAGGGTATGGGGTCCATAAAATCGAAAGAGAACTACTCTAGGCTCCAGAAATGTTCACAGCAAATTTTACACAATTCCCATAAGCACTGTTTGCATTATGAGCGATGTCACGGTTATGTGATCCTCGGAGTATGCAACCATGCTGCCTGTCAGCGACATGGACATCCCAGCTGCAAGCAATGTTTTATCAGTTGCCAAATGTATTGGAGGAGAGTCATACGAAGAGGTATATGGAAAAACCTGACCACATTCAGGGCATCAGACTGGATGCCTTAGTGCGAACTGCATGATTCTCTTTCCATCTTTCCGCATAAAACTGAAAAAATATATATGTTGCCCAACATTGGCCATAAAGCACTTACGTAATTTTCGAACCTAAATTTGAGCATTGGTGTATTAATTAATAAGCTATTACTGGTAATTTCATGCAGCAAATCATGTTCATGCAAGCAAAGTTAATTTCCTTTCCTGTGCCTAACTACTTCCTCCGTCACATCAGTGGATTAACGTGGGTTTTGGATGATTAGGATTTCTGTGATGCATTTTAGTCTACTCTGAATGGCAGCTTGTAGCACTATGTTTACATGAAGAATAAATAATAAAACAAGATAAGTCAAAACCTCCTATATGACAGGACCATAAATATTATCATTACATTAGTTTCTGCCAGCACCTTAATGGTAATTCTCATTTTGTGTTAGCATTGAGGTAACTCCATCACTCAGCTACTCAGTGAGTCATGGACATTCACGTTCGTAGGACTAGCTTGATGTTGTGATGAAGACAGCATTTAAACATTTTTAAGCTCCTAATTTCATTAATAAAGTCAATATTGCAAAATGCTTTCTCCATCCAATGCAATAAACGACAAGATCACTAACATCAGCCGCGGAAATAAAGTGAGCTCTTCCACGGTCCTGAAACTGCATCCCTATATATATCCCTATATATCAGTTATAAATCCAAAGTGCATGCAAATATTCCTGGAAAGTTTCATGTCAAATAATGCTCAATGTAAAAAAATAGGCTGAAAGAATTAGAAATCATGCCTGTGCTGAAATTGCTTTTAAGCCCTAGGAGGTTTGTGTAGGACTAGTCGCCAGCATATAGGCTACGTGTTTCTGAGTGCAAGAATAAATCCAAGTACAATGTTGCAGTGATCAGAGGGTTTCTTTTTATGAAACAAAATGTCTCCTGAGTGGATAGCCGAATGGTTGTATTAGTCTCATTTCACATCACGTAGGGTAAGCGATAACATAATAACATACACGGCTTGACCAAAAAGATGGCCATTTAGATTTTAATAATAAAATACCTAAGAGCTTGTGAGAATCATTATTGCAGTGATTAAGCCATTTTACTGCTGTTCACTATCGTCTTGAATCAAAATTGGATCAAATGACAAACTTTTCGCTCTCACGTTTGACCACCACTATGGCAGCAGACTTAATTAGTGACATCAAGTGAAATTAGAAATAGGAACGGTGATAGTGTCACCAGAACAATAGGATTGCTCTTTAATGTACCAAGATGTTCAGAGAAAAGTTGATCTGATTCCCATTAAAACAGTTTGACTTTATGCATTTGGAAATGTAGTTTCACCTAATGGTAGTGCTACAATGAAAGAAATAGTCATCACAGAGGGTTTTATTTCATGTTTCCTATCAAAACTGTCAGTTTTTGCAATTGCAAATGTTAAATTTGGCTGACTGGTGTCGTGACAAGAAAAATTATAGAGCCAACGCGATCAATAACTTCCTTGTCTATGCACCAGGAACGTTAAAGCAGATTTGACCTGATTCCCATTAAAGCTGTTTGATTATTGGAATTTTTAAAAATTAAAATTTGGCCGGGTGGTGGCGCTACAGCAAAGGTCATAGGGTGACCAACATCAAAAACAGCCCTTCTTTATGCACCAGAGATCATCACAAAAAGTGTGTCATGATTCCCATCACTTTGTTTCAGTTATTTCATTTGGAAATGTAAAGTTTGACCTGGTGGTGGCACTACAGTAAAGGTTGTTGGTCACATAAAACAACAGGGTCCGTCCTCTATGCACCAGGATTGAAGACTGAAAAACTGACGTTTCATACGATTCCCCTAAAAATGTTCTGGTTATTGCACAAACACAAAGGATCTGCAGTGGTGACGGCATCCAAGGTGAATCCATATTACTGGTATTCCCGAAATCTCAGTTTCAGGGATATAATTATCAATGCATCAAAGCCATGTCTGAGTCTGTGTCTACATGTATATTTGCCTATATTCCCCATGTTGCTTATACTATGAACCTCTGTGCGCAACTGTCTGTCTGTAGCTGCATCAGTAGCAGCCTGCAGAACTGCTTCCCTCTCAAATGAGCTTTTCCCAGCTTGCATTCTGCAATGAAATTAATCACTGCATTTAGTCTGCAGCTTTGCCTCTGAGGGGCAGGCACTGGTCAGGGGCTTTACTGTGAGGAGTCTGTGGGAAATTCTGCCTGCTGTGTAGCCATGTACGAGGACAGAAAGAGTGACAGTCAGTTAGAGATCAGTTTATGGTGGGGGAGGAGGGGAGGGGAAGGAGTATGGAAATCACAGTGAGTGTCGGTTCCTGGTGTGCAAACACTGCGCAAAAAAAACCTCGCCAATTTATTTTTGGAGCCAGAGAACAGAATGAAATGTTCCATGGCATGCTTCAGTCAGGATAACAACGAAGATTGACCATTCATGTCATTCATATTCTTTCAACGTGTCCCATTTAAAATCGCTTCACCAGCCAGCTCGGGGCCCAAAAATAACTGGCAAAAAGCACTGAAGAAACACAAGTGGCACAGAGTCCGCACACATCTCAAGCAAAATGAAAGCAGGAGTGCATTACATACATTGAGGTGCAGTTTTAGAGCCCCATTGCGGCATATCAGTCTCCTGCAGAGTGTGATACCGCTGATGCACCATAATAGGATTACCCACTTACATTCTCCGCTGCCATGGAAACAAGATGCAACAGTGGCTAAAAAGCAGAAAAACAATACAAAAATACATGAATTTCTTCTCTGACATCGAAGCTCGTCTGTCAGAGACAATTTGGTTTGATGTTTGTTTTTCCACATGAATAATAATAAACAACATTTCTCAATTTACTATACCTGATGACATCATAATGAGAAAAAGTCTTATGTTATTACTTTTCGGCTTTTTGAAGAGGTAACCTTGCTTCCGAATGTGTTTAAAAGTCAGAGCGAAAAACTCACGCGTGAAATTTTGTTCAGACATTTCTATGAGCGCTTGTCACCCCCCCGGGGAGGTAAAATGATGGATGTGTCAACCTGCAAGAGTACTGGACAAATCGCATGAAAAATTGAGTTCCGCTACAGGTCTTAAGGTCTGCAATGAAACTGCAGCGGAATTAGGATCTATGTACTGTGTGTTTGTTTGTGTGTGTGTACATTTATAAAATGACAAATCATTGTGACCAGGATGAATGCAAGCGGGCATCAGTGCACAATGGAGGAATTTGAGGAATTGATAACCCTACCTCTTTCATTGCACAAGCCAGGTTACCCAGCAAAGGCCAAACTGCACGCAAGCACTGTGAGGATCTGTCCACTGCTCGTTCCATTTCAAATGCTCAGCAAAGTTTTTGGCACATAGCATTTCTGGCAGTATAACACTGTTTATGCACAGAATAGCTCAATGTAAGTTTTCTTAAAAATGCAGACATGATATTTAAATGGGAAAAAAATGCTGCCTTGTGCATTTGTGTGTTTGAGTAGTACGTATTCTATTTGTGTGAATAAGTGTGAGTAAGTGTGTTTGTCTAAGAGACCAGAAAGACAAATAAGTGTGAGTACTACCTTTCCAGAGTTAACAGGACATCTGCACTTCTCTGGCAGGATGCAGGTCCTGGCTTCTGGAAGCGTGTGTGTATGTGTGTGCGCTATAATGCAACTGCGCGTGTGGGGCTGCTTCAGTAAATCTCAACGGAACCAGACGGGTTATGCTTGGCCTCTCTTCCGTGCTCTGTCTCCCTCCCAGTGAGTGAGAGCCATTGGTCTCGTAGAGAGGACCATAAAACCATGCGACAGGAGGCTGACGTCAGGCAAGCAGGCAACATGTGGAAGCCATTATGGCTCCGGAGTATAGGAGCACTGCAGCCTGCTCCGTCAGGCCTGCCCAGGCGTAACAGGGACAGACGCGGCATCCATCAAAGCGAGGAAGCTCAAAAAAGAGTTAAAGTACGAGCACAAGAAGCTGGCTACAACTGCTGCACGAGCGGTGTGTCTGCTTGTGTGCATGTGTTTGTGCGTGTGGGTGTGGGGAGGGGAGGGGGTTGCAGTGGGTTAGAAAAGTGAAATAATGTCCGTAGACTGCAGAGAATATACAGAACTCCACAAAAGCAGCTGGCAATCACATGTCCCGAAGATGAAAAGACCAAACATCTGGGACTAAAAGCCCATGCAATTAGTGTCCCAAGATATGCCTTAGTTCAGTGAGGGTGGCTGCCAGGTTACCCGCTCTGTGTGTACGCTTGTTAGTTTTGAAGTCAGACTCTCTTCAAATGAGGGAACCCACTGAGAGGAGTCTGTTAAATGGTAAAGTTGAAGACTACCAGTATCAGAACTGTACGCTTATTATAGCCAGTTTTGAAGAAACTTGCACTGACAATTATTACAACCGACCACTGCACTGCCATTCATTTATGTTCCTTAGTCCAGAAAAATATGCAATTGATCAGTGGCTTCCTTCACATGACATGAGATGTGCTGCCACTCCATTTGCGGACTGTTATATTGGTCTGTCTTAATCCTGGTCCTGTTGCCTGCAGAAACTATATATTTAAGCATGTTGGACAGGTGGTTTCCAGCGCAGTTCCTGGAAACACAACAAGATATTATTCCCAAAGCACTGCTGTAGTTGTCAGTGGAAAAGTTGTGGAAAAATTTAACCAGCAACTGGCCAACAATGGATCAGCTTTTTGTTGTAGTTGTTTAACAGGAACTTGGTAGCTAGTATCTTGGAGATGAAAACTCATTGGAGGGGACAAAGAAACAATTTCTGTCAAATTAAAATCAAAATCACCGAGAGGGGATAAGATAAAACAGGCTGTTTTTCAGCCAAGCCAACTTTAAAGTGATAAAATCTGAATAAAAAAAAAAACTAAACTCAAAGGAGATTAGCAAATCTGCAGCATGTGTATCCAAAACAGGAAAAAACAAACTTCTATATTACAGCACACCTCATCACAAAGCGAAACGCTATTGGACTGAACAATACAACAAGGTGGAAGCAATTCAAAGATTGCAATTTATGTTGGCGAAAACAAAAAAACACGAACCAGATGCTCAAACAGAGAAACTGAAGTCATATAAAGAAAACAGTCTCCCAGTTAGGATAGTCAAGTGCACAGTATTATGAATACCATCGTAATCTTGCCCACTCATATATTCTGAGTTAGCCATTGGTACTGTAGGACTGCCACTGATATTCATTTCATTTCCTGACAAACCCCAGGATACCTGAATCTTACTTGTCAGGTGTACACCTGGGTGAGGTACATATCCCTCCCCTTAGAAAAGCAGCTCATTCAGAAAAAATAATAAAGTTAGATGGTGTCATAAGTAATCCCACTCACTGACACTGCCTGTTTCACTGACATATCACCGCTCAGTCTTTGAGGAGGAACACATAAAAGTCACCAACCATTAAAATCCCCAAGGGAGTATGTTACTAAACAATGCAAGTAAAGTACACAAAAACTAGACAGTCCGGTTGGACGTGACCGCATGGGTGTAGCCCCCATGGCACAGTATTCGGCCAATACTGTCACCATAGCAACCAAAATCGATAGGTGTCATAAGTAAAGTATAACACACGTCCTTATCAAATATGAAAGTAATCAGTCAATAATTACTGCCTGTAAAGCGTCTACAAGGAAATATCTAGGTACGCGGCGGCAGCGGTGGCAGAGAGGACGCGTGAATCCTTCGTAGCCGCCCGACTTTGTTTGGGGGCAACAATAAATGACAATTTTTTAAAAACGTGATGAACAATGTTCCCTCACTTGGTCTTTGGCAAGGGCTGATTATTTCTTATCAACACTTATTGATGTGGATATTGGCCACAGCCAATAGCAATCAACCTCGAAACAAAATTTGTCAGAATTGTGGTCAGTAGCGTTAATAGTGCTACTGCTGGTCTGTTTGTACCCAGAGCATCGCGGCAGCACTAACTACTAACTTCGCAAACTGTACTCTTACAGAAATTGAAGCTTGTAAAGCGTTCCCCATCTTCTTCAGGATCGTTTTGCCGAAGGAGCCAGCAGTAGTCATCCTCCCCCTTTCCTATGGTGAATTGTGACGTGGTTCTATTTTGGGACCTGACTAAGCAGGAAAGGAGAAAAATGCTTATTCATTCCCGGTTCCTTTTTATATATATATATATTTTCTGTACAGTAATCATCATTCCGCACCACTCCCATAAGTCACTTTGTTCAGTGTGCACATGGGGGGCATGCATAATGTCGCGGGGGTTTCGGCGAAGGCGCGGGGCGCGATGCGGGAGCTACGAAAGCGTGATGCCCGTGCGCTCGGTCACTGAGGCGGAACGGCAAGCGTGCGACATGCCGTGTCACTGGCTGTGTTTGAGTGAAACACATGACGGGGCCTCGCAGAATGAGCCTGATGAGAGAGTCTGGGGATTACCCTGCCAGAGGCATCAGCAAACCCCCGTCTGTTGGCTCAGTGATATCGTACTATAGCCTGTCTGCTCAATGAGACAACAGGGGCTGAGGGGCAGTAATGTGTGGCCATGGACAGACAAGTACATTGTTATAAAGTGACTGAATTTAACAGTTAAATTAACATATTGTTTCCTGGTTATTTTAACTGTAAGCAGAGTCTTGCACGCATTTAACAGTGGTTTACACTTAACATACACAGAACTCTGTTGTAAACTTGTTGTAAAATTACAGTTATAATAACTGGAAAAAGGTGGCAGTTTATAACAGTGCAGGCAGAAAAATATAAAAAATTGAGGGATAAGAGACAGACAAACCTCGATGGATGGAGTTTCTTTAGAATATTTCACAAAAAACAAAACAAAAAAAAAAAAAAAAAAAAAAAACAGCCTTACCATGCGGTGCATATAATTATCTAGAGTTTATGTTGACTCCCTCAGTCATTGATATGGTGACTCCACAATCCGCAGTCTAAACCGAGGAATATATTTTCGGCATACAAACATGAGCTTAGACTAAACAGCACAAAATATGCTGTATAGCAAAAAATATCATCATCTCCACCAGCACCACCATCACCATCATCATCATTACCATCGTCATCATCCGGACAGTTAACATCTTAGCCATCACCATCACCACTATCATCATCGCCACGATAAAATAAAAAATCATTCATGTTAAACTGCCGTTAAAAAGATTCAGATTTACGCTGGCTCATCATGACATAAAACATCACACATCCTAATATCCACTGGTGCGCAGTTTCCCCCTGGACACCCTACTGAGCGCATGCAATGTGTGAAAAGCATACGGTTTCATTAATCAGAGCGTTTTAACATGACGGGCGCTAAAATAAGAAACATGCCATAAGCTGATGCGCGCAGCAGGGGTGATGGCTAAACGGAATGTTTCCATTGGCAACTCTGGCAGCCAGTCACAGACGTCTAAATACAGGAAGACAGGCTAATCTCTGCTCAGATTGTTAACAGAAGGACAAGCAGCAGATCGCTTTTGCTAAACTGGTTCAAGGTGTTTTGGCCGGCTCCATGAATTGCAAAAGTACAACAGCAGAAAGGGAAGCACTGGAGGGGGAAGAAATTGGGGGTGGGGAGAAATGGGGGAGGAGGGGGTGAGTGGGGGTTGATGTGCTGCTGACTTAGTATTATAAAAGTGGATTTTCAGCACAACTGCGCTAAATAGGAGACGCTGAATACGCTGTGTGACACGTGGCGTGTGCAATTTTGTCTTCTTATTGCTGAATTTCTTGGCTGGTCTGGAAAAAAGATTTAGCTCCTAGGGCTGTGCTGTCCACTGCAGTTCTTGGTGTACTCCAGCTTTTCAGTGTAAACATATGCAAATCCAAGAGCCACATCCACTGCAGTGCAAACATGGTCCAAAGGCCAAATAATTCCATACTGTACCCTATCTACACAGAGTACAGATTCTGATTGAGTAAGTGTATCACTAATGGTTGACGGTTAGAAATTATGAGCTGGGAGAGTTGTAAATTTGACAATATTCCAAATATTGAAAGCATATTTCCTTAGCTGATCAGCACATTCAGAACTAAATCGGGGAATGCAGTGTACTGTAAATTGGTAAAGTGGGCGAGCAATCCTTGATCAAGGATACTGACCGAAGCTCAGACAGAGCCTAGACCATGTGATATGACACTCACAAAGGTGTCTTACCAGCGTACTCCATTAGTATTGAATCAAGGCCTTTGCAGCCCATTGTCCACTGTACCCACAAGAAACTATTACTTGCTGTTTTCGTCTGAGACTGTTCCCAAATAGGAAAAACAGAAAATGGGATTTTCTTTCATTGCGGTGGCAGTGGCAGTGTACTCAGCAGTGAGTGAATCCGCAAACTGGGTGAACACCTGCCAACACTAGCGTAATTGCTAAAAAAAAAACTGTAATCCCTTTACATCCCATGCTCAGCTGCATTATAGCAGCAGGTAGGGCTAATTTGGTTTTGAACATACTGAAAGCATACTGCCCTACATTAGTACAGCGCGGCCCTTTCAAATATCGCACGCGGTTAGGACAGATAATTGGAATCTCAGGCTGCATTCAAATGCTGTGAAAATCCTTCCCTGTGCCCTCATCTCTTTTTGATCTAAAGCGAACAAACTGGCATGACAGAGAACACTGGTACTGTACAATAAACAAGGCAAGAAAAAAAAGAACATCATTCGTCCCTGTTTGAGTCATTGAGTGCACATGACAGGAAATTGGTTGGTTGCCAACTTTGGTGAAGGATGCAATGGATGCTTGGCAGATGCATATTAGAATATGTTATGGCAATACTCACCATGCTTTCCTCTGGATAAGATATGCAGCACAAAAGCATTAGTATGGATGGAAGGAATAAGGAAAGGACACATATTGTAAAAAATAAGTCAAGTGCAACAAAAGGAGGCCAAGGGCAGAGTAAATGAGTGGCAAATAGCATGTAGTGATTAGAAGATAATAGCAACTATGTAAAAGATAACAAAAGAAATTAAATAATGTATTTAACATTAGAAGGAGAGAAAACTTGTCTCCTCTCCTCTTTCACTTCTAAATTTGTAGTAACATGTTCATCTATCATCAAGGAACAGAACAGAAGCATGGAGATGAGGAAATAAAGAAACTGAGGCAGCCTCTATTTTAATCAGGCAGGTCATAGACACCTGCAACAGGTGACCTGCTTGCTTCCTGTAGGTGACATCACCAGCCAGCAGAGGTCATAATTAAACTATGCCAGCCCTAGTAATTTACATTTCCATTTCTGTTCTGACATATTTATTCCCGTACTGCTTTTAAGATCCCCTATTATGTCACCAGGTGCACAGCCTCTTGACATCACGTGGGGAAGTAACCAACCAGAGGCAAGAAGAGCTGATCAACTTCAGCCAAGCAGTCAATCAGATTTCATTATTCTGGGTGGTCACTCCCCCTTGTGATGTCAGGAAGGGGAGATTTTGAACTGGCTCATAATGGCTAATTAGCTGTGCACCTGGTGGCATAATAGGGGACCTTTAATAAGCCAGCACTTTCACGTTAGTCAGAACTGACATATTTAGAGCAACACTGAATGTGCCTTGCAGCAAGTTCTCAATAAAACACTATTGACCATCAAAGCTATAATAAAAGTAATACACAATATTTTCTGAAATATCAATTTTAGAAGAATGCAAGTCTTTCATAATGTGACTTAATTTCAAATACTGATTCAGGTAGGCAGCGGGAACATGCTATTATAAAGTAAAATCATTCTGCTAGCGCCTTGGTAAAGAGTTAAAGAGTGAAAAAAAAAAAAAAGCTTTGCAGCCAGAGTGAACTCATTTGCCAAAGGACAAATGGAATTGAGGACAGTAAATTTCATCACAATAACACCAAACAAAAAAACAGGAGCCGACAGTTGTTAAATAGCAGCACACCATCAATACATCGCTCCTGCTGCAGGTCCTGAGGTGTGTTTGGATTGCTTGACAAACCAATTTTGTACGGGACATGATCTTAATGAGTGCGGCTTGGCCATGAACCCCAGAACTATTATACCCAATTAAATTTCAGCCAAATGGCAAAAAGCTGCGGGTCTTAATGGAATTTTTCCATTAATTGTTATTGTGTGGATTACTCCATCATCAGAACCAGCCAATTTCCTATAATTTACAGGAAGGATGCACTGTCAGGCGAGAGAGCACTAGGGCTCGCTGCACCTGGGGCCTTATTTACAAACAGCGCATACGAGGGAAAAAGACATGCTAGCCACTTACACCTGCAGATTTGGGATTCATAAAAACATGCAATTAATGGGCTTGTGCTCATTTGCAAGATATCAAGCTGATTGTAATTTATAAAGTTTAAATTGAATGCAGTTTGGCATTATAAGTTTTTGACATTATACTGTTTTTTTTTTTTAAATCTCATGCATACACAATATTTTGGTTTTAAATTCACACAATGATTTTTGCAAATGAGCCTCTGCAGATCACACCCAGCAGTAAATTTTGGCAGGCCCTTCAGGCAGCTCTACATCCCAGGAGCCTCCGGAGAGTGTCAAATACGCCTGACACACCTCTTAGAGGTGGAAAGTCCAGGTTCAGAAAGTAAAAATCCTCCTCAGAACTTCATTCCAACCACCTGGATTTACTTCTGCCAGGAGATGGAGCTAATCTGATTGATCAGCTCATTCTGTGGGAGGGACAAACACATGGCAGGATTTTTACTTTCTGACCCCTGGATTTTCCACCTCTCCTCTACCCCAACTAGAATTCTGCGAAGTGGATGTGTCGCCTGCAAAGCTGTCTGTAGAGAATGACAGAACAATGAGGAAAGTGACAGGAAAAAAAATTTATTGAATAAGTAGTACAATGAAGTGACTGTTGTAGTTGTTTGCACCTCGACAAATTTTGTGGATGTGGATGACCTGCAATAAAATAATGTATAATTATCATATCTCATGGGTATGTCTACCCACGAATAGCACACAAATTGGCACACAATAAGCATAACGTTTACAGTATCTTACTGTTATAGTGCAATCCAGACACTTACAACAGAAAAGAGAGCACGGAAACCCAACAACCAATCAGATTGCAGTATGCAAATTAGTTATGGTCCGAATCCATTCCAAAATCGAACTCGAACGAGGTATCCATATAAAAAGCATCCAACCCAAACCTGATCAAAATCCGTCAACTACAACAGAAGATAGAGCACGGAAACCAATCCCCGGACGCCGATGCCGACACCGACGCCGCCAAAGCAACCCTATGTGTCTCCTGCTATCGCAGGCGACACAAAAACACGCGATTCTGCCTCACAGACACTCTTCCGACACCCTACAACACTGCTCTCAAAATCTGTCCCGCTTATTCTTGATGGTTGTTCACAGAAAAAAAAGCAGTGGCGTGGGGCTTTTTGTCCAAAGCTATAACCTGCACATACTGACCGTTAACATGAAATTTAGCTCACTTTCATCTCTGTTTTCTTTGGAATGATACCACTATTTTGTTACATTATGTTGATGTGCTTAAAGCAGCACTTATAAAAAAAATAGTTTTGAAGAATGGGTTTGCATGTTTTCTATCTGACAGTCAAATATGAAACCCTACCCATTTCATATGGCTCGTTGTCTTTTCAGTACGTATGCAGTAAAAGAAGTCTGACTTGTGACTTTTTCATCTACACCAACTGATGCTTAACGGAGAACCTACAGGTCAGGAAAGCTGAAAATTTAAGTCTCTGTATTTGGGGGAATTATCACCAATTAATTTTACTGAAGGTTCACTCCATTGACACAGCAAAATAATTGGAAATAGCAATTTTTTTTTTTTTTTTAAATAAAATGCCCCTACAGTTAATTTTATTTTCTTTGTGGCTTCATAGTTGCCTCACTCTCAAACTCAGCTTACCCATTAGACAAGGGGAAAGGGCGACAGCAATAACAGTGTAATCAAATTTCAACTCTTCTTCCAAACCCTCCCAGAAAGTGCATCATCACAGATATCCATCGACAGAAAAAAAGCAAAAAGGAAATAAATTAGGAAAAAGTCTGTGATCAGTAGCCATTAACAGGCTGCTATGTGACCATGTGACCTTAGCCTCACGCATTACACTGAGCACCCGTGCTTTACATCACACAAGAGAGAGATGGTTCAAAACGTATGCATAAAAAGTATCCAAAGTCCAGATGGCACATGGTGCAGCAGCAACATATTTTGGTGCAAGGAAATGCAACGAGTTTCTCAAAAGGGACACCCCGCTAACCTTATCACAAAAAACCCTGTCTTCAAAAAGCTGTGCTCAATAAGGAAGCATCAGTATCAAAGCAATATGTAATGTGCCAGACTTGTTAAACTGCATATCACATTGACACATTCCCACCTCGTCCAAGAGCCAAAATGTAATCTAAAAACACAGGCCATTGATAGGCTACTGGTTCATCTATTCGTTATTATCAATATCAATATTCTGTACCATATTCTGCATCAATATGTTCTTTACTCTATTCTGTATCAACACATACTGTATACTGGTGCTCTGTGTTTACCTTCTCTTGGGCAATCCATATCCCGGGAATCACCAACTAATTTCCAGTTCCCTACAACCCCCATTCCCACTGCACCTGCCAATCTTAGAGCCAAATGGCAGGAAGACCAACCAAGTCCCTGACAGGAGGGTCACCAACACATCTCTGTGGTACGAGAGATAAGGTAGGCCACAAAGCCATAAAGATAGAGCAGGAAATAAGTGTGCATGCGAGTGTGACTCAAAGAGCAGGAAAGAGCGATAGAGAGAGAGAGAGAGAGAGAGAGAGAGAGAGAGAGATAGAGAGAGAGAGACATTCTGCCTGGCGCCAGATTCCATTAGGTTTGGTCCCGGAGGCCGGGTTAAACACAGCAGACAAATTAATCTGACTGAGGAAACCAGATTCATTTCCACAACAGATCCATCTGCAGAGCTGCAAGCCACAGACCGCAGCACTCCTCAGCTCCCCTGGGAACGGTGCAATGGAACAGGAAGTGCACCCAGTGGCACAGGAAGCAGACTCTACGCCACCTTTTTAGGGCTGTTGCAAGAAGAAACAGACCTGACAGGTGACTCAAAAAATCTGAATACTGATCAGATTCAGTTTACTTCCAATGCTAAAGATGCAGCAAATTTGATAATGTAGAAAAAATAGTCAATGCTGCTACCAACCAGCAATATGGGAAGACCGAAAAATAGAATAAAACGGCACATGTGCATGCACAAATACAGAATACAGAGCACTCATGAAAATCCCCTGTACTAGAATAAGACAATAAGAACAAGCATTATAAAAGAGAATACCGTGAGAAATAATTATTGAACAATAAAAGAATCACATTCCAATAGAAATGAATGAGAAGGCAAAATAAACTGTCAGCTTTGCATTTTCTTTACCTTGTTTTACAGTATTTTTTATTTTATTTTGCAGAAAGTATTACTCATACTAAATACAAAATGTGACAAAACATAATCTAGTAAATCGATAGAATGCATAACCTCAGCTAAGCTGCTTCTCAGATTTTGAAACAACTGACGTTTGAAACAGCAAACAGTGAGACGGTGAATGATATTGTCTCCCAAGGCAAATAAATATAGTTCAAGCAGCAGAAATCGCTCTGTGATGTTTTGACCTTACCACCATGTTATTCACCAGGAGCCTATTCCAGGATACAAAGGACAAGAGACAGGAACACACCCCGAACAGTTTACTAATCCATCATCAGGTGCACACACCCATTCATACACCCCACTGGGCAATTTAGAGTCGCCAGTTCGCCTAATGTGCATGTTATGCATGTAGTTGCATGTAGAAAATGGTGGGGAACTGGCAAATGTCTGGGCTTGATTCAAACCCAAAAACATCTTGCTTTGATTCAATACTCCTTCTACCACCCTGTTAATATAAATATAAAATAGGAAGCAGGACAATAGTCTGAGGAGCTAAGGAGAATGTTTCTACCCTCAAGCATTGGGCTGGTAAAATTACCATGACCAACATTTTCTGTTGTGAAAAACTGTCATGTCAGGCAAGTCTCACTGTGTTTTTTTTTTGTCCAATAGCTGATTGATTTCATCTTGAAGAGCAGTGCAGCATATGTGCATCAGCTTAAAAAAACCACACCATGCAGGTAATGCTTTCATGGTAGTTAAATTATGATCAGAAAATAGCATTGTTGTAGGATCACCCAAAGAACCAAACATTACATCGCATATTTGGAAACAGCCTCCTTTAAAGTCAGCTTTAGGGTGACATAATGAATAATGAAAAGGAAGGAAAAGAAGAGCAAGAAAGAAAATGAGAAAGACGGAGACAGAGAGGGAAGGAGATAAAGACAAAGAGAGAGAGAGAGAGAGAGAGAGAGAAAGAGAGATTCTTAAAGATGCAAATGAAAATGACAGTCTCCACACTTCGTGCACAGGAATCTGGCACCATTATGCGGCCTGCTCCAGATCTGTGAGTCACAGGCTCCTCTGTGTAATGGGAAGATGTGAGGCAATGGCGTGCCTTCATTACAGCAGGTACCAGGATGTAACAGCCATCTCCCTTGGTTACTGCTGCTTCGGAGTCGAAGGGAGGAGGAGGGAGGCAGAGAGGTTGGGAACTAGGCTCAAAACGATAATAGCACGTATATCTGCTTTTCAGTGAAAACCACCCAGAGGGAGAATTTCTTTTGGAGAAATTCTTGCCCATGATAATGATAAGAATCATGATCTTCTATAAATTCCACTGTTAGCAAGCAGACAGGTTACTGTATAGTAAAAAACTGAGATTGTAGCCAAGCTAGAGAAAGTGGCAGTTTTCATCCACCTTGCCATTTAGATAGGCAGTTGTTGAGCCCTGTCCTCCGTTGCCATTGAGAAAGAAAATGTGATGACATCATGGGGAGTACACTGATTTCGGAGGGGTCAAAGTTTTCACTCTTTGTCATTTGCTTTTGACTGTGGGACTTGGGGTTCAGTGAAAAGAGTATGTGCAACTCTGGTACACTTTCAGAGACTCGTGCCAGCCAGTACAGCTCCAGAAACTACGAGCATATGTACTGATATCAATCTTGTGATTACCATTTGTAGAACGGCAAAATGAACATAAATGAGATGGTAAAGAACTGGAGCGTTTTTGGTGGGGAGCAACAGTGTAGTCGCACAGTGTTCTAGCATAATGCATTATGCCAGTGTAGTTTTTTCAATATTTGATATGCTACTGTTTAGTTTTTAGAAATACATAATAACAGACTCAGCAATACTTAAGTGTTAAAATTGTCACTACCCTCGTGTGTCCTTAAAGGTACCATCCCAGGCGGCTGGACATACGATTTTTTTTCGAATTTCACAACTGATAAGCACCCACCCCCTCCGTCCAATCAGGAATCACCCAAACCACGCCCCCACCACTCAGTTCGTGCACGTGCTTCATTTCACCACAAACAGCTGACCGGTGCGGCCGGAGGCAACATTACAACAAAGACAGCATTAGCAGCGGTGGATATCGATGGCATCACACAGCCACCAACAACAACACCTGTATCTTTCAACACTAGATTCACAGCATAACCAGGGCATTATAGCCTACACACAAGTTTCCTAGGCTAGTGCCAGTCTCTAGGCATACAACAACAAGCAAACATTAGCTACCCATTACTAGGTGTTATCTGTAGCTAACGTTACTTGGCTAACACCAAATGTAGCCTAGACCTTACTATTCAATTTGTATAGACTACACTTTCTGTCTATGTACAGCATTCACACAGAAAGAGAGACAAGAAGCTAGCTTACCAGTTTAAGAGAAACTCTGCTACGAGTGCGTCGGTTTTAAAACCTTTCAGTGTCTTCAGTTCTCTCCAGTGGTCGAATGCTTCTCTGCCAAGGGATACTAGAGTTGCATTTGCAAATTTTTATATATTCTTGTCTATCACGCATACTTTCAATGAAGGTTTTTGTCTTTTTAGCTGGTGGTTGACCGCTGGGTGCAGTTGGAGGCCGGGAAACTGGCTGCTCGTTCGGTTGCGCCATAACCCCGTTCGAATGCCTAGCTTTCTAGCTATTGCTGGCTATGTAGCAACAGCCAAAGTGCGTGCACATTGGAATGCATGCGCAGAACAGCATACATGTTGATTTGGCAGTTTGACTGACAGACGGGCCATCCTATTAGAGTTGTCTGAGACAAATTTGATTGGTAGATTAATTCTGGCCCCTGCTCCTTACACAGATGACCAAATTTCGTCATTGATATGTCAAATCACTTATGTTATCGATTACTGTCTAATACTTACCAGATATACTCAGATTTTTATAATTTTGTCAAAAAATGAGTCGCCTGGGATGGTACCTTTAATTGCTTCCTCCCTTTTCCAGCAGTTTTGCCTGTTTTCGTAGTCTGTCTCCTTTAATTGATTTATTGCCTCGTCTCCTCGCTTGCTACCAGGTGTTATCATTTGTTTGCTTCGTCCCTTTTGTGAACGTCCCCTCCAGGGGCGGAAACACTGGGGGTTCAGTTGCACTTGGGCCCGCATGTTAGAAAGGCCTGTTGACAAGTAAGCCAATACCTGTGGCAAAACCGTCCTTAGCAACGACAAGTCAATGCTGTGATCAACAACAACTTAAGTTCATGATGGTGCAGCTTTTCTCGCATTATAAACAGCACCAAAGTCAAAAAGATCTCTTTCATTGTGACAAACATTTTAAAATATTAAATAAGCCTATGTCTAATACTCGTGCAAATATGTAGGGGCCTACATTAGACCTGGTGGTTCCGATGCATATTTTCTTCTAATATAATGAAAAATATCCTTCCTGTTGCTTTCTTGTTGTGAGGGTTTATGGGAAATATGGTGGCCAATCAAATGTCCAAGTAAGCTACTTTGGTTGGCTAGCTTTTCTCAGTGACATGCATAGACTGTATAAAAAGATGGACGAAGCAACCGTGACGTCACCCATTGGTTTCAGCGTACCATTGAGGAAGCCTCGATTTTGGCAATTTGAATTGCGCCATTTTGACATTTTGAAACCGGATGTGATTCCTACTGGACGAGAGCGTGAACTGAATATCCAGGGAGGAGCGAGGGGTGGATCTATGTGTGGATCTGACCGTATCAGAGAAGGACCAGAGGATAGCCACACCCCTAAAGCATATACTGGCTTTATCCTTTATTCTAGTCTATTAGGAACCATAATTTACAAAAATCAACATTATGATATATCGAAGGAGACTTGAAACTTGCAACAGATACAATAAAGTAATGTGGAAAATCATAATTTAAATTATAAATCAGGTGGGAAAATAGGGTCATTTTCTCATAGACTTCTATAGGATTGAACTTCTTTCTGCAACCACCGACGTCGCCATCTGCTGTCCATTAAATAGAATGCAAATTTTGGAGTTTTCCGCATTGGCCTCAGTTTGCAGACCCGAGTGCTGCGTCCATCTTTTTATACAGTCTATGGTGACATGACCTAACTGAAAATGCAGGTTTCATAAAGCCAACACAAGAACGGGAGCGAAAGAACAAAGTAGAGAGGAAGAGGAGGCGAAGGTAGAACCCCCTGAATTAGATTCTTAATTTTTTGTCTTCTCGTGTTATGTGCAACAGTAGAACAGTGGACGAATGACGGATGGGGATTGCCTGTTTGTAAGTTGACATTTACAGTAGCTAGCCACGGTGCCATCTAGCTAGCAAGCGAAGTTTCCCCTCATGGCATTTGTGGAGGTAAAAAAAGATTTCAAAACCTTTATAAAATGTTGTTTGGATATCTGAGCAATACTGGAGTAAGTTTTATTTAAATTCTGATATAATGAATGGAATGAACTAACCTCCGAAAAAATGGCAGCGGCAGCATCTCTCCCAAATTAACTGATTAACATTATCTTAAGCTTAAATTTTTGGTTGCAGTATAGGGAGTGCACATGGTTCCATATTTTTTATTTTTTATTTTCATTGAGCTTTAAGTAAGTTGTAGTCATTTTAGGTAATTCCCATTGTTTTTTAGAATAAAATTTTGATCAAACAGTTTTTTTTTTGTGTGAGTTTGTTTGTATTCCTCCACTTGTGTACTTATGTACGAATACATAAACACATACAAAAAATCATTGAAAGAAGAGCCCAGGATTTATCCCTCTTTTTGGACTGACAAATGACCATAATTTCCTTAATACTTGAGGTATAGATAAAAAATTGAGTCATTTTACGGGGTTTTTCTCGCTCTTCCCAGTGTTATTGGAGATTGGGTGATCCTTTGAGAAATGAGTGAAAAAAAAAAGCAGAAAGCATTCCTAGCAAGCTATCCAGCGAATATGTTATAATGATTGTCACGTCAGCTACTAATGCAATATACTATCATATAAGATAGTATAAATTGATAATAAATTGCAAAATGATTTATCAATTGTTCACCATTGTAAACGTTCATAATAAATGTTAATTACATCAACAGCATTTGTTGACAAGTGTTTGTTTTTATTAGATGGCTGGCCTGCTAACCTGTAGTGCAAGATTTTGGGAAGCTACATTACATTGGGCTATTTATCCTACATAAGGTAGAGACCATGAATCAAAGACATTATGCACATTGTGCCTTTCCTAATTCACAAACTGATGTGATGACTTTATATTCTGTTGGTATATTGCTGTTAGTGTGAGCATTAATATGCAGAAACTGACGGGATTGCATCAGGTTCGCATTTTGTGAACGAGGGGGTTTGGAGGGCCCGAAAATAATTCTTGCCCCGGGGCCCATCATCACTTGCTTCGACCAGGGGTCCCATCAATATAATAGCATTGTGATGACTGTGTGGCTGCTGGATTGTCATGCTTTACACCCAACTAAGCCTTCCAATCAGCTGGTGTCATAGAAATAAGGTGTGTTTGTTTTCTGTAAATTAATAATAAAGAAAGAGGTAATTACTCTTCTAATTAATAGGAACAAGCTCTCAAGCATTAATATTGGCCTCCAGGATTGGAGGTTCATCCACTATTCCTGCCTGTTCCTCTGAGTCAGTTTATTAGGAATACCTCCTAAGCCCTCATTTGTCTCCTGGATTGGGGCCGCATTCATGCTAAATCCTTCGGTTCTATCGTGAAGTAGTTCTGCTTCTGTGAGGGGGATCCTCCACTTGACTTCTGCCTAGAGGCAGCCACTGGCCAAAGTGCAGACATGCCCCTACCCTCTCCATTCAATATTAACATAGCTCGCCAGCCCCTCTACAGTTTTTACTACAGTTAGTACTTTTTACCGTCCTCTTACTGTACTCCTGTTCATAAATAGTCCCTTGTGGATTGTACCCTGAATCTGTATTTGGTTCCTCGTCTGGATCATAACAAAAAATGTATATTAACAAAGATCCTCTTCAGCTATGTTAACAAATGAGCAGGGTTTTCAAATCTGAGCAAACAAAGTGGTTGGCATCTACCCTCACAATCCAAGCTGAAGTGACAACGAAACTCTTTTAATGTTTATAACCTCTGAAATATGCAGCCAAAGGAAGCGCAGCTATTTTCATTTAAACAACCAACTGTCATGCGTGTTTGTAAATGTACTGTTTAGCTGTATGTTTTGCATTTACCGTGATCCAAAAGTGTGAGAAAAAATGCAGGCAAGAATGTTAAAACTACACAAGCAGGAGATGCTGAAGAAGAAGTACAATAAGGTTAAGCATATTCAGCCAGCGCTAGTGAAACAACCTTCGACAGGCATGACAAGCGGGACCTCTTGTCCTTGTAAAGCACTATTAATGATGCCACATAAATGAGCCAAGAAAATTATTCCTAGAGCATACCTACTAAGTCATATGCTCTGAAATATTAATACTGCAGTGTTTTAATTAGTGTGGGCACAAAAAACAGACACAGAGTGTTAATCTTTTTTCCCCATTCCAAGTGCAATCTTGAATGATGACTATCTCCAGTGAGGAAAATGACCAGCCCCAGTAGCAAGCAGAGTCCACAACATCATACAGAACAGATGCCAGATGTCTCAGCGTTGATACACCTGTGATAGTAGCCCAGGAAAGCCATGTCCACGCCAATCATGGGAAGCTGGCAAGAGTACAGAGTGGATCCTAACTTAAGCCAATTTTATCACCTGAGGTCCAACCATTTCCAGTACCATCAGCATTAATAAGGAGTTTCTGGAGACTGGTTTATGCATGATGTATAGTGTCTGACTGGATTAGAAAGTACAGTTGAGTGGATGTCACTGTGAGCAATTCATATTCAGAGTCTTCAGCCAACTTCACTCTGGGCAAAAGAGGACAGCATGGATTCACATAGCAAGAGGGGTCATGTCCTGTCTCCACACTGCAATAACTCCAATCACTGTGACTTGGGGTAAACACATGCCTGACCCAGGGAGCCCTCTCAAAGGGTCGCATGACTCCGCTACACAGCAAAGGGGTCAGAACAGGGAAAACTACACTAGCTGTAGTTGCCTTATGATGGATTTACACTGACGAGGCGTGTCAACGCCTGCAGATGCTTCTTTCCCTTAATCTGGCCGCTTATGGGCGGTTCAGCATTCCCAGTGACGTTGCTGTCCATTAAATGCAGCCCTGAAGTAAGTACCATCCAATGTAATGTTGCCGAAAGTAAATTTACCCCAATAACGAAATTAATTCAACCAAATATTATTTTTTTCCCGCCTGGATTTAGATTTTGGTAGGGACTGCAATTGTGTCTAAAAGCAAATACAGTTAGAATGATGAGGTTTAATGCTTCCGAACGATGTGAAGTGTTCCTATGCAGCGAATATCTCACCAAATATAAACGCAATTATGCAGCCCTCCCCTGGTAGCATTGAGCTGCGTATTACAGGATTTATTTCATTTTTAGCTAAAATTATAAACTTGCGTAAGACACCAACAATCTCTGACACCTTCGTCCTCATACTGTTTCTTTTGTTATTGTCCCCGTAATTCGGGAGGAAACCTTCCAATAAAATCGGAAAAGACGAAACTTCGATAAATAGTTTGTCTTTTATAGCCTATCTTAACGGGGAACTTGCGAGAAGCGGAACCAATTTCGTAGGCTCCGTGGCCAGAAAGACAACGTACACGCCGTCTGCAATCACTTGATCGGATATTCGCATCAGGTTTGCCGGATTCATTACCATAAACCTGAGCTCCCCCAGCTTCTTCGACACGCCGCAAGCACCAAATAAGATGCGTAACTCCCATCATGCATTGCGCCACTGCTTTGGACACCCTCGCCGCACTCCATAGAAAATGAATG
The DNA here is from genome assembly GCA_029692085.1 of Gymnothorax javanicus. Taxonomy (NCBI): domain Eukaryota; kingdom Metazoa; phylum Chordata; class Actinopteri; order Anguilliformes; family Muraenidae; genus Gymnothorax; species Gymnothorax javanicus. The sequence continues at coordinate 45,004,312 of CM056201.1, forward strand.
GAAGGTTCAGGCGTCAAGTTGACATGCCGGACCAGTGTAAATCCACCGTTAGACTTGAGTGGACTTACGAGGAAGATACATTCAACTTGAGATTGAAGGGAAGTTCAAGACAGTGATTTTTTTTTTTTGTACAAACATGATCAGACCAACGATCCCGCGTTTACGTCCCTCTTGAGATAACTGTCACAACAATGTGCAGAAACCACCCTACCTAATGATGGAAACCATCAGCATCATTGTCTGAGATAAACTGAATGTTTTTTCAACCTTAATTGGTTCACTAAAATCACTACTTGATCATAAGGGTGGAGACAGATCAACAAACCATAAAATAAACGCATCATTTTGGCCAAAAAAGCTAATTCTCGGACACTAAGGGCCATGGTAAAAAACACAGTGACTCGGGTGCATTTTGGTAATCTTCTCACACCTTACTGTCTTTCAATGTCTACCTTCACACAAGTATTTGTGCTAGGGCATCAAAACTCTATATACTCTAGATGTACATGTGCCCGTAACGAGCATTACACTACAACAGTGAATCAACTGCCCCCTGTCTGACCTACAAAACCTAGTTTGGCTCTGAACTGTATTTTTTCCACCTCTACCTCCCAGGCCTGACACACCATAAAAATTCATAATGACACTGCAACCACTTGATGACTGCACATTGGTTTACAGCACGCCACTTGATTGTGCAGGATGGCATAGAAGAAAATGGGAGACCTCATGGGGATATGTAATGTTGCATAGCCTGCTGTTTCAGGCAATGGTTGGTACAGACCTGACTGTGTTTGTTTAGAAACAGACCTACAGAGTCATCTGTTTCTTTCCCTCCTGCCCATTCAGCACAACGCAGTCACGACTACTGAGTGGAAGTTCTGAGACCAGACTCTTGATAAAGAAAGCACACTCCGGATGCTATTCACACATGAAATGATTTAACCTCTCGACTTCTCCTTGCAGTCAGTCACGAGGGGAAAGAAACAGGCCCGAGGAGCTTCCCTTCTTTGTGAGTCATCGAGAGGGGGGGAGGCCGCAACGTCTTCGATTCTGATTTAACTGGCAAAGAAGAAGCGAGAGGCTGCTGCTGAAACAGGTGGGATATGTCTCCCTTTTTCCAGTAATTTCCTAATTTAGCTACAATTACACCATTAACCATTTTAAAGTTCCCTCAGGGAGGTATAGGAATCCATTACTGCAAGAACTTGGAGCTGAGCATTCTCATACCATCGGAGACAGTGCATCATGCCCAGTAATGGTGTAATAATAGAAGAATCATTAGGACCAGTGGAATTAGTCATTTCATTAATGACAGCCACTATGGATTTTTAATGACTTTAAATAGGAAACAAGTCTTTAAATTAGACACACAAAAAATGGTTAATTTGACTTCAGGGCAGAGGAATGCCAAGAAAGGTCGGAAATTTAAATAACAACTTAAAATGTTCGCTGTACCTCATTGAAAAATGCATCGCAGAGCATTTACAATGAATTCTACTGAATTAAAATACGTAACACGCTATAACATAAACACAGAATCCAGCTCATTCAGTAGAATGAATCGGCACGCTGATTACAAATATGATTCTAATAGAAAGTACAACCCCAATTCCGAAATAGTTGGGACAAAGTGTAAATTGCGAATAAAATCAAAACACAATGACTGTCAAATCACACCAGCCAGTATTTTATTCACAATTGAACAGAGATAACAGAACTCATGTTGAAACGTACTTTTGACGTACTTTTCGTTTAATTATGCGCCAAATGTTCTCAATCGGTGAAAGATCAGGACTGCAGGCAGGCCAGTTCAGCACAAGGACTCTTCTACTAAGAAGCCATGCTGTTGTAATAGCTGCAGTATGTGGTTTTGCATTGTCCTGCTGAAATATATAAGGCCTTCCCTGGAATAGATGTCAACTGGAGGCCAGCATATGTTGCTCTAAAACCTTTATATACCTTTCAGCATTCATGGTGCTTTTTAAAACATGCAAGTGTCCCATACCATATGCACTAATGCATCCCTATACCATCAGAGATGCTGGCTTTTAAACTGAACGCTGACAACAGGAGGGGTGGTCTTTCTCCTCTTTAGCCCGGAGGACACGACGCCCATGATTTCCAACAAGAATGTCAAATTTGGACTCGTCTGACCACAGGACACTTTGCCACTTTGCTACAGTCCATTTTAAATGAGCCTTGGCCCACAGAACATGGCGACGCTTCTGGATCTTGCTCAACAATGGCTTCCTTTTTGCATGATAGAGTTTTAGGTGGCATCTGTGGATGGCACGGGGGAGTGTGTTGACAGACAGTGGTCTCTTGAAGTATTCCTGGGCCCATTCAGTAATGTTAATGACAGAATCATGCCGGTGAGTGATGCAGTGGCGTCTGAGGGCCCGAAGATCATGGGCATCCAGTAAAGGTCTTCGGCCTTGTCCCTTAGGCACAGAGATTTTCCAGTTTCTCTGAATCTTTTGATGATGTTATGCACTGTCGATGATGAGATCTTCGAAGCCTTCGCAATTTGACGTTGAGGAACAATGTTTTTTAAGTATTCCACAATTTTTTCACGCAAGCCTTCACAGGTTGGAGAGCCTCTGGCCATCTTTACTTCTGAGAGACTCAGCCTCTCTAAGACATCCCTTTAATAGCCAATCATGTTACACACCTGATGCCAGTTAACTGAATTACTTGCTAAATGTTCTTTCAGCTGATTCTCTTATATATTAATTGCTTTTTCAGCCCTTTTATGCCTGTGTCCCAACTTTTTTGAGACCTGTTGCAGCCAGAAAATTTGAAATAGGCTCATTTTGTGGATAAAAATGTCAAATGTCTCAGTTTCAACATTTGAAATGTTATCTATGTTCTATTGTAAATAACATATTGGCTCATGTGATCTGAAAGTTATTGCATTTTGATTTTATTCACAATTTACACTTTGTCCCAACTATTTCAGAATTGGGGTTGTAAATAAATGGTCTTATGGCCTATCTAAATCACAAGAACATAAGAAAACATCACGGAAAGCTAGGGTCAATCAGCTCATTAAGGGCAAAATAACACATGATGACAAGAACTGGTAATTTAGCCAATCTAATGAACAACACAAAAATGCACTGAAGAGAGCAGGGCATTCAGCCCACCAAGAACACAAGAATACAAGAACCCAAAATGACAGGAGATTAGGTGCCATTGTCTCCTTCACGTTTAGGAGCCATTTACTTACAAACTATAAGGTATAAAGCAATAACCATTGTCAGAAATGTAAAGTACAGTGCAAAAATGAAAAATAAGTCCATCTTACCAAACATTTTAATGCATTTAGATGTATTCTGTTATTTCTCTTACCTTTTTTCCAGGATGAGAAAAATTTTGCCAATGAGATGAAATAATTTTGAGTCATTTGTAGATTTGTCAATAGGATAAGAAAATTTCACTTTAAAGCTGATGGTAACTTAAAATAAGCCAATATATTCTGCTTGAGAGAGAAAAAATGAGTTCAGTCTCATTAGCAGATTAAAAGACTTGTTCAGACAGACACTTTTTGCAATGTATGACACTGCATGAAGTAAGTTAAACACAGTACAACCAATCTGACTTTTCCATTGTGCTTATATTATATACGGTATTGCATGGCAGGAATCTTTGATAAACCAGATTCACTTACAACAGTGTAATCTCACCACCCGCCAGACTAACTGCTAGTTTTGGGTAAACTCAAGCTGTAATTTTCTTTAGTCTGTGGCCAACCCACAGACTGATATCTAAAAAAACCCAACCTTTTCTCCGCTCTTTATTATAACCTGGCACCCATAAACACAAGACTTAACCATTTTCCCCTCACTACTGCGTGCCCCACGATATTAAATTGCATGTACCTGATGCAGGGATTTCTTCCTGGAAATTACTGTTAACAAACACTGTGATTTGTTCTACACCCAACAGTGATTCCCTACACTGTCCTGAAGTACACCTGACAGGATCCATGGATTTGATGGATTTTGCCCTCAAGCTCACCTGATACTACTATACAACCTTGACAGCTTTTATCAGCTGTTCTTGAGGTAGAACACATTAAATATCTGGTCCCAGCAAGAGGTATTTGAGGTTTGAGAACAGCTGATACACAACAACCAAACAAGGCAATACAAATCGATTCTGTATCAGATTTCACCTCATATGAATGAAAGACACACCACACATTAGTAAACACATAAGCAGTTTGTTCCTTATGTAAGAAACATGGGGCCCAATGACTGTAACCAAAGCCTTATGCAGAGGGAAGAACAAGGCTCTCTGTTCTGGAGATCACTCTGTTTCTTTGCTGTATGAACTATTTAGAAAGATGATAACACAGTGTCCTTAATGTGCTGTTTTAACAGGTGCAGAGTGTTTGATTTCAGTACATACTGCATCTTTAAAAGAGTGGGTGAGAGGGACTTTGCGCCTCTGACTACCCAATGGAAGCAACAGCACAGCGGGAACAGTCCTCTCACACTACCCCCCATTGTGCACACCCCTCTAAAATCCTCACCGCCCCACTATACTGACAGAAATCGACCGAAGTAATCCAAATGAGGAGAAGCAGCATGTTCAAGGCCTTATCCAATGGCACATTTTTCAGTTCGTAATTTTTCTGCTCATGTATCACGTAGTTGCTCCGCTCTCAATATCTAATTTCACACAAAGAGGGGCCAAAACCTGAAAGAAATCACAGATATTAGAAAAAGAAATACACTGGCAATGCAGAAAGCCAACACTCACAGCTAGTCTGTTTAGCACAAAAGAGAAGCGTAACATACTGATGGACTGAGTGAAGTGGGAGGGGCATTCACATTAAATATGTTTCTGATTACGATGCCGTGTGAATACAGCTCAAGGAATACTGCATACATGGTTACTGTCAAGCTTGATTAAGCTCACAGCGAGCATGAGTATGTGTTACAATGTGCAGTGTTAAGTGCCATACAATTGTGGCAGTATCTCTCAATCCTGCATTGTATAGTGAGGCCAGGTATGAGATTATGTTCCTCCCAAGAAATTGTCAAAATCACACGTAGAAAAAGGGTAGATTTCAGACCAGCTGTGCCTGAGGTCCTTTGGGCCCATAAAACCAGCATTAAACCAATGCCCCTCAGCAACTCTAAAATCCACCAAGCTGTTTCAGAAGATGCTCTTTTAGGAAGATACCATGACAACAAATAAGTTCTTTCAAGAGGTTTTTTAAAAATAAATTTCAAAATTAAATGAGGTAATGCTCAGTCTCCATGGTGATTACTGTTCCATGTGCCAAGCAAACAATTAAAAAAAAAAAAAAAAAAAACAGTAAGACAATGGGCTCTAATTTCTTGGCGCAGCGCAGGGTGGCGCAGCGTGGCGTAGCCCACGCAGTGGTAATTTCGTCTGGTGCAGCCCGCGCAGTGGTAATTTCGTGCGGTGCAACACCGTGAGCAGCCACTTTGGCAATTTGGTCGACGGACGTGCGGGGAGATGGGTGTGGTGGCGTAGAAGGGGGAGGTGTCACATATTCATCATGACGCAGTGACAATTTCGTGGATAAAGCCTCCGCCGAAACTGTGCAGAGAGCTCGCCAGCTCCAACCTGGTTTACTTTCTGTGCAGTGGTAATTTGGCTGACCGGCGCACAGTGCGCACACGTCACAGAAACCTCACAGGCAGGTTTCCAGAATGTCAGGCACATTTCAATGCAATAAATAATTACAGCAACCACTATTTAATGTAACTATCTGAATCAGCACATAAATTATAGTATCTATATCGATTGTCCTGATGTCAGATCAAAGAGAGAGAAAGAGAGAGAGAGAGAGATGTGTGCATGTGGGCGCGTGAGTGCGTGTGTAGGCTATGTGGGTATGTGTCCTTCAGCTGCTTTCACACCGGACGCGAAACACATTTTCGCACGACTGAATACATTCAAAGTCAATGCAAAGACGCGAATACACACGTCTTTGCATTGACTTTGAACGTAATCTGTTGTGCGAAAAATTTGTTTCACGTCCAGTGTGCAAGCGGCTTAATACTATTATTGTCACTTAGGTTTTATTGTTTTTAGTGGGGGAAAGCAATACAGCCTGATTGCTATGATCTCGTACTGAGTTAAGATCACATATTGAAAATAAATGTGTAACATATCTTGCATTGTTGTCCATGCATGTTAATCCCAAAATTTTAAGCAGCAACAGGGTGTAATAATAGGAACATGCTATCCATCGTTTCTCTTCCCAATGATGCAGGCAGAAGAAATAAATGAGCAACCATCGTATTTCATTCCAACTTCAGAAGTTTGAATGATCTGACGTAGTTTCCTTTTGATATTCCATTCAAGTTCGCTAATGGTAATAATTCGCGAATGCCCTAGCTAGCCAGCTAACTCATATTCGTAATGCTTAATATAGACGGAAGCGGAGCAGAAAACATGCCTGAAGCAGCAAAGTAAAATGCAACATTCAAGCATCATGCAGATATAGGACAGAGGCTTCTTTATTCCAATTTTAAAGGTGAGGAGAGGAGCTCATTTGATTGGTGAAGATTTGACTCGGCTGTGTTAAACCCACTCAGGCCTTCTCTCCTCCCTCTTTGCCACTTGCGCCGGCAGGAGGGACAGAGGCGGGACAGAGGAGTACTTGCGCCGGGCAAGAAATTGCAAAATACGCCAGTATACACCCCGTTGGCGCGGCGCTCCCCCCATTCGCCGCGCCTGCGCTGTGCCTGCGCCTGGTCAACGAATTTAGAGCCCTATGATTTAATGTTTTATCTATGGAAGCACTCAGGCTGATTGAGCCAGCCACTGAGGAAAATACAGTTACATGACTGCTATTTTTTTCTGAGTTATACTATGGACTATGTCAATTCTACTCTCATGCATAAGATTAATGAGCACCTATTCATAAGTGGATATAGATATTGATTGTTTCTCAATTATGTGAACATATTTTCCCTCTGAGAAAGCATTTGGTGTCAGTGACCTTGTCTGTAATCTGTGTTCAATACTTAATTCCAAGTATTACCTATCCAAGTATAAAATGAGGACTTTTTTTCCATTCGTCCATCAGTCCGAATCCATTTTTCTCCTCAACTGGCCGGCCAGTTAATCCAAAACTGCACATGGGCACTGAACTTTGGCTTAGGCAGAGATTGAAAAAGCTTATATATTCCATTTTCCCAAATTTAAGGAGTTTATAAATATTGTTGGCAAGAGCATGCAAAGTTGTGGCATGCATCCCCAGCCCCAGTTTGGACTTCTACAGACAATATGTATGAAAACCTCCCAACTCATCCTTCATTAAAGGGCCCATATTGTGATTTTTTTTACAATTTAAAAATTTCTCTCGTGTCTGAAGGGTTCGATCTTCCAATTTTTTGCAACTAGCCAGTCGGGCTAGCCCGCAGAAGATTTTTACAAGCCCAATTGAAAAAGTCTTGTATATCATGTGAAATTTAATGGCACAGGTACAAACTTTATGCAAACACGTTATATAAATCAAAAAGAAATTTAAACACATGGAAAATGAAGGAACTGAAGGAATGGGCACTCTCTGACAAAGCGGATGTGCGTAAAACCCATCGCAAAATCTGATCTTGCTCACTCACTGTAAAGACACTGTGCCAGAGACCGAAAAAGTTATATTGCCAGTGACCAGCAGAAAGTAGTGAACTCCCAAGAGCCACCTGACTTACATTGCATTTCATGTGTCAGTAAATACCGTAGATGATTTATAAGTCATAGCTGGCAAGCTAGCTGGCTGGCAATTAAACTGGAGTGTTAACATGTAGCTAAAGAACCAAGTGCACGGTATGAGCAAATCTGTTCTGGCGCCGTATTTCAGCAGACAGAGTACTAGATATTGGTGAGTCCCTGCACTCTTAAGTGCACATTTTTAAGTACGAGTTAATTTGCATGTGCGTGAAGTACTGCTCTAAAAACACAATATTTCTTTGTTAGCAAGTTAATTAGGAGGCAAGTTGTTTAGCTAGTTCACTTTAAATTGCTGTTTCTTGCCCCCAAGGGTGATTCATCATTTAGTGACTCCTGGTATTCTGAACCATTAGGCCATATGAAGTTTAAGTTGAAGTTCTGAACAGCTCTATGTTATTACTTCACTTTTGACAGGCTAACGTTGGTTATAAGTGTGTTACTTTTTGTCCCAATCTGTATGTGTCCGCGCTTGCGTAAATACATGTAGCTAATGGGGGTGCACACTTTAGCTCAGCCGTTTTGTGGGCTTCAGGTGTAACATTATTGTTTACTACCCTGAAGAAACACAAGAAATTATTCCATGCATTTGCTGATATGAACTAGCAAGCTAGCTCATGCTTAACTGTTGAAGGCTAGTATGATGTGCTCAGATAAATAAATGATAAATAGTCTAAGTTTTGGTAAATGTTTTTTGGGTGGTTTTTGTACAGTTGGGTGGATTTTGAATCCATTTTGGGCAGAAAACCACATGACCAATCTGGCAGCGCTGCGCAAGAAATGAAGAAAAGAAGGTGGAATTTGTTTAAACTTCTGACATTATGTTGACAGATCAATTATACAGTAGGATTTTATGAATATTAACAAGTACTACTTATATGGGGGGTTCACTACTAATCAACCATTCACAAAGGACTTTAAATGGCAAAAGCTAAACAAAATAGATCATACATACTGTACGAAGATAATTAAGAGGACAAAGAAAAAAAATCTTCACTTACAGGTAGGAGTAAGCTTTGCAAGTGCTACAGTATGAGCGGTGTAACCTTGAAGGTTATGCACAGCATGAGATGGTAGTGTCACAATCAGTATCTAGAAGCTGGCAGTGACCCAAAAGATCCCTGATTTGCTGGACAAGCAATCACTTAAAGTAGCAAAATCAAGTCAAACAAATAGCACTGCTCGGGCAAGTGGGGGAAAACACTGACAGAGGCCTGGCTGAGGAGCACAATTATTGGTTGTTTACCGGCTAATGCAGTGAGGTTCTGAAGCAGAGAAACTCATGCAGATGTTTTCATTCGCTCTGCGGGAGATGACATGGGGCGAAACACCAAAGAAGAACACTGGCAGCATTATCGCTTCAGTGCTCAAGACTGTGGGAGGTGTATACACCCCGCCCACCACAAATGCATATTGACTGAGTGCGCCATGGTGAAATAAACAGGAGCCAGCACTCAAACACTGCTCCCAATTCCCTGGCTGATTACGCCACACATCTTTAAACTATTAGCATTAACGACTGCTTTGAACCTGGCAGCTGCTGGGGGAGAGAGAGGAAGAGGGAGGGAGAGAGTCAATGAAAGAGGGGGAGAGAGTGCCTCGTTTAAAAAACAATCCATTCCACATGTAGGTTCCACACGGTGTGGTAATCCACAGAGGAAAAGCAGAAAACCAACATATGCGCAGTTCTGAAATTCACCTCCTGGGACAAGCAGGAAGGACACCCCAAGCCCTTTACACCCAGAATGCCACTGGGATTGTGCCCCATTGGGAGGAATTTACAATATTAGGACTATGCTTAGAATGCAATTGGGAACCAACACAGAAAAGTTTACAACAGAGGTAGGGAACTGCACTCCTGGAGGGCCATAGCCATGCATGTTTTAGATGTTTCTCTGCTGTATTACATCTAATTCAAAAGATTACAACTTGTCAAGGGGCTTGATGACGAGGCAATTGTTTGAATAAGGTGTGTTAGAGAAGAGAGACATCTAAAACACGCAGGGCTATGACTCTCCTGGAGTCGGGTTCCCAACCCCTGGTTTACAAAATTAAACCAAGAGTTGCAACTGTAGATGAGCCCTATCAGGAGGAGCCAACAATCTTTCACCCAGAATGCAACAGGAGCTCGGGACTAGCACTAGAGCTATGGCCATTAACTGTGTTTGACTTAGGAGGCCTGTGCTCTGCCAGCTTCTTGATCTCACTGACATCCCATCACAATATCCCTGTCATTCCTGTTATCCACAATAACTGCTACCATCTGGTAACTTTCCTGTCATCTCCAGCATTGCAGAGCTCACCTGAGTTTCCAAGGAAACTGGAGTTCGGAGACTGGGTAGCGTGCTCAGGGCGGGGGTGATGTTAAATATATCTTCTGGAACAAGTGGGGGTGTATGCAGCTAATTGAAGCAAAGAAAGCTTGGATCTATGGCAGCTGATTTGCACCCCGAAATGGGCTGAAAGACCCAGAAATAAGGTGCAGGAGACAGAGATCAAGACCCAGTGACAGCAAAGGGCATGAGTAAGATCCAGTGAAGTCATTCACACTCCAAAACTGATCAAAACTGCTAATAAACATCTGTCCAGTCTCAAAGATATGAATTCCCCGACAAACCAAAACTTGCAATGGTTCACATGAACTAATACTACGTTCACATTACAAGCCTAGTCGTTCAATTCTGATTTTTTCACAGATCGTATTTGCCTATCTTGATGGTTCGCATTCATAATACAAGTCACCTGTATCTAACACTAAAGTGATCACATTAGTCCTCCAAAAGGGCACAAATGCACACATTCATATGTTTTTGCACAAGTCATCTGCGTCACCAACTACAAAAAATGTCATACATGTGAGAGCGCTCATGGAATTCAAATCTGATTCAAATTGTGAAAATGGACGCGCTTGTAGCAGATGTATGGATGGGATTTTGCAATGAAGGATGGCAAACAATTCGACAACTGTATGTGGCGATGTCACGAAGGCAAAAGAAAGCCAGATAGCTAGATTTTTTGGTTTTTGACTGCACTCCCCTAATGAAAATATCCTATAATTATTTCTTAGTAGTACTATAGTATTAATGGCATGACTATAGTATTACTACAGTTTGATTAGTACGTTGTATAACTAGAGTAGTACTATAGCTATCACTTTATAACTATAGTATTACCACGGTCAACAGTAGCATGATATTACTATAGTCCACACAACTGTATTGCAGTAGTTTGAATAACTATAGTATCACTATAGCAATACTACACAATGGTGGTGAAAATACCATCCAGTTACCATAGGATAACGGAACTACAGTAACTTTTCATAAGGGTCAGCGCATGCATACAGGCTAAAAAACCTCATGCATTAAGACCTGACCGTTCTCATTCATGTCGCATGTGTCAACCACAAATGAAATTGACTCAATTCCGTTTTGAAGATTGGATTTAAAGATCAGATTTCTGCATCCACACAGCACTGAAAACATCAGATCTGTGTCACATTAAGGCAAGAAATCTGATTTCAGTCACTTCAGCATAATAATGTGAACGTAGCCTAAAAGACACGCACTTTTTCAACTGTCAAGACTATGTTCCTGCCTCGTTGCATGCTGGGATAGGCCCCAGCCCCTGGCAATCCTGACCAGGAATAAGCAGATATTGATAATGATATTGATTATAGAAGATAATGCATGAATGAAGGGGGAAAATAAAAATCATATTAAAGCAACAAATTCTCATCCCGACGCATCTAATTGCTTTCTGACCAAGCGTCTATATACGACGAAAATAGAGCCTTCTGGCATCCTTATTAGATATTTAGGGTTAGGGTTCGGCTTTGGGTTAGGGGATAGGGGGTAGAATTTGTTTCAACAATGGTGTCAAATATGGATGCCAAAAAGCTCTATTTTTATCGTATATTGATGCTTGGTTAGAAAGTGCCATCACATGACGCGTCACATGCGCTCGTTCAGGCGAGTTTTCCTCACCCCTGTGAGGACAGACTGGGCGTGTGTGAGTTAGGCAGGCATCCAAAACCCATTAAGTCAGCGAGTTGATTTCACTAATTAGTTCTCCATCCTGGAGAACTGTACTTCAGCACTCAGCAAATCTCAGTGACTGGAATGATATACTTTTACTATCTGGAACTGGATTCTCTCTCTCCGCAGGCTGTGATGGGTGATGAGGGCACAGTTTCGACTGGACCGTGAGATTAAAAGAGCTACAGCTCCCAGTGCAAGTTAGCCCCACAGCAGGCATTCCTGACCCAGGAACAGCACTTATCAATCCAAAGAGATGCGGGAAATCCAGTTCAAATGAGGGGATAGTAGGTAGTTTTTTTTTTTTAATCTCACAAGCACAATCACAAAATAATATGAAGGTAAACACATGGACTTATTGTATACCATCGATCTAAGACAGGTGCCAAAGCCATGCACCCACATATACACTCCCACAGACAGCACACACACAAGTCACACACTGAGACACCTACAGCTGTACATGTACTATACATAGACATGGTCAAGCACTATCATGCATGTAAATACACACAAATGCATGCACAGACACACACATTAGGGTTTCCACTATCCATGAGTCTTCTCGATTCGCAATTATTTGCAGACAATACCAATGTAGGAGCGTGATAGCAAGCTCCCACCCCTCACACCGCAGGAAACCTTCAGTTTCCAGCAGCCCTACACAATCACGGCCTTTCAAAGCAGCCCCTCAAATTCCAATGCCCAAGTACTTGTACTAAGAGGCCATCAAACAGGACATCATGGGATGCACTGCCTGCTGCTCGCCATCTGAAGCCTACACTCACACAGCAGTGGAAACAGTGAGGCCCGTAAACCTCTGAACGCCGGCAGCAAATTCAAGAGGAAGAGCTGCTGTTCCGTAACAACAGCAACTGTTGTCAGTGGAGGCCTTGGTTTCCAGTCCCATTGGCCTTGGTTAAAATGGCACTCGTTCCACAGTGTCTTATTCAGCATAATTATGGCCAGAGCCATGGCTCCTGGCTGCAGTTAAGGGGAGGCGAGGGCTCCATTAACCTCTATGGGTAGGGGGCTGGGCTGGTCTCTCAGTGTGATGCGATTGGGGACACATCATCGGTGAAACGCCGTTGTTATCGCTCAGCAGCCACTGCAAATTGTCCCAGGGGGCCACTGGGGTCAGAGCATTACTGTGGTAAAGGTGAGGAGAAAGTGAGTGGTGGGGGTCTCCTTCAGATGATGGATCGCCTGTCTCCAAGCCTGGAGCAGGGCCCGCACCCAGCCCAGCCTGTCACCAACACATCAGGCACACAGTTTAGTGCCCTGTTGCTGAATTTATCCACTGTTTTGTGACTAAAATGCTTCCGGGTAAAGAATGTGCGACCAGGCAAAATGGCCATCTATGATGGGCAAAGGCATGAAAATTTTATGAGTGTTCAAAGAATACTGGAGGAAGCCTGTTATGGCAGTAATGAAATGCATGAATATGCTCATTTTTTTGATATAGTCATAGTCATTTTTAAGTCACTTATGATGTCAATATACGATACGAAACCTTGAACATTCTTCTTCCTGGCCAGTAACAGGAAATTCATGTGATTAACAAGAACCATTCACTCTGATGTAGGTGGATTGCATGTGACCATAATTTACGTTTGAGTGATATAGCATCTGCTAGTGCTTATCAAGAATGAAAGGACATTTCCTCACAGCCAAAAAATAGCACCTTAGACCTCACTGGTGACCTGCTGGTCAGCAAGTTACCTCAGAAGTCACCTCTTCGCCCCACAAGAAGATATTAATAGTGCCACACATTTCAAATAGACTTCAAACATACTCCTGGAATGCATGGGAAGCAGTCTAGGCAAGTCAGGAGATCCTCCATTTTGCAATGTCCCTGAAGCAGGAAGCTGAGTTCCAATTACAGTTTTTTTCAAGTGCTTAAGCACAATTTTGAAAACAGGGCCCGGTTTTTCAAAACACTACACACAATTAGCACAACCATGCCCCCAATAAGCAGAACACCTCAGATCCTTTGCAAAATGAAACACTCTTGTAAAAACTATACACTAATTTATAAATACCATATTTTGTTTCCATATGAAACACACACATTTCATATAACTTAATTCTGTTTGAACCAGTTACACACAGCTGTGCTTAACCTAAAACACTTTAGCAATTCTACCTCCCAGTGATTAGAGTACTGTAAGTGAAGTACACAGAGAAAGTGTAAATATACGGTAAATTCACCTAACACTATACAAGACCAATGCTGCAGACTGATGAAAATATAATTTATTTCTCCCCATATACCCAAATCAGTCAACATCATGGAGAATCACAACAAACCATGTCCCAGTTTTCATGCTACTACAGTTGTGCATTACACTGTTAGCTCAGCAAATATCAGACAAACATACAATACTGTAATACTGTATCCAGTACAGGTTACAATTACAAAAAAAAAAAATGTATGTATGTAGTACAAGAAATATTAGACACTATGTACCTCTTCGCCTAGCTGGATCTGGCCAGAGAATTTCATCAACATCGCAGGCGATATCCTCTTTGGCAAGACAACGTGGGAAGAACCGTCTTGAATGTCAAATCTATCCTTGCACAGCTGCAGCATCGATTTGGTCACAGGCCTCCTCCATGGCCTGAATGATGGGTACCTGAGCCTGGGGCCGCAGATCGTAAACTTTCCACTGTCATGCTGAGAAAAACCCTTCGATTGGGTTTAGAAAAGGAGGGTATGGTGGAAGGAATAGTACTGCAAACTGTGGATGGTGTTGAAATCAGTTCTGGACCAGAGCAGAGTGGTGGAAAGACACATTGTCCCAGATGACAGTGTATTGCATCTGGTCGATTTGTTTTACTGCTGTGACGATGTTGTGCAGTCGGTCCAAAAATGTGAGAATGTGAGGTGTGTTGTAAGGGCCCATATTGGCATGATGGTGGAGGACCCCATTCTGTGTAATGGCATCGCAAATTGTGATGTTACCCCTACGTTGCCCTGGGACATTGATTATAGCCCTGTGGCCAATGATATTTCTGCCCCTCCTTCTTGCTTTTGTGAGGTTAAACCCTGCCTCATCAATGTAAATGAATTCATGCAGGATTTCCTCAGCATCAGTTTGTAAAACTCTCTGAAATACAATGAAAGACAAGATTGAGTAGTTCAGCACTGGTCAAGTATACACTAGTCAGTTTACATGTATATCTCCTAAGATTTGGCTGAACTCTTAGTCCAGCCTCCCTTAGCGTCAATCTGTGGTTCACGACATGGTCAACTAGTGTGTCGTGAATTTCATGTGATAAATTTGGTTGTCTTTTTCTTTGAGCACGTTCTCCTCCTGCTTCAGGTCTTCCTCTTCCTCTACCTCCACCTCTATCTCGGCCTCTACCTCTGGCAAGGCCTCTGCCTCTTCCTCCTCCTCCTCGCTGGATTCCCCCTCACACCCTCATTCCTCTTCTTCTGATTCCTTCCATTTTGGCTGAAGACAGGTGAACTCACCTGCTGTATTTTTATAGTGCTTAAACCTGATTGGTGTGTCTACAGTTAAGCAATCATGAGTTTCCGCACCTGATGGCTGTGTTTAACCAATTGCCTCATAGGTGTGGTCATTTGATAGCCAGTGCTTTGGAATTGCAAGGAAGTGGCATCATGATATACGTCTGTGTCTAATGTATGCAAGTGTGTGTAGTGTTTTGCAAATCACTGTGTGTATTGTTTTGCAAAAAGTGTGAGGCTGGCATTGTGCTTATAGTTGTGCAAATCTGGGCCGATGTTTTGCTCCTTGTGTGTAAGGTTTTGAAAATTGTGTAATACTTTTGATTTTAGTGTTTATGCAATCGGAAAAAAACTGTAGTTAGGCAGTGCCTGGATATCACTAAGGCTGTTTAACATAAATAGTAGAATAAATCTACAGATCCAGAGGAAAACCATTTTCCAGTGTCTGACTGTTGTTATATTTGTGTGTGTGTGTGTGTGTGTGTGTGTACTGTTGTACCGTACATGTATATATGAGTATGTGTGGATGTACTTGCACGCGTATGTAAGAAAATGTGTGCAGGTATTTGTGTGTATATGAATGTGTCCGTGTACTAGCACGGCCACGCGTGTAAATGTGTGAGAGTGTATACATGTATGAGTGTGTGTATGGGCATGCATCTGCACGTGTACGTATGTAAATGTGTGTGGGTGTATACATTTGTATACTGTCGTACGGTATGTTCGTATATGAATGTATGTCTATGTACTTTGTACTTGTACTTGAATGTGTGTAAATGTGCGGGTGTTTATACAATTGTGTTCTGTTGAACTGTACATGCATATATGAGTGTGTGTGTGTGTGTGTGTGTGTGTATATGTGTGTGTACTGTTGTGCTGTGCGTGCGTATATGAGTGTGTATGTACTTGCACATGTATGCATGTAAATGTGTGAGTGGGTGAATACGTGTGTGCTGTTGTACAGTATGTGCGTATGTGAGTGTGTGTGTGCGTGTGTGTGTGCGCATGCATTTGCACGTGTATGTCTGTAATTCTGTATGTGGGTGTGTATGTAGTGTTGTACTGTATGCGAGTATACGAGTGTATGTGTGGGTGTGTATGTGTGTGTACTGTTGTACTGTATGCATATATATGAGTGTGTGTGTGTGTGTGTGTGTGTGTGTGTGTACTGTTGTACTGCATGCGTATATGAGTGTGTGTGACGCAGTTTTCTCTCTCAAGGTCACTGTGCAATGAAAGGGACCGGAGCCCCTCCATGTGTTGCGCTCCTACATCCTTATTGGATCATCTCGCTCAGACTCCCCTTTTTTCACTGCTTTCTACCTCCCAGCAGGAACAAAAACACAGCATTTAAAATCAAACCTCTCTTTTATTCATCCATAAATAAAGAGGATACTATTCCACCCAGGAAAATCCATAAACAAAAAAATTCATTCTGCCTTTCTGGCTTAACCTGACTGACCCCTGCATGGGAAACTCATTTTAATGCAGTACCACACCTTCCCTTTCTCCCATGTACTCATTCAAGCCAGATTGTACTGACCTCATTTGTATTAGGAGCTTCATCACCACCTTAGATTGATTGGCAACTGAAGACTGTAAATCAGTTGAGACCCTGTTTACATCAGGCAGTTCCACAGCCCGCCTATTCTCCCGGCTCAGGACCCCACATACAGGTCGCTCGGCCCCAAGCTCATCAATCATTCACCTGGCTTGGGACAGTGAAACCTGGTACAAATGAAATCTTTGGCAATAAGGACCAGTGGGGCTCCATATCTTTCCCCCAGGTATTCAGTGTGCATCACTAATGATTTCTGCTGAGAAACACTGGAAAATACCCAGGCCAGAGGTCACCAGAGGTCTTCACAGGCACTCCAGATCACACCCTTGGAGGCTGATTACAACCCAACATCACTTCACCACTTAAATTCTCTGCAATACATCTTTACAGAGGCTGGATGGTTATTGAAATTTCCAATCGTTTTTTAAAGAAAATTTAGCGCTCGCACATACTCGTGGAACAAAGTTCTTCCGCATTGTCAAACTGTGTAATTGAACTTTATTTCACCAGAGTATGCAAAGTGGGGAGAATGTGTGGATTTGTGCATGTTTGTGTGTGGGAATGCAAAAAAGAGACCTCAATGAGCCAAGAAGACATCAAAGCTAAATAAGCTCAGGGTGGAAGTATTAACTAATGAGCTACTTCAGGCACCAAAGCTACATTTTCCAGACAAGAAAGATTTTCTTTTTGAAGGAACCAAAAGGGTATTACATGACAATATGAAATTCAGAGAGAGTAGCAAGGCGGTGGCTAATGGGGTAAAAGGGGATGGTTTGATGCCTGGTAGCAGTCATGTGAAACTGCTGTGCATTTGTGACTGTGGCCAGATACGATATCTCGCAGAGAGGCACCCACCAGCTCAGCACAACAGACTGACTCCTGCTTTTGCTTTGTGTCCAATCTGTATAAAGAGAGGGGGCTACAGCAAGCCAGCGTTTCATTCCAGAGCAAACTGCTCCTGACGCCAACGCTCATTCTTTAGTTTTGCAGGTGAGTCCGCCTCACAAAGAGAAGGGCTCCCTCACCTCATATCCCACATCATGGAAGCTGCTGTTTTGCTGCTCATGGCTACATGCTTCCGGGTGAATGGCGTCCGTGTATTGTTCACTTCCTGTTCCAATACACCAATGCTGTTCACAAGTGAGTCATAAAGTGATTGTGCCTGTCTGAATTTGAGTACATGATTACTACATAGTGGGTGATAATAAGTGTGTGAAATTTGTGGTATGATTAAATGCTTTGTATGGATCAAACTGTATGGGAGCGAATCCCCAGAAGTCCTCCTGCATTCCGCGGCATTCCCACAGTTTGTGACCAGTGGACACTACACTACGCCATAAGTTCACTGTCTGCCGAAACAAGATATTGTTTTCAAGATGAAATGTAAGTGGAAAAGGACACATAAACAATATTTAAAATTAACAGGAATGCTATGTTATCTTGTATTTTTAAAAATTATTCATAAATGGCATAAATTTTAAAATTATGAAGTAATTTTTTCACATTTTTGTGTAGCAAAGGTTATGCCTTGTCACGGGTAAATAACCGGGTTGAGAGATGGGTAAGATGGTGGCCATATAGTACTGTATGCCCAATTTTGCGCATAAGGTGATAATGCCACTCAGTGTACCTACTACAAGAACATTGAGTGCTAGGAATTAAACCAAATTCATTATGGTCAGATGAAGCATGGTTATTTGGATGTATCCATTAGTTCAATCCACTTAACCCCCATACAACTAGATTGAGTGCGATATATAAGCATTCCGTCCACTTCCTGTTCTGAGCCTGTGCGAAAATCTACTTCCGATTCACACCACTGCTATAGATTGTTCAGAGAGACACTCCATTCCCTCCCTGAGGTAAAGAAGTAGTAAATCACCTCTGCAATATCAGTTTCCCATTAATGTTGTGACCCCGACTCCCTTGTGCCATGAAAATCACATTCAGCCTCCAATGGACCAAAACTCAAAACAGTCTGATTAGTTCACACATACTCCCCCATCATATATTTTACAAGCAGTCATTCCCAAAGCTTGGTGCAGAATGGACGCAGGGCAGTCCCTACTGTTCTCTATATGCTGTTAATCTAACCTTTTCTGCCCTGTTTGTCTCCATTGTCTGAGGACGTAACATAAAGTCTCACCCTGACATCGTGCTTAGTGATTTCCGGACGACTCCCAGCGCTCTTGGGTTTTCACAGCTATCAACCAGATATCCCTGCTGCCCTGTCTGTAGTGAATCCACTTTCCTGAATATTATTGATAAATATTATTGGGTTTCTGAATATTATTAGCAAATTTTGTGGAAAACTGTGCCCTGAGTGGTGAATTTTTTGTACTGCTAGAGATGTAGGCCAATCCCTTTGTTTTCCAAAGTCTGCGACCTTCCTTCATGTCTGAGCTTGGGCGTTATTCAGTGAATGGTACGTGTGTCAGTCATTTTTTATCAAGAGTTTTGTGCTTGTTGCAACATATTACACATCTCATATGTTTTTGGGTTTGCCTTGAGTTAATCCGGTTGAGTGCAGTGCGCAATTCTAGTCTGACATGTTTTAGCGCAGTTGAGACACATTGGCGCTTCCTTCTGGATGCGTTGGTAATGCTATTTCGTAGCGTTTCCCATATTAGTTTGTTATATTAGTTTGTACTTTTGTACGGTCTATGTCTGTATTAGTAGTATTCTTCCTTTGTATGTAATTTATCGAACTGTACCAAGTAGTAATCCACTGTTTGTCCGTAGAGACTTTTAAATATGGCGTTGAGACGTTCAGTATGTGAAGTTCGGCTAGTTCCATTCTCCTTGAATTCTCTCTTTGCTGCATTGTTCACAGTGTGTTTTCAAAAGAACAATCCATACTCTTTGTTATTTACTTGGTAAGAAATGTGAATTTGAGGGGCTACTTTCATTTTTGACCAGTTGTGCATTCATTGATGTTGGTCTGCCTGCAGGTGCGAGATCAATCAATCAGCCATTCTGTAAGAGAATCTTATGAATTGAATTATTTCATAAATTAGCATTTCATGGAAAAGATTGATTAGTAACCGCATGAGACCAAAAAAAAACACAGAATCTACATGGCTGAAGATTTTGACACTAATTTTTATTTATAGGTAGTGAGCTTGTACAGGAGCCTCTAAGAAGCATGATTTTATCCATAGCTGCTGCATAACATCAGAGAACAATTCTACAACCTAAATGCAAGCAGCTTTTTTTTTTTTTTTTTTCACTTTTTATGTACATACATTGTTGAAACTAATTACAAAAGAATGGAATTTTGTTGATTGAAACGGACTGCTTCAAGATAAATATGCACTTCTCTAGTTTTAAAAATGCTTTGAACCATATTCCTAGCCCTTGTAGTGTTTGAGACACTAGCTTTTCTATTGTACTTGAAATAAACATGCTGAAATTGGCTCTTTTTATGTTTTTGAAAAACTGTTGTAGAATTTGAAGGGTTGGGGAATTCTTCATAATTTTTTTTTTCTAGAATATTTCGAGACCCTGTATTTGCTCCAAAGTGTCAGTTCCACCATATGTGCTTTTGCTCATCAACAAAAAAATCTCTGAATTTTGAATTTGAATTTTGATTCTTGATTTTTTGACATTTTGTCCATACAAGTTGATGAAAAGAAGTGTTAGTAACTGGAGTTTGATTAAAATGGACTATTTGGACCGAAATATGCAGTTCTCTAGTTTAAAATAAGCTTTGAACCACATCACTGGTGTTTATAATTTTTGATATACGGGGCTTTTTGTCACAGTTATCAAAAACAGGCAAAATTTCACCAATTTACCCATGGGCTGGAAGAGGCAGTTTCCTCCTCTTTTGAACCATTTTTCAGTGAAATGCTATTGCAGAGGAAAAATATTAGACTCTAGTCCAACTGAAAGGCAAAAGGTCACTGTGAGACTTACCTCTTAGGAAAATAGGGATGACAATCAATTATCCATGATTCATGCCTACTGAATTCCTACAAAAAATATTAATAGGCACGTTATTAAGTTGAAAAATTACAGATTACGTAACTTCAGAAGCTAGACTTTCACTAATAGCTGGCAAGATCATGAGAGGCTGATATGGCTGCATACGTCATGTTCTTCCAAGCTTGACAAGGAATAGTTGTAGGTCAGGTCAGAGGACACTGGGGTTCTAGTGGTTATATATTTGGACTGACCTGTGATACAGAATACTCTTTCAGCAGCTTGTAATTCTCAGGAGAAGTCCAGGATCATTACTCTTTACCATAACACTTCACCGTAACTCATGTACGGCTCAAAATTTTTACAAGCCTCATTTAACAATGCATGCTCTCAGATGAACCAGAATTTGTTACTGCCATTTTAGAAGAAATAACACCTTTGCAATACAACTCCAAGAAAATATATTCCCAAATTTTTTGACCATGTTAAAAACAGGGAAAATCAGCACGTAAATCAGGCCACGCTGTCCTCAGAGTAGAGAGCAGTGCTGGTCACCTGCTTGCATCTCACCCATGCAGTCCCGCAGCTGACCAGAAGAGGTCTCTTAAACAATTTCACTTCCCGAGTGAGTGACCATCTGCCGAACAGAGCAGAGTGCACACTAAAATATGTATGCACAAAGTTTATAAATAGATGGGGAGGATTCTTATGTGCTGCGGTGTGTTTTAAGATTAAGATTACAACCACTATTCCAAAAACAAGCTCCAACATGGACAAAGAATGGCTGTGCTATGTGCTGACATTTACTTGTTCTGCTTGCTCTGTAAGGTCCCCACTCTGACATGCAGTCCCTGTGGCTCCCATTCTCCACTATGGTCCCTCAATTTCCCATTCCCCTCTGTGGTCCCTATGGTCCTCATTCTCCTCTATGGTCCACTTTCTACTCCATCACTCCATTTCTGCTTTCTGGTCACAGTGGTTATCTTTCTCCTCACTGGTCACTGTTCTCTATTTTGGTCCCCATCCTTCTTTATACACTTCTTCATACAAGGTCTTCCACAAGAAAAAAGAATTATTCTGAATTCAGGCCCTCTTTGTCTACATTAGCTCCACAAAATGCCACGCAAAGACAAGATTCAACTGGCCTAGAGAGGTATCTCTGTCAGTCTCTGCATCCTACAAACAAACAGAGTGGCACAGATTTTTAGTATTGGGGAGAGAAATATACAGCACATAGCCCCATCACTGGAAGACTGAGTGTCGAGCTGCTTAATAGAGAAATAATATTTTTAGCGGATTTAATGGATCCAATGCTACCATTCCTTCTTCTATTCAGCCATTCTTTTGAAAAGCTCCTTCTAGCACTTTCAAAGGTAATACAATCTATATGGGCAATCTGCATGTAAAATGTATATTTATGTTAGGAAATAGAAAGTGAGTCCATTCATGACAGCAGTCGCCCAAAGGAAGCTGAACTAGGATTAAACAACTTTTCCTAACAATGCAATATCCTCTCTCAGCAGTTTCGGTGGTGACTCAACTGGTTACACACAGCAGATAAACACTATCTTACCTGACGGTGACTATAAATGGAAGTCAGGCTGATGCACTGAATTCGTAGTTAATAATGAAGCCTTTTTCTGAAAATTTCAGGTGGGCTGTGTGTATGTGTGTGTGTGTGTATTGTCACACAGCGTTCTGTTCCACCCATTAAACTATCCATAACGACATCACCATCTATCTCTCAGCTGGTGAAAACAAGGCAATTTATCAACCATACAGAAAAAAATGTTGCAGGAGCAAAAAAATACTCAACCAGCTCAATCAGAGAGCAGACGCATCTCTACTCTTTATAACATCTTTGTTCCTCAGATATTCCCCCTAGCACTTCCTCGCCACACTTACTTGTAGTCACATGATACTGTACTGAGGTACAGTTCCCACTCAAAAGATAGTCATTTACAAAACATATGATCAAGGATAACTGTTTCCCACATGGCACCAGAAATAAAAATAAAACAGGTGCAAAATATTGAGAAAAAATTTTGCACAAATTATTCGTGGGAATGTGAGGCAGTGTGCCATTAAGTAAACTTACAGTGTTAGTGTTAAATACTGCAGTACAAGTAAATGATGCATGAAGAAACACTAATTGCAAAGAAGAAAACACTTAGGAGTAAAGCATGGTTTCCAGTCTTCATCATCCACTAGGGCGACATACAACAAGCCTGATTTTGCATTTACAGCAATCCTAAATGGCACGGGAAAAATTCCCACAAATGAAGTCACTCAACCTCTGATGTGTGGAAGCACAGCCAAATATACTCTTATGGGAAAGCCCATTCCTGCAACACTCTGAGGCATGTGCAATGAAAAGGGGAGCTATAGAAACCCCAAGACATTACCCAAAGGCCAAGAGCAAATGCCACGGAACTTAAACGTCATGCCTAAATCTGCTACTGCTACAGGTCCAATTCACCAAATTTTGACCCCATCATCAGAGAGAAAAAGAGTCTCATGTTAATGAATTAGATTTGAAAATGATAATGAGTATTTAATGCTCAGGGTGTGAACAGATGCTCCAGTGCTGAGGGGATGGAGAACTCTGAAGATGTGAGCTGGGACATAATTTTGATGGGCACTTCTGAAGATGGCTTCATTACAGGAGCCAGGCCAGGAGACCATCAAACCACCTGGCCCAGGGGCAACAAAATGATATCAAAACTAACAGCATTGATTTGCAGTCTCCGTATCCCCTTCTGACTCTGATAGGCCAGTGGTACTCAGACTTTGCTCTGGGGTAAAACTGTGCAGAGGCGGTCCGTCTCTGCGGTCCGTCCGTAACAAAGGCCTTCAGAAACCTCACTTTTCCATATGTAATAACCTAAACCTCTCACAGTTTACTTTTCCCGTTGCTCAGACTAATTGCGTGAATGAAATTGTAATAGGTTACATTGCACCACAAAATTATTTGGCATTTTCTTCCACACATAATTGGAAACTTAAAATATCAATATGTCTTTATAAATTCTGCGATCATGTAGCTCGTGAAACGGATCAGATTTGCGTAAATTGGTTTGCGAGGAACATTAAGCAATATGCCCCAAGAATCCATTCTATATTCTGAATGCAGTCACGGTTAAAGGGAGTTGTTAGGCACGATGCAGAGCTGAGTGACTATTGTAAGGATAGTGAAAATAAATGCTGCAAAGTCAGTTTTCGATTTTTTGCATTTATATTGCCATCCTTCCAATACCATGTCAATTATATAGGCAATAGGATTCACTTTTTCATTATCATTTCTTATTATAGGTCATGCATTGGTCTTGGTTGTTCAGTCGATAATGGTTGTTCAGTCGATAAATTGTTTGATTTTAATCAGGCAAACTTAAACGGAAACAGCTTGAGGGCAATCGAGTAGTAAAGCCTGCGGTTACTGAAGGTCATCAGAACACCTGACGCCATGCCACTGAAACTATGTATGCTGGTTTTTGTTCTAACCCCAGTTTCGCATGTTAGAAATTGCTAAGCACACCTCTTAGAGTTCCATATTTATGTTGCACTATATCGCAAATGACTTTTTTGCATGAAAAGTGGGGGAAATTGTAACAAATTTAAATACAGTAAATAATCAATTGGCTTGTCACTGGTAAAACTGAGGACACATGGTCACTAAAAATAACCATTTATTTGTTAGCAAAGAATTCAAAGACAAAGCCAATGATAATGACACAAACTGGTTTCATGTTCAGTTTTTAGAGAAAAGAACTTGAAACACTAGTGTTCAGAGACATCATTTGAAATTCAGTGATTCACCACAGTCTTGAATTTAATCAATTAAAAGTGGTGTCATGTTTGTTGATGTAACACGAAAAGTATCTTAATAAATGAAATATGAATATTGGGATTTTATTTTCAATTGAATGCATAGCCATTTTTGTCATACCATGGGTAAGAAGGGTAAATAATCCTCCAAAACATGAAAAGCAACTGAAGACCACGAAGGAAAAACGATCAGTCCAAATTTTGCATTTTTATATATTTTATATTTTATAATAATATTTATTATAATATATTATTCATTATATATTTTATATTTTTGCATATTTTTTCAGTGCTTGGTTTCTAAGATTTTGACATTTGAATTAATCATTTCTCCACAACGTGAAAATGTGACTGATCATTTTTCCATTGTGGTCTTCAACTACTTAAGAAATATTAACACCTTGATAAATTTCTATAATTCCAATTGTGGCTGGGACAAAAACCAGTTTACGTCCGCCAGGACTGAGTTTGAGAACCACTGTGAAAGGCCACATAGTCTAAACCTCTCTCTCCCCCTTAGAATGCAATCAAACTAATACTCAAATACTGTACTTAGATAATATTAAATTTTTATTTGTAAAAAGAGATACATTATCAAAGTTTTTAAATACTTCACTCATGTTGTGTTTCATATTCCAGCGAATTCTATAAGCATCTTTATACCTCTGCCAGGGGTAATATGTTTTCAATGGTGTTTGTTTGTTTGTTTGTTCATTTGTCAGTCAACAGGATATCTCAGAAAGTTATGGATGGATGTCAACAAAACTTTAGATACTGTAAGGAAGAAGTGATTACATTTTGGTGAAACGACAACTCATATTCTTGTTCCAGGATCTAAAAGGATTTCTATGCACATAAAAGCAGTCAAGACTTGTTTAACACTCATGTTCAATGATAATTCCTCCACCAACAAATTTCTAAATGGTGTAGATAATGTGCTATCCAAGTGCTTTCTACTTGTAGTTAACTCAGGTAAATACCCACAAATGGCATAATGCAAGATTTGATGGTAAAGAGTCAACAATATCTGTTATTTCACCTGCTAAAGGCCCAATTTTTGGACCAAAATGTTTGTATTCGGTGCAAAAAAGGTAAACTTATTATATTAATTTTCAAAAAAAGGATATAAAATCAATCTAGATGCTAGTTAGACAGAAAAAAAAGAAAGCATACCGCATCATTGGGAGCATCCAGAGTAGTGCTCTGGGTAAATCTTCAGAACCATATGACAGAAAAAAAGAAAATTGCATGAATCTGCTTTGCAGCTATTACAGCATATGATGAATCCAAGATTTTGTTACTTTTCTGTAAAATAAATAAATAAATGTTAAATTTTTCCTTCTCTGGCTGCCTGCAATTTGTTAGTGTATGAAAACTTTCGACCCGTAGTAAAGCTTCTAGTAACTAAGTCTTACTTTGTGTGCTATCACTGCTGTTACTCTCCCACCTGCCCTGTGTTCTGTAGGGGTGCCATAAGGGCAAGCTGGGGCATTTCTAAGGGCCCTGAAACTGTCCAATAAACAGAACATAGGATTTTCTATGAAGTTTCCATGGGGACAAAAATTTCTGGTGGCAACCCAGTCTGACTTAATTTGGCTTATTTTTTAAATAATTTGTTCATTTTTTCTTACCCAGCTATTGACTGGACCCGAAAAATAGTACATAGGAAAAGAAATTTATCATGCCAATCTGGATACTTTTTGTTTCCAATAGTGAACATCAGTATGGTACCACTACAGACCAAATTCACAGTATTACTAAGACAAAGAAAGAGCTTTGTACTTAAGCTAATATTTAAAACGCGAAACATCAGAGCGAACAGCACACAGTACAAAGCAACTAATAAAATATGTATGCATTTTATACTAATGTTGCTTGAAGGGTCCTGCATCATGGGAGAATGAAATTACTCCCATGGGTAACATAAGTGCTACAGCTAGGTTCACTTTGAGGTCTGCAAATTAAATTACTGTTCACTGTGCTGGATATTGCAAAGTAGCCCCATGCAGTCAGACACACAATTCAGAGAAAAGGGGTAAAGGAAGGATTAGAGTAACTGTTGTCCATCCTTAGACAAGAAGGACCATCTCCTCAGACAGCGGCCTCATTGCTCTCCCACCCTCACGCCTAATATTTCATATCGTTCTTTGCTGCTGCAGTTTGAGTGAGGAATCTTTTGACGGTTTCAAGGTTTTCTTCTTTCTGGAATAAAATATTTGTGATTTCAGGATTCGTATTTTGGTTTTTGTTCTGCCAACAGTATCAAATTTATGCTAAGATTGCTCACGCTTATGTTATTGCTTGCTTACATCTGGTGATTGTTTTCTCCTTCATTATACACTTCTCTGGGTGATAGTCATATAGATTGTCTGCTAAATGAGTGTGGTATGTTTTACGTTAAACTCACAGTCATTAACACACATCTTGATGGCCAACCTAAACACATGTGCTAACAGAAATCAGGTCCTCCATGGGGTTGCATACGAGCAAACCTTGTACATAGTTCTCGGATTGGACATTCCAGATTTGAGTGGGATTGGAAATGCCAAATTTATTAAAAAAAAACAAGTGGTGCCAGGCACAACAAATCCCGCCCCTCGCACATACTTTCACCTACTTTTCCTAAATTCAATAGGCATCTATTCTGGGTCAGTGGCAATCCCTAAACCCAATTTGGGTTGAATCTGGCCATTAGTTTTGCTGCTAAAGTGTTAACAAACAAATAAACAAAGAATCAAACACACAAACAAACCGAACCAAAAACAATACCCCTTGCCCTCCCCCTTCGGGCCGGGCAGGGTAATTAAAAAAAAAGAAAGAAATCAGGTCCTCCACTCGGAATCTGGGCCTTAAATGTCCCTACTAAATTAGCCTATCTAATTGCAGCTATTCATTTGTAGCACCGTCCCAGAGGACTTTCGTCAGTATCGGCTAAAGATCAATTGCTCTCCACAGCCTGGCTCTACTGACAAATGTTACGACTTTACGCTGGCGCAAACTGCGATGCGGCGATAAAAATGAGAAGCAAGCGGAGATGACGGAATAGCGGGTCAGGACAAGCGTGTGAAGATTATTCCCCAGCTTTTAACCCTTCAAGTGGGAATTTCTATCAGTAGGAAATCATTTGCACACACCCACACACACTCCAACATGGAAGTGCATATGCAGGCAGAAGGGCATTGGAGTGGTTTTGAGAGTAGGGGAATAGTACAGTGCTTGAGGAGTCTGCAGAGGAATTTATAGTTTTCCAGGAATTGTTTTGTACTTTAACTGCTAGCTTTGAAAAAGTGCAGGGGACAGAACTATATTTTTTGTTGGTGGCGGGATTGTGCAACCCCAAACACCTTCCCACGAGACAGCTACGTCCCAGTGCAAAAACAAGATAATGCACAGGCACAAAGACACATGCACGCGCACACAAACACAGACATGGACACACAACACGTACAAACACATTTGCAAAATAATATACACAGTCAGAGACAAACCAAGCGCTTAGTTTTACTTGGACCCCCCATCATTATACAACATTCTCTCTAAGCTAAATGCCAGAAAACCTGCCGCTGGCACAGAGCTGGATTCCATCAAATGAGTTCTGACAGTCCCAGGGCCCAGAGCCCAAAGAAACACTGCATACCATTACGGGAGAGGGGAAAACCGTGGGACCAAATGAGTGAAAATTTGGATCGTTTGGTAATGTCCTCCACAGCACGCCATGACTTCCTCTCTGATGAGGCTTCCGATAGTCACCCACAGTAAATGTGGAGATATGGGATTGTCCTACAAGGACTGCACATCACTCACAACACAGGGGTTTTGCTCTTTCTCTCTGGTTTACACGCTGGCGGGACCGTCTGCTCCCTGATGGTTCACTTTAATCAGCATTAAGTGCAAGATCCTACAGTCAAGATGATTTTCCAAGCTGCAGCAGTTAGCAAAAAAAAAAAAAAACAATCTAGCAAAATTCTATTGTACACCTAATGTGCGCTATGGTCGCTGCTGAAGCACTGTGGGTAAGCAGGTTTTTGTGCATTTCTCTAGGGCAAGCAACAGGACCTGGACAGTGATCTGTACAGCCATGGAGGTGCGTAGCCACTTTATAAGCACAAATAGCCAGTCCTCACCTCATGTTTACTCAATGACCAAGAGTTACTGCAGAAAGAGCAACCCGTCTGGAACAATCCTGACCTTGTGTACCAAGGAACTCAAAGATGCTGAGGATGTTAGCTGGGGAGGAACGAAGCAGAAATTTGTTTGGAAAGCAACGGCGGTTTTAATTAAGCAATTCAGGATGGAATGGCTGCTGCACACAGGAGCTTTTAGTAGGATGTCTTCCTTTCGCATGGAGCAAAAACAATGGATGTGTAAGCCACGCTGCAACAATCATTGGCGTAAAAGCGTCAAGAGGGCAATCACTCACACTCCCATGTAGAACACTAATCTACATGCCTGTCCCTCCCCTTTAAAATGGGAGTGCTTGCTCTCAAGCAATGGTGCTGATGGCCAGTCATTATAAGCATCTAAATTCTACCTTTGCTCTAGTGCAGAGCCTTTAACAATAGAAGAGATTATCAGAACAATATTTTGTTTCAGCAACATTTTGGACCAGTGGGCCAATCTAATTTCAGCATGGCATATTGCGCAGCAACTGGACCCAGGGAAGATGTTATCATTAGAAGGCTTATCTATCAAGCATTCATTCTGAAGCGAGGCAGACCACAAAACCTTCAGGGAAAAAAAGAAAAGAGTCATAAGAAAGCAGCTCATGAAAGTGATCTGAAACCATGATGACAATCAGATTTTATTGTAAATACAGATTTAGTGACGACAGCTTGAGTCAGGTCAGTGGTGTCGCAAAGTGCTCCGGGTAATGGCTGTGACTGTGGGACCTGCACTGCCTCACTGCAGTGGAGGGGTATTTTGGTTAGATTTAATGCTAATGTTAGGCCGGGCAAACTGAAAATATGCCTTCGTCCAGACTGTGGGAACAGTCAAACAATATCAGAGTAAATGCCGGGCCAGTAATCTCATGGAAGGGGCCCTCCCTCTTTACAGAAATACCAGAAATGACACACCACACTTACATATGCATTGATATAAATAAACTATAAATAAATAGAGGTATGAATAAACTGTCAGAAAACTATCCTCTTTCCAACCAAATAAGAGCGAGGATATGCCCACATTTTCTCAAGCAGACAGATATTTAAGAGAACATAAACACTTCCTTCTTTCAAAAAAATTCTAAGCTCTAAATTCATCAAAATAACCACCATTTTCAATGATAATTGTGGAAGATGCTCAGCAACAACCGTCATATAATTCTGAGAGCTCAAGCCAGCACAGCTGTAGAAGTTCTCACAGGCTTGCTGAGGTTCGCTTCTCTTCTACCAGTTTGTCCAGTAAGGTTCTAAATAAGCCTGATCTTAATGTGCTTGGAAAATAGAAAGAATTTGCTCATCTATTTATTTACCCAAGTATGGGTTCTTTAATAATTCTGAAATTCTGAACCATTCTCGGAACTAAATTTTTCTTTTTAAACTTCTGGTCAATTAATTCTTAACCTCTGCCATCTGAAGTTATTTGCAGGAGTTCAACCACTTAGTTTTCACAAAAAATAATTCTTTAAAATGACAAAAGTGTGTCCAAATATTGTACTGGTACTGTAAGGGTAGATCATGTAACAAGAACACTTGGGACCAATAATGTGTGGGCAATCTTGGTCCTGGCAGAAAAATGATAATGTTGGTATCACTGCCCACCACAAATGCAGAACCTGTGTTGAACAGCTGTAGCGGCAAAAACATCTTTTTATACACCGGGTAGTGATGGTTTGTCTCCACGCTAGGCTCTACTTGAGGGCCAACAGAGGAATCAGAATATTTTTTTCCTATTATTTCTTTTTTATTCACCATTGCATCAATCATTGAGGCAGCAAGAAAGGAATGGATGAACAACTTAGAAAATGATTGCCTACACGTTAACTTAAGACCAGGTTTGTCGCCATGGATGAACCTGCCAATGTCACATGGGGTGTAATTGCAAATCCGTCCCCTAATAGATCTGCAGTGAGTCAATGACTCACTACCAACCTTTGTGCGAGTGTGATCTGCTGATTACCATCTCTAAATTACATATGGAGCACAACACAGCAATAAAAAAATAAAACCGTAATGGAAGTGTGAGAAACAGGCTTGGCTGGAAATAAACTTCGGTTTTGAAAATTACTGGCTAACTCTAATTTTTTAGGCAGTGCGATTTTTAAAGCAGTTGGCTACCTCCACAAACAGATGGCACCAGAACTAACCATCCGCGAATTGTGTGCTGTATATACCACCTTCCAGCCTGCAAATTGAAAATAAAAAAATAAATCAAAGTGTGCGGTGACAATGGCAATCTGGTGTCACAATAAAGAATTACAAGACCGCAGGACCACAGTCACACGAACATAAAGCCCCCTGGTGGAAGACACCATGATGAAAACTATGATCTCACACCTACTCACAACAAGCCAAACAGGTAGTCCAGCAGATGGCAAACAGATGGGGATAATCTGTGAGGAATAATCCCACTGTATATTTACCAAGACACACTGCAGAATGTGTACATATGGCCAATCGCTTTCGCAGGATTTCACAACAGCTTTTCTTTTATGGTTGCGGATGCTCATTCAGCATTCAGCGCCATTTCTTGTTCACTTGTGGTGCGTAAACCTCCAACGGAAGCAGATGCGCTCCAGCAGCAGGCCAGTGAATTCAGCAATTATCAGCTTTTGATGCTAACTGTCGTGATTATCACGGCTACTTGTTATCTTTTACCTAACCGATTGTTTATGCGCTATAAAGAGAAGGGCAACTCATCTACAAGGAGACTCAGACCACCAGTGGTGCAGACTACGGTGGCTGTAGTGAAAATGAGAACTGCACCATTTTCTGTCGCACAAAAAAGAATGCTAGCAGACTGAGAGATGACCTCTTCCAAGCCTGCAGCCAAACCCTGCTGCACATAGAGTCTGTCTCAGTACCTCAATCGTTTTCTGGCAGATGGGTGAGAATGCCACGGAAACAGAGCACGGTCAACTGGGAAACGAGCCGGGGAGCTGTGTAAATATCTGGAAATGGATATAGACGATGTCACTTTTTTCTCATCTCCAACCAGACCGATCAGCCGGCTAGCCACACAGAACAGCTTGAGTACAGTGTTCACACAGTGACCTAAATAAAGAAATCCAATACAAGGAGTGTATTAAACCATTTAGCATGATGCAAAATTTTGGCAGCTGGCAGATATAGCAAGAAAATAAAATTGGCAGCTGGCAGATAGCTATAGCAAGAAAATAAAATTGGCAGGTGGCAGATATAGCAAGAAAATCAATAGGATAGTATGGTAAAGACATAGGTGGATAGAAATCCCTGTGCCTAATGAACACAAAGCTTTTACAAGCAAATAGAAGGTTATTTGACAATATATTAATCCATACTATTGCATGCCACCCTTATGCTTGCAATTAAATGGCAAATGTCCACATTCATGGGGGGGGGGGGGGGGGAATATCTCTCTCATAAGGCTATGCAACCTCACACTCATTGGCTGACATCATTTTGTACAATTTTGAATAAGTATTAGGAATCTCTATCTGTCTCCCGGCTAATAAACAAAAGGCATTTTTTTTCCCCTCGGAATGGAAATATCAAACCAGAATCAGCCTCCTCTAAAACTTAGAATTGGTAATCTGGGATCAGGTTTACCCGGTTCATATCGTAACTCATTATGGGCTGAAAGCCTAAACTGATCCAAGATCTGCATGCATACTCAGTGCTAATTTAGGCCCTGCCTCTGAAGAGCTGCATCTCTGTCCACTTAACAAAATTAAATAAGGTACTTGATCAGAGCCCTGGTCACTGATGTCACTGGTCTGGTGCACTCTCAGTGGCTGCAACACCAGCTAGCATGGCCCGGTGGATGACGGGGGAACATAAGGACGCTGGGACGTGACAGAGGAAATAAAACCACATGGGAACAGACAAGATCAAGGAAGGGTGCTTTATACGATGCTGTTGGACTGTGAATAGAGCATTCAGTAAATTATACAGATAAATCGCCAGGGATGGGCTGTGATTGCAAAGGCTATGATTTGGCTAAATACACGCTAAAGTTGATAGCTTTACATAACAAGAACACTGCCACCGACCATCTCATTCAGTGCAGTTTCCCTACTTGACACAGAGCTTGACAATAGTTTATACAAAGGGATATCACAGTGTATGGGTGCACATGGTTGAATCAACCACTGCATAAAATGGCATTACTTACAAACACAGCACATCTCATTTGTTTGTTTTCAATCTTTCACGGTCGGATTCTTCCAATTCCACATAAATTCCTCCAGTCTATTTCATCGTGCACAGTGCACTAAAACTGCACTTCATCTGCATGTGAGCTGCTTTGATAAAATAAAAATGAATTCACTCAATGCATAACCACAATACATTATAAGAACACACAGTGGCCTCTTTATTGGGCAAACCTGCACAGCTGTATTAGGCAAACTTAGCAGTCTGAAAAATGGGTCCATTTGGAACGATAATTTAATGGTTGGCATGACAATCATTTTTGAATTTTACATCTTCAAGTAATAAAGCATATGATTTACAACTCAAGTAGCAAATATTATTACGAATTTTCAAATTCTAAAGGGGATGTTGACAGTTTAACTGGTGGCATTTCTAGCAGGGAAGAGTTCGGACTGGGTCGATATTTACCCGGAGAAACTGAGGCCAATTTTGAAGCAAGGTGAGTGTTGCTGAAAATGGCGGTAACGCGTAAATTCAATGAAGCAAAAATTTTTTCTTTTCCAGTTTCATTTTCATTTCTTGTCTTACGTGACAAATTAATACAAATTGACACAGGCAATACATAACCATTGATAAAACTAAATTTATTGAATAAATCAATATTGTCCCTTTATAGGCTTCAAGATGATGGATCACAATCAGGAAATGATTAAAAAATTGATGACAAATATGTATTTTGCCATAACAAGTCAAAGAATGCTACTTTTTGAGAGGGAACCAAAGGGTTAATTCAAATACCGTAAATAATCTGCCAAACGTGGCAGCAAGTTAGTGCATGAAAGCATGCAGATATGGTACAGAGGTTCAGCTGTTTTTGAGATCACTTTTAGCAAACTCGTATATGTTTTAGCTTATGTGGTTAGCCTCGCTGGAATCATTGTTAGATTATTGTGCATCTGCAGTAGGTTAATTAACGCTACAAATGTGTATTTTTGGTTAGATAGCAGAGTATTTCTTGTTTTGGCAGATACAATTTTTCATTAAATTGCCGGTGTGTTTGGCTGTTAGGTGTCATAGCACTCATGAAAAAGCTGACACTTTGGGTTCTCAATGAGAGCTTTTTTAAATTTTATTTTACCTCTTGCGTTTGAAGAGCTATTGGGCATTTGATGTCGCCTTTTAAGGGAAAGTGGTGGATTCCATGTGTGATTCAATTCAGAAGTTTAAGTATTTATTATTCATGGAAATCACATTGAAAACCGTAGTCACACTAGAGGCGGAATGAGCCGGAATGCCGTTGGAATGAAAATTCTTTGAATATTCCTGGATATTCGAAGTGCGTTCTAAAAATTCTGACTGCGTTTTGAGTGCATTCCAAGTATTCGGGCCCATTCTTATGGCCGGCCCGAATGTTTTGCTCATGCTCAAAACTTTCCAGGAGCATTCGAAGTGGAGAAATATCGAACGGCATCCGAAGTGTGTTCTAACAGCGCTCAGACTGCATTATAAATATTCTTACGGCATTCCAACAGCATTCAAAACATTCTGATTGCATTCGAGGGAGAATCGAAACGGCAAGCCACGTCAAATCCTGCCAGAATGCACCTCTAATGACCCAGAGTGCACCTCGAATGCATTTCGATTGTTGCAGGAATCTATTTCGATATTAAAACAATTTAGCTGGAATGTGCTTCGAATGCCGTTGGAATCTTTTGATTGCCGCTGGAATCAGTGGCGGCTGGTGAACTGGCTTAAAAATAATGATTGGTTATGACCTGTTTTCAATCATTCATTTAAATTACCATTACAGAAACTCCAAAAACTCTCAACAGGTGTGACCAGTTTTCATTAATAACGCATACCTGTTAAATCTCACGCATTCGGCGTCAGTTTTAGTGGCATATTTACGTTCCCCTGCTGTAGTCAGCAATTACTGAATCAACGCATATGGGACACTCGCGTTACATTCTAAGTACATTCTGAGTATTCGAGCTGCATTCTGTTTGAATTCTTGGACGTTCCAACCATATTCGGCAGCCATTCCGGGAGCGTTCTGACTGCATTCTAGGTGAATTCGTACAGCATTCGAGACACCTTCCAACCAGACTTCGGGTGGAGTTCAGGCAGCAATTGAACCACACTCGTACGGCATTCGAAGTATATTCTAAATATTCTGACTGTGTTTCAACTACATTCAAGCTACATTCGAGAGCTAATACATTCAGAATGTGCAAGAATCATTTGTGGCGGGTTTGAAATGCATTCTAAGTATTTGAACGGCATTCTTTCAAAGCTGTAAGAATTTTAGTCAATTTGAAATTCCCGCTGGAATTTTGCACAAATTCTTCATTCCGGCTGGTTCTGCTTGATTCTTGCTAATTTTGAATAAGTGTGACGGGGGCTTTAAGGGAAAGTGGCAGATTCCATGTGTGCTTTCTCTGAAGTGAACAGCAAACGAAAGAACTGCCCCTTAGGTGTCACAAAAGATGTTTTTGGTAATTTTAAGACAAATCTGAACTGAATTATAAATACTTAAACTTCCAGATTGGATCAAAGGTTGTCTTTCACTTTAAGTGCCACAGCCTGCCGAAGTGTTGTTGCTGACCATGCTAATTAATTTCCACAGTCAACTCCTCTTCTCAGGGGTACTTCCAGGAGAATAACAAGCCATGTCAATCACACATCAACTTAAACTGCTCCATGAACTTGACAATCTGTGCAGTCTACTCCACTGGCCTCCACAGTCACCAGATCTCAGTCCAGTTGAGGCATTTTGGATGTGATGGAACAGGAGATTTGCAATGTGAATGTTTAACCTACAAATTTGCTGCAACTGCAAGATGCTATGACGTCAACATGGACCAAAATCTCGGAGGAATGTTTCCAGCAGCCAAAAAAATTCAGGCTGTTCAGGGGCAAAGAGGGGCCGTGTCCAGTATTACAAAGGTGTATCTAATAAAGTAGCTGGTGAGAATAAATATATCGTTAGCCTCATAGCATAATTGCCTAAGTAATTTTTTGGCTTACTGTTGCAATATCAAAAAAAAAAGCACCAATGTGTTTGCTAAAAATTGTGTTTTTTCTTGTTTTCCGAAAACGTTCAAATGACTTAGGCAACTATGCTATTAGGCTAACGATATATAGAAAATTACTCTCTTAATTTATAAAGTCTGGCAGATTGGCTGATGCCCCAGTAGCAATCACAGGGTACCACTGTCCAGTGGGCCTGTGCTGGTTTTGAATGGTAGTCAAAATTGTTGTCCTGCCGTCACCACGTATGCAGTAGCCTATGGGCCTACTGTGCCCGTGCTGTCACCCAGGCGACACCGCCCACGCACTCCCGCTCACACTCGCCCTGAAGGGATGAGCGCAAAAAAGCACAAGGCGCCATGGTAGAAAAAGTTACATGGCTGATTTTTTTTTTTTTTTGGAACAAAAGCTCATGGATTCTGAGAATGTTCATACAATTTTAAAGACGTCATAAATTTGCAGCAGGCTTGCAGTATGACCCTCTGTGGAATTACATATATGCACACCCACACAGGCACATGCTACTATATTCAATATATGCAAACGCACAAAATCTACAGCATGCATGGATCACAATGAGCAACACATCCAAAAAATAAATAAATAAATAAATTCACATGTCGAAAAATTTACATCCGATGTTTAACATCTGCAATTGACTGCATGGTTTTTCTGAAAGGCACTGAATTGCCTGATAGCCCTGCCGAAAAATCAAGCAAGATCAATGTTCATACAATTTTAAAGACGTCATAAATTTGCAGCAGGCTTACAGTATGACCCTCTGTGGAATTACATATATGCACACCCACACAGGCACATGCTACTATATTCAATATATGCAAACGCACAAAATCAACAGCATGCATGGATCACAATGAGCAACACATCAAAAAAATAAATAAATAAATAAATTCACATGTCGAAAAATTTACATCCGATGTTTAACATCTGCTATTGACTGCATGGTTTTTCTGAAAGGCACTGAATTGCCTGATAGCCCTGCCGAAAAATCAAGCAAGATCAAGCTTCAAACCTAAGCTGTTCTTTATCTGCTTATATTGGTTTCAGTGCTGATCAGCTGGCATACCAATTTTGTCTAACTGGTTGCGAGGGGAGCAGACAGGTTGGTAGTGTTGGTAACTGGTCAGTTGGTGGCACACCAGTATCCCCATGCAGGTGTACCCAGTCAGGTGGTTTCGAACCAGCACAGCCATGCTGGTGTAACAGGTCAGATGGTTGCAGACCAGCATACCCATGTTGGTGAACCAATTCTGGTCTTAAATGAAAGATCCGGTGGTGATGAACAATAGTACTTACACTTACAAGCATTTTTTGGTTATTGTTGCTGACAGATGTGACAGGCATTGTAAAAGAAGATTAGACTCCAATCAAAATTTGTTTTACAGTGAAATACGAATTCCAATATTGCAAGCAAATGTGCAATGGCATTGACATGGAATAACCACTTGGTGTTATGATCTGTGATTTTCTGCCTGTTCTGGTTTTTATTTTTTTCCACTTGGTTATTTAGTTTATGCTTTCGGTTTCATCTGCCAGTTTATGCACATTGTCTTTCCCCTGTGATGTCTTGCGTTTCTATGTTCTTTGCTAGTGCATGCCCCTGTCTGCAAGCTGTCACATTTCGGGTGATTTTGGAAGTTTCTGGTGTTTCACAAGTTCCATCATGCCTCATTTACTTCCTTCAACACTGATTACTAATTAAGTACTAATCACACTAACACTGTATGTTTTGTCTAGTTTATCTACTAACCGTTACTAATATACTAATCCTGTAAATAACTAACATACCAACCTGCACTATTTGGGTATAATTATTACTGCACTAACTACTAACATTAATTGAATCTCTTGCTTTCCACACCAATCTGTAACTCCGCCCTCTCTTTGCTATCCTGGTCCTTGCCTGAGTTTCTGCAGAAACCTTGCAACTACCTCTTCTAATCTGTTTCTTCCATCTCTCCCTACTTAGGCACTCCTTGAATGGAGCCGTTGTTGTTTAAGGATGTCGCATGAAAACTAGTCTTTGTCATTGTTTCTGATTTTGTATTGTTTAATTACCTCTCGTGTTTTCCCCTCTCAGTTAATGTTTAGATTATTCCTCACACCTGTTGCCCCGCCTAGCTTTTTACCTCCCCTGTGTATATATATATATATATATATATATATATATATATAGTCCCTCACTTCTGCTTAGCTTTGTCAGACTGTTGATCAACTTTTCTCTGCGCCGAGCCCCGTGTACACCGGTGATCTGTTTGTGAGTGTGTGACATCCTTTTGCCCCATTCCAATTTCTGTCTGTGCCTGCCTGGATTTGTTTGCTCTCTGATTACGACCCATTTTCTGCCCAACCTTGATTTCTGTGTTTTACTGCCCTGGTTTTTGAATTCGGATTTCGGACACTCTACTCTGCTACTGCCTAACGATTTGGTACCGTCACCTGTGCTTTTTGGTTTTAAACCCCTGCCTGTCTTTAGACTCCGTTTTTTGGATTCCCCTTCTGTACCGTCACTGTGTTTACCTGGCTTTGGACTGGTACCAAATAAAGACCACGATTTTTGCACTTTGGACTATTTGCAGTTGGTTCCTTTCACCAGACATAACACTTGAACTCTGACACTTAAAACCAAAAACTAGTTTCTCTAAGCCGATGAATTTTAGCAGGTGCTGGTCTCACCAAGGAGCTGGTTGGCTGGTTAGAACCTGAGCTGTTGGCTGGAGAGAGCAGGAGCTGGGTGCCGGTACTAACTGAAGCTCAAAGCTGGTAGACATAGGAACTGAGCGATGGTGAAAGCAGCTGGTAGCTGTTAAGAATCTAAGCTGGGAGCTGGTAAGTATAGAAGCTGGTAGCTGGTGTCACCAGAAGATGCTGGTAGTTGACTAAATAAGAAAAGGTTTAGATTTGAATGAATTTGCTGAGGGCTCATACTGAATACATCTAGCCTCATGTAGTGTCATATACAGTACAGTATGAAGTCTACACAGCATGGAACCTGCTTTTGTATTAGAGGAAACTTTTGATCTCAACTGAAGCTGGAAAAAGAAATACACTGACAAACCAAGGACATAGCTGAGTGAAATCACTGCCATTGCCAACTGCCCTTGAGCAAAAGAAGCATAGTGACCTCCCAATACCACCGGAAAAGAGCCACTTCCCTTCAACTCTTACGCTCAATAAAATCTGAACTTCTTTAACCCTCACTTACGCCCGTAAGCCTTATAAAGACTTAATGCCAATCGCCTGAATAGCAGCTATTTGTCCAGTTTTTACCAGCCAATTATGTGGATTCAGAGCTACAACATCTTGTTAAACTGAAAATTCAAAGTGCTTGAATAGCTGAGGTTGCGCTGAACAAGAGCATTTGCCAAATCATGTAAATGCAAATGTGAAAAAAGCTAGCATTTCTTTTAGTTTTTAGCATCTTCTGTTTTATTTGAATACCACAACTGAAATCATATTTTATTCACAGATCCAGAAAATGATCCTTCTCCTCGCTTCTAATGTGTTGCAACACCTGTGAAAATGAAATAAAACATGATCAGTAAAAGTACCGCCATGGAACGATTTCACTGCACTCTCGAGCAATTTATGGCTAATACCTCTCCAAGGTAAAGCAGCCACACACACTCCATATTACCAGTAATATATACTTTCATTAGGCACTACTAAGAAGACCAGTCAGTGTGTAACTACAAGAGATAAATCATATTAAAGTCCAGGAAACATATTTAATGATTGATATATCTCCAAGGTAGGCGCCATTTCACCAATGATTCATTGGGTTCATTATAATACATTATATCGTCCATGGGGTAAGAGTGTCTCCTCTGTGGCAATACATTCTCAAGTCCTCTGAATACCGCATCCCAATGAGCCCAAGCATTACAGAACTGAGCCTTTGGGCCTTAAATGAAAAATCTGAAGTAAATCATTTTTACATTGAGGGAACTGTATAAAAAACTCAAAGGGAATTATGTCCTCTGTAACTCACTCTTGTTTCTCCCACTCGCTTTTTCTTTCTGAACTGAACTGAAAAGTACAGAGAAGATCTGCGACACGCACATGTACAGTATCATTTCTGTTACATGTTCCGCTCATATTAAAAGTTTGCACCCAGACATCCGTGTCTGCGATAGAAAAAGAGTTAGAGTGAGACAGGGAGACAGGGAGGAGAGAAGGCAAAAAACTGATAGGAATGAGTTTGTTGAAACGAATGAGAGATGACACCATGAGTAGGCTTGGGAGAGTTCATGGTTTTCTCAGGGAAAAACAAAGAGGAGAAGGAAGCAGAAGTGAGAGAAAGCTACAAAGTGAAAAGAGAGGAAAAGAAGGAGGGAATATGAGAGAGGGAGTGTGAGAGATCTGGGAGCTCGCAAAGACTGTGGAGATGGAAGGGAGTGCGTGTGTTTCTCAGGACATTCATTTGATGCTTGCAATTGGACTTCGCATTTTTACCAGCTCGATCTGTTACTAACACAGGCATATCCTTAACTTAAGGCACCCCAACTCACACAGACACCCACCTCCAACCCAAATCTCCACAACCTCCTCCCAAGCAGAGGGTACATGCCCTGTTAATGACACTTTCACCCAAAGAGTTCTTTTCTGATACCTTGGGTGTCAATCAGCAATAAGTCATTGAACATTTCCAGCCAGGTCAAGAAACAAAACCATGAAAATGCACAAAATTTCACAAAATGAGCATGAGTTGATTTTTTGACATTTTTTCCACAACAAAATGGGACGATAAATAAATTGAAATAATTATGCATAATGAAAAATCCAAACAAAAACATATTTTCATTAATAAACAAAAACGAGACAAACATATTGCGCTCTTGAGGAATATATACTTCATCGCCGTGATATTTTTGTCTCATTTAAAAAAAAAAAAAAAAGAGACAAAAATTTCACGCAGGGACAAAAGACAAAATAGTACGGGTAAATATTGTCGTCGGTGTGATATTTTCAGCTGGGGTTTATTAGTTAACAAACACTTAAACACTTCTTTTTTAAGTATGCATAATGATATTTTGTTATCGCCTCCTTTTCCCTCCAGAAGCTAGAATTACCGCCTCGCAGTTGTATACTGTACCTCCGCCTACCAGTCAAGTTGTAGTTTACATCTATGTCTGTCCAGGCACATACTATATGTACCGGAGACTTTGACAGAGTTTAAGAAAAGGTATTAAGTGCTTTTTTCGCAAAATTGAGGTCATCACTACATTGATATGTATGATTCCTAAGAATACTCTTCACTCAGCAAAATGCTGTCTTCACTAAGAGACTATTTTTACACAGGAGTACACAGAACTGATAGACAGCTTCATCTCCTGGTACAACAACAATCACCTAAAACTCAATCTGAGCAAAACCAACAAGGATGTAAAGTTTGTGAACAAACTAGGTTGGTATGACAAAGCCAAACTTTTATCATTAGTATGATGCTAGCACCTCAAACAACCCAATCCCCAACTCTGTATGACAAACAGTTAAATAGTTATGAAGGGTAAAAGCTAAGCCGATTAGCAAAGAGAGATTCCTCAATTAACATGTGACTGTTTCTTGAGTCCAACATCCCAACCTCCAACTCTCCATGACACACAGATCAATTGTTGCAAAAAAGAAAATTTAAGCCAATCAGGACTGGGAATGGAGCTTTGTAGATTAATATGTGATATTATTCCCTTACTTTGCCCAAAAACCACCACCAAGCTCAATGACAAAAGACTCAATAGTTTTTAAGCGTCAAATATTTGCCAATAAGGGAAGAGGGTGGGGATTCAACAATTAACATGCGACCCTTTCCTAAGTCCAACAACCAAATCCGACACGGGGCTTCAACAAACAAGATTTGACCATTTCCCGAATCCAACGACCCAGCCCACAATGCTTTATGACAAACTGTTTACTTGTTATGCAACGTCTTATATTGAGCAGTCAGGAAAGTGGGTGGGGTTTCACCATTTAACATGTGATCCTCTGTCGAATCCAACAACCTGATCCCTAGTTCTCTATGGTAAATGGTTTCATAAAAGATCAAAGATCATCTGTTTGGTTAAAATGTCAGATGGAGTGATTAAAAAAGATTAAAATGCTCAGTGTGTCTGTGCGTATGTGTACGGAGGGGGGAGAGACATTAATCTCCATCCTTTGGGAAATTTTTAAGTGTGACACCAGTTTGAAGGCTCTAGCTAGAGAGTTGCAAGATCGGGTAAATAAATGTTTACAAAACATTTAACAAAAGTTTAATAGAGAATGATGAGAAGGAAAAGAGAGGTAGGGCAGGGCTACAGAAACATCAACATCCATTCTTTGGGACAGTCTGAAGCTGAACAGAAAGTTTGGAGGCTACAACCATCAAATTGTGGGAAAGTGAGGGCTTTTAAAATGAATTCTGAAAATAGAGAAAAAGTGAACTTGGAAGATGTAAACCATCAAGAAAATTTTAAAAATGACAAATCTGACCCAACATAAAGCTACACGACCAGTTTAATAATTTTAGCTGTGAAAATGTATGCGTTTGAGCAGTTTAAAAAATGGCTAATTAGTATATGGGGAGTGAGAATGGGACAGATGTGAAGTCAGCTTGACCTTTGACCACCAAAATCTAAT
This sequence comes from Gymnothorax javanicus, assembly GCA_029692085.1. Classification (NCBI taxonomy): domain Eukaryota; kingdom Metazoa; phylum Chordata; class Actinopteri; order Anguilliformes; family Muraenidae; genus Gymnothorax; species Gymnothorax javanicus. The sequence goes on from CM056201.1 coordinate 45,046,813, forward strand.
CAGTTCATCTTTGAGTCCAAGTGAATATTTGTGCCAAATTCAAAATACATTGTGCGTTAAAAGTCTAACATGTTGCGTTAACCTGCAGCAAGAAAGAAAAATGCAAGCCCCTTGGCATTCCATATCAATCCCTCAAAAAGCCTTTACTTAGTTAAACTTAGTGACAAAAAATATGTTCGTACATATCGTGTCATTATGAAAAAGCCAAATTCTTACTGATTGGTAAATCTAAATAAAAATAGTACGTTGCTACCTAATATTCCAATGAATATTGTAATATCCTCTGGAGACCACATAGCTTTTGGAAAGTAATCAAACAACTTACTAGCTGTGAAAATAACTATGGACACGAAAGAACGAGATGTATCCAAATGTTAATTTTCGTGGAAAAATATTGAACAGTTTAGGAGTTTTGGCCCAGAAAAGAATGGGATGGCTGATATCTGGCCAGGAAACAAAACACAGTGGATAGACAAACTGACAGACAAGATGACGGACAGAAGTATAAGAAGGCACATCTACACAATAAGATGTATCCATACGTAAATTTTTGAGGAGAAATATTGAACAGTTAAAGAGTTTTGGCCCAGAAAAAAACGGGCCGGCTGAACACAGAAAAGGGACAGACAGACGGATGGATGGAAGTATGAAAAAGAACATCTAAATTTAGTTGAGAAATACCAAACCGAAGAAGTGTGACGGACAGACAAACGGACATGCGGAATGACAACCTTCTTTCCTATTTCCCCAACCACTTCATGGCTGGGGATAATAATAACAATCCAAAACTGCATCGTCTAAGAGGAAAAAAAATCTCATATTCTCCAATATAATTAGGACCCTATTGACTCACTATCTTCACCAAATATGCACCCTTTGCGCAAATGTTTGCAATAAAGCACATTTTAAAAAGCTAAGATGATCCACTAATACTAAACTAAAACAATCTGCAAATAGCCTGGAGAGTTAAATACATACAGTATGTTCCAATATGGAATAAGGCTATTTGTTGTCAGAACAAGTGTATACACTGTGCATTTCCTAAGCCTAGTGTTTCTTTGTATTGGTGGGAATATCAATAGAGATTTGAAAAAGTGCCTCATATATTGTAGAGCATTTTTTTTGCAGGTATCTCGCAAAATACCCAAAGGGAATTATTTTCTCTCTCTAACTCGCATGCCTGTACCCCTCTCTCCCTCGAGACAACGCTTTGTGCTGTTCTTGCTCTACCATACTGCAGTGAGGATAAAACTAGAGGAGACAGCGGAGAGTCATTGCAGTACCCCAAAGGGAAGGGCTTTATGAAAACACAAGGTCTGACAATGCAGAGGTGGGTTGACTGTTAGTTCACAGAGTCTGTTAAGGATGCAAAATGGCATAAAATCCCTTGAGTAGGTCACAGGTCACCAGTTCATACTGCTTTCATAACTTGCCTTTTCTACATATTTCTCTGTCCAGCCTGAGGCTTTGGAGCCTCAAGTCCTGGTGATTGCTATAGGCTATGAGGCCAGCACCTAATTAAAGTCTTTACTGAGATAAGATTTCAAATCTTCCCCAGCCTTACCCTGCAGATCTTAATGATTTTCTAATTGAAGGCCACATTAGAATTCTGCAGAAAGCCCACTATCCCTAAAGAGCAATTACACTGCAAACTGAACCTTTCTGCCTGGGCCTCTTTCAGTACCTACAGGTAGGTATGGAACAGGCAGTCAGGCTTATTGTGAAATCCAGGGTACTGACATAGCAGGGCACTTTCTGTATTCCTGGTCTGCGTCTCATTCCATCTTGCTATCAATCGATAGAAGCCACCTACTCCATTGTACACAGCAGAAAGCTTACTTCAGATCAGACCATCAGAGCTGCTTAAAGACATTTTTGGAGAGAAGAAACATCTTCTCTGGATTCACAGAAAGGGAGTATGTTCGGGGCACAATAAAAACCACCCAGCTATGTAAACTAAGAGTATCTTTTATACCCTCCCCTGTCTGACATTCAGTATACATTTGCTCAGCTACAGGTTAACATACCCTGATAGACTACAGGACTGTGTGCCTAAGATAGTGAAGAGAGAGAGAGAGAGAGAGAGAGAGAGAGAGAGGACATTAGGCAGAGCGAGGGAGTAAGAGTGATGGAGCTGTTAGAGACACGGATAAGGATATGAAGAGCCTTAGAGAGATTGCATTTATGCTTTCCTCAGGAAGAGAGATAGCAAAGACAAAGACGCAAGGAAGCTGTGAGTTTGAACAAATCATGGGAAGGGGGTGATCACGTGTTTCTCATGATGTTCATTAAATGCAAACAAAAGCCATTTTCACGACAAACTTCTTCGCGTAAGCACCATCTGTTACAAACGTAGGCAGACCCCACTCACTAGCACCTATGCCCACCTCCACAACAGCCCCCATTCGAGCCCTTACACGCCCTGTAAATCCACTTTCACCCCTGGGGGTTCATTGAAGGCACCGGATGGTATCAGTGATGACGCGCGCAGATTAAAAAAGTAGTTCTTGAACTTCCAAAAAATGGGTACAGTATGATCAAATATGGAAATAATGTAAAGGTCGGAAAAAGTGAATGCACAGTGAATGTAAGTAATGTAAGTAAGTAGCATTTTATTTAATCCCTTTGCGCAGAATACAAATAATGCCAAATTTTCCTGTTATGCTTGAGCCTATTTAGGCTTTATAACTCAGTATTTATGTCACGGAGACACTTGAAGCAAGACATTTGGAAATTCAGAATTATTTAGGAATTAATTTTCAGAATTTACGGACGCCGGCATCTATACCTGCGCAAAGGGGTTAATTGATGCAAAGGTAAATTGGAAGTTTATTGCGAATAAAATGACTGGATTAATGTCCAGTGAGTCTGAAGGAACATTTTTTTGTGATGTCGACAGGTCTATAAAGGTATCAGATCAGATTGCCCTGCAGACAGTCCTTCTTCCTGAAGCCATCAACAGAGCCAGTTCCTGCACTGCAGCTGCACCCAATTAATCAGGATTTATCTTGAGCCAAAATGGCCAATTTACCTGAATAACCAAAATGCATAGCCTTAAAACGGCAAAGCGGCTCGGGAAAAACAAAGGCCATTGTTAGTACTGGGCTTCCTTACTGCGCGAGGAGCTCAGGAAGAAGGATGAGAGAAAAATCCCAGGGACAGCAGCTGTGTGGATCCTGTTCCATATAAGGCTGTTCCACTCGATAGTGTGGGCCGAGCCTCAAAAACGATCGTCCACTGGGGACTCACAGTTGATAAACCCAGCGTTGTCCCAGAGAGATCGGCAAAATCAATAGCTGCAAATTTAGTCATTCACTTTGCACCCATTCACTCCCCCTACGTCCCTCTGGGAAATATTTGGCAGGGAGACCTGAGAGAGAGAATTTATGGTGAAGATGATGAAGATGTTTCGCACTGCTCTCTGTCATCAATAATGTACAAATTGTCAAACACATTACCAAAGAAAAAAAAAAAAAACAAGCAAACCACAACTTGCACACCTCATGATTTATTCAGCCATTTCTACATTTTTGTATTCTGATCACATTCTGAGGAAGAACTCAATTTCTTCCTGGCAATCTCTACTCCCAAATGAGGGAATGAATATAGAATGAGGGTTCTAGAAAGTCTGGCCCAGCCTCCTCTCAAATGCAAGACAAATTTTCACACCGCAGAACAATAAAAATGTATTCTATATAGTGTATCGTGTCTGACAAACAATAGGCCTCCTGACTTGAAGGACTAAGCAGCCTGAGGCGGACTTTGCGCTAACCATCACAAGTGTAAGCACCAGCATCAGCCACCAGTGTTAACCTCCCGGAGTTAAACAGTCTCCCTGCAGGTGGGCCTTTTTGGAGAAACATCTCAGCCATTTTAACAGAACAAACAAGGCCTGGATCACATTCATCAAACTCCAATACAATCCCTTCTTTTTATCTTTTTTTTGCATTCCTGCTGCAAAGGTTTCCACCTCACCTTCCCTGCCCGCCCCAAATTCACACTGTACCTCATAATCAAAGACTGCAATGAAATGAGATGTCATTTATGGTTCACTTGCATGGTTCCCACAAGTTCCCTGCAGGGCTCAAACTACCTTTGAGGCCTAGTATACCATTTCTTTACCTCCTCTCTTTCTTCCTGTCTTGAAAAATGCACATTTCATCCCCATGGAAGTGCTCCAGGACTGGTTTTACATTAGTTCGCACATTTTCCCCACCAATCTCATTTCGAGCAGATGGCCAGGAAGCAGCCTGCGAGCGATGTTTCGAGGGAAAGAAGAGATAAAGAAGGGTAATAAAAAGTATAAAAGAATGGCCCTATTAACCTGCTCTCTGTGTTTTACTGATACACCGGGGTGGCCGAGGAGGACTATGAAGAGCACGACCAGTATGACAAATAAGAGGAGCAACACAGAGGAAAAAGAACATGGTATCTGACAGCGTAAATCTTTTACGGTGGCAACCGAGAGTTCACAAGCTGAACGATAATTTGATTCCTGCTCAACCCCCCCGCCCCAACCGCAGCACTTGAGTCCCTTTTAAAGACCCAGACAGCTTCTGTTAAACAAGGCTGGAATTCTGTTAAGCTTTGGTCTTTTTCAAAGGGTCTGTGCAATGCAGCGGGCGACTGATTGCATCTCCCCTCAGAAAGGTCGTTCTCTTCAAACGAGAAATGCGAAGGGGGCCAGCCAAAAACCGCAAGGCCAAACATGGTAAAGAGCGATTTGGGGGGGGAGAGAGCTGAGCATGTGTGTCCCAGGGATACACACCTTACATGGCTGACTGTGTGCTCTGCTGTCCCTCGTTTCTGAGAGAGGCAGCATGGCTCCACTAAAACAACACTTCACTGCGCAACTCCATTTGCACATGGCAAGCCTGTAACAAACCCCTGAGATTAAGTCAGATGCTTTAGCCATTAGGGATGAGCTAGTTTCTGAGGAAAAGACAGCCTCTGCATGAGATCACTGTTAGAAACTGAACCCCATTCGGATGTATCGCTGTTAGTAGTAAGTGATGTTTGAGCTCTGTGAGTAAATGTGTCCTTTACAAATGTCATTACAGGAGATTCAAGGGCATAACTAATGGAAAAGATGACATGCTAATACCTACTGATGTGACTGTCTTACAGCATATTATTTGCTGGGCAGGAGTAGCATTCATTGTGTGTAAAAATATTTAGGAAGGCATGTACAGTATGTCGACACATGTATGCATGCCTGTATTTGAGTATGTTTGCATGTTAATGTATGTGCGTATTTTTCTGTGTGTGTGTGTGAGTGTGTGTGTGTGTGTTGAAGTCGTCTTACGTAAAGAATGATTAACCTGGACGCGGGCACGTGTGCTCATGACGTTAGCGTGCGAGAGCAGGACTGTTCTCCGTGACTCTAATTGGGATGTTGGATGGAGTAATTCATCAGTTCTGCAGGGCGGGCTGCTCTCAGTAAGTCGATTCTTTCCGCCTCGCTGTCTGTGCGCTGCTCTCCTTTCACAAGGTGACTTTCTGCGTCTGGGAGATGTCATATTTTCTCCGACTCAAAATTCATTTTACCAATTTATTAGCTGCCTGTACCTGCCAATACTCGCTTAGCATGACGAAGCACCCAAGGAGACCGCCTTGATCAAGCTTTCTGTTGCTCTCCTATCTGTGCATAAAACACACGTACAGACAGATACGCATACATAGCTACGTGTTAATTCAGTCGCTTGCATTCTTACAGTCACAAACACAGGCAGGTCACTACTATTGATGGCCTAGTATTCCTAGTCATGTGGACAGTTTTCTAGGAATCTTGAGAGAGGGGACAAACACAGAAAAGCGGGAGTTCCTAAACATTTTTTCCTGGTTTTATTTCTCAGTAATTAATCCGATTTTCTTTTAAACAAGGAAAGTTTGATTTAGAACATGTTTCTCAATATAGAGAGAACAGTTACATGTGAGGAGGGATCGAGAGAAACAGGGGTAAAACCCCTGGAGCAATTTTGGGGTTAAGGGCCTTGTTTTAGGGCATAACAGTAGAGTTCTTCCCAATTTCATCACTCCAGATTACATCAGAATCCTCTCCGGGGGCAGAAAGCAGTGACTGTTCAGTTACTACTCAAGTAACCTTCGATTAGGCCACCCCGCCGCGACCCTGCCGCCTCTTATGTCAGTGATCTAGGCATATCTGTGTAAGGGGGTGGGAAGCACAAGCTCATGAAACAAGAATTTACCAAGAAGACGCCTGGTCAGGCGCCATGCTATGCATCTGACTGGTCTCTGAAGACCGGTGGCTTGTCATTGAGGTTGGGTCTTAAAATGAGGACGAAGGGGGGGCTGTGTACACTCCTCCCTCCCTCTCTCCTCTCATCATTGGTTCTTGCGAGAGAGGAGAGCATCTGCCACAAACAGTGGCCATCGCTGCCAACGTGAAGCTGCCTCACACAGCGCTGCATGCGCATCGCCCTGGCAACCGCCTTGTTGCCAGGTAGCGGCGCTCATCCGAGAATCCAGAGGGAGAGCGCGTGAGCGAGAGAGTGAGTGAGAGAGAGAGAGAGAGAGAGAGAGAGAGGAATGCTGAAGAAGGAAAGATGCATCCAATGAACATCCCTCATTAGAAAAGACAAATACTGTTTTTTTTTTATCAAAAGGGTTTATGGACAGCTGTGGTAAGCACTTCAGCAGTGCTCAGTGCCAGTGCCGGAGATAGACCTCAGGCAAGCCAGAAATTTTTTTCACGCAGATATGTTGATTTGCATTGCGATTATTTATCTGCTGATTAAAAGGCGAGTAAAGGGTTTGATTTACACCTAAATCTGCTCATGAGAACCAGTGGAAGCCCAAATGAGATACTGATGGAATAAGACCTGCACTTTATGTCTGAAGCTCAGTCAATACAGAAGCAGGTCCTCTGAGATTGGAGCCCAGCAGAGACCGTCAGGCATTTCGATCAATAAGCCCCGACCTCGACAGAAGGTCCGCATCAGCCCGATCTGCAAGCATGTTACCGAGCGCTAAGCAGAATTCTTTCCTTTCCGACCGCCATCGTCCCCAGTGCGAGAGCTCCACGGAGAAAGCCAGGCGAGAAGAGTGGGAGTGAGAGGGGGTGCGAAAGATGGGGCGAGAGAATGTGTGTGAGAGAGAGAGAGAGAGAGAGAGAGAGAGAGAAAGAGGAAGAATGAGAGAATGGATGAATGTCATCCGCAGCCCTGCTGCCCTCGCAGTTCATTTGCACGCAAAGCACCAATCAATCTTGCCGACATCTTATCCAGAAAAAAGCCATCTCTGGGATCAGCTTCCTGGAAAGTCCTGTAGGCGTGAAAAGTGTCATTAATTTGCATTGACTGGTCTGGAATGGGGTCTTGAGCATGGCCCAGTCGCAGGGAACAGAGCTGCTAAGAAGGAGAGGGCTATTAGCCAATCACTCATCCAACCCCATCGCGTACGTACGTACACACCGTCATCTCCCTCTGCAAGGCAATCAAGAAATTGCCCCGCAATGTTTTCCCTCTCGCTTTTCTCCTCTCTATCTGTCCTTCAAGGGCTGTGCGATAGATCTAATTAGTGTTGACAGCTACTGCTACACAAAACAAAGAATTATAAATGAAATTTCTGACGTGCGGCGATTGTGTATTCCCCTCCTTTTAATAACTCTCGTCAGACACAGAGGAGAGCTGGTGTGTAAAGTTCTGTTCATTCTTTGAAAATGAAGAGCGACTTCAAAAAAGCTCGAATCAATTACGTACAGGAATGAGCGCGGGTTCGGACAGAAGAGGGACAGATAATACATCACAGAGGAAGCATCCTAAGATATTGACTGATGAGAAATAGAAAAAAAAGTGCCACCCAGTCAGATAAGGGCATTATAACAGTGCAGAACCAGCTGCAGATCATTTATAGGCAGTGGACAGGGCCAGGTGTTCACTGATGCCATTTGGACCGAGATGGTATGAAGGCCTTTTACAGCTCAAATATGTTATTTGAATTATCAGCAAAGGCAGCTCTTCCCCCAAATCCAATAATAGAAAAGCGGTGTAAACAACTTAGTATTCAGCCTGCAAAGTGTCATAATGATCTTTTGATTCTTTCTTTCAAATGTGAGCTCAGTTAGAATCAAAGTCTCAGTTTTGATTCACTGTTGTCATGTCACTTGATAACAGTCTATGCAGAGGAAAAAGTGGTCCACGCTTTCATTTTTTTTTCCCATCTTCTCATTTTCAAAAATCTCAAAGGAGGAAGTATCCAGAGAGAACAGGTGAGTCTTCCAGATCTTACTTGGGTTTAGCAACATACACTGCATAAACAGGCAGCAATCAACTCTGCAGTTTTTTTTCCATTGCATTAGGCTGAGGTTGGACCCTTCCACTATAATATGTCAATGAGGATTTCCCAAACATTACACCAAAAAAAAAAAAAAAAAAAAACACCCACAAAAAACAGTCTTAAAAACAGTAGGGCAAACTGGTAAAAATAGAATGCACGTAATTATGACCTTAAGGAGTAAACCAAAATTAATTCAACAGGATAATGTGAGAGAAAACAAATCAAACTGCATAATCCCAGCAGTAAACACAAGCAGGCAAATCTTTTTTCTTTAACTCACATTAAAACCCTGAAACAAAATGAAGTCCTTGGAATGACTTAAAGGGATTGGAGTGCACCACGCGTCGCATACTGAGAGACATAGCTGGGGCAGATGTCTCGGGAGCTGGACTCTTCATTTATAACCACGCTTTCACTCGTGTACTCAAAGCTCACAGCCAGAGGATTAACAGTTGTCTGAAAATGAATGCCTGGTGTAATCTATCTATCTGTCTATCTATTAGTTTAGGCTTCTGTCTGTCTAGCTGCTAACTGATGTGTTTTACGATTTTTTTTCATCCATCTGTACTTTGATCACCAAATTTATGGTGTCCATTCACAACTAAAACCATACTGGCCAGTATATTTTCCAAAAGATGATGCAGACATTTGTTCTTTTAACTCAGCTGTACCACAGCTTGCTCAAGATCAGGAGAGTCGCCGTCACGCGATGACTCCCTCTCAGTATGGTTACAATATGGCTGAGAAGGTTACTGATGGGGTTGGATGAGTACAGCAGGGACTCTGGCCACAGTTGGTAGTGCAATAGCTAAGCAGATTCTAGGACTGACGCAACACTCTGGAGCATGACATGGGGACCAAGGGCCATACCATTCCTGGGTCCTTTCTGCAAGTTTACACACGTTAACATAAGCCTCCCCCTCTCAAAATTCATTGAATGGAATATTCCAAAGTAACCAGTCAACTTCTGAAACACTTAACCCCTCTGCGCAGGTTTAGACGCCGGTATCCGTGAATTCCAATATTTAATTGCTAAATAATTCTGAAATAGAATTTCCAAATGTCTTGCTTCACTAGAGTAATTTTCCACAGTCTCTGTGACACAAACACTGAGTTATAAATCCTTAAATAGGCTCATGCACAACAGGAAAAATTGGCGTGATTTGTATCCTGCACAAAGGGGTTAAGGCTCAAAATTCAGCCTTTCATCAAGCATAACCTACCAAGTGTCCCCCAAAAATCCATTAGCCTTGTCCGCCATTTTTATTTTTGTTTTTCTTTCATGTAGAAGGACAAAGCTAGGAACTGAAAAACTTTTTTATGGGATTTGTGAAAATGTCCTCATGCAGCTAGGGTGTACAAGAGCTGGGCTGAGGGATTCCTGTAACCCTCCGCAATGAGACTCCCCCTCTCTTAGCTTATCGAGTCTGCCCAGCAAGTTTATCACACATAGCAGCACACGCACTCCCCCTCACCGCCTTCCCGCTGCTTTGTCCCCACCGCTAAGCGTCTCTCTCCAATGCACTGATCCGCTCCGTGCACCGCGACAATTACACAACATTTGTACGGACAGCATTTCTTTGAATCAATGACATTCTAATTAGCACCTGGGCGTTTGAAAATGCTTCGGCCTCATTCCCCCCCTCCAACTTCTGCCTCCTCCCACCAAGAAGGAAACACCATTGATCTCCGAGCTTTCGAAAGCAAGACAGCGAAGGAATAAAAAAAAATTGATAACTGTTCTATCACAGTAATGCCTGGCGAAAAAGAGAAAAGGGAGAGGGTGGCGAGGAGAATTTTCAATCCTCACTCTTATCGTCTTGTTATTTGCCCGTGCCAAGACCAAAAAACAATCACACCAAAGCCATAATTTGATTTCAACAGATCAAGCGAAACCCTGAATCCTGCTTCCTCACTGCAGCAAGCACTGTGAGGATATTTGATCAGTGCAGGCCCAATACATCAATAACTTAGCAGGCCACAGTAATAAGTATCTAATGATTTAGCTTTATTCAAAGCTCTTGAGCCTGTCAGAGACATCACAGAATATTGCCCTGAGCCCTGTTATCAACACTAATACTCGGTGCAGACAGCACTGTGCAGACTGTAATTCCTCAAACAATTATTTGCTGACAGATAGACAGCATGAGGAGGAGAGAAAGGATGTCAAAAATAAAATTTAGACTTATTTAAATATCAGTGAAAATGATTGTTTTGACGAAACAAAAAAAAAAAAAAACCAAAGGAGCAACTAAGAAACAACAATGCCTAGTGAGAAAAGTCCCCTTTCATTGAAGATAAAATATCTCAACTCCAGAAGCCCAAAAGGGCCTGATCATTGTGAACAACTCTGAACTCACCTGTGGATGAAATGCAAGAGCATAAAAGCCAAATCTGCCTTTTGTGAAAGCGTCTTATCTAGGGGCAACCCCCAGTCACGCAAACAAAGCATGCATGAGCCGCCATTGGACGTAATGATCCATAAAAAGCACTTAGCTAGCTGAATCTGATCGCTCGGTGATACAGCTAGAATTTGGCTGGGCTCCAAATGTGAACAGGGGAAGGAGATGGCATCTCGCTAATATATCGCTTTTGTGAAATTTCCATACAAATGCAATCTCATCTCATCTCTCTAGAAAGCTGAGGGTTGAGATGGTGGAACGACAGCGGTGGACTGCGGCTGGTGTCCAATGGGAGAGCCGAAAATGGGTCAGGGTCACACAGGCCACGCCTACTCAGAGCTACCAGAGGAAAAATAACATAAGCAGAGGATTCATCCGGGACTAGACCTGAGAACCCAATGGCGCTGATCACATGGAGACTGGGAATGTAAATCGCAGGTTACTGCAAGAACCCAGCCTGACGTATTTGGGTCACCCATTAAATCGCAGTCGCTGCTTTTAAACAAAATCTGCCCCTGAACACTTGAGGAGAAAACACCTAGGTACGCACGAATGCACTCATTCAGAAGCTGAATCTGGAAAAAAATCACCAGAAGGCATTTTTATCAAGCCCTAAATCAATCAACAAGACTAGGTCAAAACATTGTTTATGGCTGGACCGTTTATGGACTGTGTGCAAAATTGTGGCCAATTTGCCACAATGATAATCAGATGTATAAACTATAATGTTAATTCCATGTTTTTAAATTATGTAATAACAAGAGGCCTGTCGGCCAAGAGAGCTCCGCTGAGGATGAGTGAAAAGTCCATGTCATAACTTAATTTCAGAAATTCTTGAAATCTATTGCAATATGAACGCATATGACACATTTGGTAACCAGAATATACTGTGAATCAGTTTGGTGTCTCAATTTATGTAGTATAAGAATAGAACCAAATTGCAAATCGCAATCATTTATTTCAATCATCTTACCACCAAGCAATACTAACAACCAACAAATACCCTTCCCCCCGAGTACATCACAAATATAGCAGTCATAATCCTTCTAACACTGTCATAGGACAATATGATGCGGAACAAAATGATGCAGAACTGTTAATCCAGAACGATGATCCGGAAACAACATGATCCAGAACAATGATCTGGAACAATGTGATCCAGAAAAATGATGAAGAACAACATGATGCAGAATAACATGATCCAGAACAATATGATCATTTCAGTCATCCTCAGCGGAGCTCTCTAGGCCGACAGGCCTCTTGTTGAGATATTAATGAAAGACTGAAAAATTGAGCACAAACACTGATTTTCTAAGTCCAAAATGCTGAATTTCTCAAAAACCGGGATGTACAATTTTCTAATTTTCACAGGGGATCATCAGAACAACATAAGAAAGGCTCACAACAAATTAGACAAAAAGTTATCAGACAGTTTTTGAGATATTAATGAAAGACTGAAAAAATGAGCACAAACACTGATTTTCTAAGTCCAAAATGCAGAATTTCTCAAAAACCGGGGCGTAAAATTTTCTAATTTTCAAAGTGAATATTCAGAATACGATAAGGAAGGCTCGCACCAAATGAGAAAAAATGTTATCAGACAGTTTTTGAGATATTCAAATTTGAAGTGAAAAGTTGACGGCGGATGGACAGACAGACAGGCACAGGCAGACAGACAGACGGATGGACGTCGGATGACCTGGCATTAGAAAAGCTCCGCTGACTGCTGACTATTGTCACAGCGGAGGTAAAAATGCACACAAACACTGATTTTCTAAGTCCCAAATGCTGAATTTCTCAAAAACCGGGATGTAGAATTTTTTAATTTTCGCAGGGGATCATCAGAACATCATAAGGAAGGCTCACAACAAATTAGACAAAAAGTTATTTGACAGTTTTTGAGATATTAATGAAAGACTGAAAAAAATGAGCAAAACACTGATTTTCTAAGTCCAAAAGGCTGAATTTCGCAAAAACCGGGAAGTAGAATTTTCTAAATTTTCACAGGGGATCATCTGAACATCATAAGGAAGGCTCACACCAAATTAGACAAAAAATTATCAGACAGTTTTTGAGATATTAATGAAAGACTGAAAAAATTAGCACAAACACTGATTTTCAAAGTCCAAAATGCTGAATTTCTCAAAAACCGGGATGTACAATTTCTAATTTTCGCTGTGAATATCCAGAATATCATAAGGAAGGCTCACACCAAATTAGAAAGAAATTTATCAGACGGTTTTTGAGATATTCAAATTTGAAGTGAAAAGTTGACGCTGGACAGATAGACAGCCAGACAAACGGACTGCGGACGACTTGGCACTAGAAAAGCTCCGCTGACTGCTGACTATCGTCACAGCGGAGCTAAAAACCGCTCACGCCAAATCAGTTTGGAAGAGCAGTGGCCAATGGGGAACGTACATTCAGCCGGCCAACCAATGGTATAACTTCATCACTCACTCACTCACTCATTCACTAACTCAGCCACGGAAGTCTCCAAGGCTGCATTAAACTAGTGACATCATGTGAATTAACCTTTATTGTAGACCTAAAATGAGCAGACACAATTAAACTACTTAGGAGGTTAAAGTGGGGAATGTAACAAAAGAGAACCAAAAAGTAATATGAGTGCAGCAGCAAAGTAACCAAGCAGACGGAGGAGATGGATGTGCTGTTTTTGAGATTGTTGCTAAGGAGCAGGATCATGCACAGCTAACTAGTGCAAAGAAGGCTCTGGTCAGAGGCCAGAATCGGTGTTTATTCAACCTGGGGGCTGGTGTTACTGGGACAGATGGGGAAGCAGGAGGGGGGCTGTTGAGCATTGGAGGCACAAGCACAGGTGTTACCCATCTTACATCACTGTTCTTCAATACTGTTCCTCTCCCCCGAAGCATCAGCCACCTTACCACCCTCCACTCCCTACCTATCACCCCCGCCACACACACACACACACACACACACACACACGCACACCAGTCCCTTGTAAACATAACAAGCTTCTAATTTTTGTTAACCAGGAGAAATATATCGGCAAAGGAAAACTGAGGGGAGATAAAAATGGTTACATCCATATATGGTCGTTTGTGTTGGTACAGTTGCCTGGCAACGTAAAACTTTGAGCTGTTTTATGAAGAAAAGATGTTCGTTGATTATTTTTGTCCAACATAAACCCCCTCCCCCATGCACCCCCCAACCAATTACTTTTGTTATTCACAGAGTGCCCCTTGAAATATATAGCTCGGACATTGGCATTTATCATCATATTTTGAGATCTGTTTCACTACAGATCAATGTGACATTGTCTTCCAAGGCAGCAGTTGGACAGAAATGGTGCTGCTATAAATGGAATGTATCAAAGCGATGGTGAATTGCACAAACCTGGCCAGAGAGGCTGCCACAGTCATTTAAGAACATGTGCAAAGACTGTAAAGGTGGGTTTGAATTAATGGCTGACAAGAACAGTTCTTAGCTAGAACTTTACTTGGGGCAAGGAATAAATGCAGGAATATCCGATACCCCAAAGCTGCCAAAGCCTTTTTTAGCATGATCCATGTACAACATTCATATACTACTCCGTATCAGGTTTCAAATAAATGAATAGCAATGATGGATAAGTAAATAGTCACATATTTGAAAAAAACTGGGCATGTGGAAGAAAGTATATATCTACAAACCTCATTCAGGTAAATTAATTCAGTAAAAGAACATGCAAAGCAACACTAAAAATACTAAAAACTATTTTTGAAACTTTTTGTACTCAGTTCAACTTAAAAAGGAGAAGTCAACAACAAAATAGAAGATCTGAAGTTCACAAGGCTTAAATTTTACTGACTGAACTGACAACTTTAAAACAAAATAACAAAAGGCGCAAACATTAATTTTTGGTGAAGAAAAATGTTATCATTGCCAGAAACGATGTCTTATGTCCGTAATAATATTTAATAAAAAACTCTCAATGGGCCTTCTTCATAAAAACCAGCATGGACTTCGTACCTAAATATTGTGTATGGTCCAAAAAAAGAAAAAATGGCATATAGTAACAAATATCTTAATTTATAAGTCAGTGAGTACATTAAGCTGCAAGCAATTTCCATTTAATTAATAAGTATTAACTTGGAATTTTTCCCATGTGCATAATACTATAAATTTTGCATGTTTTTTAATGTAAATTTTATTTTTATAGATGCAAAATCAGCAAAGAAAGTGGCGAATGCATCATTTCTATGCCTGCAAACCTTTTATAAATAGGCCCAAAGATTCTATCTCACTGAGGTTTTCAGGAAACAACCCAACAAAGCCCCACCTGCCTCTCTTGACTGGCTTATTTGTAGTACAATTATTCTTGAGCTCCTCCTCCGAGGATGCAGCCAAACTGGATTCAAGCTCATACTTCAAAGTGCTCATTATCGGCCATTTAACTTGGCAGCTTACATAACACATTGCTTTCATGTGTCCATCCCTCAACCTGGAAAACATACATTTTGAACTCCGATTCACTCGTCATTCATGTGAATTCAGGCATAGAAACTACTTGTTGCTGATTTGTTTGTTCAGTGTTTTTACTTGAAAATACAATTGCTGCCAATTCTGTACAGAGGCCAACCAGAGTGCACGCAAAGGTTTTTCATACATGCCTACATTGAAAAAAAATAAATGCACAAATTTCCATTATTTCAACATGTTTTAGATTTCCACTTCAACTTAAAGGTGCCATATTGGACAAAACTTTTAATTCTTGTGCTTTTGAATATAGGGAGATCTATTTTCAATATTACCAGTGCTGAATTGCCCAGACCGGTCACATCCTCCTCGAAAACAAACACTCATACAGGTTATTCTGAAATTTCTTGTTTGTAACATTAGCAACATATAATCACTAGGATTGCCCAGCCCACACCAAACAAACAGTGCACAACATGCTCATCGAGTGTCAGTTAAACTTACGTAGGTAGTTAATGCAAGGCTGACAATTAGACCCACGACGACATTGAGCACCAAGCTAACATTTAGTTTGTGACCACATCGTAGTCGCTCAGTCCTGCATTCACCCCTTTCATCTTGTACAAGCACTTATCTAGGTTAGTTACCAGGACCAAAATACATTCTGAGCATAAAGTCATTGAAGAAGGCTGACTTTTTTCTGGAAAAAAACATCAAGCGCTCTGTCATCAACTGCAATGACCAACATACCATTAGGTAAATGTCTTCATTTTTTTGCCAGCGTTAAAACACACAAAGAAGCAGAGGCTTAGACTTATTTTCATGGAGATTCTGCATCTAGCTGGCCGAGAACCCAATTTAATATTCAAACTGAATTCCAAATGTGGTTATACTTTTAAGGAAACTGTATGGTTGTCTATGTCGCTATCTAAGGGCGGCCCTCAAAATTGCACAACACAGACTCATTAGACTACCTTTCCATAATCATTGCATAATTTATTAGCTACCCAAAAAATTGAATGTGAATTTAGAAACTATGGCTATTTTAGCCAGAACCAGTGTACCTGACACATCACAAGGAACAAACAGAATGGGTGACCGTTTAATGGAATTCAGTTGCTAGTGTAATTAAGTTTGTTTGGCGACTGCATGGTTGTGTATGTAGCTGACTATAGCCAAGTGGCACCCACAGAATTCCTTGGCATATGTCCATTACCTTTCCATAGACATTGTACAGTTTATTAGTTAGGTAGTAAATAAAATGTGTATCCAATAACTGCTGCTAGTTTTGCCATGTACAAGATTTGTCAATAGGAACAAACAGAATGCATGACCGTTTAACTGAGTTCAGTTCAAGAAAAATAATGTTGCAATTCACAATAATTGGAATATAAACTAACAGATTATACCTTAGAAATGTTGGCCATTTTCATAAGGGGGGGGGCTCAAAGCAGCCGGTTCTACAGAGGGTTAGAAAGGTGGAAATTAAATTATTTATTTATTTATTTATTTATTAATAAACCTCTCTTTAGAACTCATGAGAATACTACAACTTGGGGAAAAAACAGCTTAATAGGGGACCTTAAAAATAGGAATTGTCACTTCAAATATTTCATTTTGTCTGAACACACGGGAATCAGAAAAGAAAATAATTTCTTTCAGTGTACAACCACCAAAACCTACCTGGAGAAGCAAACATAACATTGCAGATTTCGATAAACAAAGAATAATGGGAAAAAACAGAAGAAATGGCATATGGCGATTACATCAAAACTTTTCTTAAATCACAAGAATAGAGCAAAATTCAATCCTCTGAAGGATCCATTCTAGCATTGTCAAAAAATAGTGCTTCTCTGAATACTAGCATTGAAATGTCCAGAAAATCCCAAGTGCTGCTACAGGGCTGTTAGTGCCCTCGGTACCAAACACAGGTAGTGTGTGTCAGCACTAATTCAAATTAAACTGATATCAAGCACAGCATAACCTGGACCATCCCTAAAAGTGGCAACAGTCACCTCTAAAATAGCACGCTCAGTCTTAACATTCTGAAATACCTCTTACCTCTCATAAGTACTTGTCAAGCCGTGGGTTGAGATATTCGAGAGGGCGTGGAATAATTCTCAGGATCCTGCATGTTACGTAGGAATGGGAGCCATATCTGAATGGTATGCCGAATGCCACGCTTTATGCCAGGGTTGTCCTATTTCACAGGTTGTGGGTCGGTACGCACTCCTGATACCGAAACATATGTGCACAAGCACTGAAAAAGTGAGTTTTTTATAATACGTCCCCTTTAATACTACAAAAGTTCAAGACACTAGTCATGATTGCATGTGAGCAACTGTCTGTTGAATATCAAAGGAGGTATTTTCAGACAAATGGCTACAATGCCGAGGACTCTTTTTCCCAATGATCCCTGTACTGTTAATGGTACACCGAGGATGATTTGTTGATTGCAAACATTCAAAGTTGGCTCCTCCTCCCAACTAAACTACATCAGAAATGCTCTGCTGTAGCACTATGCCCTGTCTTCATACCCCGCACAGTGTCATTAGCTGGGGGCTACACACCCATTGCCCAAACCCAAAACCTAACGCCCAAAAAACGTCCCACACACAGGCCGAGAGCAGGGTCTCTGCAATTGCAGCCACGACCATGCACTTCAAGTGGGTCATAAGTGATGATTTAGAGGGACTTTTTAAAATATTAGTCTATACATGGTTTTTTAGGAAAATCCTACTATGCATACCTTTAACTTACAGGGGAAAATAGCTTGCTGCAGGAGTTGATGTTGCTGGGCCAGTAGGAAGGAGTTTTGCCTTTGGTCAATTAAACCCTAATGTTTCAGCGCCATGATGGGGACACTGTGCTGTAGGAGACAATGTCTTCCAGATGAGACATTAAATTCAGGTCCTCACTCACAGTGGTTATTATAGATCCCATGACACCCTTTGACAAGAGCAGGGGGCTCCCCAGTGTCCTGGCTAAATTCCCAACCTCGCTCTTTCAAACTATCACCTAATCATCCCCTGATTAAATTGGCTTTGAAAATTATCCTCTCCCTCTCGACCTCAGCTGATGTGTGGTGAGCATTCTGGTGCAAAATGCCCACTGTGAATCACCCTGGTGAGTGCTGCACATTCCGCCATATCACTGTAAAGAGCTCTGAGTAGCATAGTGACAGCAGCTACATAAATGCAGTGTTCATTCATTCATTCATTCATATCTACAGCACAAACAGCTCATTGGGCTTCCCTGTTACAGAGCTCAAAAAGCAGGAGAGCAAGGCAGTGCTCTGGGAACAAACAGGCGCAGCCTGCAATAAGTCCCTATGTGTGCCCGTTGCCCCTGATTACACCATACGGACCTGAAAGGTTCTTAAAAGTCTAGGATGCAAATTCATTATTTACTGCACCGTCACATATCATATGAGCAGTGGATCAGAACAGCATGATGATTCATGGGTAAATGGGTCACTTCCCAGGAGTGGTGAAAACCAGCAATGGGAGAGGGGTGTCATTTGAAAAGAGCAGGAGTGGATACAAATTTCTCTGCCAATCTGACAGACCTACCAGGGATGTCAAGAACTGGTCTTCTTCATGGGGGTAAACCCAAACATGATTCTATAATCAAATTGCAGCACAGGCCCGGGGTGTCAGTTCAAGGTATGACAACCCTCTGTCAGGAAGCAGCACATTTGCTTGGCCCAGATATACAGCACACACTGGCCTGATTTGATACCATTCTAGTACTGCTCTCTTGGCATGGTAAAAATGGTTTATGATTGAGTTGAATTTGAATGTGTCAAAGAGACTTTAATGGTATATGATTTTGTCAGCTAAATATGGACTTTTATTGCACATGCTGCAGTACATGATGTATTCTGCATGCACAAGTTAGTGAAATTGATTATCACATTCCTTGAAGCACAATGCAATTATTCAGCCATTTATCAGGCTTATCCTCAGCAATTATCAAGTTTTACGATTACTTAAAGAGAACACATAATGCATAAGTAAAATGCAGAAAAATACATGGACCCTTAATATAGGATCAATGGCAAATCATCTACCTTAATTGTTATGAATTGGCAAAACCAACAACCTGCAAATGAAATTATATCAGCCAAGATGAGAATTATGATAGCGTTCCTTGGATTTATACGAAGGACAAAGAATACGTTCACATGATAGCGGATCTGCCACCAGAGAATGTGGTTTTTCAGAGTACACAAACATGTCACTTATCAGACAGCTATAAACATAGAGACACACAGGCACATGCCCACGCTCACAAATGTACATTATATATGCATAAACCCAGAAGCGGGCGCGCACACACATGCATACACACGTGCCCGCATACGAGAGCACACTTGGGAACTCAGGCACGTGCACGCCCCTAAAGCTCAGATCTCAGCTGGGGGCTGTGCCCGTGCCAGCACATGCACACTCCCAGAGAGAGGCCCACCACTCTGAAAGCCTCGTTCTGATCAAAGCAGGCTAACACGCATTGCTAATGCTGCCACAGCGCTCGTCACATGCGCGTCCTGTAAGGTACACACAGACCGAGCACCACTTGAAACCAGCGGCCTGGGAACCAGGCAAAAGTGAATTTTGGGGGCACATTTGACCCAAGAAGGAGAGAAGAGTGGCTTTAGCATTATTTTGCACGTAAGGATGAATTACAGCCCAAAAGAATACGTTTAGGCTAGATAGTTGATGATGGTGAATATGTAGAATATTTTATAACTGACTGAATACACTCTGCGCCTGGCATTGTCTGGAAAGCCAAGTGATTGAGTGAAACAGGCTTTTTTTCTATTACCTGATTAACACTCAGCTCAATAAGCAACAGACCTCTCAGTGGATCCATTCAGTGTGATTTCGCAAAACCAAACCAAACCACACAGTAAGACTTCTCAGTGCTGGGCCAGAGTTTCCATTGCAGGGCCAGCTCAGAGAGCAATCATGGAATTCATCTTAAGCATGAAGGCTAAGGCTTGCTTAACAAACACCATCGATTATTAAAATTCGGCAAAGACAATAATCTGTGACAGTCTTACAGCCCAGTTTATGACGGTGAAAAATGAACACAGGCGAATTACTGCCTTTCCCCAGCTGAGAAAATATTACTGGACACAGACTTTACAATTAAATATCTTTCCTCGTCTGAATAAGTGGCTTGAATGCCTTATCATTGCTTACATTTCAAATCAGTATAATGACATTTATATCTTTCAATCTTGCCACTTCACTTGGCAGTAAAGAAATGAAATACTGAGACTATAATAGCAGAGATACAACTGTTGGGTCTAAAATCAGATTCTTATTACTCTATCTTTGAGACACATCTGAATAGAAAGATAAAATGAAAGCACTGCAGACACAATCTAATACATCAAATCTGAGTATTTAATAAGACTGTGACACATCTTGTGCCATTTACATATTCAAAGTGGTGTTCGAAATAAACGTAAACATATAAATATATTGATAGACTGGAAAAAAAGAATCACGTCACACTGCTAAAGCCAGGATGTTATTTCGCCTGAATGGACTGCATAAACATGGGGCGTGGCCAAAAGAACAGATCTGCTGGGACCACGTCATCATTCCAGAATAAGGGGTTGGTATCTCAGTAACATACATTATTAACAAGACCCCATCTTATATGGCCAGTCTATCAGGGTGATATTGACAGCACAAGCTCATAGCACCTATCTTTCAGTATTAAGGAGATATAGTCTTTATTCTAACCAGCTGTAGTCAGCAGCTGTATAGAATAAGAGCTCTTAAAACTGGAAACCACCTGTATTAGAGGGCTCTTTTATCAAGTCAAGTGCCGACACCATTACACCTGCTAATTACACCCCACTTCACTATTGCTAAGCAAAGACATGCTCCGATGTTTTCTCAGCCAAAAAAAAGAGAACATTTTAGAGCAGAGCTTTCTCTCAGAGGAGAGGAAAAAGAAGGCTGAAGTTCGAGAAAGACAGAAACCTGCTCATGCAGGGCTGGGTAATGTTCAGCCAGCCACCATCAATCACCAGGGCAACAAATCACAGAGCGTTCCCTTCTGGTTGAGCTAGCAATCGCTACTGCGTTTGAGCAGCAGTGTGGGGTCAGCAGTTTCAACAGAACATAATGTCTTTAAACCACAAGATGGTTATGGTCCAGCATTATCGCAAGATAATATGACACAGTGAATTTACTGACTTCACACAAACTTAACTCCATCATCCTGCTCCACTATGGCAAAATACTGTACGTTTCAGCCATCTGGCAGCCAAAAGAGTTAATTGAAGGGTTATGAATGAGTTAATATGGATAATGGAAGAATGTTAAATGGGGGTGTCCAAAATCAGGGAAGTAAGGCCTCCTTTACTCCATTTGCTGATTTAGGTCTTTAACACAAGCAGGTGACTGCCTGTTCCCAGTCCCCATCCATTAGCATCAACATGTCACCCTCCCACTCCTCCTTCCTATCACACACACAGACCCCGGGAGCAGGCTCATCAGTTTCCATGGAAACAAATCTTTTGATGATGCGTACGCTCACTGCCTCTGTGCTTCCCTCACCGCCTCACCTCAGCCCCTCCCTCCAATAAGGAGGGAGAAAACAGGTTCCGGCCAAAACATTAATACACTTTAAAATACTCATGCCCAGCGTAAAAACTTAAAGCATTATTAATTTTCTTTTTTTAAATCAGGCTTCCACAGTTCAGTGCATGATGGAGAGCAGCAGGAAACAGCTTTATGTGGGAAGAAAGTGCTATTTCAGGAAACCACGCGACTACTTCGGGAATTCGAACAGTTTGAATGTCACCAAATATCACAAAGTAACGGAGACATTAATTACATCAGGTCTTTTCATACTGAGAAATGACTTTGAAAAAAGAAATTAATTTAGAAAAAATATGACAACAACACTTCAAAAACTGCATCAAATTAGGTTCACCTTGGTTCCACGAATAGTTTTAGACATCTTGTGACAGACAATAGGCAGTTTATTGCTGTTTACTGTTTTCCTTGTCAGTAGAATAATGATTTATTTATTGCAAGAGCATGTGTGAACATAGACACGCACATACAAAAATCATTCATGCATGAGATGAACATCTCTATTTTAAAAACATACACACGTAAGCCCAGGAAGATGTATTGCCATATAAAAGCTCCAGTACAAAGGCATTTATATATGTGCTCATTCGACGCACACATAACAGACAGACAAAAACACACACACACACAAACACACAAGCTCTGACACAGGTCAGACTCACAGTCCACAGACTCATTTAGTCACAGAATAAACGGTTGTCCATGGTTGCCATAGCGCCAACTGCTGTTGCGCAATGTTTGTGAAGTTCGCAAGTTGACGCTGCTGCCACGGCTCTGTTCTTTACTTCATGAGCCAGCCAGGCCAGCATTCAGGCAGGTCATAAGAGCCACATGGAGCCATTTTACATCTAGTACTGACACACCATCTAAATCAGCATTCAGTTCCACAGTTTAACAAATATTTGGATGTATACATATTACAGGGTGAAATCAGTCATGACGATTCCATTCTTTCTATGAAAAGTGAGGGCTGCTGCCAGACTAAATGCTTAAAAACATGAATAATAATAGCTAAAGGCTAACAATTTATACTTTCATACAATGGCATGGGTCATACAACCCAAATTGCAAAAAAATTGGCACATCATGGAAAATGCAAATAAAATCATAACAAACTGATTTGTTAAGTTCATTCATCCTCTACTATACTGAAAACAATACTATAACACATTATTTGATTTTCTAACAAGTGAATTTAATTGTTTTTTTAAAATATATGATGAAATAACTACAGCAGTGTCCAAAAAAGTTGGCACAGTTGACTTTGCCACTGCATAACATCACCAAACAAATATCTCACTTTGTAATGTCCCACACATTCTCAACTGGCCAAAGATCATCATTTTTGGCAGGGCAGTCTGGCACCCAAAATCTTTGCTTACACAGCCATGCACTTATGATCCATGAGAAACATGGTTTAGTGCTGTCTTGCTGCAAAATACAGCGATGTCCTTGGAACAGACAACGTCTAGAGGGCAGCATATTTTGCGCTAAAATATGTATGTACCCCTCTGCATTAAGGAGGCAGTGGCAAACACACAAGTCACCCATGCCATGTGCACTGATACAGCCCCGTATTGTGACAGACACTGGCTTCTGGACCCAACGCTGATGACAGCTCGAGTTGTCCTTGTTGTCTTTGGTCTGGAGAATTTGGCAGCTGTTTTTCCAAAGGCCACTAAGAAAAGTCAGGCCACAAAACCCACTTCCGCTGTGCTACTATCCGTCTTAGATTACACCGAGCTGCAAGGGCTTTTTCTGTCCGTGCGAATGGGTGCACAGAACAATGAAAAACGAGAAAGCTGGATCCGAATGCAATAGTAATATTATTACTTGTAAACAGGGGAGTAAGCAAAAGTAACGTCTTTACACAAGTCTGGGCATACGAGACTTCGCACCGTGTGAGTGCAAAGCTTGGGTTTATATTACACAGGAAAATGAGATTGGGACCTGAGAAACAGGTAGGGCTTGTTGAAGGGTGTGTGGATTGCAGGCCAGTTGTTAAACTCCGGTGATTGGGAGTGCGTAACAGGACACAAGCCCTGAGAAGTCTGTGCTGCTTTTAGACAGTGTTGATGTATGGCTTCAGCTTTTTACAGCTTTAACTTGCATCAGTACATGGTGTTGACCGACTAAGGTTTTCTAGAGTATTTCGGAGCCCCTGTTGTGATATCCATCACAGTCGCATGGCGGTTCTTAAGAAAGTGATGCCTGAGTGATCGAACAAAAGTGGTTTTCGGCCTTACCCATATTGCACCACAGATTTGACTGGGCCCCTTTCATGTTTTATACACTATGAAGGGTGAAATGCCCCAAATCCTACTGAATTGTCTTTAGAGGTCATTGCTTTCAAAATGATGGATTATAAACTGACACATCTATTGGCAGATTGGGGAGCATCTTTCCTCTTGAGGGATTAGGGGTTTTTTGGAAGCTCCTTCTGTACTATAGGAAGGTGAGCCCACTTGTTTATCATCATTTGTTTCACACCACCTTATTAATGCAAATTGTCACATCATTACAAGTCTTACATTGCCCCCACACCAATTTTTTGGAGTCTGTTTCAATCATCAGATGTGAAATAATAATAAATTTTCAATAAACAATTGATTCAAAACTTAAAGCATCAAACAATGTGTTGTTGTGTTTTCAATATAGTTAAGGGTCAATGGGCTTCTCAAATCACTCCTTTTTCATTTATTTGAATTTTCAATAATGTGCGAACTTTTCCAGAATTTGGGGTTGTAAATGTGTGAGTTGATGACAGCTAGCACTATGTACAGTGCGGTGAAGAAGTACTTGCCCCTTTCCCGCTTTCTTCAAAAATTGCAAATTTGTCACAAATAAGGGTTTCAGATCATTAAACTAATTTGAAATATTAGGCAAAGATAATATGAGTAAACCCAGTATGTAGCAATTAGGCAAAGATAATGTGAGTAAACGCAGTATGTAGTTTTTGAATGATAATTTCATTTATTGAAAGCAAAAAGCTATCCAACCTAACCCTATGTGAAAAAGTAATTGCTCCATTTGTTACTAAATCAACCAAATTAGCAAATTTAACTGATAATTGGGTTTAATTTCACTGTACACACAGGCCTAATTTCTGCTAGCCCTGTTGAATCTAAACATCTCTTAAATAGAACTTGTCTGGCAACGTAGGTAAAGAAAAAAAAATCAGTACAAGATGCCATGATCGGGAAAAATTGAAGAACAGATAAGAAGCAAAGTCGTTGACATAAGTCAGTCTGGAAGGAGTTGAAAAGCCATTTCTGAGGCTCTGGGAGCCTAGTGAACCGTGGCGAGGGTCATTATCAACAAATGGAGAAAACATAGAACACTAGGGAACTGTGTTCCCAAGTATGGCCAGCCTACTAAAATTCCTCGAAGAACACATCAATGACTCATCCAGCAAGTCAAAAAAGAACCCAAACTTATTTCTAACAAGAGCACTCAGAGAGCGCAGCACCTCCGCCACGCCAAGGCAATTCTGAGCATGAGTTATTTTCGTTGGCTGATGTAGGGTGTTGTTGCATTCCACCGCCAGGTGGCAGCAAAACCCAAAAGCACGCCGATTGGAAATCCGGCACATTGGAAAGACTTCAAATCTACGCCAGCATAGCTGGATTTGAACTTTGGCCTATATCTCAGCTGTACTTTGGCCTAGATATGCTAAAATTTAATCAATTGTTCCTCTTGTGCTACTCTAAGATCGTGCAAAGTTTGGTTAAAATCTATGCAGCCGTTTTTGAGATATCCTGCTAACAGACAAACAGACAGACAAACAGATAAACGCCGGCAAAAACATAAACCTCCTTGGCGGAGGTTAATAAACTGCAGGCCTCACTCGCCTCATTAATCTATGTGTTCACAGTTCCAAAAAAAGTCAGAGACTGAGCAAAAATGGCATCCATAGGCGAGCTGCAAGGTGAAAACCAAAGACTGAATAAAACAATGGATGAAGTCCCCATGAGGTCACCTACAGAGTTGAAAAACCAAAATAAAGCTCAGTTTGTGCTCCCAGCTGTTGCCATCATGGCAGTGCCTGACTACGCCAAACTCCCGGTGAATCCAAAAATGGGTAAAGAGGTTGTGCATTTGTGGAGCTGAGACAGGTCTAATGAAGCTCACCTGAGAAATACACTCACGTAGCTCTATGCTGCCAAGTGAGCCATCGCCGAGAGGCTAGGTCATATCTGCCCCCGGAAAGCAGCTAAAGGACGGAGCCTGCTAATAGCGTGCGATGGCAAGTCGAATGCTGTACATCGCCGAGAAGCTGAGAAGTTTGGCTTACTGTTTAATGTTATTCTCTGAGAGATTAAGCAGGTGCTCGGTTAGCTTTTTAACGTACCTTAGCCACGTCAAACATTAAGATCACTTAAGATCAGAATCATGGTTGTATGGCCACTATAATGTTAATACTGCATAATGTAAGCTAACTTATGTGGTGGACCTATATTTTCCTACCTCACACAGGCACATTTTGTTCAAAAGTATGATTACCCTAAATTCAAACACTTGTCAATTATGTTTTGACTTTGGTGAATGCCAGTTTAATAAATGTGGCCAGCGTATGTTCCCATTAGCACAGCTGGGCATCCTGCGCTAAAGCTAAGTAAAGGCTCATTCATTTACTGGCCAATTGGCTTGGTAGCTACTTCATGCTAACACATAACGTTAATTGAAATAATACTAGAATTTCACTCACTGAAGAAAATGGAGTACAGACTCCTTGGTCAGTCTGTTTGTACAAGTAACCGCAGAGCATAACATTATTTTCCTGATATTTCAATACAAATTCTCCAATTGTCACGAACATCACAAATGTGGCAGAGAGGTCAGGTTCAGTGACTCAAATAAGCCTAGCCGTGATGATGCCCCGCAAACAGCTCGTGGTTAAGCTAGTCCATGTGCTAGGCTAAAAAAAAGCCCATGATGTGATTGCAACCACCTGTCACTCAAAGAGGCCACACCCCCAATAATGCATAACATTAAGCCTTAATATAATGCAAACGAGTGACTGATATAAAAATAACCCCCCCACACAGTTTTCATGGAAGAGAAAATTAGCTATACTGTAGAAACTAAAACTGTTTTTGAACCAGGCTGTGAGCATGTCATTTCTGCAGTAAAATTGGAATTTTTTAACACGGGGGTCAATGGTGATTGTCTAGCTTTTGCAACCGGCCTCAAGACCATTTTAGGAACTGCAGTTTTTGGCACTTCCACGTTGGCCTCACATTTCAGCCCCTGAGGTTACCGCTGGGTGAAAACCACTTCGGACAAAAAAGAACACAAAGGCTTGTCTCACATTTGCCAAAAAACATCTCAATGACCCCCAAGACTTCTGGGATAATATTTTGAGGACTAATGAATGAAAAGTAGAACTTCTGGGGAGACACAAGTCCTGTTACATCTGGCGTGAAGCTATCACAGCTTTCCACAATATGAACATCATACCCACAGTCAAACACGGTGGCGGTACTGTGATGGTCTGCGGCCGCTTTGCTGTTTCAGAGCCTATGCGATTTGCTGTAATTGATGTAACATTGAATTTTGCTCTCTACCAGAAAATACTGAACGTGAATGTTCGGCTATCAGTTTGTGACCTAAAGGTCAAGCGCAGTTGTATTATGCAGCAGGACCATGATCCAACTCATACAAGCACGTCCTCCTCTGAATGGTACAAAATAAACAAAATGACGGTTTTGGAGTGGCCTAGTCTGGGTCCTGAATTGACTTAGAGTGAGATGCTGACCATGATCTTAAACAGACAATTCATGCTAAAAAGCCTTCCAATGTGGTTGAATTAAAACAATTCTGCAAAGAAGACTGGTCAAATTCTTCAATAGCGATGCAAATGACTCATTGCCAGTCATCGCAAACGTTTGATTACAGTTCTTGCCGCCAAGGGTGGCATAACCAGTTATTCGGTTCAAGGGGGCAATTATTTTTTTTTCATATTGGTGATATAGGTTTTGAATGACTCTTTAGCTTCAATAAATTAAATGATCATTTAAAAGCTGCATTTTGTGTCGACTCTTGTTGCCTTAGTCATGTATTATAATTAGTCAGATGATCTGAATCACTTAAAAATGACAAATAAGCCAGTAATGAAAGAAATTGGTAACTACTTTTTTCACAGCACTGTCGTGATTACCCTGACATTCAAAATACATTGTTGCATGAAGCTTTTTGAAGAGATGAAGTAACTGACACCAAATCTACCATCGAATTAAAATATAGTTGAATAGTTTGTTGCAAACAATTTAGTCAAACATTTTTGACATTAATTAACGATGCAAACCATTATTTTGCCAGTCAATAAGACACTTTAAAACAGAAGTTAAATATCAGGATGCATTCAAAAATTGCATGGAATGACATTTTTAACAAAAATTAACAAAACTTAAAATGACTCATTTGACAAAATGACTAAGCATTTATATAAATGTATTTTTAATATTAGAAAATGCCAGCCTGAATCATTGCAATGTTTGCTTTACCTAGTCACACTGAACATACCATATGTTTATGATCAAAATTTCCCTATACAAACAGTTTTCCATGCAAAAATAACTTCTATGATTAAATTAAATGTAATTTCAAATTGTCAGCTGATTCTGATATATCCAGCCATCATTGATGGTTGCATGCTCGCTCTGAAATTATTTCACACACATCAGCGCACACGTGCAGAGAATCCGGAATAAGTCTCAAATACAGAAGATGATTGGCTCAATTGGTGTGCGATTTATAGCACTTCAGATGAATTACAATTACCCACAAATGCACTGTTGCACAACAAGGGAGACAAGCAGAGATCTGACAGGCAGACCACGTTCAATTACAGAGCAAGACACTTAGATCTGATTGTTTCCCTTAATTTTATCGTCTGTCAAATCCAAAATTCTTTCCATGTTAATGAGGTAGAAAGCAGCCAGGATTTTGCGCAGAATATCTAATATGTGTGAAAGTAACCCAAAGTTACAGCTGCCTGGACAGCTTACCAGTATAAAAAAAAAAAAAACAAATAAAATCTCTGCAGCAACAATAGACATTGCCGTTCACTAGCGCACACCAGAGTGAGGGAACAGATGCAGTGTTCAGGAAATCCCAGATTAACACAACGTGCCTGAAGACGGGAGATGTGGGGAAGACATCCACTTTTTCATAAAGGGCAGGCTTCTCAAATATAGATCTGTATGAAAAGAGCAAGGGATCAGTGGATGGTGGTAAAACTGTCCGGTCTGTCTGTACCGGGCGAACAGGATCGATGTCAGAGTCACGTAGAGTATTAGCATTGCAAAATTACGTTAGATGCTGCTGTAGAACAGCGGGGAAGCTCAGCCTTCTGGCCCCGCCCCCTGCAGACAGATGACAGAGAGAGAGAGAGCAGAGAATTTTTTACTGCTTTGAAAATGACATCATCTGACTCTGTGGAAATTTCCGGGCACCAGCAGAATAAGCAGCAGTGGCTCAGGAAGGTAGGACCACTACTCAGCTGAGGTGAAGTGATTCTTCTTTTGATTCAACTTCCACCTGCCGTTATAAATGAGAAAGCCTTTCAGATTCCCAGAATTGCACAAGAGAACTTCGCCCAGAAAACAACTCAGTTCGAGCTTTCACATGTGCCAAGACCTGTTTCCTTTCACTACACTAGTCTTTACTGTTGGAGGAAAATAAAACCTGGACAGCCACTGTTTTTAGCCTCACAGAGATAACACAGCCCTCAGATAACAATTCAGATACATAGCAACACATAGATACAACCGATAATAACACAGGTTACAGAGCACAGATTAGACAGTTCAGCACAGCAGAACTAAAGCACAACCAATCTCAAATGACAATGAAAGACAACGATAACCCAGTTCAGGGATAACTCAGACTAAATTACCCGGAAAAAAAGGCCACACGATAACATGGTGACTTTCTGTTAAGACGATACAGAAAGCATGAACACCGATTAACTCACACTACAGAGATAACGCCACAATAAAAAAAACCAGAGGAACACACTGTAGCGGTACAACAAAACAGCGAGCGCATCCGTGCTCGCCTATATGGGCTCACACACAGCATGCTCAAATCTGTCACTGCACAGAGCGGCGATAAGGTGGCGGAGAAATTGCCCGCTGAGCGCAGCCTGAGAGCAATGTACAACCACAGCGCAGCCGAGCGTGACGCAGGCATCAACGTTTACTGCACCTTCTGCGAGCAAATACACAGCCAGGGTGTAAGGAGAGGGGAGTGCTGGGAGTCTGTGTGCTCAGAATATTAGGCGCTAGCAGGAAGGTAAAATAATAAATCACGCCCAAACAGGAGGGTAAGCCATGTCCACACTAATACGTTTACATTTCAAAAAGGGGCATTTTAAAATGAAAACGATCTCTGTCCACACTAAAACGCTAGCTTGGAGTCTTCAAACTTAAGTGGGGCCAGCAGCGTTTTCAAAAGTCTCAATTTTTGAAGGTTTGAAAATGCCTGTGTTAGTGTGGATGCAAGGCAAAAACATAAAAAAGTTACGCATTTTAAAATGAAAATCTATTAGTGTGGATGTGGCCGAAGAAGGGAGGTGGAATTCAGAACCGTGGGGCTGTGTGTCTGATCTTCGGTTTTCCCTCACAGGGGGGGACGCCGCCCAGGAGGGCAGAATCCACTTGTAGGAGACAACACCACTAACTTCACCCTGCAGAAAGCAGCTTATTTAGGCTGGGAGGGGGTGTATCAATTCAATCTGTCAGACCCTACCACACAAATCAAAAACACACAATTACAGCGGTCAAGCAAGAGCAAAGCACCCAGTGAATGCCATCAGATTCAATCTTTTCACCTTTCTCTGCATATCCCCTGCATAAATTATAGTTAGTCCTATACTCCTGGGTGTATAGACATCTCTTGCCTCTTTCTCCTCATTTAAATTTTCACTCTGCTCTGATAATCATCCTAAGTGTATTCATGGCCTGGTGCGCGGCCTTCTGCATTGCACAGACGGCACCTTTTGCCCCTGCCAAACATAAAGTTGGAGCGAGTGATGATGATCTTTCTCAAAACCAAATGATAAATTGACCCCTCTTTTAATAACGGTGCAGGCTGCAGGATGAGGCAAAATCATAGCTTCATAGCATAAGTAAGGAAATATTTATAGCTCTATTTACTATAGGGTATCATCCTGCTAATTGATAACGTTATCCTAGGAATGATAAGCTCTGCCAGGGCTGTCAGTCGTCACTAAGGTTTTCAATGATTTCCTCTGAAATACCAAAGGCTGTTAAGGCAAAGATAGGGGAACAAACTCTTTTCTGAAAGAAAGCTGAACTAGACAGTCCAGTCGGCTGCAACTGCATGGGTGTAGCCCCTGAAAGCCCGCTTTTCCCCTTTTTTGTGCATTATTCGGCCAATACTGTCGCCATGGCAACCAAAATCAATAGGTGTTGTAAGTGAAGTATATCACATGTCCATATCAAATATGAAAGTAATTGGTCAAAAATTACAGCCTGTACAGCGTCCACAAGGAAGAGTGTATGTGGCAGCACAAATTTGCACATTATTCGGCCAACACTGTTGCCATGGCAACCAAAATCAATATGTGCCATAAGTGAAGTGTAACACATGTCCATACCAAATACAAAAGGAATCGGTCAAAAACTGCAGCCTGTACTGCATCCACAAGGAAATTACTGATTCGCCACTAATTTGCATATTGTTCGGCCAATGCTGTCGCCATGGCAACCAAAATCGATAGGTGTCATAAGTGAAGTACAATACATGTCCATACCAAATATGAAAGTAATCGGTCAAAAATTACAGCCTGTAGGGGGGCGCCCCAGTGGCACATCGGTTTAAGTGCGCGCACCACAAAAGGCTGAGTCCTTCCCGGGTTCGATTCCGGCTCGGGCCTGTTTGCCGCATGTCATCCCCATTCTTGTCCCACCTTTCCTGTCTCTCTCTACTAAAATACTGTCCAATAAAGGGAAAACCCCAAAAAATAATCTTAAAAAAAAAAAAATTTACAGCCTGTAGAGCATCCACAAGAAAGTGTCTATGGACGCAGACGCGGCGGCGCCGCCCGACTTCGTCCGGTGGCTACAATAATAGACAGATAGCCTGCATATTTAAGGCCTGTGCACCAAACTATTATGGACATTCTAATGATGAGGAAGGATCATTTTTATCCATCCATCCATCCATCCATCCAGCCGTTATCCATACCGCATCTACCTCACCAGGGTTGCTGGTGAGCTGAAGCCTATCCAAACTGACTATGGGCAAAAGGCAGAGACCAACCCTAGAAATCCATGGCAGGGCGCGCACACCATTCACAGACCACTCACTCACACACTCATAACTATGGCAATTTAGAGTCACCAATTAGCCGGACACACATGTTTTTATCTGTGACGGGGAACCAGAGTACCCAAGGGAGCATTTCTACAAGTGCACTGTAAACCCTGATAGTGTGATGGACTCAAATGTTTTGTGGAAACCGATTACCTCAAAAAAATTGTGTAGGCCAACTTAATTGCATTGTGTGGAAAGAACTGACAGAAAATAAGGTTAAGTTATTTTTTACATGTTTTTAAGTGCTGTGAACACAGGATCATTCAGTTGGCATACTCAATTTTTTTGGGGTAATCGGTTCCACAAAACATTTGAGTTCACCACACTTGTCAGGGTTTACAGTGTGCATTTATAACCCCACCCGTCCCTGCAGGTTGGTCTGGAGCAGACGAGGCCTGCCTGTTTTGCACCTCCTGGGGTGCTCTGCTCCTCCCCCCTTTCCCGCACCCTCAGCACACTCCCCTGGGATCTGAAGGTCTGGGTGATAATGACACAACACAATGGTTGAGGACACTCTGACAGTCTCACCTATACTCAGATTCACTCTAAAGTCACTAAAGCCTCATTTCAGGCCTACAGAGGCCTCCTGACACAACGCCTTCTCCCAATGCATTTTCTGTATCGCTCATCGTTAACTGAAATTAAAATCACACTTCATTTACATGACAAGACAGTATGTGTTGCCAAAGAAGTAAATTCATAGATAACAGTAGTATCAAACCCCCTGCTTCAACCTCTTTGTCTTGTTCACTCTGTACTGGCCCCCACCTTACTTCTGAAGCTCTTGTCCCGACCATTATTGGCAATGGCAATCCAAGAAGGGAAATATACTCTCCTTGCCCCACTCTCTTGATGCACAATTCATCTCTCCATGAGCAAAGCTTAATGCCATGTTTTAACAAGAGACCTGTGAAGTGAAGTTGTACTATTCCCTGGGATCTGAAATTACACTCCTGTCAATGACCAGTCATAACTGAGAACCAGTTCTAACTGCCCACACTGCTAGTCAACTACAAGTCAGTGCCTACTGCGCGTTAGCGCTCTGGCTTGGCTTCGAAGGAGATGGAGAAGGTAGAGTGGCCGGCCAAGGCCACAAGCTTGGCATAACAAGTGAATCTGACCGCCCCGTACACCAGGAAAACCACCGTCTTAGTGCAGGCTCAAAAAAATCCAGCGAAAAGGTTTCACAGCTTCACTCCAAAAATGTTAGGGCTGCTTTTTACTTGCTCGGCTGTGCTAGCTCGGATTCTCGCGTTCACACAGCTGTATAGCCTGAAGCCTACAAAGCAGTAATGTTCCGGCCAATCTCTGACCCAGCACATGATCAAAAAGCTGGCTGCCGTGAGAGCATAAACAAGGGCTAAAACTTATTTTCCCATCGATGGATCAGTAGCATTAAACATCATCATCAAAGCAGGTGAAGGAAAGTTGCAGAGGCACCCAGGGCTAATACAAGTTATCTGCAAATGCAATATCCGGTTAACAAAACTATCACCAGCAAAGAAACCTTGACTGTGGCCTAGAAATGCATCCTGGGAAACTAATGAAAGGTAGAATACCTATTATTTTGCTGAAGGAGGAAAAAAAGATTATGTGACTCTGAAAATGGAATTGCTAATGAATGAAACACAGACATTTGAAGAAGAATTATGTTAAACTAACTAGAAGTAATATATCTGCTCAGGCTTCCTTCAAGTAATTTTCCCCCAAATTAACGGTTAAATAATCTTTTTTCTGCCTGTGGCAGAATAACAAGCCAGTCTGAGCACCAGTCTGCTCATTTCCGAACAGTTTCTAGCTAAAGACACAGCAATCAGCAATTATTATGGGTGACATCATCACAACTTTTCCTATGAAATTCGCATTACCTGCGCTGAGCAGTAACTCTGAGTCTATAAAATGAAGAGGCGAAGTGAAGTGACACTAAATCTTATCTTATCTGATCTACTCATTTCTTTTAATGCAGAATTTTAAAAGTATTGTGAAAAGGATGATTTTTCTCCCCGTGCATTTATCTGATGGTAAGTATCCAGCGCTAGCCACAGGCAGTTGAGGAATCCTTCGGTCACAGAACACTTTCTCACAGGTTACTAAAAATAACATTGTTTTGGTTTCCTTGCTGAAGGACTGTCACATATAAACGGTTCAAAAAATGACCCCCTCCCCCATTGATTTACTCTGCGAGTTATCCACTACAGCCAAACTCCCAAACTTATTCCATTTTAAAATTGTTTAACACAAAATACAATACATGTTAGTCATAGTATTGATCACAAACCAAATTCATGGCTAAATACCCAAAGTGCTCAAAGTGAACTGAGCAGCAATTTCAATAGTGTATCAGATTCACAGCAAGAATATCTGCACTCAGAGTCACGCCAGAAATTACAGTCGAATGGACGTACTTTATATAACCCCGCTACTGACAGGTGTAACAGTGCATTCACCATCAATGACAGAGACAGAGAGTAACAGACAGAAAGAGTGAGCAAGAGACACACGCTCATGCGCACACACACGCACACACGCAGGCACATACAGATACACACAGACGAACTAAGTGCAAAAATGACAGAAGACAACATAAGATACATAGAGACATTGTGAAGAGAGTGGACAATGAAAGAAAGAGAGAAATGTATGTGTTGTGTATTGCAGAGGGTTTCAACCTGATCTACATATTCATCTATAACCCAAATCATGCTTTTAAAAAAGGAGAAAAATCAGGATGGAAAAATGGGTTATTTGGGGAGGTACTGAATAATGCATGTTATTCAGTGCAGTCAGCTGACATTGAATAATGAATGTTATTCCATGCAGTCAGCTGACATTTTGTACATAGCATATTATTTTATTTTATACAGCTCACAGGCTGAGTATGTGTGGGGAGAAGGGGGGGCACGGGGCACATAAATCGGTCTGGGAGAAATGCTTTTGTCTAAACAGCCCTGTGCCCATTTCCTGTGACCACAGGAAGTGGGAAACCGGAGGCTCCTCTGCTGTTTTGCTCTTCCTTCACCCAGTATCCTTACTTAATAATTTAACTTACTTAAATTTAACTCTGATTCAAATGCAAACGCATTAGTATGCTTTCCTATTTAACATGAGACATTGACATTACATGACATTGGTGCCCTCACCCACTCCCAAAATGGTAAACAAAAAAAAAAAAAGAGAAAAGGGCAACATGTACCCTCATAAGCACAAACATGCTCAACGGTCATGAGGAAAACAGCAGGGCTGAGAACATATTACATGTCCGTGAGATATGAGGCCTCATGAGACACAGCCTAACAGCATATACAGAGCAGGAATCAACAAACTCTGGCCCTGAAATCCAAATCCAGCCCTGCTCTTCTTTTCTCCCAAGCAATGAACTGATTAACTGAAAAAAGTTGAGCTCTGATTGGCCGTAATGTCCTTGAATCTGACTCCCAGGTAAAGGGAGGGTGGAAAAGCAGAAGTTCTGGACCATGAGTTGATGATCCTTGGAGCAACTTTGTTTAGTCAGGGGACTCAGTAATACAGCTCCCATGGAGAAAATAACGGGGTGGATGAGGGGGCAGTTGGGGGGGGCTGGCTATAAATTGAGGTTTCTCCATACCACAGTTTCTTGTAATCCTTCATCATATCAATAATATATATTTTTATTGTAATTGATAAAATTTTAACTTTCAGGGATGGGATCAAGGACACACAATAAACAGACAGGCCAAAAGGGGGGAAAGCAGGAAAACTGGAATTGCCTTTTATGGCATTAATCACACAAAAAATCTTCGCAGATGTAGTGTTCTTTAGTAACAATTTACAAAATAAATAACTGCAAGAGTCTCAGGGCACATAACGTAAATAAACAAGCAGTACTGCTTCACTGGATACATCATGCTCTTGTCTAATTGCTGGACAAAACAATTTGATTTATGGGCCCTGTCCTATACCTGAGACTCTAAGCTGTGTCATTGGACGTGTCATTGGACAGGGAAATATGAATGACCTTGCTTGCCCAGCTGCACCCAGCACATAACAGCATCACGTCAGCTGAAGGCATTACTAACTTTCCACCCAGAGAGGTGCTTTAGATTTTAAGATGCAATGGGCTGGAAAACTAATTCAGAAAAAAAATGATTTGAAGTCAGTTTTAACCAATTTTTCATGACCAGTTAGGTAGGTTAGTTTGCAAAACCTTAGTCTGGTTGGTCAATTCATCTTTTGTCCTCTTGAAATAATCCTAAGGTTTATCTTTGAGATGTGTGTGCTCTGTCCACAAATGTCTTCACATTTCTGTTGGCTTCATTGCTTCATTACCATGTTTATATACAGTCTATATTTATTACTCAAACAACCCGACAACTGTCATACAATATTAGGTTTTGGTGGGCAGCCGTCATTTGATGTAATGCCAAATTGTATGTACACAGGGTCGTACTTGCATTTGGAAGGGTTAGGTTTTTGATGCAGGTACGTCAGAAGGCTCTTTTGTATCATTGCGGGTGGCTATTGTTGTTATATTGAAATAAATGTCCAGATGTTACTGCTTGGAGCAGGTCAAAACTAACACAAAAGCTGACTAAATTTGAACATTTGCTGGCTAATAGATACAGAGATGATATGTCGGTCAGCGCGAGTGATAGTCACGATAACACAGACTGTCTGACTAGTGCCGTCTGCCAGGTAAATGTGGTCATTTTCACAGGTAAAATCAGTGGTGCAAAGATGGAATTTGAAATGATCTGCAATGAATATAGATTCACGGTACATCAATCTTACGGAAATTGTTTTTGCAACCCTCCAGCCACTCCTCAGCCTGATGCCAGTCCTCTGCCTGTAATTTGAGGACCACCGCCCCCTCATTCAGTATCAATGGGGAATGAGAAGGAACCAAGTGGACCTGGTTTGCCCATTCCATTGGGAAATCTCACTGGTTATGCAAGCAGCCTCTTTTTCCAAAAGCTTTTTCTCAAGATACCTCTTCTCAAACCTTAGCCAAGCTGTACAGACCTCAGGAAGCACAAACCTAACGCTCTCTGCAAGAGTAGCATGCAGCCATGTTGGAGTTTGAAGAAACTAAGTTGAGCCTTCTTGTGATTGAAGAGAAGGGTTTTTTCTGCCCTCTACCCTTCACCAACTGTCTATCCTCAGCTTTTTCTAAAAGAATCTAAAACAGAGGCCACACAATGTCCCCAGGATTACAAATAAGCCCAGAAACAGCACAGGCAAAGTCCCATATGAAAGAAGCATCTTGTGATTAAGTGCGCTTCGCTTTCAGTCTAAAAGAGAATGTGCTGAATTTCAGACAAAGTGGCGCAGTAGTGAGAGCTCTTACTTTGCAGTACGGAGGTTCAGGGTTTGAGTCCTGGTCGGATCTCTCTGCATGAAGTTTGTATGTTCTACGGTTTGCATGTTCTCCCCGTGTGGGTATCCTTCAGGTACTCCAGTTTCCCCCATCTCTAAAAATATTCACAATCAGAACACACCTGCCTTCGCCCTGAACCAAAGTTTCGGCTTTATAAATGCACTAGGTCCCCGGGCACTACACTGTGGCTGCCCACTGCTCCTTGGTAACAAGGAAGGGTCAAATGCAGAGGACA
This sequence comes from Gymnothorax javanicus, assembly GCA_029692085.1. Taxonomy (NCBI): domain Eukaryota; kingdom Metazoa; phylum Chordata; class Actinopteri; order Anguilliformes; family Muraenidae; genus Gymnothorax; species Gymnothorax javanicus. The sequence continues at coordinate 45,084,508 of CM056201.1, forward strand.
AATTGCTCACTGGGTTTAATAAAGTGTACCTTACAAATACTAGTCAGCTTAATTGAAAGGTTTTGGTTTGCTAATTAAGATTTCATCTGGTCACACACCAGCATTTTAATTAAACTACACAGCTCCAAATGTCAAAAGAAAGATCAGATATTCATTTTTTTGGCAGGAAAGCCTGGTGAACATTATCAGCAGTATCTGATGACAGCTTAAAAGGGAAAATTGATGTGCCATACTTTTTGGAATGACAGAAATGGGTGAGTTGCAAAATTATTTCCGAAAAAGTAATTCATGTAGCGTCATGGCTTCACAAGAGCTTAGAATTTTGCTCTTTTTAATATACACCGCATTTCCAATTCATCTTATATTCCCAAACACGGTGAATGAAGAAGCACCTGTCACTTTTCTGTCATATAACAACTCCTTACCAGATAAGGGCCTTATTCTAAATGAGTTATGATCCAATAATAAAATTCCAGCTTTGTATCTTTGAAAATACTTGTACTACAGTTACAGGTAATGTTGATTAATTAATTACAGACACTTGGAGCATAAGGGCAACTGGTTAGCAGGCATTAAACGTAGCAGTCTGATTAACATTTCACTCAATTTTGACCAGCAACCTCACGTCAGTGGCTGACGACCTGTCCTAGGCCAGTGACCAGAACCGGTATCAAGCCTTTCCCAGTCAGCTCCCATCACATGGCTGAGAGAGGACCCCACAAGCGATAAATAGGTGACGAAGAGTGTTAACTATTTAAACAGAAGATTGTCTTACAGCTGCATTTGTTTACCTTCCATGACTAACCAGCCAGCCATCTTGAATCAGGTTCACACATCAGCAGCTCGCTCCTTTTCAGATAATTATTTCTAATGATCTGACATTACAATTCCCTTGTGCACACACTTTTCAGTGCTGTCTTCACAGAAGAGATTGGGCTGTATTTAATAATTCAGGTGTTAACAAAGACATCAGTCTACATTAATACTTGATAATCTCTAATCCTCTGAACTGTTCATAACTGAATAGTTTCACATGAAACATAAAGAAAATTATTAATCTTAAAGCTGCAGTTGATAACTTTTTTGTATCTTAAATAGTAAAAATGTCATAAAACCCTTTCAGCTATCAGTAATTTAAGTGGTCTGAGAGTACATTTGAATCTCTTTGTCTTCCACTGGCTCCATATTCAAGAGATCTACCACTCCCCGTAGCTTTAACCAATCAGGATCTGTCTCTGACCTTTCCGTCTTGATTGGTTGAGGACTTAATTGCCTGAGTTTCATGAGCATTCATGATGAACTTTAAGACAGTGGCAGACAGTGAAATTCAAAAGCGTGAAAATCTCTTTGTTAACACTTCCTGTTCCTCCGTAGCCAACAACTGCACATAGAAGCAAAAAACACTAAAAGACCCAAGACACTAGCAGAAAAGCAGTCAACCAAGAAGGAGGTGGAGTTTGGCTGTAATAACTACAACACAAATAAACCAGGCATGAGTGTTTGGAAGATCTGCAAGCATTGTTTGAGCAAGTAACGTTAGCTTGTTAGCATACTTTCACATTAGCACTGTAGCACTGGTGTACACATTTATTTAAAGTGACTGGGCTCCATTTGGAATAATGTCAGTGCAATCCCACTGGAACAGAATATTTGACTGCTTTTAATACTTAGAAACTGCAGCTCTAACAACCGATTACCACATATGTTTTATAACATAGTGTAGCATTGTAGCTTTGTGTAGCCTAGCCCAGTGAGGCGGTGAAATGATAATAGTTAGTTCAATGGAAATATTTGAATTTCTGGAATTACCCTCCTCGAAACAGTATCATTTTGTTTTAGAGTGCTTTAGATTAAATGCCTTCTCTGTTTTCAGTATTATTATCTTCATGTCTCAATATTTGACAACTAATAGATCATATTTAATGTGACTTATACTCTATGCATGTACTGTATAATTGTGCGTGTGCATATCTGTGTGCGTTGTGTACATATTGAATGTGCGCACATTTATCAATGGCTGCCTTTCCGCAACTTTAGCTGTGAGATTTTCACCCTTGGCTGTTGGATTTAAAAAATGCATCTATGAGCCTTCTCTTAGTGTGAGTTGGCCTTTCCTGAATGGCATTTACGCGGTGCTCTTTGTCTTCTGTTAGAATGAGTAGGGCTGAGCAAGCAGCAGATGATCCTCAGTGAAAGCGAACTCCATCAAGCTCTGTTTCCTTTACGGCCCATTACCAGCTACCAGTGAGGATGTGTAGGCACCGCTAGGCCTCAATATCCATGACAACCCCAGCAGATTGCATACCACCTTCTCTGGAGCATTGTGATTGCAGTGCACTTGTAAACAGAATGAAGAACACCACCGTGGCCATAGAGAGTCATTGCTCGGTAATGCTGTGCTGGTCATGCAGCCACCTGATCAGTATAAAATGTGATGAGTGGATTTTCATCAGACTCATTGAAAATGTAGAGGTCTCACAGAACCACAGAAACTGATGTATTGAAATTTGTATCACACAACAGCACAAAAGTTGAAAAGAACAGGTCATAGATTGAGAGTTCAAACGAGATAAATGACCTGACAGGGTGTAGAGGACATATTTGGGGCAAAGCACCCCCTCCCCCATGCTAGGATCCTTCCCTCTCATGGCAGGAAGCGAGACATGTTTCTAGAAGCCATTAACAAGGGTTGGAAGGAGAGTGACTTTAGTCATTACACTTCCTGTCCAAGGGGGCTATATTTTCAAAGGCTTTAAATAAATTTGACACAGCTGTGGTCTTTTAAGTTTAAATTGGAAGCACATGGTTTTTGAGCCAGTTAGGTCAGAGCTGGGCAGAACAGATGGGGGAGAGGGTCCCTAGGTCCTCCCAGGAAAGAACAGGCCCGGGGAAATAGCGATCGGAGGCAGTCATGATTCAGCTTGCCGTTCTATTACCCAGCAGCCCTGTCCATGAGGCGCATATCACTTAAAAGGGGCCACTCCTGACTGAGATGAGCTCCGCAAAGGATTGCCTGACGCAAACACAAACAAGACCCAGAAACCAGCCGTTTCTGCTCTCAAACATCTCTGATGAGCCGGATGCAGCAGGGTCCTCATTCACTGGTATGATAGTATTCTAACTGCACCGCGATCAAAACAAGTGGGGTGATGAGTCACTTAACAGCACTCACAGAGCTGCTAGAGTGCACACTTTCCCTTCTCTCGTGTGAGATGCAGGAGAGAAGCGTATTTCTTATTTTCTGCCATTTTAACATGATTCCTTTTGCATCATAATGCCGTACTGTACATTACTTAACTATGATTAGGCCACACCCCTTCATTAGTAACATATTGAACTATGTAACGCTGATTAGCATATGAGTTTTCAGGGAAATTTGAGTTTAGCGGTTTGAGAAGGTTTTCGGAACATCCCCCTGACACAAACATACAAAAACAAACATATACTAACCCAGCCTACGCAGACATTGGCACATGGGTCCACCTCGCCGTGCTCTTTCATTATTGGTTTCATGGTGTGAGGATATAATTATGAACCCACGCTTTGGGCAGATGCCAGCCCCCTGTGGCAGAGCAGTGTAAAGGCTACAATGCCTCAAAGCCCCACGGGCCACAGCCAGGGCCAAAAAGGTGGTGCACAGACTACTCAAATTTAGCACTTTCCTCCTTTCTTTTATAAACCACTTTCCTACTATTTCCCTAAAACTGGAAGGCGTTGGAAATGCAGTTAATTGGGTTTAAAATGTACCTCTCTCCTCCCATTCCTTATAAACAAGAAGATTTAACTTCTTTTTTTTTATTATGACAGAGACCTCAAGATAGGTGGTCACTGTCAAAATTAGTACACTTCAAATGTTCAATTTAACGTCAAAGCCGCTTAATTTGTCTTCAAAGAAATCTCCTCCAATTCAGCAGACAAAACTATAGGTCCTATGCAATAATTTGTTCCCACTTCACGAAGGCATTGTAAAACTAGCCTTGAATTTGTTGAGGGACATATCCACAAGAATGCAACGCAAAAAGCATCCTCCATTCCCTTTTACTCCACAGACGGTCATCACACCACAGTGGGATTTTTCATGAATATGCCTATATGCAGAGGTGTACAATCCAGGGGTCAGAAAGTAAAAGTCCTGCCAAGTTTTTCTCCCTCCCACAGAATGAGCTGATCACTTATATTGGCTCTATCTCCTGTCTGAAGTAAATCCAGGTGGTTGGAATAAAGTTCTGGGGAGGATTTTTACTTTCTGAACCCGGACTTTACACCCCTGCCTGTATGTCACCTTACTCAGAAAGGCATCTGAAAGGGGACACAAGTTGCTTCCAAAAGTAATTTAATGGAGGTACGCGCCCCTGAGGCAGCACGTCCTCACAGTCACCTGACGGCTTAGGTTCCAATCAAACCCTTTTTCCACTTCTTGCTGCAGGAAAAACATCACCTTTTAATTTTTCATGTGCCCTGTGCTCCTGCGGCCCGGCTCCTGGTGAGCATCAGGAAGCTATCTGCAGCACGGGTCCACGTGACACTGCTTTCCCCATCGCTTGTGCTGGCGACAGTCCTGCAAACGCAACCTCAGGTCGCTCTCTACCAGAGGCCTCACATGTTTACATTTTCCATTTGCACCCTTTCCTCATATTACGCACTCCTCTACAGGTGCAGATGGGGGGGCAATAAGATTTCGACAAAGGTGTAGAATTTTGGAGTTTACTTCAAAGACTGGGATCCGGCCAAAACTTCCCTTCATGTTTTTCTAAAAGCTGTGCAGTAAATTTTTTGCAGAATTAGACTGCCTTCCTATATTGCCATTCGACCGAGCAGTCAATTTGTAAAAATACAGTCAATTTGGCGCAGCCTACTCAACCAATAAGTAGGAATTACTTTAACTTTACCTATCCTTGAGGTTGGACCTGGGTACTACAGAATCCACGGTGCTTTCCCCTCTTGGCGACCAGCGTGAGGGGGAAAATAATACTCAAAGCCTGGAAATCTGAACTCACTGTGTAATTGTCCACCATCTCTAGACAATAAATACTCTTTAAAGAGTACATCACTCGAACCAAAAGTTTGGTTTCCCCTTCTCCACGATGGCGAATTGCATAATCAAGAATAGACAAAAAATCATAACATCACACCAAATGACTGGAACAGCCCCGCGGAACATTACTCGCTCTGTTTAAACCTTCAAAGACAGATTTCTCCTAATGTGGATGAGCCAAATGCAGAGAACAAATTGCCTTACGGGGTTCAATAAAGTTTATCTTTCTCCTTCACAGTTGATCTAGCCTAGATGCTCAGAAGATGCACAGGACTCGGCCATGATTCTTAGGCCGAAGCCCTTCAGAAAGCCGTATGATGACGGAAGGAGGCCTGTTGCTGAAGGACTGTGAGTTCCTGCTTTGCCACAATGCACTAAGGCGCTGTAAGCTCCATCCGTGAGACAGACAGAGCAAAGCGATCAGGAGGTACCAGAGGGTGGTATGGGTCAGGAGTTAGGATGGGATTTTGGGGTGGGGGGGGGGGGCAGTAGGAGTTGGAGTGCACTCCATTTCAAACAGACATGGCTTATCTTGCCTGTCTGGATTAATGTCCACTGCAGTGACATCAACAGGCAACAGCAACCTGGCAAAAATCCCTACAGGTTGACACAGAGACACACACAAACAGGCTAGATGATTGGCAGACAGAAAAAATATCAAGAACCTCAAAAACGGGAAATAAATACTGTATTTGCTAAATGCCAAGCGCCTATTAAACCCAATGTATACAAACATGTTTGCAACAAGTTAAATGAATGAACTTCATGATCCAAATCAAAATCACTGTTTCGTGTCTAACATATGGCTGTAGCTTCCAACAGCAGCAACTTAACGCTATAAAGAAGCATCTACTTTTGTCCAATGCATCATACTTAAGATGCAACCCCCCCGCTCCATTCTTGGGGACACTGCCACTAGCGTAATGTACCACACTACAGCATCTAAGCAGGAATAATGCAAAGTGGCAAAAACGCAGACAAATTGGTTCCTAATGGTGTTTACTCATCACTTTGAGGAAAATTTCCTATCACTTCAATGCAAATGAAATTTTCGTAAGCTTCAATCACTCCTCTATAATGATGCAGATTTGTAGTCATTAGCAGGCATGTGACAACATGTGGGAACAAGGTATTGATGTCCCAGCAGGGTTCATTACCTCGCCCCCCCCCCCCCATCCCACCATCAAGTCTTCAACACAAAAAGCCAGCTCTCAAACAAATCAATCAGGAGAAAATAAACCCACACGCCACTTACCAGATTGGAGTTTGTGGCATTGGAGTCGTCCTCAGGGAAGGGGATATAGACAGCTAAGGCCACGCAGTTAGCAAAAATAGTCATCAAAATGATTATTTCAAAGGGTCTGGAAAAACTTTGGTTAAGGAAACACAGATGGAGCACATCCAGGCAAAAACTAGAAAAAAGCATCACACTGTAGCCTGCGAAAAGAAACAGCTGCCTTTGTTGAAGTGTTCGAGCAGAAGACCCCGGGACGCCTCCAAATATGTCAGTGGTGTGCGCGAGGCGGTCGCGTGGCCCAGAGGAAGAAGGAAGTATGAGACAGGGGAGCTGATGTGAGACAGTGTTTTTTGGGGTAGGTACTTGATAGGCCTTGCCCTCGTCATCCTGGCCTCTCCATTCTCTTCCCATTATCCCCTCAACTTTTGTTTTTTCCAACAGAGTAGAAGACATTCTAAATTCTCGCTCTCTGCTGAGAAAAACAGCCTTTCTTTCAGCCACTTTCTGCCCGCGGCCCTATCTTCACACAGAAAAATCATCACTTGTGGATTTTTGCCAGCACTGATACTTTTATTTCTCTATTATTTCCATCTTTCTAGAGGGCCTGTCCGCCATTGCGCCTGCAATCTGTATTACTGGTAACTTTAGCCTTTCAGTTGTTCCTAGCAGACAGCATGTCCTGGTAACTCACAACACCTGCTTACATTAGCTGTTATTCTCAGAGTGTGCAAATATACAGTATTTGCTGTTTTCCAGACAATCACCGCAATACTGTCTTTATGAAATTGAGCAACTAACAGCTGGAGTTGGTCTGGTTTCCAGTTTTCAGTTGCTGACTGCAGATGAAAAACCGCATCAGGAATTATATTAGCTTGGCGATTCTGTGATAACACTAAAAAAATGAAACGAGAGAAGAGTCTTGGAGGGTGGTTTTGCTGAGCATGAGAGCTGGTTTTCACTTAGTTTCTATGCTTCTTTGTGGGAGAAGGACGGGCAGAATGCTGTCTTATAGAGAACTGTGTTTGGCATTTGAAGGTCTAACTGCTACACAAATGTGCTGAAAAATGGCAGCAGGAAATCATTGCTCACTGAGAGATCAGCATTTAACATTTCATACTTTGCACTGGTTCCCATAATTTGTTCATAATATGAATAATGACACAACGTCAATGACATCACACATACACAGGCACAACAGCCAAGCAGCTGCCATTTTCCATTTCTTCTCCCTGTGCATTACAAGAGGAGAAAAATCTTTCAAAGAAATTAAACTGACCGCTCCTTCCTTAGACTAATACTCAGCGCACAAGAGAGAAACTTGATTCTTAGATTGCTGTGATTATTGAGCAAATCCCAGAGGTAGTCTACGCTATAAGGTTTTGAGTGATATAGAAGGTGACGTTGGGTTTTTACTGATCAGGGAGAGAGAGCATTGAGGCTGAATCAACACAGCCAGGTTCACAGAGCACTCAAGCAGACCAATATGACCTGTTGAAATGGCTAGTTGGCATGGCAACACTGAACACTGACAGGAAGAGAAGAGCTGTGATGTGGGTCTCGTTTCTCTGGAGACGGAACTATGCAGCCAGTTGGGGGAGGAGCCATGTATTACGTCTCTGATGATAGTCAGTAAAATTTTTACAGAAAAATTTGTGTCTGCCTTATTATAATATTAACAAAACTATTAATGTTTCTGGCATATTACACAGACATAGATTAGCAAATTAGCCGATCTATCAATATAGATTTGTGCATTTTTTTAATCTCTCCCCATTGCAGCCTCTATTCCACTGTGTGCTAGGACGAACAACAAACACCATGACCCAGGAATAAGACTGTTCGATAAAGGATGAAGTCTCTCACTATTTTTTAGCCGCCCACTCTTCCTCCCTCCACTCCCCCTTATTTAACAGAATGTTGTTGGAAATAACAGGGGTCACTATTTGACTGACACTGAAATGCTCAATCAATGCAATCAGACTATCGACCAAAAAAGGCACACCCACTATTCATGTTTATTTTAGTCCTTTGCTCAGTAACTGCACAGAATCGGCAGTATATACGCAGGCTTGCTGTAAAATCACCTTTTTGTTATGATGAATAACTAAAGAAATTCATGAAGTTAGAAGAACAGACCTATTTCAGTTATAGTGTATGAAGGCTTTTATGTATCTGCAACTCATCAATGAGTTTTATATCTGTAAATCAAAATTAAAATTGTTATATGAATATCAGCTTAACCCTAAATAAAGGTTCCATGGACAAAGGTTTTATTAAATGCAAAATAATGACCATTTGTAGCTAAGTGACTTACATAGTACTATTTTGGGAAATCATGTTCCGCTTACTTAATCAAAACAAACAATCCAAAAGCATAAAAATCAAATGGCCTCAGTCATCAATTCATTTTTTTAAAATTTGTCCTCATGCTAGTCCCAAAATTGTTCATCAGCGGTTCCGATGGATTTGAATGATTGACATTTCGGGTTCCAGTCATGGAAACAAAGAGTCATCATTTGACGCAGTTTACGCAGAAATTATCCATTTGTAACCATTCTATCATGACTTATTGAGAAGCAGTGAGCTCAGATTGCCCAGACTTAAGAACAGCAATCAAGTAGAGTTAGTATTGACAGAAAACAAAGTAAGTTAAAAAGAAATAGAGCAAGCACATTCTACACTGAGACTTTGGTTGTTCATTAAGGGCGTGATAAATAGAGTCATTAATAACAACTGAAGAACTTTAAATACCAGATTAAAGTTATATTAAAGATCTCTTTATGTGGGTATTGCTGTTAGCTTGTACTGGCTAATGATTTTACACTATTCGCTGAAAGCACTATTAAACTTTATGATTTTGAGCCAAATCTGAAAACAAGGTGGGCACAGAACGTATCTGTAAACCAGTTATTGACCCTGACTGGTTCTCAATCATTTTTTTTAATTAACAGTGTGTTAACTCTGAAAACACCACACAATATCAGGGGTTGTCAGTTCTTGTTAAGGTAAGACAAGTAATATAAGGCTTCAGTTGGATGCATAATTTGGTGCATTGCATGATAGTATTTCAAATCTTTTTTTCCTTTGATTCAATTTCACAATCATAAAGCGCAAGTTACATCGCCTGCACTGCAAGATGTCCTCAAACTATAATCAGCCTTCATGACCCAGGATCAAAGTCCCAGTCACAAGGAAAGCAAAAATGGCAGCGTAGAAGTTCAACAGTAGTCGACTGTTTTCATTAAGTGCACTTTGTGCATACATTATTTTTCTGAATTGACTTTAGCCTATTATTTCCCTTCCCTCACATTCCCTTCAGAAAGAGGCTCTGTCTGTAATTGCTAATGGCTTTTTCTTATAATTGGAAAATGGATTAATAAAGGAAAATAAGGGAGAATAGGTCAGGCCATATTATCGGTTTAGAGGGACGTTTTTCGCCAACCTAATTTTCAGCTCTGGTTACGCCACTGCTTGTCGATGTACACACACTGGACTCATAAACTCCATTTTGCCACCTTTACCATAAGCGCAAACTTTGGCCCCTAAATCTGACCACCCACACCAGGCTGCTCTCCAGGTTATCCTACAACTCCCAGCATTCTTTTCTAATTCCGCAAATCACTGTACCCGCCCCAGAAAAGGATACTTCCACTCCACGATGCTGATGCAGGCCCGCCGTATGGGGTTCTTGAGCGTGAGGCAAAGCAGGGCGCGGGGCGGGCGGGTGGTGGCGGTGCTGGCTTGCTTCTTGGGCTTGCCGTAGTTCTGTCGCTTACGTTGCGTGGAGCTGGCCGTGGAGATGGGCGCACTGGCATTGCCCATTAGCTTGGCCTGCCGCGCCGCATCGATGGCCGCCTGCCAGGTAAGCGCCGCCCCCGGCGTGGGGATATGTTCTGGCGCCAGTCCCACCACCGCATGGTCGTGGTCGTTCAGCCCCGTTGCCGGAGGGAGGGAGGGGCTCGAGTAGTTGGAGCCTGCAGGTAGGGCAGGGGGCACGGAGGGGAGGGTGAACAGATCAGTCAGACCACGGCCTCACACTACCCATAGTCATCAAAGTCTGCCATGAACAACAATGCATACACAGTGCACTAATTACAGCGTAAACATAGCAGTTGACATTTTTCTTCATTTCAAATCTGAACAAAAGTAACAGTACATTTCAATCAAGAGCTGGGCCCAGAAAATGTAAGTGCTCATTAACTGGTCGCTGGGCGAAGAATGGCAATCTTTGATGAACAGCTGAGGGGAATTTAAGGAGGATAAAGCTCTGTCCCTCTTTCTGTCTCACTTTTAATTATTTAAATGGATTTTTGCACATTTTTAATCAAAAAACAAGACCCCCAATCAGTCGACCCACACTGTGAAATTCTGTTGAAAGTAACAAAATGCCAAGTATTTATGTTCAGACTTAAAAACTTTGATTCCGCAAATAAAAGAAAAACACTGCCAATGAGATGTCGTTTGACTTATTCCCAAACTTTGTCAACACAGTACAAAAATTTCACCTGTCAAGCGAACAGTAACTTAAAAAAAGCAACCACTGTCAACTGAAACGGTCTTATTTAAAGACTAAGACACAATTTTTGCCGTGCCAGAGCATTGTTTTACCGCCAAACACACACACACACACACACACACACACACACACACACATATGCACACAAATGCGTACAGACACAGACATGTGCACGCGCAAACACACGCACAAATATCCCCCCCCCCAAAAAAAAACCTCCATTGAACAAAATTAATTTTACTTTCAGACCCATTCTTCTGCCATCAATTCCTGCCCAACAGTCTCTGATGAAGACACAAGCAGCTGTGGAATAATCAAGCCTTCTCTTGGCAGAGTACTCTAATCTGATTGGACACATCCATTTCAGCCACATGGATATTCATTTGATGGATACCACACTGCCATAGCAACAAAAAATCTGGTCACAAACGGTCATTGCAATAGCATTTTGATTATTGAATGGGTAATGCATTTCTGGCACATCTAACGACAAACAGAGAGCAAACTTTACTAAAGGAGATGAGGCAGATTTGTTTTAATAATTTGAATATTCATTACATGCTGTCAATAAAAAAAAACATTCGGCAAACAAAAAGAAACCATTCCAATTTCAAGTCTTTAGCTTTTTCTTCTCAATATGTAAAAACATTTCTTTAGTTGTACAGGAGAACATGACGTTCATTAACAATTTAATGTATAAGGAGATTCTGACATGTAGGCGCGTTTCTCTCGGAGGCTAATACAAGCTAGGTACCTACAAAAGGAAGCAAGTTCTTTCGTAAACATTCACATAAACAAAATTGTGTTACTTCTTAAGTTCTTTACAAAAGTTAATTGCGCCTAACTCCCTCCCTCCACCTCTCTCTCTTTTCCTCGCTTACTCTGGGGAGGTGGTTCAATGCATGGTTAAATCAGAGCCGATCTATCTCAATTTTCTCAGAGAGCTGATGCTTGCTTCTGGGTGCATATGCAGTACAGTACCTACAGGCCAAAAAAATATTCACAGACTTGGCCAAACTGCAGAGAAAAAAGAGAGAGAGAAAAAAAGACCCATATATTTCCTGATCAAAAACAGCATTCTGGGCTCCTTCTAGATGCTGCTCAGTTGGCCATTAATCCACACTTGAGAGACCAGAGAGTGAGATACTTTGCCTTTGTTCAGAAGCAAGTATTTAAAGTCCCAAGTCAACCACCCCCATGCTTCACACTTCTCGCGAAGCTAACAACAACACCCACAATGCTTAAGCACTATCTCCACACTGAAGCCATTGAAGTGAGTTTATTTTATCTGCACTGTAACTACGCGGAGCACCCACAGTAATAACTGTATTTTTACACTGCAGAAAAAGACAGAGATAGCACCTCTGCATGCAGCATGCTTTTTCACTGATGCCAGACAGAGCGAGACAGTGTGGAGTGAGGTGTTGCTTTGCATGTTAAACGGCGCCCTAGCCCTGTTTCCATTGCTTTGCTTCGATCACTTCGTTGAATGTTCACTCAGTGAAGAAGCAAGCAAATGTTGACAGATGTGTGATAGTTATCACCACTCGAGTGGTAATGTTGACCTTGTCGCACCACGCCATCGACGTAGGCAGCCTAAAAAAACATTGGACAGCGGTAATTTTGTCATGTCGAAAGTAGCGCTTGAAGACGGCTGCTCCCTGCCATGGTTTAGAGGCTGAGATTGGTGATTCAATTAAACATAGGGACCGCGGAACAGAGCGAATGGACAGATCTTGAGACTGACCTTTGAGTCTCCCACAGACAGGATGAGAGATGACGTACAGAACTGCACTCTAATCTCCCAGAGCGTCTCTTTCCATTCAGTAAGACCTTTTGGAAATTAATCTGAACTCTAGGATGTACAAGGCAGATACTGAGGAAATTATGATCCACACCAAACCACCTCTTCCCCAAAAAAGCAGTCCGTCCAATGTCATTTTAATTTTATTTAATCACTTTTTTCTCCCTCTACACAAGCTGTTTCTGCTTTCATACAACGTTTGCTGATACTCAGGGTTCTTTTGAACAAGCGACAAGCAGCCTATTTGGGTTAAGGCATGGATACATGGATGAGACCCATGATGTTGCATTGAATCCAGAATAGGCCATTGCTGAATATGGTACTAACTCCAGAGGCTCATATATTTGCTTTTATAAACTTCTCTTTTACATGCTATTTAATACTAGTCTTCTCGAGAGCAAAATTCCCTGCAATCCAAGCACTAAATTTCAATGAAGTGTCAGAACCTAGAGCCATAGCTTCGCGCAGGTTCAACGCACGCACCAAATGTTGCATGAAGAAGTTTCTCAGATAGAAAATAAAAATTGGTTTGATAAGCTCAATATTACCAATCCCATTCGATATTACTATTGCCATTAGGTGACATTTTTGGTCATACCTAGTCTTCTCCAAATACAGAATCACTGTATTATCTCTGAAGAAAAACGAAGCACTTGAAATAAATCCATGGAACAGCTAGATGTACTACCAGTGACAACAGATATCAATAAATCCACCAAAACTGAAAAAAATGCAGATCTTCACCTTATAAATTAAAAGGGGAAAAGTTGTGACACCAATGGTTGACACACTCATGTTTATTCTTAAATTCGAAGTCAACTTACTTTCATCTTGAATAATTAACTTTGCCGAAAGAGCTGAAGGCAGGCTATTTGGTGGCAAATTATGCTCTCGCGGTAATTTATTTTGTCCATTAATGATGCCATTCTTTAAGCCACACATTGATAAACTGACTGAAAGGGTTGGTTTATTACCATAATGTTGTTGCATTTGTGTCTCCTCTAATTAGATATGCCGAATAGTGTTCAGGTTTTGGAAGTTAGTGAATCACTTATTTTGAATTGCATGTCTGCTTGCTTTGTTTTGGACATATAATTGCAAATGTTCTCAGGAGAAACAGCTACTATTTCAATCTCACCATGTTTCTTTCGGCCAAAGGAAAATACTCGAAGCATTAAAGGTTAATTAATAAATGGCCAACTACTATATCCGACAAAATGAATATAGAAATTTGCAAAATGTCAAAACCGGGTACACTGAAGAACCTCAGTTCAAAGATTTCAGACAAATACTGTTGATTGCATAATAATGCCATTATTAGCATCAATGTATATGACACATAATTTGAAAGAAGAAAGAGGAGGATACATTTTTCCTGATATATTTAATATAATAGCTAAATGTTGAAATTGGCTTCAACATACTTGATATTATATACAGTGAGCACCATAATTCATTGGACAGTGGCATAGCTCATTTTCCACAAGCTGGCCAAGTCAATTACTGGACATGCTGAAGAGGAGACAGAAGGCAAAAGTCCCCAAGACAGGCAAGAACTGAAGATGGCTGCAATACAGGCCTGGCAGACCATCACAAGGGATGAGAGCCAGCATCTGATGATGTTTCTGCATCACAGGCACTCCAGTCACTGCGTGCAGAACATGTCACCAAATAAAAAAATGATTATTTTCCTCTCCATTATGTTAAACATTACATTTGATGTGCCCAAAATGGCAGAGACTTCAAACAAACTGAATTCCTAAACAGTGCATCCCATGTGGATGAAAATACCTTCAAATTAAAGCTGGCAGTCTACACTGTGACCACATACAGTAATGCACTTTCAGACTCGAAGTGCTAGAACACAAAAATAAAAAATGCGATACTGTCCAGTGAATTATGGTGCACACTATATATCAAAGCCATTTGCTTATAGCTTCTGATAGATGACAGTAATAGCAAAACTCAAAGCTAGTAACTTGATTAGGATAACGGCAGAAGAATAAATGGTCATTCCAAGCACAACAAGCTAATCAAAACAAACCAAGAGAAACAAAAATAAACTATGTGAAGAAGCTGTTACTGGATCCCAAGGGATATACAAGTTGGGCGGGAGTGAATAACCCAGGTTTAAAAAAAAAAAAAATGTTTCGGGAGTCGGAGTACAAATAAACCAAAATTCGAAGGAGAAAAAAGTGATCACAATTACCAAGGTGCGGAGAAATAGTGTCTCGACTAGAGAAGAAAATTGAAATTGTATTGAAGGAAGATCTGTCATGAACACAATGAGAACTCTTTAAGTCCTCTTTACCTCTGTTAAGATTACTGTTTATTTTGCAGAAAATCTTTTCAAAGAGAAACACCTTAGGTTTGACATCTTGGACATTCTGTTCAAATATGTGAACTTACATTATTCCCAAAGTAACTGAGACTATGCATTTCCCTCAAAATACTAAACACAGCAGTATGACATTATATTTTAAACCAGATTCAGAGATTAAATAACCGTGGCATGTCTACATTAAATGACTGAAACAAGTTAAACAACCATGAGTGATTGATTGCCCAGGCCACAAATAAGCAAAACATGGACAAACTTTCTTTCAATGAACATAAAAAAGAAGATCTATGCCCAAATTATGATCTATAAGTAACAATGAGTTTCTTTTGGAGATGAACAGTCATTGACACCTTGAAAAACTCACTGACAGAACTTGTAAGCATGATTCAGAATCCTAAGACTAAGATGATGAGAATGATAAATTGACTCAAAAGAACATTGATATGACAACGCAATAGCCACATGAAGAATAGATGCCATTTACACCTACCACCATCAATGAAGTGACTGTAGTGAAGGTCATGATTCTTGCCACTGGCCATTACAGGAGAGAGAAGGCAAGTTTAATAGAGGGTCAGACTGAGTTTCCCAGTGCTGAATCTATCCTATTCTACATGCAGGCATTGGGAAATGGTGCCTGCCCACAAAATGCTTTGTGACTGGGGGGAAAAACTATGCAGAATTCAAGTTCAGTTCCATCTAATAAACACTCCTCTGAAAACACTCTCATAAACAGACTCCAGGGCCTAAAACATTAAAACATGTGGCTAAGGTCAAAAGCAGCATTTACACAGCCAGGGTTGGAAACTCCTCTACCAGCCGCAGAGGCTGGTGGTTTCCAAAACCAGCCACTCACATTTTTCACGAGCCACGGTCCTGTTCAGCATAGCAGCAGTAAATTATCTAAATTCTTGTTGATTAAGGGAAACCTTAATTGTCACTCCCTCACTCACTCACTCACTCACTCACTCACTCAATTTAGCCTATAGATTATGATGCTACACCATAGTATACTGCAGTCTGAGTCAAATATTATTAAAAACCCTCTTCACTGAAAATCAAGTTTTTAATCTTGTTTACAAGTTGGAGTGGTGTTTTTATAGGCTACATGACATATCAGGAGCAAAATAAGAAGTCAATGCCATGGCTGAGTATTCCCTCAGTAACAGTGCAATGTCTGAAAGACAGTCTCAAAAAACGTATTCAGACAAACACGGTTTATTAGATCACAAACCTAAGCAACCGATCCCGTCAACTTCCTGGGTGCTGCTTTCCACACATCCATTATGCTGCGGCAAAACAAGGGGTAATAGAGAAAAAACCAGGTGTACCTATAATATTGTTATCTTGCAAGCTAATTGTCACTGGTTTCAAAACCAAGGCAGCGAAGTGTTCAATTTCCTTTCCCTAAACAGGAAAGGCTGCAAAAGGAGAAATGGCGAGCTTTCATTTATTGCCCAAGGATCTGAAAATCCGGGAGAAGCTGGAGCAGTTTATATAAAAATTTGAATGTCCTAGTCAAAGTTTCGAAGAAAACAAGGATTTGTAATAGCATTTTCCTGATCACTGCTTTGAAAATTCTAATAGGAAACAGATGGGCTTTGTCACAAAACTTAAACTGAAGCAATACTCTGCTCTATCCACTTATCCTAGGGACACAGTGAGTTCAAGCCAACACATTGGCCATCCAGTATGTTTATTTTTCTTTCGTTTTAATCTCTCACTGAGTCCAACAAAGCTGCAGTATGCTGTACAGATAATGTTAGCCAACGTTAGCTTGCCAAGTTACATGATTCAAGTCAAATCCTGAGAGGACATCTGAAATGGCTAATATGTTGAAAAGGTAATTCCATAGTAAATCAAACAATCAAAAATTTGATTAATAATTGAGTGCAGTTTCACTGGGCGTGTCCAGGCTTGACCACGACCAGTCCTGTTGAATTTCAAAATCACTTAAATAAAACCTTTCGGTTAATTCGACGGAGGAAAAAAGCAGCACATGACGTCGAAATCAAAGAAATTCAAGAATAGACGAGAAACAAAGTCGCTGATATCTATCAGTCTGGAATGGGTTAGCCATTTCCAAGGCTCTAGACTCCAGCAAACCACAGTGACAGCCATATTCTACAAGTTAAAAAAACTAGGAACAGTCACAAGCCTTCCCAAGAGTGGCCCTCCCACCAAAATTCCTCCAAGAGTGCATCTATGACTTATCCAGGAGGTCACAAAAGAACCCAGACTAACATCTAAATAACTGCAAGCGTCACCTGCCTCAGTTGAGATCAGAGCTCAAGATCACAGAATTAGAGAAATCGGAGAAAACTGGCATCCAAGGGAGAGCTGCAAGGCGAAAAACACTACTGACAAAAAAGAGCACAAAGACTCGTTACACATTTGTCAAAAACATCTTGATGACCCCCAAGACTTTTGGGATAATATTCTGTGGACTGACGAATCAAACATTGAACTTTTTGGAGGGCATACCTAATACCCCGTCACACGTCATATCTGGCATAATCTAGCCCAGCATTCCGCAATTAGAGCATCATACCAACAATCAAACATGGTGACCGTAGTGTGATGGTCTGGCGCAGCTCTGCTTGTCATAATTGTTGCCATAATTGATGAAACCATGAATTCTGACCAAGAAATCCTGAAGGAGAATGTCCAGCCATCAGTTAGTGAACTTAAGCTCAAGTGTTATGCAGCAGGACAATGATCTGAAGCACACAAGCAAGTCCACCACTGAATAGCTCAACAGAAACAGAGTGACAGTTTCGGAGAGTCTCAGTCAAAGTCCCGACGTGAATGCGATTGAGATGCCAAAGCGTGACTTAAACAGGTAGTTCATGCTTGAAATTACTCCAATGTGGCTGAATGAAAACATTTCTGCGAAGAGAAGTGTGCCAAAATTACACCATTGTAATACAAAAGACTTCAATTGGCCAGTTATGGCAAACGTTCGATTGCAGTTATTAGGTTTAGGAATAATCAATTTTTCACATGGGTGGTATAGATTTTTAATAACTCTTTACCTCTTTTGAATGAAATGATCTGGTACATTTTGTGTTTACGCTTATGTCTTTGTCATATAAAATTAGTTGAATGATCCCAAACATTAAAACATTACAAATAAGCAAAAATGGAGGAAATTGGGAGTGGGCAAACACTTTTTCACAGCACAGAATGACAAAATTACTCCTATATTGCTACTTGCCATTGTGCACTGTACAGTTGCAAACAAAGCAGAAAACAAGCAGAAGCTTTCATGTTTGGCGAGCACAGCTGAAATTGCTCAGATGTGTACAGTTACAAGTTTTGTTAAGATCCAGACAAGGAACCAAATGCAGATTCAGGGTACAGTCCGCGATGGAGTATTTTTGAACAAATGTACGGTAATCGTGGAGGTAAAGGCCACAGCCCAGAGCAGGGGGGGCGGGGCAGTCCAGCTAAATTAGTAATGACTGGACAGTGTAGGAGCATGTCCGCATCCATTAAGTGGCGGACCTGGGGAAGAAACCAGGTGGTGAACTCTAACAGCCGAGGGAGGACTACTTGACATTAGAACCAAAGTGACTAGCAGGGACACAATCCAAATACTGGAAACCAAAGAAGGCATGCAAGGTGTTCCTAATAAACTGACTCAAAGGAACTGGCAGGAACAATGGACCAACAAGAAAGGAAAGGGGTCCCAATCCTGGAGACCAATATAAAGGCTTAGGAGCTTGTTTCTATTCGTAAGACTCCAAAGAGGAATTACATCTTTATCAATAATTTACCAAAAACACACAGAGGAAGAGCTTAGCTCAATACTAGAAAACACAAACTGACTGGAAGGCTTAGTAGTGTATTAAGCACGACAATCCAGCAACCACACTGAAAACACAATGAGCCTATTTGGACAAGACATTAACAAAAGGGGCGAGGCATACAAACGTTAACACCCGGTCAAAAGGGGTGAAACAAGACAATAAAACAAATAAGGAGACAAAACCTCAAAAACACATGTAAAGTGTTGTGACAGGGGAGGAACCAATTAAGAACACATGAGGGTTGAGACAGAATTGTTGGAGAGCAGTGGAAAGGTGGATTTGAATAAAGGCATGGAATATTTGCATATTCATTCATAGATCCGTGCACTGTAAATGAGGGCAAAGGTTAAATCGTAGCTATTTTAAGGCATTAATTGTTTTTTTTTTCATGGAAAAAAATTCTAAATATGTTATTTTGATGGACAGAGATGAGTTTTTAGGGGTTGCATGTGACATTATTTTTTAAAATATGGGTTATATTTATGTGATATAGAAGCTGATTAAATGAAAAAGAAAGTCAGGCAAGGCAAGAGCGCTTTTCATGAGACAGATGCGATTTATTACTGCCGAGGGCTCTTGATGAATTAACGTTAGTTCAGCAGAATATCAGAAACAATCAAAATATATTTGGGCAAAGGTATAACACGGTTTCTGCTGAATCTCGGGAACATCATCATCAACCAACTTGAAGATTATAAGAAAACAGGAGCTAATATGAAAAAATGGGAGATTTTTTTAGTTTTAGTTTGTCATCGTAAAAATTTTATGAGACTCGCTGTCATCCATACTGACCAGCCAGGCAAAAATCCTTCTCCCACTGCCCCAGGCATTTCTCTTCACCTCTTGCTCATGTCCTGTCTGACTTTCACCACTCATTTCTCCTTCACCCTCCATTACCTCAATCTGTCGCTATCTACCTTGTTTTTCCCTAGTAGGCCAATGGCTATTCTGCCTGTTGAAGAACCCTCTTAGGCAGAAGATAGACTGTGTTCTAGTATGTCTTCCGTGCAAGCTACGAACACCCTCTTTTGGATCCATAAAAATAAAGAACAGCAGTCAATGGTCTAAAAATTTGGTAGGCTAAATAGCGGACAATTTCGGCTTTTGCAACCCCAGACTGGAAATGTTGTCCTTTTTTTCCATTTATAAAATGCTACTCTCTATTTTTGGGCAATTTTTTTTGGGTCTGGCTTAGCACTTACACAGAACACTAGATTCAATCTGTTGAGCCGTTTAAACTGCTTGATTTGTATTATATGAGTCCACATTTGTTGACTCGCCACTACGGCAAGTAGTTTGAGCAAATTTACTTGCCACTTTGCCAAATCATCCACATTTGGCTGGTGGCGGGTGCTAATTTCTAACCTAGCACACAGCAACCTAGCACCCAGCTTCCAGGTTACATTTCACAAGCATAGAACACAGTAAAGGATGGACACAGATTGCTGTCAGTAGGCAAAAACAGCTTAATTCCTGAAAACTTGTGAGCCATCAAACCCTTTTGCTTGGGTCCTGACCATTCTCACCAACGTCAACTTTTACCATCAGTCACACATTCAAACAAGTATTGTTGATTTTTCTTCAAAGCACTCAGTTTGATAGTCACAGAATATGAAACTGGCTTGCACTCACAGCACTTTGCTGAGAGAGTTCATGCAGTCTTTTATCAAGTCCTAGAGTTCTGAGGGCATGGCACCACAAAGAAGGTCATAAGCTATAGCAGAAATAGCAGAACTGGCAACCAACACAATAGCAAATTCAAAAACATTGCGCAATTTACACAATAAACACAAACTACCCCACACAGACACACACACACACACACACATCCTTGTACTTATATCTTTGTGAGGACATTACAATCATTTTTTTTTTGAGGTAATCGGTTTCCACAAAATATTTGAGTTCACCACACTTGTCAGGGCTTCCAGTGTACCATCCTATGCAAGAAACAGCCTCCGAGGTTCACTCATGACCTCCAACGGGACAGGCTGCTGTCAAAGTACCTCCACAGACTCAAACAGAAAACCTGATCTCCTCATCGACTGCCTCTCTCTTTTTCTCACCCTTTTAAAATACAGACACCCTTTTCTCATTTGCTTATATTTTCTATGTACAGTGTCAGTTACTCATGAGGATCATCTTTGGCTTTCTTTCATGCCATTAGGTTTGCTTGCCACTTTTTTGAGTTAGCGCTGTACATTGACAGAGTTGAGATATCCAGTTAAGTTAAAAACTTACCTTGCTGTGAAATTTCAAACTGCACCTTAAGATTGACTAACAAGGCTATCGTATTGGCTCACTCAGTTAAGGCGCCACTTCACATAGCAGTAGTGACCACCATGGCTCAGGTTTGAAGCTAAGCAGTGCCAGTGCCGGCTGTGGCAGGTAGCCTTTTCAGAGCAGCGCATAACTGGCTTCACACTGCCAGGAAACGGGTGGAATACAGCAGGTCTGGGTCATAGCATTGTTCGTTGCTCTAGTGCTTGCAAAGTTTTGAGATATGAGTGTAAAGACGAGGCAGCTGACAGGCGCGTGCTTTGGAGGAGAGCCGTGAACTGTTTTTATTCTCTTGAGATGGCAGCATGAGTCGTGTATGACCATGCGTCTGTACATAGTCCGCCAATTGGACATTCCAGATTCGGATGGGAGTGTAGGTGCCAAATTTATATTAAAAGAAGATTAATTATAAGAAGGTAGATCCTGAATTGAAACCTTTAATCCAAAGCTATACAGCACTCTGTCTCCAAATAACCTTCCCACATACCGCACACATGTACACGGACGGAAATTCAAAATGGGATAATAAGTTCAAGAGCAGTACCAGCCTTTGTTTTCAGAAAATTCTAAGCTGTACTCGAGCCTTAAAGATATCACCACACTACAGTCATTTTATCATACTAAGAAAGGGGGCAGAGAACACCTCAAGTGTAAACTGCTCACTTAATCTAAATAAGATCCCCCCCACCTGCACCCCACCAAAAGAAAATTCAAAAATACCACAATACTGACTCCTAGACACAGGGGTCGAGGCAATGAGGCCTACGCCCATACATACATGATGCCTCTATGTGCAGGACATCAACATTTTACTCCAAGTTTACACATTGAAGAGGATCCTTCTCACCTTTAAAAAGGGAGGGAAATTTGCATTGCATAAGTGCTCTTTCTGTGGTTCTGATATCTAGGATTCAGAAATTTCCCAGAACCCTGACAGGCACTCCAGCAAGGGGCAAATGCCAAATGCTATCAGACAGCAATAATTTCCACTTCAATTTTTAGTCCACTTCACAGCTGTGAACAGCTCCAAATAGCAGCCCGAGAGGAAGTGCCAAGACCTTCCTATGAGTGCTGTAGCATAAAGGGGAATTGACAAGACTGAACATACAATTAGCAAGCTATTAGTGAGTGGCAAAGCTTTAGACAGCATGTGCAACAGCACAGGGAAACACCAGGGCATTCTACAAAGGTCAAAAGTGTGAAACAGGGTTGCATTGCCTGCCATGTTTGAACTGAGGTCTCATTGGCTCAGTCTCTGTGTCCTGGGTGCCCACTGTAGTCACGTCCAAGGTAGGATATGCTGCCTCTCAGATCTCAGTGAATCTAAGCCCATCCCACACCACTAGGCCCTGGGGATCCAAAACAGTGGAAATCAAGTTCCAGGAGGGCATTGGTAATCCTGCATTAAACATGCCCTCCTTTTTCAATACACACAGGCCTACTTGCAAATAAGTGTGGCTGCATTTTTTTTTTTTTTTTTTTTTTCAGATATCTTAAAACCATCCATATGCCAGCAAGATAAGATTATTTCACCATAAATGCATCTAAAGTCATATTATGATTTTCCCAAGAAGAATTTCAAAACTTAAACATTGCGGTCTGGATGATGAATTATTAATACAAGAGACATAATCAAATTTCAGTCTGGAAAAAATACTGCCTTGGGATGTATTGGATTATTACTGTTGTTAAAACAACACTTGACCTCATACATCACTCAAGTTAAACAATACTTCTGTCAGCCACGTGTATTGATCCATTGCAGAGATTTAATGCAAGAACAATCAGTTCCAATTTATCATTATTAGCCAGCCTCTTTTTCCTCCAGGAAAACCACAGCAACAAGCTGCACTGAAATAAAACACATGCATGTTAGCCTCACTCCAATCAACAGTCTTCCTTAACGTTTCACTCACAAATAAAAATGGTACGGACAAATGTTGTTTGAATCCAACCCATCCAGCAGATCAAACGCAAAAGTACTGAGGGACGAAGGCTGGACTGAATAGTTGATGGATAAGCAGGTGTCAGCGCTCACTTCCACTAAAATATGGGGCCGCACCTTCAGTCATCACAGCCTGTGGAGGTATGTAGGGCCTCAGAATAAATACAAAAGGCCTGGACTGCAGAATGGGCAGCAGGCCCCACGCGTTCTGTGCGCAGAGCAGGCAGATATTAATAACCGCTTCATTAATATTCATCCGCAGAGGCTGTTGAGGCTGGGTAACCCATATTCTCCGCAGTGGCGAGCGAGAGAGAACACGATCCCCCCACCCCCACCCCACTCTGCCGCTGAGCGCAGGGCCATCAGGGCAGCGCCATGAAACAAAATCAAAATAAAACTGCACACTTCACACACTTACTGTAATGCACTTGATATTCACTTGGTGCTGAGTGCTGAGTGTCTAACATCCAGAAATGATGTAATTTCATTGCAGCTGCGACATTTTCTTTTAATACATGCTGTTTGAAAGACTGCATACTCAGGCCTGGGATTTGGGGTTTGATTAATTTCTTCCCATCTCATCACTGCTCAGTTTAGGGATGTTATATATAGGCACAATGAGAGAACGGACTCAGTTGCGTAGTGCTGTGGGGCCCACAAGATGTAAAATATTCATTGGCTCACAGGTGGTCTACAGTATATATGCTTCCCAGCAGCAGTGACCCTGCAGCTGGGAAAACACATCTTAAAAGGGAATTCCCTATTCCTTGATAGGAAATTAATTTATCATTGTGTTAGTTAATAAATAGCAACAGCTTATTAAATAATATATTAACATCATTACAATTGTGAACCAATTTGTCTCCCTAATAAATTATTGAACCAATAAATTTCTTATCTTCTGGAAGTGCTCCACATGGAAGACCCTCTGTTTTGAATGATTAATACAATTTAAACTCATGGCACTGACAGGTTTATAAAAAAGCTGGAGAACAGTGAATAGCCTTAATGTTTAAAATTAAGTATCATCAATCAATGCTTTAAACATATATAAAAATATTGAGATGTTCAATAAATTTCAATAACTTCAAATCTAACATCACTGATTTGTGTGACTACTTTAATAAGAAACCTCCTAAGACAGAATATTGCTATACTATAAATCCTGCCCTCAGTAATATATCCAGTCATACTGGAGACTTTAGTAATTACTCTACACATTCATTTAACTACCAACCAGAATTACTGAATACATAAAAAAGGAATACATCAAAGCTTCAAAATTAGAACATTTCATTGCTTAAAAATGAAAAACTCATTTTGGTATTATGTGTACTACACACTATATGTGTCAGTGTGGTTTATAGATACTTTCGTACAGATTTGCTCATACAAGTGCAACATACCAACACATCTCTAATCACAACCAAGTTTTTCCTCACTGAAGGCTTCATGTTACTAGACATCAGTGTCTTGCTCAAGGACACTTCGACACGTTCTCTGGAGGAGCCAGGGATCGAACCAGGAACCTTCCGATTCCTAGCCTAGCCGCTCTACCTCCTGAGCCATGCCACCCCCTTTATTCATAATGTGATTGCACAAAGAATGTATGCTGCAAAGAATTTAAGTTTAGCACTTTTCCTTTTTTCTTGCTTTCTCAAAATACTTCAAAGCAGTGCTGGATGTGTACAGACTGGATTTGAGATTTGTTATTCTTTTAATAATTAATTTATTGTAATCATGCATTATTTATTTCTGTTCCAAACACACTGTTTGTAACCCATACAAATGTTTGCCATTTCTCATGTTCAGAAGTACAATATTCCGAACCTCAGCTAGCCCTCTGATATATGTATATTTCATTCAGCAGCAAACAGTAACTACATTGTGATAAAAACTATATTGATATCAAATGATAAGAATAAAAAATGTTCCAAAAAATGTTTTTGAAGAATCATCCAGCCCAACCCTTCAGGTTCAGGGAAAAAGAAACAATGGCCCTTCACATACTGGGTCACCAAAAATGTAGCCCTTCAGGGAAAAAATGTATAAAATTTTGGCTCATTTGGACAAAGAGCAGAATTAGCCACTCCTGGTCCTGGAAAGCCACAGTGTCAGCTTGTCTTTGATGTTACTCATTGATTAATAAAAGCAGCTGAAAACACAATTATCTCATCTCATCTCCCTTCTTGAGTCGAAAGTGGAAATGATAACAAAAACCAGCTGATCCTGGCATTGTGCTGGAAGCAAAATATTTCCTCATAATGACTGAACAAAAGGTCATATATAAACTCACAATTCACTAAATATTCACAAAATTTGGTGCCAAACTTGACCCGTATTCCTGTTCAATGTGTCCACACCCCCTCTCAACAAAGTGGCTATTTTAAGTTCAGTGCATCACGTAAGACACTCATTAAGTATCATAAACTTAGAAGCATGTACAACATATCTGGATAGTAGTGGTCAGAACGATTAATCAGATGCTCGAGCGCTCGCTCGGGTTGCATCAATTGTCAGGAGTTCAAGCAGGGTGTCCGCCTGCTGAGCCTACTCTTGGCTCGGGGCAACCGTCCCAAGATCAAATAAATACCAGCGCTAAATCATACTGGACACCATATCGCCAGTTTTACACCAAACAAAAAGACTTCAAAATGACTTGTGATTCCCAGATGTGATATAAGTAAAATTTCCGCCTTCTGTCATACAATTCTGTCCTTTTGTCCCATTCACAAATGTACTTGTGTACCAATGACTTCTAGTTCGGCAGCAGTGCGTTTTCAAGGTCGTTCCAAGTGTGCCACACTCCTGGGAAAAAAATGGACATAAAGCCCTTCTTACAGCCAAATCGAGATCTGCAAAATCTGGGTGTGGAAATATTTCAGTCTCGCAATGACTGACAACAATAAGGCAACATGCAAGCAAAAAGAGCACACTTATTTTGGTTTGTAGTAGTTCCATTTATAACAGAACCTAATGATTAAATTTTTACAGGGTCACAAAAAAAATCTAAATTTGTACGATGTCAAAATGATCTAACTTTGTAAATATAATGTCACTTCATTAAAAGCATCAGTTATATTGAAAACAGCTCTGCATACAGTGAGGTGCAAAAAATTTGGGCACCCCTGGTTTAATACAAGGTTTCTTTTTATTTTAATTTTTCTTAGTTTTTAAATGATAAGAAAGGACAAAGGGCCCTGGGCAAAAGTTTGAGAGCCCTTTTGGATTAATCTTTGTTACCTTTGGTCTGGGCCTTAGATGATTACTAAGGCCCAGACCCAGGTGATTTACTCGTCAAGGCTTCAGTGAGTCAGGTGAATATAATTCCAGGGTTGAGCTATATATTCTGAAGTAACTCCATGCCTTCTAAAGTATCCACCCGTGGTGGCTGTTGTGTCTGGTGTTAAAAACCATGTATTCCTCTAAACAGTTGTCCTAGGATATCAAAAATCAAGATAATTCACTTCCACCAACAAGGAGAGGGCTACAAAAAAACTCTTGTTTCAAACTACTCATTTCTATTGTCAGAAACATTGTAAGAAAATGGAAAATAAATGGACCTATTGAAGTCAAGGCAAGATCTGGAAGACCAAGAAAAATTTCAGATAGAATGGCCCGAGATCTGGTGAGAAATGCTCAAAAGAACCCACACATCACTGCAAAAGAGCTGCAAAAAAGAGTAGCAAACACAGGTCTAGTTGTTCACAGGATAACAATACAGCGTACCTTAACTCATTCCCCACGGCAAACCGCTGCCAACGGCGCAGCGAATTCTACCATTCCCTACAGTAAGCCGGTGCCGCGGCGTGGATGACGTCATTCGGAGTTCTGTTGAAAGCATGCATAATTCATGAGTATCGCGTCAATGTGACCAATCTAACAGCAGTAATAGTGACCTCGACCATTTGCAGTCCGATAAAAAAACACAAAATCAGTTGACGATCGCAGTGATGGGCCACCTGTACTTCAACCGCAGGAGGGGAGGGGCCGTGGCCGAGCCAGGACAGGTCGTGGTCGAGGAACACATAGTCGAGCACCTAGTCCAGGAGCTGCTCAGCGTCACGTAGCAGGCAACCAAAATGACAATCGGAATGATGTTACAAATACCCAAAATGACACTGCTAGTTTGGCATTTGCATTTGAACCTGCTAAAAACCTTTATTTTGAAAATACAGATGTTTAACTAAAAGTGTGTTTATATTGTGTAATTTTCGGGAAAAGTATTCTTGTACAAACGCAACAATTTTATATAAAAGTATTCCATAAGGAATGAGTTAAACAACAAAGACCTACATGTCAGAGTTGCAAGAAAGAAGCCTTTCCTACGACCTCAACACAAAATTAAGCGTCTAAAGTATGCAAAAAAAACCTTGAGAAACCTAAAGCCTATTGGAACAATGTGCTTTGGACTGACAAAATCAAAATTGAACTTTTTCGCCACAACCAAAGAAGGTATGTTTGGAGAAAACAATTGTGAAGCATTTGTAGAAAAGAACACGTTGCCAACTGCTAAGCATGGAGGTGGATCCATTATGCTTTCGGGTTGTGTAGCAGCTGGGGGCACTGGCAATATTGTGCGGGTGGAAGGAAGAATGGATGCCACCAAATATCAAGACATTCTAGAGGCTAATGTTCCAAGCTCAGTCCAGAAATTGAAGTTGAAGAGACGTTGGGTATTTCAGCAAGACAATGACCCGAAGCATACCTCAAAATCCACCATGAAATACCACCAGGAAAGACGGATGAAGTTTTTGGAATGGTCATCACAGTCCCCAGACTTGAATATTATTGAAACTCTGCAGAGAGACCTCAAACATGCCGTGCATGCAAGAAGGTCGAAGAATATTTCTGAGCTAGAGGTGTTCTGTCAGGAAGAATGGGGAAAAATTCCAAAGACAAGAATCGAAAGACTCTTAGCTGGCTACAGGAAGCGTTTGCAAGCTGTTATAGCTGCCTGCGGCGGAGTTACAAAGTACTAGCTGACAGGGTTCCCAAACTTTTGCACAAGGCATTTTTCCTTGTTTTATTATTTTGAAACTGTAAAAAGTTAAAAATAAAAATTATTATTGCTTTAAAATGTGATGAAATGTGTCATGTTTTACTTAGTGTTCAGCATTTAGTGTTCAGGTTTGCTTTCAATCACTTGGAGATTAATTGTAACAGACATTTAAACCAGGGGTGCCCAAATTTTTCCGCCCCACTGTAATTCCGGTGCAAAGCAAATTAGTGTGGCTCTTCATGGAAATCATTCAGGTTGTCTGCTGACTTTATTTTATTGCTGCAAACCGTTGCTGAGCCTTGACCTGACCAACTGAGGCAACCTCAGATCATAACACTGCTTCCAGTGGCTTCATGGGCCCCATGCATAAGGAGTGCATTGTTTCAGGGGCTTTCTTTTCTATGCTGACATGTCATTCCTCAGGAACTGGGTAAATCTGGACTTTTCAGACCAAGTTATCTTTTTCCATTCCACCACAGTCCATTTTTTATGCTCCGTAGTGAATTGAAGTTGTTTTATTCCCGATTAGCCTCTAATAACTAGCTTTCTTGTAGCCACACAGCTGTTTCGTTCCAATCCTGCTAGTATCTTGTTACATTGTGAGTGGAATCCTCTTACTTTCACAATTAAACATAGCCATGAGTTCTACATTCGATTTTTGATAAGACTTCATTTGAATCCAAAATGATTTACACATCTAAAAATAATTCCTCAAATACACTTCATAAAAGCAACTTTATAGGAAGGTGTGGGACACCATTGGACTGAAAAAAATGTACTAAGAGTACAGTGACATTATCAACCATTACCTAGGTTCTTGGTTACTGTTTATTCTCCAGTAAATAGCCAACTAAAACCCCACTTAAGCACAGTACGGGCCAGTTTAGTTATACTTTTTAACATGGGCCAAGCAGAGCCAAGGGTGATACACTCCAGTGATTTTTTTCACCCACCTAAAACAGATAGCCCAAAATGTGTTCGCCAAACCTCAGTCTTAATGCCATGGCCACTACACAGTGAACCTGAAAGCAATCCAGCACTGGTACCATACAGCTGAATTCTCAGGATAAAATCAGAAGAACCTTATGAGCTGGCACCCATGACCATACATTACAGTTCCTAATTCAACAAGTGCTTTGAGGAGACATGTATGCAACTGTATGTACTACCAGGAAGTTGCACATGGCTGCCTCCTGCGTAAATGCCTCCATTCATTACTGAAAAAACCTCAACAGCAAAACTTCAGAATCGTAAATAGAAAACATATGATGTCAACTCTGCATTAAAGAAAGGAAAAAATTCTATTAGACTCAAAGGCAGAGCTATGGGTGGGCCTGGGTGGGTCAAGTATCACCCAGATTGACAGCTGGCCCATCTCATCAGATACAAAATTATATAAAGCTGACATAATCCAAAAGCTGTATTGAAAATCATAATTATATTATCCAAATATTAAACTGATGAACTTAAGCTTCTCAGAGTTTTCGCGCAGGCAATAAATGAGAATGAGGTTCACATTCACTTCACGCTCGTTACAAATTTGTAACTCCATTACGACCAGTTTTTTCCGTTTTCACCCATAATAAATAAAATGAACAAAATTAGCTATTTTCTTATTTGAAGTACATGAGAAG
Source organism: Gymnothorax javanicus (assembly GCA_029692085.1). Taxonomy (NCBI): domain Eukaryota; kingdom Metazoa; phylum Chordata; class Actinopteri; order Anguilliformes; family Muraenidae; genus Gymnothorax; species Gymnothorax javanicus. The sequence continues at coordinate 45,114,114 of CM056201.1, forward strand.
ACGTAGACCAAGCCATTTAAATTGTAATTCTAGCTTACTTAGTTTTGGAGCTATGATACAAAATACACCAATTTTGTAATTCCGTTACCGCATGACCTGGCCCAAGAGCATTTAGTCACTCAAAAGATAAACATAAACTCACCGGCATACACAAAGACATAATCTCACACAAAAACACTCGCAAATGTTTGTGCACATACGCATATACAGTATGCCGACACCCACATGCTCGTACACACAACCAAACTCACAATGCACCCATGCAAACACACAGAGACATGGCCAGAGAAAGCATATGGGTCCACAGCAATGTAAGATCCAAAAAAAAAAAAAAACAAAAAACTGAGGGACTGATTTGGGGGGTGTTTGTGTGCATATGTTTGGCGGGCACCGGGCCATTGAAGGTGCCATTCCCCAGTGGAACAGTACCACCACACCATCTGCTGATAAAAGCCCAACCCTCCTTCTCTATTGTAGCAGTCACGACCGTGGCCTGGTCACTCTCAACCAATACCTGCCCAGAGAATGGAGGGGGGCTGGCTTGCTCGAGCTGCCACATGGGGCTGCAGCAGTACAGACACTGCACTTCCAAGTAAACGGTAGTTTAGTCCAAACGCACACTCACACGGGCACACACACACACAGCCACAGACACACATGCACTCATCCTACACTTGAATTCCGATAAACAACATTCCCTGAAAGCCAAGGTAAAACTTCCCAGTGGAAATTCGTCCAATTAAATGCTATTTCTAAGCCATAAAGAATGCAGCAGGAACAACCTAAAGCATTTTCACAGTTTTATAATTCAACTAAAGAATTATTTAAATTGTTGATGCCCACTTTGGGAGCAAAAAACAAGGTTTACAAAATCTAGTATTATAACCTTTACATATGGGACATTCATGAATATGATTTTGCCATTAAGAGCCATTCCGTGAGAAAATGACACTTTTTGAAGAAGTTGAGGAGTTGACCCCCCTGGAATTGAATGAAACTTGGCAGATAGGTAGATATGGTAAACTCACAGAAAAAGCTAAATTTTTAGGTCTGCACCTCAAGAAGTCTGCCAGTGGCACCACCTGGAAGCCACTAAAGTGGCTCAGTTTTGCTTTTGACACCACATTTTACATCAATTATTATGGCTTAAGAGTACAGCACAGTACAGCACCAGATGTGTCATACTTTTATCATGACCTGTCACACTTCAAGTCAGGATATTAATTATTTGAGAAATCGCAGTAAAAATTGAAAATGGGAATGGGAATAAAATAATATCCCAGACATATACTAATCAAGCATGCTTTATTATGTGTTTACTCACAACAAAACTATCATTATCAGTTAATATTCCCTTGGTATCTTGCTGGGTTAGTGCAATGGATGGCCAGAAAGATGGTCGAAATTCATTTTGGTGCATGTTTGCTGTATATTTTCTCTGTAACCCAGATATGTTCCATGGTGAGAAATGTTGTTTGTCGTGCTTTTGGAACTCTCTTTTCAGGAATATCAAGCATTTCTTTGGTAGTATCTACACTTTCAAGCTAGACGGAGCCAAAGTTGGAGGAAAACTCAAAATAGGCCATTTCATAGCAGATTGTGCCTATGTTTAGGCGGCATTATTTAGTTTACCCATCAAGATAGAGATCTGCTATTCTCTGGATACAGAGTCCCTTTGGGGTACATTACAGAATTAGTAAAATTTCAACGGTAGTATTTTTCAGTGTAGATGATTTTAAACATCAAAAGTCGGAAAAATTCGCCTCCAGGGGGCACTGTAGGCTGGATGCAAGTACTGGCCATCCCCAGCAATGTACCAAAGATTTTTTTTTTTTTGTGATACACACAGCTAGTTTTCTCAGAAAGTGAAGAGCTTGGTTTGGCACTATGCTGGGTAGATAGCTTTCTGACTAAAGGTGGCGCTCTAAAGAGCTAATGTTCTACCGACCTAATATTCCATATTCCCAGACATATACCAAAGTTCTGTCTTTTGAAATATATGAAGCACATACACAGTTATACAACCCCAATTCCGAAATAGTTGGGACAAAGTGTAAATTGTGAATAAAATCAAAACGCAATGGCTTTCAAATCACACCAGTCAGTATTTTATTCACAATAGAACAGAGATAATACAGCAAATGTTGACACTGAAAAATTTTACAATTTTATCCACAAAATGAGCTCATTTCAAATTTGATGGCTGCTACAGGTTTTTACCCTTTTCTTGGCAGGGTGCTGCTTGCTTGCTAGGATTTCTGTGCCCTTTATCAGCACAACCACTCGCTAGACGTGACTGCTGTGCCCTTTTTCATACCCAAGCACCATACCTTACGGAAATCCAAGAATTAACACTGAAGCCTGTTCTCCAATTCTAATAGTAATGCAAAAATGCAGAGAATTTGTTTTTTTTCTGAAACTCACCAACACTACAAAACCGCACACTGTACTGACTACTGGTAAAAGTCTTGCATGTTGACACAATGCAATAATCACTGCCAACATTCTTTTCCAATTTACAACCAACCCAGCTTTATACCAAAGAGATTACAAATTTTTTGTATAACTGTGCATATACTTTATATCTGTGAAAAGACAGAACTTTGGTATATGTCTGGGAATAAGGAATATTAGGTCGGTAAAACATTAGCTCTTTAGAGCACTAACTTTGGTCAGATAGCTATTCACCCAGCATAGTACCAAGCTAAACTCTTCATTTTCAGAGAAAACTAGCTGTGGGCATCACAATTCAAAAACAATTTCTTTGGTACATTGCTGGGGATGGCCAGTACTTGCATCCAGCATACAGCGCCCCCTGGAGGCGAATTTTTCCGACTTTTGATGTTTAAAATCATCTACACTGAAAATCCTACCAGTGAAATTTTAGTAATGCTGTAATGTATCCAAAGGGACTATGTAACCAGAGAATTTCAGATTTCGATCTTGATGGGTAAACAAAATAATGCCACCTAAACATAGGCACAATCTGCTATGAAATGGTCCATTTTGAGTTTTCCTCCAACTTTGGCTCTGTCTAGCTTGACAGCATAGATACTACTGAAGAAATGCTTGGTATTCACAAAAACAGAGTTCCAAAAGCACAACAAACAGCATTTACCCTCACAGCACAAATCTGGGTTACAGAGAAAATATACCGCAAACATTCACCAAAAATGAATTTCGACCATCTTTCTGGCCATCCATTGCACAAACACAGCAAGATACCAAGGTACTATTCACTGAAAATGATAGTCTTGTTGTGTGTAAACACATAATAAAGCATTCTAGTTTGGTATATGTCTGGGGTATTATTTTATTCCCATTCCCATTTTCAATTTTTATTGTTATTTTTTAAATAAATCTGGCTCGATAACGTAGTTACCCAGCTTGGCGCTGATATGGTGCTGAAGTCTAACCAGACTTGAAGTGTCACTGATTATGATAAAAGTGTAACATATTTGGTACCGTGTACCCTTAAGTCATAATAGTTGATGTAAAATGTGGAGTCAACAGCAAAAGTGAGCCACTTTAGTGGCTTCCAGGTGGCGCTATCGGCAGGCAAAGTGAAATACGAACCTAAAAATTCAGCTTTTTCTGTGAGACACCCATGTCTACCTATGTGCCAAGTTTCATTCAATTCCAGGGGGGTCAACTGCACACCAAATGTCAATCTGTCGTGGAATGGCTCTTAAAGGAGGACTATCATGGCTGGGAAGGTTGGGTGTTATTATTTCAATATATCATGAAAAAAGCTCCTACGACTTTGTTTTCTTTATTTTGTGATTTCTTTAATTTTTATGAGCGATTTTACAAAACTAGTGGACCTCGCCATTTTCACCACAGCAGACGAAAATTCACCCTCGATCCACTTGGGGCGCCCCTAATCATGACGTCAGTGCGGCTGTCAGCGCCATGAATTTCCATTGTCCTGCGGTCCTGCATTGAGATTGTTGAATGACCGAGATATTCCCACTTCCTCTATGGGGCAGACAGATGAGCTTGATTATTACCTTTTTCTATCCGACACAACTTTAATTAAGAGGTGAACTAACATCAGAGGCCATTTGAAATGCTTCCGGAAAGAAAAGTGCGATTTGAAGTCTGCTAATTACCAGCGAGGCTGGACAGCTGCCGTCGCCTTGGCATAATTAGCTCACCTTAAATCAATTCCCGTGTACTTTGCCTAACTTGCAATCAAGCCATTTACTCAGCCAACTGACCAATAAAAACCAAAATCAAGCCAATAATGATTTAGAAGAGATAATGAGAAGCAGACAAAATGAACCAGGATACCGTGCTAGATTGAAATAATGTCATTAATCTGAATAAATAGCAGACCTCTGAATTCCACCTCTCGTCGGAAAACTTTAACGTATTATTAAAAAAGATTTCTTAAAAATAAAATCATGTTAAGATGGCCCTGGTTTTTAAGCGTCTAAAAATATACGTGAAGTAGAAAACATTGTGTGAAGCGCATCAAACGTGAATGTGAGAGAGAAATTATTTTCGCATTGCAAGGAATGGACAAATGCACCGAAGACAGGGCAAGCACATTCAGGCAAATCTGTGCCGCAAATTTTAAACATTTTTTATTTAATAATTGAACAAGATTCGCACACAACGGCCAAATGTAATAATCAAGCAAACACATTCAGGCAAACTGCGTGCTGAACTAAGCAAAGTTAAGGTCTTCAAAATAATCCTCCTCTACTCGACAATTGCTTTCACCCCCTTCCCATTTACTTGGCTCAATTTGCAATCAAACAGTTGATTCGCTGAATGAACAATTTTAAATTGGTTGGTAGTCTAATTTATTTAGATATCCATGTATTCAGACATTTTGACATCGCATGCATCATGCACATGAATGCATGTGGCAGTCGCAGTGACGTTATGATCTCGCAAGTTCTCATGCCACTTGTGGCGTTAATGGTGGCCTCCTGGAAACAGCAATTCTGGCTAATTAATGGTCATTTAAAAGAACAGGGGGTATGTATGGACAAAAAATCGACCGTGGATATTATGTTGGAGTTAATTACTATAAGATTAAGTCAAAACGTGTAGGTCAGTATAGTCCTCCTTTAAGTACATCATCCAGTAATCATAAGAGATGTTCTCAAACCTTTTATTTGCACCATTCCATGATTTTTAAATAATTTTACCCCTATTTTCTCCTACATTTGCAATAGAGTGCATACACTAAAAAAGTCAATCTGAAAAATAATTTTTGACATATGTTTAGACTCCAAATCTTATTTCTATGACCTTTTGTTAAATAATACAAAAAAAGGTAAATGTGCTAACACAGTCTGACTTATTGCATGAAGAATGAAGGAAATAAAAAATGTCACTTCACATGCAAGCTGACTTACAAAAAGCAAGTATTTTCTTAAGGAGGGACCTATGATTTCAGGCTAGTTTCACAGATTAAAATTATAGGTATCCAGACTAAATAGTTTTACATGGGAAATCTCCATTCAAAACAGAATACAGTAAAAGACAAGGTTTAATGCATCTTGCATCCTATCTTGTCACAAGACTAGAACACTTGTTTAGACAGGCATTATGTTTTTGCAGAGTCAGTAATCGGATCCACAAGCATTCATTGTCACAACCTCTGCTATTGATTCAGGTCAGGGTGGACAACCGCACACTCCCCTGTGGGTCTCAGAGCACAATCTGATATTGCCATGTAAGTGTAGTTCTGGGATCAACAAAATAACTTTTCCAGGGGTAACATAATATAGCAGCGCTGCTATGATGACATAAAACCTCAAAGGCTTTATGACTGTGCATCGCACGCGGCTAGCTAGGACCTTGAGCAGTTTTAACCAGCAAAATCCCTGAAGGTGAGCAATTTAAGAGTGAAATTGATGTGAAATTATTATAAAATTGAAACTAGAAGAGCCTCCACCATGCCATATGTCCGTATTATTGGTTACATAGGAGACAATCATTCTATTCAGGTATATTTTAACCTCTTCTGGATCTTGGATCCAGAATATGTTCCGGATCACCTCCAGAATTGAATCAACTCATCCTTGGACTACTACCTACCATCCTAACAAATTTTGTGCCCATTCATTCATAACTTTTTGAGTTATCCTGTTAACAGACAGACAAACAGACAGACAAGGGTGAAAACGTAACCTCCTTGGCAAAGGTAATGATATTACTATTTTGCGTTTTCTTGATAACATGCATCTCTACAAGACTCTTCTCGTCTGCATGTAAAGCTAGCGAAAATTCGCTAACTAACCTTAGACAACTAAAATGCATGACATTTGTCAGCACAGCATTAAGATATCACAGCTGCTATTCATTCGAGGACTGTGTTACTTCTATACTTGTTGATCCCAGAACAACACATATGGCAATATCAGATTTTGCGAGTGTCCCATATCAGCTACGGCTTCTTATCACACTGCAGCACGATATCTGCACTTGCATACTGTAGATATCAGCTAGAGAAAGACTTTTTAAGTGCAGCGTCACATGTGGGTTTCTGGGCACTCAATCCTCCAGAGGGGATTGGTGGTGCATGAGGAAGCACTGAGATCCCAGTGGGCTGAACATCTCCCATCCCGAATGACACTCCATTTGCACAGCCCCTGCAGGGCAGCTGGTCACGGCCGGCGAACACAGACACAATTCAGGCTTAACACTAGATCACATGTCACACATGTCGAGCATAGAAAAACTATATGGATTTTCATTACCCCTTAATTTAAAGACACTGTGTCAAGATACATTTCACACCCATTCCGCCAAATAATAAGATGACAAAGAGCTAGTTATAGCGCATGGCTAAATATTACATGAGAGGACAACCAGCAAATTAATATGCCGTTTTTTAATATATGATCCAATGTGGATTACAGGATTATAACAGCCAAGAGATTATTACGGGATTATCCTGGTGGCCACGCTATAACAAGATGGTTCACTGGACTTCATTCCTTCTCAGCCAGTATTATTCCACAGAACAGAGCTACCAGCATCCACAGTGGAGCATGCCTTAGTTTTCTGCAACATGAGCACCTTAACGCGGGATGTGTGTCTTTTACCCATCATCCCTTATTTAGGTACATGTCTTCAATGAACCATATTTAATTAAGAATTAGGGAGCCAGCCAAAGACCAGCAACAGTGAGCTTTCAGAACAGGAGACGTATTGAACTGCTAAGGCAAGCCGGGTCATATGCGGTGAGGAGAAGGATTCCCTTGCCTTCCAAATGACAGCAGGCTTGACAACAAGCGAATGTAGCAAAATCATGGCCAATGGTTCTTTTCTGTGATGCATAAATAAAAACAGAAACAAAGACTGAAACCTGTAACCTGTGTGTGAGAATTAACACTTAACAAACAGGCAGTGATGAGTGACCCAATACCCCTTCAGTCAAACAAATGAGCATTTACACCAAAGAACAAATGCTTTTTTGTTTTTTGTTTTTTTTGGAGGGGGGGGAATTCAAGCTATATAATTCTCTCTATCTCTGTAAATCAAGATGTGAACAAGTGCAACAGTAAAAACACAAATAAGATAATGTAAATGGCTTCACACTTCATTACACTCACACATCAGGGAACTGTGGGCTGTTCATGTACACCAGACCTTAACAGGCACATCTGATTACACTCCAGCAAGTGAGACCCACTGAGCATGTCAATCGGCTCATCGATTTTCTTTACTTTCAAGGGGGTGGCAGTACACTCACGCACTCATGGTCAAAAGGCTTGTAGAGGAGCATAGTGCTGTGAAAAATTATTTACCCCTTCCGATTTCTTCCGTTTTTGCACATTTCTCACACTCAAATGTCTTAGATCATCAAACTGATTTTATTATTAGATAAAGATAACTTGAGCGAACAAAAAAGCAGTTTCTAAATGATGACTTCATTTTGTGACGGAAAAAGTTACCCAACCTGCCGATGCAAAAAAATTATTGCCTCCTTAATTACTAAGTCAACAGTAAGAAATTTAATTGATAATTGGGTGCAGTTTCACTGGGCACACCAGGGCACGATTACTGCCAGCCCTCGTAAATCCAAACATCATTTAAATAGAAACTGTCTGGCAATGTGAAATAAGCGCAAAAAAAAAAAAAAAAAAAAAAAGCGCACATGATGCCACAATCTAAAGAAATTCAAGAATTGATGAGAAACAAAGTCATTGACATCTATCAGTCTCGAAAGGGTTTCAAAACCATTTCTAAGGCTTTGGCAAATCATGTTGAGAGCCATTATCAACAAATAGAGAAAATTTGGTACAGTGGTGAACCTTCCCTGGAGTCGCCAGCCTGCGAAAAATTCCACCAAAAGCACATCAATGACTCACGCTGGAGGTCATGAAAGAACCCAGACTAACATCTAAAGAACTGCAGGCCTCACTTGTTTGCTAAGGTCAGTGTATGCAGTTCTTTAATAAGAAAGATACAGGGTGAAAAATGGCTTCCATGAGAGAGCTGCAAGGAAAAAACCCCAGTTTGCCAAAAAAAAACCCAAACTGAACTAAAACAATTCTGTAAAGAAGAGTAGGCCAAAATTCCTCTATAGAGATGTAAAAGACTCATAGCTTGTTATTGCAGATATTTGATTACTTTTTTGTGGCCAAGGGTGGCTCAACCAGTTATTAGGTTTACAGGGGCAACTTTTTTTAGATAGATGATACAGGGTTTGAATAACTCTTTAACTTCAATAAATGAAGCCATCATTTAAAATCCACATTTTGTATTTACTCACATTGTCTTTCTCCAATATTAATAATTAGTTGGATGTTCTGAAACATTTCAATGCGACAAATAAGCAAAAACTTAAGAAATTGGGAAGGGGCAAATACTGTTTCATAGCACTGTAGTTCTCATATTATGAATGAATGAAAAAAGTTCAGAGCGACTGAATTCAGTATGTTCTGTGTGTGATCAAACAGGTTTGCAGTACACTGAATGTAAGTACCTAACAGTGGGTTCCTCTCTGCTTTTGCAAAACATAGTTTTGTGACACACTATTTTTCTTTTACGTATGAAGTGCTACAGATCTTCACTGAACTGACAAGCAAGGCACAGGCCACCTTCCTGAAACAGCCCGACATCCATTCTTACTTTCCCAAACAAGTACCTGAAGAACTATTAGAATGGAATGTCATCATAGATGCCATCACAGTGACACTATTTTAAGCAACTGTATGCTAGCCAAGTAGATTAATCAAGGCAGGTTCTGTTTTAGTTTGAGCAATCAGTAAGGAATTCCTCTATGAACCATGACCATGATGAAAGCCATACCCACCAAGGAGAATGGGGGACTATCAAGTCCAGTCCATAAAGTAGACCTGATTTTCACAGACTCCATGAAACTTTTTTTTATCCATTTGCCATGTCCAGGGTAAAATGTCCACAGATTAAATAAAATACAAGAGCGAACAAAAGAACATTTCAAGGTCACTAAGCCCCTTTAGGCTCACCAAATTTACACAAACTCTCTGTTCTACAATGCTACTACAAAGAATTCATCTAAAATTCACCATGCATAAACAATAATTCTTTTAACATACTAGCAGAGCTATATGTCAAATATTGTTTCATTACCATCTAGCAAGGTATTTTATGTGGCAGGAATTAGACATTAACTAGTCAGACAAAGCTACTACCTTTATTTCTTGATTCATATTATATGTTTGTAAAGTTTTGTTTGTTTTTCAGCTTACGCTCGTGTGCTCACAGAAAATAATTTTGTTCCTGATAGATCAGTAGTCAACCAAGTAAACAGTCGACGCCGAGTAACAAATATTTTTTAACTCTCAAAATGGAAATTAAATGTGGCATATGGACCGCATATAAATGCATTAGAATTTCTCAGTAAATCTTGATAATTCTTAGATATTACATCAACTGCATATGAAGAGTCCACTTGCAAAGCTTTCTAAGTCAAGTTGGTCCATTTTTTTTTTAGAAAAATCTGATTTTTTTTGGTGGGCATGGAAATTATCTTCCATAGATACCAATTTTCACTATACTGAAACCATTAGCCTTGCAGACATAATCCATGAGGCAATTCATTATTTTTTTTTAAGAAATGATTCTGATTTTACAACAAAAAGTTTTGACTTAGCAGGTTTTGAAAGTGGAGTGGAAATTTAGCAGGTTTCGACAGTGTTTAAACCAGCCCCGCTGCTTAATAGGTGAAGGTATTTGAGTCAGGACCCACTCTACATGTAACTCAATGCTACAGACAGCACAGTGGTTGAATAGCTGCTATGACAATGACAACATGAACATGAGTCCATTGGTTCAAATCCCTGTTTTATGGCATCACTATCATCACACTTTTCTGAACTGCCCAAACCAGTTAGAGTTAGAGAAAGCAAAAGCTGAACAGGCTATAAAAGCTTGACTGTGATTAGTTCCTTCTAACGAATGAAAACGGAATCACGTTTCCACATTGGCTGATGACTTAGCAAAATTTGACAGTTTTCCTCCTTGACTTGGCCGGTTTTGACAGAGTTTTGCTTTTTCCGTTACAATTTATAACATGATTTAGTAGGTTTTGAAAGTGGAGCTATCAGTAGGACATGCGCACGTGCCTGAAAGAGAGGCTAAGGGAGACAGCTCATTTATTTTCAAAACTTGACTTAGCAGGTTTTGCCAGTTGACTCCAGTCGACTGACATATGCTGTTCACCTCTAGCAGTTATGAACAAAGCCTACGCTGTCACCCCAAACAGCAAAGTGTATATCTGCAAAAGCTCCCAAGCAAAAGCACCCCCTAAAGAAATAGCCCAGCTACAGTACTGCCCATAGACTGTATAAAAGATGGAGGCAGCACCTGGGTCAGAAAAGTGAGGCCAATGCGGAAATCTCTAAAAATTGCATTCTATTTAATGGCCAGCAGATGACGACATTGGTGGACGAAGGTCATAATATCTGTTCCTGGTAAAACTTGGATTTACTAACAAATTTGGCGCTACGATCGTTGTCCAAAAGAAGCAGAACCGATGTTTGTATTAAAAAGCAGGAAAGTATTTATTACATGAGCCATCAAGGAAACAAAATCCCCCAAAATGTTCATTGAAACACTGTTTATAGCATTACATTTGCATATATTCAAATTTGTGTGTACAATAAGTTTTGACCTCTGATTGGTTGCAAGCACTTGTGTGCCATGTTTGGCACTGTGGACTGGATTGTTCGAATCCAGAATGGTCGTGGGGTCCCGCCCTCTTCTCCCCTGTGGACTAGTGGAAAATCCCCATAGGTGGAACAGCCAGCGGTCATTAACATATGCATGTGAGGTGGCCTGATACACAAATCTGTCTGTCTCTCCACTGTATTCAAAAGCACAAATTTCTGTTTCCCCACAATGGTAAGCTGAAACCAATGGGTGATGTCACGGTTGCTTCGTCCACCTTTTTATACAGTCTATGGTATTGTCCCATACAGCATGGATGACGAGTAATGGCACTAGAAAATGAGCATTTTGTCCAAACAGTGCAGTACCCCTTTACATTATTATAAACTAAAGCCTTTTTTAGATATCCTCAAACTGTCCGTATGTATGAATGGGAAATACACTTAACTATTTTTTCTGAGGTCACTTGATAAAATTCTAACTTATTGAATTGTTATAAACTATACCCATTTTTATCTTAGATATGCTCAGACTGCCCATAAGTACTCATTATAAATGAAAAACAGACTTAACTATTTTTCATGAGGCCAGTAATAAATTTTACAACTTAACTTATTTCTTTAGCTTATTAAATTACAACAAACGGAACCCAATTTTATTTTATATATGGTCAGAATGTCTATATTTATATTAATAGTGAAAAATACACAACTTTTCATGTGGTCAGTGATACCTTTAGCTACTTATTTCTTAATCTATTGGTATTTTTGCTGCAGCATACAGCAATAATTGATGATGAGTTTAAGAATCAAATGGCAAAATTTCAGGGTCATATTACTTATATATCAGGCAATATGATGGAACTTGGGTGTTCCAGGAAATTAACTAGTTAATTAATTAATTATTACTACTAATACAAAGCCCAAAATCAACCCCATTTCCCAGATCGACAAGATCTAAAGGCATGTAAAATTTGAAAAAGATCTATAAATTTGTTTTTGAATTATCGCTTTAACACCAAAGATCTGCAGCAGACGCGGCAGCTATGATGACTCCATAATATCGATGAAACGTACTTTCAGCAATATAATACATTGTTTTTAAAAGTGGGGTCAAATTTTGCAGATTATGAGGAATTTTTTTTCTGGCTATCCTCTTCCTTCATAATATACAGTGAATGACAACTTTCGTCTGAACTGCATATGAAAGAACTGCCCATTAGGTGTGACATTATATTTTTTTGAAAATTTTAAGAAAAAGCTGAACTGAATGATAAATACTTAAACATCTTGACTGAAACACTCAAGGAATCCAACATTTTCACATTAACAGCATCCTTTATTGACATCAAATATCTGATAGCTCTTTAATGGCAAGAGGTAAAAAAAAAAAAAAAAGCTCTCGCTGAAGACCCAAAGTGTCTACTTTCCTTTGTGTGTACGGACACCCAACAGCCAACACAGCGGGCAATTTAATGATCTGTGAAAAATCGTATCCACCAATACGACAAATGCTCTTCTAACCAAAGAAATATGATTGAAGTGCTTTTAAAACACTACAAAAACAACTAATTTTTGATACCGCGAGGATAAGTCAACATGGCACAGCTGATAGTGAAATGTGTTCAGAATAAAGTCAATTCTGAGAGTTTAGGGGCTGGCTAAAATGTCCATTCACTTTATAGTGCTCCAGAAAGATGCAGACAGCAGGCAGGAGACAATTCATCCTTGTGTATAGAGCTTCAGAAGGGAAACATAGTCACATGTATAAATAGATGTGGCTAGGTAAGCATGTATGGTTTTCCCAAAAGAAGAAATGAGACCGGATATAGCCATATAAGTTAAATATTGTACATGGACAGTAATCTAACAATGATGCCAGCTAGGCTAACCACACAAGCTAAAACATAAATCAGTTTGCAAAACATGCTATCGGTGTGTAATGATCAAATCTGAGGCGAACTTCCCAGATGCCAGAACTATAAAGGAAGCGACATCCTCATTGTAGTAACAGTAATACCAGCGCAGATGTAAATATCCGCTCAATATATTGAAGACAATTCATGTTTCACACACACACACTCTATGCGGAAAAGAAACTAACGATGAGAGAAAAATTGTGACCCAAACCTCTCTTTGCTAGACAATTAACACAGAAAGGAAGGGGAAGCTTGAGCTTGTGCATTAACCAATTTAAGCTGACAAAACAGCTCAAAATGAGTGAGAATTTAGTACAAAATGAGAAGCTTATACGACTGGCATTCAGCTATGGTCATTCGACATCACTGTCACGTGCCTCCCAAATTGTTCCTTGGCCTCTCATTGGCTTTAACCCTTTTGAGGGATGGAAAGATGGCAACTTTCAGTTTTTTTAATTATTCAGTCACACTCTCGCTATTTGTAACATTGTATAACTTCACAAAAAAAATGCAAAAAAAACATCCAAGATATAATATCTGGACTGTATATCGGTAATTCTTTTATTTAATGTTGGTTTTGAGCAACGGTTTTCTTTAACTTCAATTACAAAGCATGAACATGAATAATACTACTACTACAATCAGATTATAAAAAAATTAAATTTACCTTATGTAAAAATGATATGAAACACGTGTAAGAGAACTCTTTGAATATGTTATGTTTGTGCGGACAGAACACACTGCGAAAGTGAAGTTTGAGCTGCTTTACTTATTTACCTGGTGCTTGCACTCATTTGAGATGCAGAACACAGAGACTTTGCTGAATTTTGGCAGCACCCTCAGTGGTAAGCAGAGACAAGCCTTAGAGAGATGTGAACATCCCACTACTATGGCCAACCTTTCCTGCTGAAATATTAATTATGCAGAATTACTGCACTGTAATTGTGCCTATACTCTTTGCTGTTTACTTTTTTGTAAAATACCTAATTAATAATTCAACAAAAATGTTTGCACACTAGATTAAGAGGATGTACAATAATCTAAGTTCATCTATGTTTCATTACCCGACTACATGAAGAAAATGAAAAATGGGAGGAAATCCTGTAACTGCATACAGTGGGTTCTAGCAAAATTTTAGAAAAATTAAGAAATAGTTTTAGTTGGAAAAACTTGAACTTGGATTGATTTTGTTTCATGCCAACCCAGCCATTGGGAAGCCAGTACCAATTTGGGGGGAGGGGTGGGGGGTCTATTGCATGCTGCAGGTCAGAAAAATATGAAGAATGAGCAAAACTAAATCTACTGCAATTAAGAAATATTGCAATTCAAAAACATAAAAAACTGATAAACGGGAATCTCTTACCCTTTAATTCCATGATCCCACCCATCCACCACCTGCCACCTATGCTGTACAAACAATTGAATTCCCTCTCCTCGTCCATATGCTTTTCTGCACACTATAATCATAAGCCAACATCATCATTATTACCCAAACTTTCACATTACTGAAATCTGTGTGCATGAAATTCAAGTTTAATGTCACACATGTCCGGGTTCTTCATTTTATTCTTGCGGTCTTCTACAGTTGGTCTACGCCCATGTCCAAATTCATGGTAATGGAACCACAAGTGACGACAGTTTAGCCTGACATTTCATTTTGCAAGAACCAAAATCCGAATACAAGCGATGTGATCCTAAACTTCAGGTACACCTTTCTTCAAGTGATTTGAATGGGTGGTTGGATTACATAAGGTACCTCAATTATAAACCCAATAAAGCGACAAATAACACTTAAGCTTAATAATGAAGGGGTTGAGCTGAGGCATTGTGATATACAGAATAACATTTTACTACATTGTTAGACAGAGTACACTGAGTACAAGGCAACACTGAGCACACATAAGGTTATTACTGGTAATGAATACTCTTTCTCTGAGATGAACCACAAACCATTCAAAAGCATTCCTAAGACATATAACTCCTTCCTAATAAAACAAAAGCAATGGATTAATAAAAACAGACCCAAGGCCCTTTCTGAGCTGTACATGAGCTTGAGAAGACAAACAGATTTGATGACGATAATGTTCATCACCATTCAAGCAATCAATCCTGGCGGAGCATTGTGCTACTGTGCAGTAATGCAGTAATCTCTCTTTCTTTCTAAATGATTTACATGTAATCATTTCCAGTACTGGTAAACCTGTCCTTTTCGACACAGGATAACCACAGTTCCTGAGTGGCATCTTTGAGTCTAACAAATCATAATAAAAACTAAACGGTATAATCTCATGTCAAAATCTGTTGACGAAAGGTCTAATCCTAATTAAATTTTAAGTCATTAACATCAAGTGAAGTAAGCACAGTACATAAGATTAATTGATCACCATTACATGAATTTTGCATGCATTTTCCATGTGTGCATCTCATTTTCGGCTTGACCACTTTGGAATCACTTGCTTGTGTGCTCATGATGAAATCCAAGTCTGGATGAGAGAATTTAACATGACTCTGATTTCACTCCTACACTCTCTCCCGAGAAAACACAACAAGACCAATGGCCGATTACCGTCACACCTGTCACTATAAGACAACTACATTACATCTACAGTCACATGTGCTCACTACTTCTCATATGGAGAAGGACCCAGCAATAAGGCTCCAAAAGACCAGTTTCTCTCGTCTTAATTCTTGCCTGCTTGCAACAGTCTAAATATGTACACTACTCATTTATGTACAGAGCTCTGATTAATGCATGGAAAACATTCAACAATCATTCTGACTCCCCGAGGACCTGCTGGAGATCAACCACAGACAATAACTGCAGGTATGTTGAACGATGGCTGACCACTCAGGGTCCGATTTGGAGTTTAACCTAGTGGACTGTTGCTCAGCCACGAGTCGAAAGCCTGCCATAGTGCAAGGCAGGATTTCCCTCTCATTTTTATTGTCTAATGCAGCAAAAAACCAAGACTGGTTGGTAGGTCTGTCAGGGAAGTGAAGCTCAATAGAATTATGCTTAATTTCCAAATCCAGCAGTTTAAACAGTTAGACGCCCTTGCTTACCATGTGGCACTCTGAATACTGAACACAAGTGCATAAACTGTAAAACATGTACCAGATAAAATGAATTTATTCAATTTAATTAAATAATTATCATCATAAATATCAAACAACATATAAACTATCAAATTTGTTGATAGGCAGAGCAATGTGCTAGATCATCCTTCATCAAAAACCACAACTCAGAATCTGATTCAAAAGTAGGGCATTTAATAAGAGTTGCAACAGAATATATACAGTGCAGATCACATCAAAACAGAATTCTATCGCGGTAGGGTCGGGAGAAGGTAACGGTAACTTCAGAGCAACATGAGGGCAGAAACGCGGTAGGTTGTCTGAGAAAGCGCGGCGCAGGGATACAAAGCATTTATTAATATAGTACCCAGGGGTTAAAGTGGGCCGGAACAGTCCGGAGCTGTGTTAGTTTGAATTAAAATATTTATTTGACTAAAGCTGCTTTCACATCGGATGTGAAACAAATTTTTCGCAAGCAAGCTATATTATGCTGGCAGCATCGCAGCGTCCTGTACTATCCAGGAATGCGTTTCCCAAAAGCATAGTCGCTAACTGCATTAGAGCATAAAATTATTAGAGATCCATCTTGATACATCTGGCCATAATTTTGCATTGGAAATCAGAACATTTTGGAAGTAGAATATGGTTTATGTGTGCAGTGTAAGGACAGTGTCTTGAAATCACAAAAGTTTCATAGATTTCTGTTACTTGTTCATTTTGGTAATTATGTAATAGTTTTGATTTACCGTTTTAGGAAATGAAAAATACTGTAACAGTAGAATATCTTCATCGTCATACTTCCCATTATTCTGCAAGTTTTCAGCCAAATCCATCACTACTTTTCTCTTGTTATGCCCACTTCCTGATTATGTGAATATGAAAATTCTAAGTTATAGTCCCAATGGGCCAAAAATAAAGCGAATACAGTTATTTGCAATCATTTGTGTCATTTTTCCCCACTGCGCCGCGACTAGACCCTGCGTCTCTCTGTGGGTTGATATTTATAAATCTGACTTTCAATGTATACCCACAGAGACACTGCTTGATCCATTCACTTCAGGAATACTTTTTCGCTCTACGTCTGTAACATTTCCCCAACTCTTCGGATCGTAACAAACCAAACGCACATACCTTCCTAGCTAAGACAGCTAGACTCAGCTGCGAGTACACGCCGGTAGATGCCTTCCGTGCGGAGATATGAGCTTCTAATGGGAATTCCCTGGCATACCATTGCATGTCAGGATTAGAAGACATGGCGACAAGTGTTTGAACCGCGTCGCTTCAGAGGAAGTTTTTGCTCATATCCCTGCACGGAAGGCATCAACAGGCATGTACTCGCGGCTGAGTCTAGCTGTTTTAGCAAGGAAGGTATGTGCGTTTGATTTGTTGCAATCCGAAGAGCTGGGGAAATGTTACAGACGTAGAGCGAAAAAGTATGCCTGAAGTGAATGGATCAAGCAGTGTCTCTGTGGGTATACATTGAAAGTCAGATTTATAAATATCAACCCACAGAGAGACACAGGGTCTAGCCGCGACACCGAATTTTAGGGTTCCCCCACCTGTCAAATCCCACTTTAACCACTGATAGTACCCAGTCACGAAACCCTTCCAGGATACACATCACAGGTGGCCCAGTGTGTGCTGAAGAATTTCATAGTTGGCTGAGCGGCCGGTAAGCATCTCCAAGTAGGGGAATGCTTTTGCATGCAGTCACTGTAAATGGTGAAAACTTACCAACCCCACACTACCACATAAGATTATATCTTCCTATTCATATACACTGATGGACTTTAAAAACTTATAACCAGAATTGTAGCCGAACTCGGTTCAAATTTGTTACCATTTATCGACTTTACCCATAACAACAACTTCGACAAAATGTCAGATAACATCAACAAAAAAAGAACGACAAAAGAATCAACAATGACAAGTTTAACAACAAAATCAACAACAAAGATCCACTTCAATCTCAGTACCAAATGTGACCGCCATGTGCCTATAACAAAGCCATCACTTGTCTTGGCATGGACAGCACCATTCTGTTGAGCTGTTGCTGGGGAATGGTCTGCCACTCCTGGAGAAGGGCTTCTTGGAGCTCTGCCCTCGTTCTGGGCGCTGGAGTGCGTCGCCAAACCCGCCGATCCAACAGGTCCCACACATGCTCGATGCACTTCATGTCAGGGCTGAAAGGTGGCCATTCCATGACTCGTAGGCCATTCTGGGCCAGGAGCTGCTGGGTCACATCTGCTGAGTGAGGTTGTGCGTTGTCTCGCATGAACGTGGCCTCAGGGTGGTCTGTGATGTAAGGTAATGGCACGATCTCATGACCAGGTAGCGGACCTCATTAAGATTTCCATTGATTATGGTCGGACCTCCCAAGACCAAATCAGACCATCATCGAGCCTCCTCCAAAGTGATTTGTCTCAGCAATGCAGGGGGCCGCGTATCTCTCACCACGTCGTCTGTAGACCCTCTGTCTTCCATCATGTCGGTACCGACAAAATCTGGACTCATCGCTGAAGACAACATTCCTCCAGAATTGGTTGGGGACTTGTCTCTGACCATATTCTTCAGCCCAGCGAAGCCTGGTAGCCCTGCGCCGGGCATCAAGCTGCATTCCAACACATGCCCTGTGGGCTCTGATCCCTCGCTCTGCATGTCGGCGACTCACTGTTCTTCTGCTGATCCTTGGTCTGTGGATTCCTAGGGTCTCCTGAGCTGTCCTGGCGCAGGTTCAAAACCAATCTCTCAGGTGGTCGAGGAGGATTTGATTGTCCTGGGCTGGGGTCGTGACCCTAGGCTGACCAGGTCGGGGTTGATCATTGGTGCTTCCAGTCTCCTGGTAACGAGCCACAAGGTTAGAGATTGTGGGTTGGCTTACCCCAAAAGGCTGGGCGATGCGATTTTGGGATGTTCCAGCCATCCATTGCCCAATGGCTTGATCACGTTGGGGTCTGGAAAGGCGAAGCATGGCGCACATAGTGTTATCGTAAAAATGCTTTCGGGTTATGGCCTTAATGACCTCAAGGATTGTTTCAAGGCATTTGACAGCATTGCAATTGTGATCAGTGAAGCCGGACGAGGTAACATCACTAATTCCTCAAATCCTGCTCCACAGACACAAACAAGGTCATCACCTCACGCTCTGTCTCCTTACTCAAAGACAACTGCATATCAATTATGTGATCATCTAATTAAAGTTCCCCTAACCCAACTATACTATTTCTGTCTAGTCAGTTATAAGTTTTTAAAGTCCATCAGTATATTTATTTGCTTAAAATAGGTGTTTGTTGTTGTATTTTTATTGTTGTAGATGGCTTAAAAATCGCAAGTTTTTAATTGGTAAACCATTGCATGTAAAGGAACGATGTATGAGATATAACCAGAAGTATACTGGATGACGCGGCTTGATGTGTGGGGTTTGTTTATGAGGAGAACAGCGGCGAAAAAGAGCGGTTCTTTTGCACAAAAATCATAAAGCTTTCTATACATTTTAATGCTATTTAGAGCAGACAGGAAAATTCCTTTATTTTTGTTGTTTACTCTTAACGTTCTGTGAAAATGAATGATACATGTTACCGTATAGGACACATCCGCTGTCATAGTTTAGAGAAATGTTCACTTTGTTTCTATTATAGATTGCTGGACTTTGTGGTGCTCCTGACATTCAGAGAGAAGATTTTAGTTACATTATGAACTCACACACACAGTTGACACATGTCTTCAAAAGCAAATTTCTTCCGCGCTTTCACGTACACTATAATACAGTTTCTCACAAGTTTTAAAGTGAAAGTGCATGTTATGTTTTTGGAAGTGGCTATTCGCCCCGCAGCAAATAGGAAACCACACGTGGTCAGGAACTATATTTTCTTACCTAGCGCTGCCTCACAATCACTGTTGGCAGTTAAAAGGCTTACGGCATTAATCTCGCGAAACAACAAGTTAGACTGGCGGTAGAGTAGCGATACAAAGATGGCAAGACAGCGGTAAGTTCAGGAGAGTTCTCGCGATTTTTTCCATTTTGATGTGAGCTGTATGGTAACATCTTTTTCTACAGACGAGGTTCTACTTCCTTTGACAGGAATTAAACAGACATGAACAATCAAAGAAGAGAGAGAAAACAGCAAACCAAAGCTGGTATCCCCTGAAATAGTCCCCAGGTAGGCCATAATCAAAGTTTCAGTATCAAAAGACGACACTATCTTCCGATGGAAAAGGCAGATATCAACCCCCAAATCCACTTTGCAGATGTCAGAACTTCTTGTTGGTTTTCTGTATGCCGTTTGCCCTCTACAGAATAAATTCCCATTCTTAGGGATCAATGAAGGTTGTGCTGTTTGGTGGACCTGTGGATCTCCGGAAGTGTGAGCCATGACAAACTATCTCTTATGAAACTGGGCACTGATGTACCATTAAAATGTCCCTATGTTTTTAGAAGCAGAGCTTAGCACTATGGAATTTTTATAAAGAGATTCGTAGATTTGATTTCTTTCTAATGAGACCAAATATTAATATTGTATGAGCTAATAAAGCTCAGTCATCAAATATCTCTTCTTACTTTTACTACTGCTCCTAAAAACATAAATGGCATGAGAAAATCTTGGGCAGAATTCAGGGGCACAAAACAATAGAAATAAAATAAAAAATAAACTAGATAACTCGGTTGCCACAGGGACCAAGGTGTATATCTCCCCGATCCCCAAATTTTGGACAAAATGGCAGCCGGCAACCATATTGGACAGCCAAAATTGCCGAAAATCGGTCTTGAGCATTGTCAAATAAATATCTTTGCTTGCACAAAATTAGAAAAAAATTCCTGTAATAATTGTTGCTTCCAGAGCCCTGAACGGAAAATCTCTGCAGGCGCGGTGGCGGCGGCCCCAGAACTAAACCATAGTATCTCCCAACTATCGTTGTTGGGGAGATGCAATAAATGAATATAAAGCCAGCATTCTCTTGCCTTTTTTGGTTGCTACAAGGCTGTAACAATGGTGCTATCCGTTGTCTTGGAAATTGGAAAAATGTAAACTCATAGTTCATGATCCTCTGTTGGATTTTAATGGCCCTAAAAGGGTCATTTCTGAAATGTGCGTAAGAGGGCATGCAGAGAACAGTTTGAACAGGCTAAATTTCTACAGTCATGGGGGGTCAGGACCCATCATCAGGGAATCCAAAAGTCAATACCTTTCAAATTATTCTGTCTACCTCTCAAAGATTTGGTCAAAATCGCCAAAACTAAACACTAGTTGCCCGACAGGTCTTATACCAGGGGAGTCAAACTCCATTTGTGGAGGGCCACAGTGAGCTGGGTTTTGGTGTGTTTCCGACAAAAGTAATTTTTTTTACAGTACTGTGCAAAAGTTTTAGGAACCCTCAAATTTGTCTGAGATATTAATTTTTAATATTAATATTAATTTTTCATTTTCCACAACAGTGTGGGGGGAGATAAAATGCAGATTTCAGGCACTGAATAATGAAAAATATTTTAGATAATAATAATGAATAAAAATAATTATTTAGAAAATAATTTTACAAATAATGTTTGCATTTCATTAAAGATGGCTGATATTGATAATAAAGCCTTGTCCTAACCCTGATCTCAACATCATCATGGCTGTCTGGGATTACATGGAGAGACAGAGGCAAGTGAGAAAGTTACCCCTGGATTCCACTGGGACGTATTTGCAGCGTGACGTGAGCGACGCTATTTTGCTGCGTCTTGTACGCGACTTCATGTTCCACTGAACGCGGAACGTCAGCGCAGCGTCCTGCCAGCTGATACAATCGACTTGCTCAGATTTCGCATATTTCGTCATTTTTACCGGCATATTAGTGCAACGACCTTAAATGCTTTTTGTTATTTTTTCTGCTTTAATTGCATTTGTCATTTCCGTCTTTGTTGTGCTGTAGAACCTGCTACAGTCCAGCCGTGAACACCATAGATTAAAAAAAGTGAGCCCGTGTTTTAGTTAAAACAAAATCGCAACTTTGAAAAGTAAGTTACAAACGAATTTTATTTCAAAGATTTGTGGCTGGTTTCTTTTAGTTAAAAGCGTATTCCTCTTGATAGTTACTTCCTGCCTGGCACGATCTGGTGTGCGATTCCCATTAGCACAAATACTAACGTAGTTGGATCCAATAAATGTATATGGTCGAACTATGGGTAACGTATCCCTGCTATATTCAGATCAGCGCGACTGCGGCTCGCCAGCGGCAGAAATAGACTTCGCGTAGCGTATTTTCGGCGGAGAACAGCGAGAGCCGCTTCTGGGACGCTGCGAGACGCGCGGCGCGCGCTGGTGGAATCACAACCGTTGTCTAGAATAGCCGCGGATCAACTCCGGCAACCGCGTCGCGACAGTAACGCGGCCAAGACGCTCCCGGTGGAATCAAGCCTTTAGCCTGCAGATGGACTGTGGCAAGTTCTCCAACATGCTTAGGACAAGCAAAAAGTCAATCATCATCAAAAACTATGGAACTTCAGGACAGTGTACCTCATTTTTAGGAAATGAGTAGTCACACAAAATATTGATTTATTTATGTTTTAACAATTCAAGACTGTTTACCCCTGCCAAGGAGGTTATGTTTTCACCCCTGTTTGTTTGTTTGTTTGTTTGTTTGTCTTTCTGTTTGCAGGATAACTCAAAAAGTTAAGAACAGATTGTCACAAAATTTGGTAGGATGGTAGGTGGTAGTCCAAGGATGAGTTGATTTAGTTTTGGAAGTGATCCGGAACATATTCTGGATTCTAGACCCGAAAGAACCAGTAACACTGACACATGGCGTGGCGGAGGTATACCGAGTGCCGTTCTAGGTTTGGTATATTTTTCCAATATTAAGAAACCTCTCATTCCATGATTTTTGGAAGCATCTTTCCCTTACTGAATAGCAAAATACTGTATGTCACTAAATGGCAAAAGAGTACACATACCTTTCTATCAGGGAGTTAAATGGTTGCTGATTGAAAGGAGACCACAATAACCTTCAGATACAGCAGCCCTCCATGGCTGGAGTCTGACAACCCTTATCTAAGTGGATGGAATGAGAGTATAAACTGTTGCTTTTTTGGCTTTTTAAAGGTCAGAAAGGTCAACAGCCCAAAAGCTCTAAAAATGTGTAAGGGCATGGTAAGTAGTTTAATTGGGTTCACTCGAGCACATTCAGAGAGGGATGAGGAGGCATTGAGAGATATGATCCAACTGTCCTCTGACTAAGATTAGGACTGCCCACGAGACCAATGGCTTCTTCGAGGTTCCTTTCACTTTTTTCCCAGGCAGAGTGAAATAATGAACTGCTATAAGTGAAATTAATTACGTTAATTAGTTCAAAAGAGTTATTTTGGGCACCTGACGGGATGAAGGCACGGCAAAGGTAAGCACCTTTTTCAACCTGAGCAACCATCTAAGCAGGAGGCAGGAGGACACCTCAGCGCTCCTCTGTACCTCCCCCTCCTTCCACAGATTACGTAAGATGTGCACTTAGCATTTCTGCCTCCCCTCTTTCTAACCAAAATTAGCTTGCCGATTCAATGAAAGCAACTGTCCATCTTCATGCAGAGGATGAATGTATTTTTTATAACATGTTTGCTGAGTCTCAGTATGCAGAAGTTCTGTATGTTGAATTCATCTTCAGATGACTTTAAAGAACTGTTTCCAAAGCAGGCACATGCTGTCTGAATTTGATTGGTCAAGACAGGGTTAAAACACAGAGATTTGAAATAGTAACATTCTGCTCCATTGTGAAGCACATAGATAATGGCATTTCAGCAGTGGATTATTACATTGCTGGAAAAAAAATAGAAAGGCAAAGAAGAATCGCAACTTTTTCTTTCAAGCAAATCTTAATTCTCTGATATTTTCTCCGCTCAAATTATTGAGAAACTTTTTTTGGCTCCCTAAGTTTACCTTGAATGTAAACATTAGAGTCCATTTTTAGACAGTTATTTAGGTAAGGGACCTTGTTCAAGGATACTGCAGCAGTGAACCAATTAAAACAGCACACTGAGACTGCCGCACCTCACAGGATTACACAGCAGCAATATGAAAGCTGCGGACATGCAGATCATGACATCCACTACACATATGCCGCAACTGTAGAAGCAGGCAGATTACATCTGAGGCAATGGGCAAGATAGGCAGCTCAACTGTTGTGATCCAGACAATAACCCAAACTCAGTTTCAGAATTCAAGCCAGAGGGGCATATTTATCAACAGGAATGCGATTAACTGAAAAAAATTAGGCAGGGCCCCGACAAAAAAAAACAGTCCAGCAAAGTTGGTGTTATACCTAGAGAAGGTGGGGACGTGTCTACGCCAAGGCCAAAAAATGTTCCAGATCAGAAGCTAGGAAAAGGATCCTACAAGCAGGTGCATGACTGCTAGCAAACAGGAGTGAAGGATTAACAGGGACGCATTCCCTATCCTGGAGGCTGATGAAGGCTTGGGAGGTTGGTCCTTTTACTAAAACTCAGAAGAGTAACCAACGTTTCTTCTACTTATTGCAACCGAACACATGGAGGAAGGAAAGCACTTAGCTCAATACTAGAAGGTTTAACTGACTGGAAGGTTACGTGAGGCGTGAACCATGACAATCCAGCACTGACAGAAACGCCAAACCATCTTATATAGACAAAATCTAAAACATAATGGAGTCATAAATAACCCCACTTAGTTATCAGCATATGTAAAATAGATCCCTGCTCCTGCCCAGGCAATTCAAATGATTAGGACATTATCAATACCCAAAAGCTGATTGATGATGAGCTGATCATTTGAATCACCTGTGCTGGAGCAGTTAAGAGATCTAAAACTGCAGGACAAGTGGAACTTCAAGTGAGGTTTGAGAAGCACTGCTCTAGCAGTTTGTGAACTCTAGTTTGTTTACTTATTATAGTATTGATTTTATTTTCATAAATTTAAATTAAAAGGCTTAGAATTGTAGAGTAAGTGAACTGTTATAATATGGCAAACCATTTTCCAGTTATACCCCTCTTAAAATACATGACCTCGAGTTTGACCTTCCAAGATCACACAAGGTCAAAGGTCATGGTACCAGATGAAAGCCCATATACAACTTCCTGTTATTGAACAAGAATAAACATCTCGCTATCTCTGATTGTTTTCAAGTTATAATGAAAAATATGCAACTTAAAGCAGTGACCTTGACCCCCCCTGACCCCCAACGGCTACAAAAACCATGAAAAATACCCCCATCATATGGTGTATGAGTGGAAGCAATATTGAAAGATGCACAATCTGGATTTAAATTGAAGTTGATATGATTGTTTTTTTATCATAGTTATTGCAGAAAAACGATTTTAACATTTCCGGTGACCTTGACCTTTCCCCGATGACCCTCAAAATGTTAAAGTTTCTATTTGAGACCACTGTCCACCTATCATGAAAGTTTCGTGCAGATTGGTCCAGTCGTTTAACCTTAATGTTGCCAACAAACAAACAAACAAACAAAAAACAAACAAGCCCCACCAAACACAATATATCGCCCGTAGGACTCTGTCCATGAGAGGTAATGGGCAAATGTTGAGAGAACTTTAGCATGTGACCCTAGAAACAGTCAATGTGGTGCTCAATCCATAACATAGGAAATCAATTAGCTACCATATGCTTTCATTCCATGTGCTACACATCGAACACATTGAATACATGATTCATTAATCACAAGAGTGGAGGCTGTCTCTATTCTGTCGGGGTTGTCAGAGATAATTATACTGATGTGGTAACAGTTCCGTGGTGGTGTTATCCATGTAATATCAAAAATAACTATGACCACTGGTTATTGCATTCCCCCCCTCTCCGCAGCCTAATGCTTACAAGTGCAGCTGAATGCACAGTATCTTATCTAGGGCAGAGTGTTTAACGATAGTGTTAATTCCAGAGCAGTAGCAAATATGTGCGTGTGAGTGTATGTGTGCATTTGGTTAGGTGAATCCATGTGTATTTATAAAAGTCCACTGAATTAAGTTGATTCTGGACTGATTCCAAGTAATAAGAGATAAAATGGTAATGTGGAGCAAATGCTATTTTGCCAGCGATCATTCCATACAATCTCTAGATTCAGCAACAAAATAACTTAAGAACATACATTTGCTTGCTGCTGAAAAGGTATTTGTGGTTTTACTGAGACCACTGAAATCAGGTGTCAGTTTATCAGCCCAGACACTTAATGCCTGCCCAGACATCCTGCATCTGCTGGCAGGTGCAAACTCACAAGCACAGCTGACTCCGTAAGATTTTGCAAAAGGAGTAAATGTATATTCCAACAAATAAAGGGATAGAAAATATTTCTGGCAAATTTCCCACCAGTATCATGGTTTGCGAGAAAAGCAACAGCATGAGTATTTTCTTTAATGAAAACACGAGACTCAAACCACGCACATTCAGCACTCATATGGAAGGATGAATTTATGCTGGGATGTTCTAAAACTACCTGCAAAGTCTGCCTTCATTTATTTTCATTTCACTAAGGCCTGAGTTTCTCACATATCAGATAATAATTTCAGCAGCTTACAGAATTTTCTATTTCAAAATACAGAAATTGATTTAGAGCTCGATTATTAATGGGAATGTTAAAAATCATAATTCCAAATTTTAGACAATAGTCCCAATTCTGAAATGATGTTTAATGGCATTAGGCTTTGGCTGAGATGATTTAATTCCATTATGAGGAAATACTAGATGAAAATGAATCTGTTCAAGTTCCCCACCAATAGAACTTTAATATTCCTTCTTCAATCACCCAAATTAAAATGTTACTTATTAATCAGCACGACTACATAAAAATGCCAAAAGCATTAAACTGGGCTTCCGAGATGCAACTAAACTAGACACCATGCTGCTAACATTACCTGCTAAACTGAAGAAATTTACTGCTTCAGTTCTTGACCAAAGTTTCGCATTCTGCCTGATAAGTAATGTGGTAATATGCCACAAGTTAAAATGTGTTTGATGATCTGAAACATTTAAGTGTGACAAATATGCAAAAAATAAGAAATCAGGAAGGGGGCAAATACTTTTTCAAAGCACTGTAGATCTATGTTATACTGAACTTCTATTAATTCTGAAATTGCTATTGTTAGTTACCCAGAATTCATTGTAGACAGATAGAAGTGTCTCAATAGGCTCATTTTAACAGAAATGTACATATATGTATTGCAAAAAGTATGAGAATAAAAAATAAATTTGTGCCGTGTTGTATCCTAATCTTGCTGATTTTAGCTTTTCAACTTATGCAATGATACCACAGCCAGGCACTGCTAGGTAGCCAGCGTAGTATTGCTTGTTGCTTATTTTTTGATCAGCTTTACTACGTATTACTCCTATGGTTGCTAGCGATACAGCCATGATAATTAAGATAACTTCAGTCATGGTTATTGCTTATGTTCATATCATTCATGTGTCTATGCTAATTTTGTGTACATTTAGCTAATAATATGACTTTTTCTCTAGCTTTATGAATCTAGTGGTCGTATAAGGTTTGCAATGTTAACTGATGATTTGCTGAGTAGCACTCCACTCCCTGTTCTCTGTTCTTGTATCGGTCTTTCTTGGTCATTTGTGTGTCTAATCTGTGATGTCACCAAGATGCCATTTGTAGGCAGGGATCAAAATTCATGGTAGTCCGCTAGTTTGTACACTGGTAAAAATTACGGCGGACTTGTAAATTTACCCTCACACTTGTCCGAGTGTCTAGTAACTATCAATAAATAGAAAAAATTCCATATCCAACCTCCATTTTTTTTGGCTTTTTATTTCCTGGAATGGTTTTAAAAGGGGGTTTTATAAGTGAGAAGTGGGTTCATAATTTAATATTAATATTTAATATCGCGAATGCATATGCTGTGCATGTCCCAGCAACCCGGTGTGTCATCAGTAACAAGGCAGCCGCCATTATATGCTATTACCACGTGTCGCAGCACGAGAAATGAAAGTCTACATTTTCTTGACTGGATGTACAGTTCATGTTTTTACACAACCAAATGTATCTCTGGGTACCCAAAAATCAAGATAAGCTGAAAAAGTACTGATTTCATTCAATATAGGTGAAGGTTGAATACGGAATTCTTTCCCCAAAAAAATTGCAAATATGTTTGTGCTCGCATTGCGGACAAAGGTCAACTTCTGGAGAGAATATATAATGCATGGCATAATTTGAAATCGCTTTGTCACCATATACTTGCGTTTTCTGATGTCACCGTATATTTGAGTTTCCGATGTTTGTTTTTGTTATCACTCAATCACCTAGCTAGGTGTCCTCTGACACAGCTGTTAAATATAAAAATAACGATTACAACTATGATTTCCAGATGCGTCAATTGCGCAAAAACACTGCAAATTGTGTGATGGTCGAAGTCCAGACCGTCCTACGTTGGAATTCGAGTATCGAATGACGTTGAACTAGACGATCAGAACATTGCTTGCATTTTCAGAATCTAAAAAAATTGTGATTCAGAGGAAATTAGAGAAGGGTCTCAACTCTTAAATGATGTATGGACTTTTACTCATTACGAAGGGATTTTTGGCACTTCGTTGTATTGTATCGCTGTAGTGTACTGTTTTGGAAATATTGGGCAGTGGTTAAACACATGAGCACTGACATTGATTCTAACCCAACAAAATGACAAATCAGCATTTTAGATCATGTCAATACTTGACTAGGGATTTCTCTTTGTCCAAGGTACTATAATTTACTATTAATCATAAGGAAAAATGTACTTTCTGTTTTACTGAAGGGCTTGTATCATCTGTCTCTTATGTTAATTGGCATACTGATTATAAATTAGTAATAGAACATAGTTGTAAAATACCAAATGTAAAAGTTTTGAGGTACAGATATCTTATTGGTGCGGTAAATTAAAGAAAAAAAGGTTGTCTAGAAAAAGATGGAGAGGACTAAGAAACCTGAGTGATTACTAGTCCAGATGTCTGGTGAAAAAAAAATCCAATTTCTTTCTCTGGTGGGGTATAGCTACAATGAGTAGTACCGAGCAAAATAGGCAATTTCAAGTTTTCCAACCCTTTAAGTCATCAAACTGGAGAAGAAGAAGCAAACTGAGAGAATACCATACCAAGACAAACTAAGCAAGGATGCCAGGGACAGTTATTTTGCTTAATTGTCATCCATTAACAATACTGATCCATACAACCTGACTGGAGCGCTGACCCCCTCATTGGCCTCCAATCTCCTACTTGGATATTTCCAACTATCTTGTTTATGGTACGAGTGCATCTCCCCCAGAAAAGTTCGAAAACTAAGCCCACAGGCATTTCACTAATGGCTATATGCAGGATTTGTTTACATTTTGACCCAAGGACTACAGCAACACAGTCCTAACAGCAAAGAAGGCTGTCACTTTTTCACAAAATCCTGTTTAAATTAATCTTAGTTTGAACAAATACTCAGTTTAGTAAGCAAAAAAGTTTCAATCACTTTGTGCATGACTGGCCCCCGACCGCAAATTATTAGCTAGAAACAGAGTTGTGACCAAGTCATCATGTCCAAGTCAAATCAAGTCACTGGTCATTAGCTCAAACTCAAAGCAGACGAGGGAGAGCAATGAGGAGTGAAAGGGGGCAGGGGAACAAATTAGACAATGAGCTAACTAATTAACAAGCAGAGTGGGCAAAGCTGAGAGAGCCATGAGCTGCATTTCATGTTGACATTGACCCCTTTCTGATCCTAAATGTATCTAAGCTTTTAACTCTCTCAGCTTTCCCCACTATGCTTGTTAATTAGTTAGCTCATTGTCTAATTTGTTCCCCTGCCCCCTTTCACTCCTTATTGCTCTCCCTCATCTGCTTTGAGTTTGAGCTAATGACCAGTGACTTGATTTGACTTGGACATGATGACTTGGTCACAACTCTGGCTAGAAATACAAGTCTGACAAATTGATTGGGATTGAATGCAGTGCTAGCTAGGCATTTGAACACCAGTCGCTAGAGAGTCAACTTAGCTCGAACAAACAACCAGTTGAACTCCTGCGAACAAGAAAACAGTAGTCACACTATAACTTACAGCTAACATATGTTTTCATGCCAGTTATTACTACCTAGCTAGCTAAGTAAGGTGACTTGTTACCAAATCTTGCTTAAGTAGCTAGCTGTTAGTGGTGAGTGATCACTGTTTTATTTTCAAAGCCATACAAGTTATTCTATTGTACCAGGACCTGAAAAGATCAGCATATTTAAACAGGGAGAAAGAATGAACTGAAAGGTTCCAGACATATTAGCAATTGTAACTTGGTCTGGCGATGCCAGGCTAATAATTAGTTCAAACCTAAAACAATAGTTTTATGTTGATTCAAAACTCGACCTAACAGCCCTGAAACAAAAGCAGGCAAGTTGGCTGTAATCAAAGAAACTTGTGCTTAGCATAGCAGCCTTCACTTGCATTCAACTGCCCCTGCCCATCCCCCATTAACGCAAGATATTACAAATATAATCCAAATTTGGGCTGTTCTGCCGTTGAAGTCACTTATTGCTGCAGCTTTTCACACAACACGTGTATAATTTCACCAATGAAAGAAAGTAAATACAAAAGAAATGCTCCCGGTTAACTAGCTACGTCAGATGGCCTTGACCCCAGAGTACTTCTCAAATGGCGAATAAGCCCAGAATGTAGTTCGTTCATCGACAATTTACATCATCTGTCAAAGAATGATTGGCAGAACGCTGTGCATATTTATGTCTTTCTGGGGATTGACTTTGGAGTGATGACTCAAACTAGGGTTTTTTCTCTGCCTTTCTGGTTCATCCAAAGTTGCCTCCCCTACCTTTAAGCCATTAAGCAAAGCCACACATGTTGCTTCAGGAGGGATTAGGTTTTGCTATGATTAATCAACTGCAAGCTGCTTTGTATAAAGGCATCAGCTAAATGGTCACTCATCAATGAACAAACCAAACTGAAAAATATTCTCAGTACTTTGCGACAGCGGTTACACTGTTTCACTCAAAATTGCTAACAACCACAAGCAAGCTGTCCTTTGTTACTGCATGTAAAAACTGTGTGGCTTTGTAATTTTCATTCTGGCAGTGGTTGAGGATATCATATGGATTAGGGCAAGCGTTACTCAAATAACTTAAAGGGCATCTAAAGTCGATTCTCAGACGGGACGTTGAATGTCCAATGTTAACAAACAAATCACTTGCTATTGTCGACATCTTGCATTGTCACATGACCAATTTCATTCATATAAACCAATGTTTTGTGTACATGCATAGATAATCCTTCTATTTCGGTTCGTTTGCGCAGGTGCAGCTCGCTGATTGGCCGATAAACAAAAACAAATCAAATCTTCTTTAGATGCCCTTTAACACCTTTACATAAAACCTTGATTTTCAACAGAAGGTGCCTAAAGGGACCTAAGGGGACATGGACCAGACTTGATTATATGCACATGCAGTATTATCAGCCCAACTGGTGAGGACTACTGTCGACTGTAGCCCATCCACACATGCACTGGCTCAGAGGAAAGATGACCCCTGGACAGGATGCCAATCCATCACAGGTCACACAGAGCATCCACTTACACACTCATACCTTCAGTCAGGGGCTCTTACCAACTCCACAGTGGTGCATTTCACCTGCACTATCCTATTTGAGCAAATAGTGTAAAATGTAAAGTTGTTTTTTAAAAAATGTGACTACCTGTTAAGTTAAGATCAGGGTCCAAAGATTCCTTAGAGTCTGGGTGAGGATCCCCAGATGAGAAAAGGGAGAAAGCACTTGATTCACAGTATACGCAGTTACGATGCACTTGTATAGGCAGACTGCCAATATGCATATAGCCTGGCACCATTTTATCAATGATTTAGAACATTTCTCATCATTCCAAACACATGCAACATGGCATGCTAATACTGTGTTACAGACCTGACCATCATTTTAACAGACAAAATGATCTGACATATCAGTGAATGGGGATCACTTGCGCTCAAGCCGTGTGGTGCTCAACAGAACAGGACTGCAGAATCAACCAGGACTGGGCCACTTCTTTTGACTAAACCCAGGATGAACTGGAGCACACAAAAATCTTTCATATGTGCATTTTATTGGTGCAAAAAAAAAAAAAGACTAACGATTCGACGTACCAACGTCTTCCTCAGAGTCAAACAGTAATGGCCAAGGTGTACAGAAAATAAAAAGACTTCACCCCACCTACACCCCAAAGCATTGGTTTATTATAGGGTTGGTGTGGTATCTCAATAGCCAGTCCTGTGTCAGCACTCACAAGAAAAATGGAGATACAAAGTATCACGAAGCGTTATCATAAAACACCGTTACAAAGAAGTCATTCATAAAATTGCAGATAAACGATGTTGCACAATATTACAGAAAACATGATAGGCATAATTCTTCATTAAGTCCATTTGGTTCAACAGAGTTAAGGGTATGAATCCAAAATGCTTCCCGTCTGAGAAGTTGTTTAATTATATCCCCGCCTCGTTGAGCGGGTGGGATTTTTTCAATGCCCCAAAATTTAAGTGAGGCACTGGAGCCATAGCTTGCTTGAATATAATGCCTCGCAATGGCATAATCCATGTTCTGATTGCGGATGGCAGCTTTATTTTCTGCAATCCGTTGCTTCAGAGGGCGCTTAGTTTGACCAACATAGATAAAGCCACATGAAAATTTCAGTATGTAAATCACATGGGTGGTATTGCAATTAATAAATGAATTAATGATGTACTTTTTGCCAGATGACGGGTGGGAAAAGTACTTTGTGTCGTTAGAGTTCGAACAACGTGTGCAACGTCTGCATCAGTAAAATCCATTAGGGGGTGCAGGGAGCCAGGTAGAAGGGGAGGGGCAGGGCATAATAGTATGAACCAACCTGTCTCTTAACGAACGGGATCCCTTGAAAGTGATGAGTGGTGGTTCAGTGCAAATTTCTTTAAGTGAGGGGTCACTTTGTAATACATGCCAGTGTTTCCGTATGACATTTTTTATTTCTCCTCCCATGTTGGAAAATTCAGTGGAGAAGCAAAGACGTGGGGTGGCAGAAACACAATTAGGCTTTTTAAGGAGGTGGGACCTTTGCGTTGTTTGGGCGCGGTGATAGGCTGCAGCTATGTCTCTTTCTGCATAGCCCTGCTCACGGAAGCGCTCAATCATTTCCGCTGCCTTGTTTTCAAACTGAGAATCAGTGCTGCAGTTTCTTTTTAAGCGCAGAAAATGAACAGTTGGAATATTTTTAATCAACTGTTTGGGGTGATGACTGTCAGCTCTTAACAGCGTATTTCTGATCAAGGGCTTGCGGTAAATAGTGGTTTCTAAACCGCGTCTAGCATTCTTATAGATTGTCAGATCTAAAAAGTTGACACTTTCCTCCAAATATTCAGCAGTAAACTTAAAGAATGGTGTGGTGGAATTAATGTATTCCAAAAATTGATCCAGTTCAGTGGTAGTACCAGTCCAAATAAAGAAGACGTCATCAATGTATCTTTTCCACAACGGGATTTTAGCGAGAAATTTGTTGGAAAGATCATTGTCAATATATTTCATTTCCCAGAGACCCATTACAAGGCTTTGTGATACTTTGTATCTCTATTTTTCTTGTGAGTGCTGACACAGGACTGGCTATTGAGATACCACACCTACCCTATAATGAACCAATGCTTTGGGGTGTAGGTGGGGTGAAGTCTTTTTATTTTCTGTACACCTTGGCCATTACGGTTTGACTCTGAGGAAGACGTTGGTACGTCAAAACATTAGTCTTTTTTTTTTTTTTTTTTGCACCAATAAAATGCTCGTATGAAAGATTTTTGTGTGCTCCAGTTCATCCTGGGTTTAGTCGAAAGAAGTGGCCCAGTCCTGGTTGATCTGACATATCACTTTTAAATAATTTAAGGACAGGTAGCATCCAGTTCAATGCTGCATTTCATCCAAGGGAATTGGGGTTCCTTTCCAATTAGTGCATTAATTCACTGCGCTTGTTATGTGGGGCTTCTCTGATCAAGCGCCTTCTTGCCAAACTGAGAGTGTGCACAAAGTGATTGTGGGTAATCAGCTTTCACTCTACCTGCAGGCATGAGATACACTCCTCAAAATTTTAGCTGGTGTCCCCAAAACAGCATTGCTGAAATCAGGCCCCCCTTTCATCTGGATTTCAGAAGAGGGGAGTAGCGTCCTTGCTGGCAGTCTTTCACGTTCGGAATTTTCTGCTTTTTATTTTCTCAATTTTTCTTAACACAACTTTCATGATGCCCGGCGAAGTCATCGATTGCTACCAGCCAAGAGAATGTTTTTTTTCGTGGTTTCCCTTCACTGATGGAAAATGGGTTGAGGTTGCCCTCTCGACTAGTACATGCACGCATGCAATACCAAAATGCAACATGTATGACCGGAAGAAGAGAAACATAAAATTTGCCTGTCAAATAGTAAAACAGAACTAGACTAACGCAGGTATGGGCACTGAATATACAAAAAACTACGTATAGGGGCGATTCAAAAATGGCTAAGTGCAAAATTACTAAATGAGGTGTTCTTCAGTCGAAGAAGATACAAAAGCCAGTCTGCCTATGCAAAGAGAAAGTGGTGGCATGATACGGTAAGAAGAGGGTTCTCCCTGATCTCCATATCAGTCATTCAGCTTCACTGTGAACAACCATAAATGAAAAACTGCAGGGCACTGTTATTGTACTCAATGCCGTAGCGCTCAGTTTATGTTTGTGGTGTTCAGCACTCCCATGTAAAAAGCGAAGTTTGATCCTCAGCATTTTTGCTGCTTCTAAATCAGTCTCAATGACATTTCATCGATAGCAACTGCCACTAGCCCCTCAAATACTTATTTTGGTATAGTTAGGTTCTGGCATGACTATGTTGTGGATAGTACTTTCTCTGGAACAGAAAAATCCAAACTTGTAGAGTAGTGCTCTGTGCAGTATTTCAGAAATTCCGGATTTTACACTTGCGGACAGTATTCTTGATTTTGCGCCCTTAGAGGCTAAAGCAAGCTGTATTTCCAATTAGCACATGTGTCATTGCTCCAATAGTGCTTGTCCAAAAACTGTCAGTGGACCCACATAGCATAGAGCCACTAAAATAGATGACTAACTGCAGCCATTGTGCACTACAGTGCAAATAGTATATGGTGCATTTTGCTTTGATGCCTTAAGGCTATGAATCTAATTTTCAACTCATTAGTCCAGGTCACAGAGTTACATCATACAAAGTGACAGGCAGCAGGGCTGTGTTTGGGCTAATTAAATCAAATTTTCTGTGGTTTGGGCCGTTTTTGGCGGGCAAATTCAAATATTTCATGTAGTTGTTGTGTTGCACTAGGTATGAGTTTTAGGCTCACACATTAAAACAACTCTAAGAAGCAAAGAAGCTTCCAAAAATCAAGATAAATAAAGGTTCCTGAATTTAAAAAAATGTTCTATGAACATCTGTGAACTACAAACCCCAATTCCGTCATTATGTGCAAGCTAATCACGGTTCTGTTGCTTCTATGCGGTTTTGGGGAATTGAGAAAACACCTACCCATCTTCGAGGGGAGGTGACATTGTCAATCGTTTGCTCCGCAGAAGAGGCATTTTTGGATTTATACGCTTCATACGGTTGAACCGTTCGGTCTCAATGAGGAACTTAATTTTTCATGTTTTTGTAAATTATGTTTTCAGAATAATTTTGTTAAGTGTTCTTGTGAGAAGCTAAGTTGTGTGTGACGTCATAATTGGTTGTTTCATATTAAAAATTGTTAATTGATAATTAAGGTACATCATCTGTGGAAACTTTTAAATGAGACATTCAAATTGTCTGACTCTGATGAAACCCAGTTTTTTTTCTCCGATTTTATTAAAGGCTTTTTGGTAAAGTTTTTCTCCTTTTCCACCCAATTCCAATGAAGTTTGGACGTTGTGTAAAACATGAATAAAAACAGAATGCAAAGATTTGCAAATCTCATAAACCCACATTTTATTCACAATAGAACATAGACAATATATCTGATGTTGAAAGTGAGACATTTTGCCATTTCAGGAAAAATATTAGCTCATTTTGAATTTGATGGAAGCAACACATCTCAAAAAATATTGGGACAGGGCCATGTCTACCATTGAGTAGCATCCCCTCTTCTTTTAACAACAATCTGTAGATGTCTGGGAAGTGAGGAGACCAATTGCTGGTGTTTTGGAAGAGGGATGTTCAAAAAGTGTAGTCACACCAAATATTAGTTTGATTTAGTTTTTAACCATTTCTAGGTTTGTATAGTGCATTTCTCAGTTATGAGAAACTGATTTTATTATTTTTGCAAGCAAATTAACAAATTCAAGCATGTATGACAACAGTTACATGTGTACCTTATGACCAAAATGCCAGCTCACAAATTATTTATCCCATGAACTTGAATAAACGGTCAACTAGAAGCTAACACCAGCGATGGTGAACGTTACCAGCAGAACTGGTAAATTTACCCTTGCGAACATATTTGTTGACGTTTGTTAATGAACGGAATCTGACCAATTGTGACGAGAAAAAGCTGTATCACACATGTGTGTGATACCTAACCAGTATCTCATGGGTTGTACAACCCCGATTTTTCATCATTTATGATATGCCGAGGTAATATTCAAGCTTATCAGTGAATTTAGGAACCTGTATATATGAGTCCATGGATCCATGGACTGCTTCAATTGCCATGTCCAGAGCAAACATGTTGGAATCACTGGCTGAGCCTTTGGGCCAAGCTAGGCTGTGCAGCCACAGGTGGCTAATGGCAGGGGAGAGAGGGGGCATGGGTCAAACATGTCACGGGGTGACTATTGCCCAGTGCTAAAAAAACAATGGGCCTCATGCAGCAACATTCTCTTAAATTTCTCTTATATTTTTCTCATTTTTTTGCTAAGAGAAAAAATAAGTGAAATAAACTCTGGATGCACCAAACTCTCTTACCGTCCAAATATGCTCTTACCCAGGTGTGCTGAGTGTTGAATCCCACTTGATCGTAAATTGGAAGCGCGTGGCCGGTTGTTTTAAATTAGCATATATGACACCCACTAAACACCATATAAGGGCAGATGACCTGCCGTGTGCAAAGAGCCGGCTGCTCATGGCAATCTAGGGTGCTTTCACAGTAGGTACATCACACTTACCGTGCCACAGTAAGATGCCCCCCCCCCTCCCCCTCGCTGGTCAGCTTTCACACTAGCAATATCGTACCGTACTCGAGTACGCTTGCATACATGTCAAAATTCCGATACAGCACGTTGCAGTATGCACCTAGATGGTTTTAAATGGGGAATGATTTTAAAAGAAGGCGCCAACATATTTCGGGGGGTTTTATTATTGAGAAGGGGGTTTAGAATATTAATATTGAATATTAATATCACAAATGCATATGCTGTGCGTGCCCTAGCAACCCGGTGCGTCATCTGTAACATGGATTACCACGTATAGCAGCACGAAAAATTAAACTCGAAATTTTCTTGACTGAATGCTTGATTGGGTACCCAATCATCAAGGTAAGCCAAAATGTACTGATTACATTCGATATTGGTGGAAGTTGAATACGGAATTCTTTCGCCCTTGCATTTTTGGCCGATTATGCTGCTCACAGCCTCATACCACGAAAATTAATCTATCTCATAGCTTGAGCTGCCAGACTTTCGCACCGCATCCCGCACTTTGAAATATATTGCAGTCGCATTTTCTTTAGTTTGTCACGGCACTGATCTATTATTCTGTGATAACCACGCAAATGTAACTACTCACAAATTATTCATAAATCTGAGTTTTTGCATGCAGTATCCAGTTGTGATTGTATGTTTTCGTCCGCCTACATTTTGAGCAAGCATTGAATTTCTTCGTTTGAATGGAGATCTCTTTTCGCCGCTGCATTTGTTAGAACAAGAGAGCCGTAACACATAACAGTAATCTTCTGTGCTCAAGTACGGCTGCTTTCACATTTGGTACGAGTAGCCATTCATCTGTCTCAGCAAACAGATCCGTGCAATCTCTAAAAACGCGCTCTCAGCGGAAGGCCTAGATGGCCAAAGCGTCCAACAGCAATAGGTAAGCCATTCAGATGCAGAACGCACACAAGTATCTAAGGGTTTTTATAGCTTAGTCCTAATTAGGATTAGCTGGCCAAACTCTGTAGCCCAAGCATTAAATAACAAAATCATTATAATTTCTCAAAAATATAAAACAATTAAAATTTGATTATATGATGCATTTTTCATGTTTAGGTTTTAAAACTTGTGTTTCCGTGCATTGGACAAGCAACAGACAGAGATAACAGTTTTCTGTTTTCTCTTATCTCGGTAAGAGTGCTCTCGACCACTCATGAAATTTCCTCTTACCTAAGAAAAGAGCAAAAATAAAACATTGGTGCATCCCAGAAATCAATGGGTAAGAACAAAATAGGAAAAAATCGGGGATACGAACAAAAATAAGAGAAAATTTGTTCTTATATCGCTACTTGCATGAGGCCCAATGTTCAGTGAAGTATTTACTGAATGTAAAACCCCCATTACAAAAGTCTGTCTTTTCTAAGAGCCAAGAATTTAAAAATGAAAATGCAAATAGTGGTCAGTCTCCAACGCAGCCCTAATAGCTGGGAAGGAACAATACATCGCCCTGGTAACAGGGAAGCAGTTTGTCGACGTTCAACTGCATTGCAGTTAAAGTGCAATATGGGGCAAGATATAGTCATTAGAAGTTGTGCACCAGAGACAGTTATACAGACTACTGTATATTAAACATAATTTAGGTACTGTCGATTAACACCTCATTAGGAAAATTATAGTGGACCAGCAATGAGGCACTGTGGAATATAAAGACCATATGTAAGTATAATAATGGAAGAGGCAAAACCAAAAAGTATTAAAATGCACGTCAATAGATACATTCTCAGTTCTCCCAGAATTTATTCACATTATAAAATTTAATGATATTTCCGTCAACTGCCAAATATGTTCAATCACTGTGACACGAACAGGAGTGAGATATAATTTTCTTCTCCAAATCTATGCAGTATGTGACCAGTGGAACAAGCCAGTTCTAGCTGCTTCATATGTTGACAGCATTGTTCATCTATTTTTCTCTCCCTGCAATCATGTCGCACACGTGATACAAAAAAGTTTCTGAAATAGGAATAATGGAATCTTGCAGAACATTATTATATGGTAACACAATATCAAGCAACTGACTGGTCGACAACTCTAGACAGTTCCTGATTCATGGTATTTGCAGTTAACAAATTGCGATTTTACTTCTCTAAGCACAACCTGTACAGCTGTGGCCTGGGTACAACAGGCATCAATTTCAGGTCAGCCAGTGAACACTGATGTAACAGTATTCAAATATGATAGAACCAAATGCCTAAACACATATATTACAATCAACTGCCACTCTTTTTGACGATACCCAATTCATATCTGGTAGCCACATGTTCTCAGACCCAATCACAGTGAAGTGGACAGGGCTGTGGCTCAGACACCATAAGAAGATGCTGTTCCCCTCTACAGGGCCCTGTGCTGCACTGCTGTCCTACTACTGCTTTGTCAATGGGTGCCAGGCTGTGTAAACTGTTTGTATAAGACACATCTGTGAATTGTAATGCAGGGAGGGCAGCATAGCCAGCTTTCAAGTCTAAGACTGCACACGGCGACAATACAGTACGGTTTCAAAACAACATGAGTGGACAAAGCACCATAAAGGTTCTGGGGAAATGTCCCACCCGATGGCTGAGGCTCAGAATTGATCCCTCACAGGTATTAAAACAGCACAGAGGAGAAACTTGTCTCAGAGTGAAGTACCGCTGTCCTTATTTAGACACGGGTGAAACAGTCCCCAATCAAGGTACACATCTGATTTGCCACTTGAAAATTTGAAATTAATCTATATATTCTTACCCCTTTTTTTAATTCATAAACAATTTTTCCGAGAGCGTGTTTGCTTCAGTGCCAATATGTGGTCTGTTCCCTCTCAAGGTCAAGTTAAAGTAAATCTCCCCTTGCCGGCAGAGGTTGTGCAACGCCTGTACAGTCATTTCAGAGCTCAAAGAGCAAGAGAGGTGGAATGATTTCACCCATAAAACAGGTAACAGACAGCTAGGGTAAAAATACTCCGCTGGGTTTTGGCTTGCATTATTCTTTCTATCAGGGCTTGTGTTTGTTTGCTGTTATGTGCCGTCAGAGGGAATTATAGGTGTTCTAGGTGATTAACGTTGATGACGACCAGCTGCCCAGCTGGAGATTGTAGGACTTGCCTTGGAACTGCTTTGGAATCTGCATCTAAATTTACCTTGTGCTGGAGTCCTTTTGTTGTGCTGCTTCTGAATCTCTTGCTGTGCTAATACATATGATTAAACGTGCAGTATACGGCTCAACAGTGTTATTATACACACAGCTTTGATATGACTAGGACATTCTGCTTGTTCAGTAAGTCTGTGGGGATTTGTTCAGCGAGAGCACATTCCTGTATTCTCTCAGGGCGGTTACGGATACTTGGCCTTACAGTACTGAGTGTAGAAGCCATATTAAGAAGCTCTCAACTGGGGAACGGTCATTTGCTCAAAGTTTCAAGAAGGGCCTTCCATGGTCATATTCAGGTGATTGATATCATTTCTAGTATAATTTTTGGCGTTGCCATCAACAATCACAGATGAAGTAGATCAGTGCTTCTCTAACCTCTCCTGGAGTACCACCTCTCCCGCATGTTTTAGATCTCTCCCCGCTAGCACGGATGATTCTAATGATTCACTCATTATCAAGCATCTTCACGGGTAACAAGCTGATCATTGGACTCACCTGTGCTGGAGCAGGCAGAGCTCTAAAACATGCTGGAGAAGTGGTACTCCAGGAGAGGTTTGGAAAGTGCAGATGTAGATGATAAGATTGCTATCATTCAACATTATTATGTGCATGCAATAGACCTGAGCACTAGCAAGCTGCACACCGGAAGTGTGGTAGTTT
The DNA here is from genome assembly GCA_029692085.1 of Gymnothorax javanicus. NCBI lineage: Eukaryota > Metazoa > Chordata > Actinopteri > Anguilliformes > Muraenidae > Gymnothorax > Gymnothorax javanicus. Next base: position 45,155,163 of record CM056201.1, read on the forward strand.
TGGAAGTATAAGAAATTTGGGCAAAAAAGCTAGATACGGCAGTTTTTTTTTTTTTTTTTTTGTATGGACGATTGCTCGAATTGACATAATCAATTTAGCAAATACGTGGTAAGCACAATAGACTGTACAACATGCAAGTTATGATATTGTGCTCTTTTTTTCAGCTGAACACATAATGGCTGAAATACATTTGTAAATTGAAAATATTCCACAGCCATTCCTTCAGCAAAATCTACTGAGGAATGCCTGGCCTACAGTGATCCTGAATGTCATCGCTATATTGAATCTAGAGAGTTCTTCAGACCTAACACTTATAGCGCAGAAATGAATGTGAAGCACCATCATAATACCATTCAACAATGTTCAGAACAAAGGTGAATCAGCGCTAAAGTGTTCCTCTCTGTGTCAGCATGAATGAAAGAGACTCACTAATTGCAATCTAATATTGATTGAGGAATATAGCCTTGGGCGAGTAATATTATTATTAGCGGAGCTGGAATTGGGAGCTCTGAGGGAGAATGGGAGCGAACAGGACCGCAAAAAAAAAAAGGAAAAGAAGTAGAAAAGGAATGGAAACATGTCCCTTGAGAAAGGGGTGTTTTCACTGCTAGAACTGCTGGGACTATCCAGGCTCTATTAAAGACACCGGGCCATGACAGAAAACAACAACCTTCTACAGATCGAAGGCCACCACTGAAGTACAGGAGCACTGAGAATAAAAAGATGGTGAGCAGAGCTAATTTCTTACATGACCACATAGAGAAATCAGCAAGAGAGATGAGTAGTATTGCTATGGCCTATTCAGCTTTGATCCGGGGAAATGTCATTATCTATGCATGATAGTAGTGGTAAACATTTGCTTTGATCCTGCTAATAGTGAGGGGAATTAAGGCCATTATATCTTGATATCGTTACACGCTGGACAAAAGTGCCAAATTTTTTTTGGAGATGACCATGGGTGTACTAGATTAAAAAAATCCCATGCTCCAAAAAATTTGACCGTATTATGTGGTGAAAATCCAAGATGGCAGCTTAAAATGCAATAAAAGTCCCTACACATTAATATCACAGGCCATATTGGTGATAAAGATGTATGCAACCTGTCTGTTTGTTGGTTCATGTACTTACAAGTTAATTAAGCAAGTTTAAGCAAAATTTAATCACCAAGTTTATGAAACATTCAAGTAATGTGATCTTTTCTATATTTGCAGGTGTAAACAGACCTAGAACTGCGTTTCGTCAGGACGAACCCCAAGAATGTGCTTGCTAAAATGTTGACACTTAAGTTAAAAGCAATGTCTCTCTCTCTCTCTCACACACACACACACACACACTAGAGTGGCAGTCTGGCAGAGTGTAGGTAGTTAGTCTGTCTGTCTGTCTGTCTCTCTCTCTCTCTCACACACACACATACACACACACACACACAGGTATCATCTGACATTGTTTCAAGGACAAATTTCAGAGCGCTTAGCGCGCAGGGTGATATTGCTGACATATCAGGTAATAATGATGGAACTCAAGTGTTCCAGGTAATTAATTAATTCATTTAATATAATTAATTATACAAAGCCCAAAATTAATCCAGATCTTCGTCATGATAAGATCTAAAGGCAAGTAGTCAATATGATGGAATTCAGGAGTTCTAGGAAATTTACATCTCCCGATTAGCCACAGTTGCTCAGACTAATTGGTAAAAAACGAAGACAGTCTAATTTACTTTTGATAGCATTGTTATGCAATGCACCACAAAATTATGAGGCGTCTTCTGCGCATAAATGACAACGTAAAATATCAACATGTCTTCATAATTTCAGCGCTCGTTAAGCAGCACAGATTTGCAGAAATTAGTTTGCGAGGCTGCGGGAATCCGTTCTTTATTTTGAATGTTGTCAAGGCTAAAGGGCACTGTAAGGTTGCACAGCTGTGTAACAATCCGAAGTACGGCAAAAATAAATGCTGCAAAGTCAGCGAAAGTTTTGGATTTATAATGCCATATCAATTATATAAATGTAGGCAATGGGAATTCACCTTTCTTTACCATTTCTAATTATAGGTCATGTATTGGTCTTGGTCGCTCAGTCGATAAATTGTTTGATTGTTAATCAGGCCAGCTTAAATAAAAACAGCTTGCAGGCAGCCAAGTCGTAAAGAGAGAGCTTACTGAAGGCCCTTTGAAGTACTCCATGGCTCGGATGAAAGGAAAGAGAACAACTGACGTCACGTAAGAGAATAACTGATGCACAAGCACTGCGGCACGGGCGTTTAATTGGATAATGCGCTCGAAATGCACACTCACCCACTATATAGGGCACTGTGTAGTGAATGTTCTTTCATTGAAAACAATATCGAGAGTGAGTGAGCTAGTGGACAAGTGTGCATTCTGAACGCAGCCTTAGATTCCCCAAGTAAAAATGACTGCCCCCTGGTATTGACGCTGATTTGAAGACTTTCCGGTTTAAAAATGTGTCGCACTGGATCATTATCAAATTAAAATTTATAAAACTATGCGTTTTAGACACTTCAAGAATTCTACTTTCCGCTGAAATATACTTTTCCAAGGTGCTGTCTCCTCCTTTAATACTTTCGGCTCACCAGCCGCCACTCTTTACAGATGCTGTTCAAGCCAGGATAATATATTTTATTTTAACTCCACCTACATTTAAGACTACGATCTGTGGTGGAAACACAAACCAGATCTAAGGTTTAGGTACCTGTCCATACAGGTTACATACCAGTTCTATGGGTAATATGCCAAAAGTGTTTGGGGGAAATGCAGACAAACAGTCACTGCCCTGAAAGTAAGTGCACACACTAAAGCTGCTTCACCCCTTCATGAGTGCAAGAGGTGACCAGAATTTATTCAGGATGCACAGCTATGCCAGAGTTCGACCAGGTTACTGTTACATTCGATAAATTTGCTTGTGCTTGGGCTCTCCTGCAGTACTGTGTGGTAAGTGAAGTGTGAAATAGTCACTGGCCTGAGGGCAAGTGTACACACTACAGCTGCTTCACCCCTTCAAGTGTGCGGGAGGCAAACAGCATTTATTCAGGACATACAGCTACTGAATATGTGGAAATTGTGGTAAAGATTACATGGGAGCTGTAGCGGAACAAATAATTTTAAATAAGAGTAAGAGGAAGCTGGTGTCAAGTAAACCTCAAAAATGAAATTATATGGATTGACTCCTTGGTTAAATGGCCAGGGATTGGTGCTGGATCATACAGCCTCAGGCACTAGGCTCCACAGCACCATGACAGACAGCATTGAACACACCTGAATAAACCAATCACTCCACTGCCAGCAGGTAACATGTTTCACTGTCCCTTCCTCCTGGTGAGACAGGTTTGCAGTAGCTTTGTGCGAAGACAGGCATCAGTGGGCACACACTGATCTCCACCATCATAGCAGTGCCTAAAACGAGAATGCATCCCCCTAAGCTGGGCATGCACTGTATGATTTGAGCCCATTTCTGAGCTGCACAACTCATTTTAGAGTCAGACAGAATTTAGGCTTTGTCGGGCATCGTTTGCTGTGCAGTGTACAGGGGAGCGAGGTCCGATCAGCTCCTCCTGACCGGCTGTCGGATGTTCAGATGAATTTCTGACGTCAGCTGTGGTTAGGCTCTTGCACAGTTGAAGCAGAGCCATGAGTCAGTTCCACAAGGTCAGCGCCTTTTAAGTGGCAAACAGAGCGTCTGGAAGTGATATGGTAACACGTTTGGTATCATCCAGCTACTTCATTACATGAAAAGAAACAGAGAACAGGTCAAAATAAAATTGTTATTCCAGAAGCTAGATGATATGATAAAGCTGACAGGGTCAATTCGGTTTTGAGTACAAAACAGAACAGCAGTGATAATTTTGAGGCATTTGGGCAGTATGTCAATGTCTGGAAGCTCATTGTTGGCAATGTCATATAACAAATTTGTAATATTTATTTGACTGATGCACGAGCAGCTAAGCTACAATTTGGCTATAAATAAAACTAAAGTTAGCATGTAGTTATATGTAACATAGGATGTCCAGTTTATAGCTGATAGAAACTGCATAGCAAGAAAGAGAAAGGAAGGTTCTTTGCTGTACAGTTATCAGAGTTTAGTTAGCTATCAAGTTAACAATGTGAAATCTATATAGAAAAACGTAGCTACCGTTATAAAAAAGGAGTATGCTTCACCTTCGCCCCTCACCTATGTGGATGTGCTGAAAAGAGACAATGGTCTACAAGCTGATGGCATGGGGAAGGCTATGCAGGACAGGAGCTTCTGGGCTGCCATGATGGTTCGGGTGGCAGAGGAGGACTGGCACCTGACATAAGTAAGTAAGTACGCTTCAAGTTCATTTTATTTGTAAACTTCAAGTTTATTTCCCAAGTTCACTAGTAGTATACTTGTTAGTGTACTACCTCTATACTTCTTGGAACTAAAATGACCCACTTTAAGTTTATAAAAGTATATTTATAAGTATACTTTCAGTGTAAGGGTGGTAGATATTGAGTACACAAGTAGTTCACTGAATTCAAAATTTTTAGTTCATGAGAGTATACTTTGAAGTATACTGCAAGTGAACTTAGAGAATTACTTCATGAAAAATTATAATATAATTGATGACACTTTCAGCCCAGTATTTCACCACTATATTATGTCCGTTGCATTCTTTTAAACATGCATATGAATTTAATGAAATTACATACTATTCACTAAGATATTCATATGAATGGCCAGCTCCACAGGGAAAAACCCCAGGCTGGAAACGATCCCTGAACCTTCTAGCTGCAAAGTGACAGCTTTACTTATTACTTCAGTATACTTTTAGTTAATGAAAGTATGGTATTAAATAGCTAAAATAATCTTCAAGTAGCAGTGGGTAAAGCTGTTGCTTTGCAGCCAGAAGGTACAGGGATTGAAACCAGCCTGGGGTCTTTCCATGTAGTGTTTTCCATTCATGTGAGCATCTGAGTGAATAGTATCATTAGTGCTTATATTGCATGATTTAATTCCTATGTGTGCACTGTAAACCCTGGTAATTGTAGTGAACTCAAATGTTTTGTAGAAAAAGATTACCTCAAAAAAATTGTGTATGTCAACTTTATGATCTTGTGTTCACAGCACTTAAAAACGTAAAAAATAGCTTTACCATATTTTCGTTAAGTTCCTTCCACATTACTGTGAACCATGGACCTCCTCTGGTGAACAAATTTCTAGATTCAAGATTTAAAGAATCAGCGATGCTATGGTCAGATACAGTAGGTGTGGAATATCAGTGGTAATCCAAGAGTAACAAACTTTTTGCAATGTCAGGAATGAGAGATTGAGGGCAATGAATAGGGGATGTAATGAAAATGCGTAAGGAAAATTTAAAAAAAGGAAAAATTTACATCGCCCACTCATTGCCCCTACGTCATGGCTGGATTTTGTTGTAACAGCAGGCAGTGACATCTCCGTCACGTAGTGATAATGAGCAAACAATGTACATAGCATTTTCATTACATCCCCTATACATTGCAGTGATGATGTTAAAAAATGCGTAGGGAAGATGTATTTACATCATTTGCTCAGTGCCCCAAGTCGCCAAGACGTCATGGCTCGATCTTGTTGGAACAGTGGGCGGCGATGTTTCTGCAACGTAGTGGCAATGAGCAAACAATGTAAATAATACATCTTCTCAGTGCATTTTCATTACATCCCCTGTACGTAATGGCGACATACAAGTGCTTACTTGGAATGTATTCTACTTTGGACGCTAACAATTTAAAGAATGAAAGATGGTATAGTCAGATAGAGTATGTGTGGTATATCAGCAGAATATAGTAACACAAGAGTAACATAAAAATTTTGCAGTGTCAGGAACGAGAGAGAGGGCGAGCTTGACACATCATTGGTGGCAGCCTTGGCTATACCTGTGACATGACAACCAACTCATACCATAGCAGCTTATCACCTTTCTTTTCATTTTGAATACTGACTCAGTAAGAAGATTGCACCAGATAACTCATCAGTCACTAGGACACGAGAATGATCTTTCCACAACTTTTCAAAAAAAAAAAAAAACTAAACAAAAACTAAACATTGTGTACAGGAACATAATAAAGAATTAGGGCCCTAATTTGATGCCCTAAACCCCATCGATAAACGCAAGTGCTAATGGAATCACAGATCAGAACTCTGTGTGTACGACTAAATTTCTGTAATTTCATGACACAAGGTGATGGTGTGATTGTGGAATTGTTGTAAAAAGGGTTGGTTTAAATCTAATCACCTGTAGGTGAGATGGGGGTATGGCTCCATTAAGGCCAATCGGAGCAGCCGCTATCATTCACTTTAAAACCAGTGTGTTAATGTTATATCAAACTGGCAATGTCATTGTGTCAGAAGAAGAAAAAACTTCTAACTTTGACAGGCTCCACCGGGAACACTTCTCTCAAGAGGAAATAGATCGACTTCTTGGGGGGATAAAGGTCAGTTCCCCAGGTAATCAATTCCGCATGAAAAGATGAGGGCCATTCAAACCATAAACAAACCAGTACTGATGGCATTAAAACAAGGGCAAGACTGAAGTCAATTATTTGTATTTCCCCTGACACAAAGAAAATATTCACATGTAAAAATACCCCTTCACTCTCCCCTTTCTATTAGACCCCATCACCATTGGTACGCATCATTTATAGGGAACATGATGACAGTGAAAATTAAGAAGGAAAAAACTGTATGAACGAAATGCGTTTATAAGCGAACAGCTCTACTGACTGGGATACATTCCCATGAAACTACCAAAGAGCAACAGCTTTTGCATTAAAAGGGGGTCTAGGTGAGTCAAAATGCAAAGAAGTTCTTTGACATGAAGCTTGCACAGTGCCATCTGTGTTCACTGACACAAATCTCATGCATTACTCGACCCATTTTGATGCAATGGCCATTATTGCAGCGCACGAAACTATGAAACTGGGTGGAAAATACACCATATACAACAAACAAAACTGTGAATAAAGTTATTGCCGCATGCATTTCCATTTACAAAGGCAAAAAATAGAGGCCAATATGTTGTATCTTTGTGGTTTAAGTAGGGCTGGGCGATATGGACTAAAAGTCATATCTCGATATATTTTAGCTGAATGGCGATACTCGATATATATCGATATTTTTTTGGCCGTGAACCGGGTTTACAGTTCTAAGGCTATTTGACCATGACTTCCAGTACGCATGCGCAGTTGTATCATTTTTGGACTTGGTTATATGTGTGCAGGACTAGGAAAAGGGGTCACTTGCGATTTTTTTCCATTCTGAGATTAACGGGGTATCTCAGTGATATCCCAGTGATAGTGATATCCCAGCACTACTGTACTGTCAATTTACAACAATTTTCTATGGATTCAAAATCCGTAAAAGTTCGTTCAAACGGGAATGTTTGGCGAACTCACTGCGTAAGCTTTAAGCAATAAGACCGCTGGCTATTTGCGCTTGAGTTTATCAACTATAAACTCTTGAGCATATGCTTCTCAAGCTCAGGCTAGGGCGCATGCCAGTTGCAGAATAGACACTTGCTAGGGGGAGGTGCGCGGTTCTCAACAGCTTTGTTTACTACCAAACAAATTTAATTTCCGTTTGCGCCTTAGTGGTTGCAGATTCCCATTTGCTATATCTGAGCAGTGCGCTAATTCTATGATTTGGTCTCTCATTCGTGTTTGAACGAACGTTTACAGATTTTAGATCCACAGAAAACCGAGTAGTTAATTAACGGTAGCTCATTTGCAAACAAACTATATATATATATTTACTGACCAACCCCTCTTCTGCGGCGCACTCCGTCTCCATGTTGTTGCTGAGTGTAGGTGAGAGTGGAGGGGGGGGGGGGGAAGGGCTTGTGGTGACAGAGCGAGGGAGGCGGAGCAGAAAGGTTGTGTGTGTGTGAGACAGGGACATGGAGAGGGAGAGGAGAAATAGGTGCAAACTTGCGGCCCATGCATTGTCATTTTAACGCAAAATTAACTATATCGATACTAGCGATATTGTCCCGTGTTATATCTCGTTTAGAAATACATCGATATATATTAATATACCGAGATATCGCCCAGCCCTAGGTTTAAGTAAAGGGAGGCAGTTAAAAGCTGGCAGAAGACCATCTAGTCATAGTCAACTGGTGGTTTCCTGATCAGAAAGGTATAGCCCAAGTCATGAAAATATTCCTCAAAAACCTTTAATGACTAACACAGTCAGAGCTTTAAAAAAATGGCCCCAGTGAAGGTATGAAAGCTATTAACAACTGACTCTTCAGCCTCCCTGTCGCATGATTTAGCCTAAAATTCTAAGCTAATATTTAATATCTACGGTATAAATGATGTATTACCCATGCATTATACATACCAGAGATATTCTTATTTTGGTAACCCAGGGGTCAGTGTTCATCAAGAACAGGTCGGTTTACAGGCTCACAGCCAGGTTTTGCCACATAGGAAGCAATGCACACCATCCATCCCCCTCAACCCCCCAATTATTCTGCTGACATCAATTATGAACTGATTCGATTTAGTGATGAAAACAATAAATCACCAATGTAATATCAATGTGTAATTAAAACCTAGGAGCATGGGTCTTTAAATATGCTAATTGATGAAGTGCCATTAATTGTAATGGTTATTGGATGGCGGGCAATGGCTCAGGAGCCAAAACTACATGCAAGCTGCACCTATAGTCAGTATGCAATTACTAAAAATTTTACATAGAGAAAGGAAATGACATAATGAAAGATAAACGATCATAAATACTCCTTTGTGTGGTGAGTTACGGATGCTATTAACAGAAAGATTCTTTTCGTCTGAGAAATCTGGGTAAAGTGGCGAATCAAGTGCACAGTCACGGTGAAGAGATTTGAAACTAAGAGCACCATTATACTCTTCGTCTGACTCCCCTCAGATAAGAATGAGCTACGGCCTTGACAGTTCCCAACTGCTCTGAATATGAAAGTATGACTTTGCATTCTGAAATAACAGTCATGGTAAGAACTTCAGGATGTTAAACTGAAAAGGGCACGAAAAACAACTCGTGATCCCCATAAAAAGCGATCACTGGAATTTCATCGGACTGAAGGTTTCAAACGATCCCCAGTTGCATGTGATAATATTCCTCAGTCACATGACTTATTCTGAGGCTTGAGCTCCTTGTCCTCCGCTGGGTCCTAGGAGTGCCAGGGAACTAAAGGTGTCTGTGCTGGGCATACTCATGAATCCAAAACAAGCAGCAGGCCCATAATCCTTAGATCACTGCTTTGGCCAACAGCCGACACTTGATGCATTGAACATTCAACACACTGAGCCCCATAAATTTCAGCGAGCGAGGCCTGTTCTCCTTAAACAGTCACACCTAGAGCAGAGAGGAACACCTTGCAGGACTGGCAGGTGGAAAATATGCACAGAGGTTAACCAAATCAAACATGGTCAGTGCCAGCGTGAAATTTCCAAATATTCACTCCACTGGAGTATTTCCCAAGGACAGGCTAAAGTACTGAAGGAAATAAAGCCACACAGGCTCCAAAAGAAAATGAATAATCAGATGAAGCCAAAGAAGCAAAATATCAAACAACTTTGACACTACCCTTTCATCATTCTGAATGTACAGCCATCTCAGGAATGTGGTGGTGAATGTCTGCCTGGGCCCAGGAGGTTCCACTGGTTCTCTGGCCCACACTTTAAATTTGCTTGGGTCTAGAAAGTGCAGCCGCGTCTTCTGGGATGTGCACTGAAATCAGCTCAACGCATAAACATAAAGTCTGCCCTAGATAGGACAGCATAACTTGGCCAATTCAGACATCCCCACTCTATTTTTAAATGCCACTCTAACACCAGGTTAAGCTGAACACAATGCTTTTACATAGTGTGCATTAATGACAGGTAAAAAAAGAAGTTTCACTATCCACAATGTTGCACCTTTTCCTTCTGAGCAACAGAACACAACAGGTAAATAGCCAGGGAGGCAAAGCGCTAAGTCTTAAGGTTGAAGTCCTCTTGAAAGCCTTCCTGCTAATATTTCATGGGAGGTGCCTCTTGAAATTCCCCTGACAGACAAAGGGACAGTGGTTGACAAGCCAGTCCAATTCCAGGCTTTTATCAAACCAGCTCTCTTCTATAATTCTCATAGAGGTAAGAACTCAGGGAATAGAAGGCAGACATGATATCAGATAACCCATGAATCAGTGGCCCAGATTCAAAATACTATGTGTCTGGACTCTGTAATCTTATGTCCCAAATTTTGGATGAAAGGCAGGGCATGCAGGGCAGCAGGGCATTTTTTAATGGCCAAAAACTTAAGAGTCCACTTAAAGGCAAGCTAGGTAAAATAATCAAATATACAATTTTTTTTTTTTTTTTTTTTTTAAATAGTCTTTGCTCTCCAACAGCAATAAATATCGTCGGAATTCTTAAAAAGGACGAAAAAGAATTGTCATCTGCAGCTGCTGTAATCTTGTATAAACGCCAACCAATCACTCCCTCGCGGTCCGGTTGCAAAGAACCAACGACAAGCCTCCTCGCCTCCCTGCGCATACTCTAACATTAACATGTACTAGCTTGAACTCAAAGCACGTAATCGCTGCCGGAGGAAAGTTGTTCCACTAAAAAGTCAAAAGAAGGGGTTGATGGAATTCTACCAGGAAAATGGAAGAAAAAACTGCTAAAACTACCACTACCATGGTTACTTGTGACTGCACGCACTGCCAAAAAGGCCAGGGAAAGAAAGTCCAAAACAGAAAAGGCTTCAACTAAAAAGGCTGCAGATACAGCAAGAGGACAAATGTGAGTCAATATCAGTGTAGCTTTTCAGCGATGGAGGCGACTAAGGGAGTTGAAAGGCCTGAAAAGTGATGCAATGGTTGCCATCTTTCTGTTGGACAGGTAACTTGTTTTGTTTTTGGTGGAGGATTAGCTGTTTTTCCAAATTGTTTAGCCAACATAACTATTTATGTTACGTTAGTCATATTATCCCAATGCCAACGTTAGCTTCCCTGTCTATCCAGGCTGGTAAGTTTCATTAGCTAATCTATGTTTGCATGTACCTTTCTAATAAAACGTTAACCTGTGAAACGTTATATCATTGCCGGTGTCAGAACATGTGTTGTTTACTTTTCATTACTGTGCTGTTTTTTATAATTATTATTTTGTAGTTATGAGAAAGATCACTCGACTTCCACACCATTGAAACACGGATTGATTACACAGCCTCCCCCCCATGTCAGCTATTGTTTCTGAGTGCTTGTGCACAACCGTGCGTGGGGTGTGGCTTTGGAAGGAGCCCTGAGGAGATGCTACTTTCAAATTCTGCTAGCTTTAGATTCTTTTTTTTTTTTAATTAATTTTTTTTTTTTTTTAATTTGGCATCTCCAATCCCACCCGAATCTGGAATGCCCAATTGGTGAACTATGTAAAAGGCTTGCTCGTTTGCGACCCCTTGTTGCCAATTCAGGAGAGTGAAGACAGTTCACGGCTCTCCTCCGAAGCACGTGCCTTCCAGCCACTGCTTCTTGTACACTCATTGGTTGAATCAGGATACCCGAACAAGAACAGACTTAGAATCTTCCTGACGAGCGCCCGTCTGGCCAACAGGAGGCGCTTGAGCAACGAATAAAGCTATTTATTTATTTCCCTTTCCCGGCAGTCCCTTCCCAATTTGAAATCCTGTAGCGCAATAGCCAATTGTGCGCTACTCTGAAAAAGCTGCCGACCACTGCCGGTTGGTACGACCGGGCTCAAACCCGCGACATGATGGTCACTTCAGCACTGCAACGCAGTGCCTTAACCGAGTGAGCTATCCGGCAGCTCTGGCGTTAGATTTTTACCTACCCTGCCTTTAAATGATCAGACATTAACAAAAATTATGCTGGCAAATAAAGAAACATATCACACTGAGGTCAAAGACAAGGAAAATGTTTAATAAATGTAAGTATATTGATTTCTGCGCTAGTGTTGGAAATAAATTTTACTGTCAGATTCAATGACTATTGTACTAAAGTCTTCATCAGGCAATGCCACTTAAACAGTCCCTATTTGGTAAATACCTTCCCAAATGCAGAACCATCAGCAACACAATTACCCACAAGTCCCACCAAAGTCACACTGACTAATAACTACCTCAGGAGGGAGACAGTTTGTAGCTGTGTAGGCAATTTTGTGTTCTATTCAGAATCACAGTGTGCAATACCTGCCTTACAGACACAAATCCATTTAAAGTCTTACCATTGCTTTCACTAACATGGATAATGCTTTCCCACTCTATTTGAATAAGTAGAATGACTCCACCTGTAATGCCCTACCCAGCTAGGCACTCCTGTTTCCCCAGCTACCTGCCTTTCCTCAATTATCCAATTATCCCCTGTTCTCTCTGTTCATGTTCACATCTGGTTTTAATTAAGTTCATTATCTTCCCCTCTATTTAGACCTTGGTTTTCCCTTTCACAGGCAGGTAGCCTAACTTAGTAACATTTTAGGTTTCATCACCCCTGTTAGGTTCTAGTTTTTAATTCCCTCGTGTAGTTTATTCTTTCTGTTTATTTGTGCAGTTTGTTTATTTTATAAAATTCTACATCCTTTGCATTGGATCCTCGCCTTTTGTGAAAGTTGTGCTTCGCACGCTGATGATGTGCACAGAGGACAGGAAATTGAGGATGGGACTCAGGTGCAAGGCTGTACTTGGTTGTATTAATTATGCCTACTGCGCAGCAGGAAGGCACACAAGAAGCAATACAAAACAAAATAAGAAACGAGGTTCCCGAATTGCACTATTAGTAATTCAGACACTGGACTTAAGCTACAGTAACAATGTATTATAAATAGGAAAAGAAAATAGGAAACGAGGTTCCTCAATAATAAAGATAGAGTGCTCTTTTTCAGAACAGCGCACGATTGGCTAAAGCGCTGTAGGGATGCAAATTGGGAAGGGACTGCTGGGAAGGGAAATTAAAAATGATTGCCTTGCTCGTTGCTCAAGCGCCTCCTGTTGGCCAGCCAGGTGCCTGTCAGTGAGATTCTAAGCTTGCTCATGTTCGGGTATCCTCCGCCCTCATTCTGAACTTGCGATAGTTTCGACCAATGAGTGTAAAGATGCAGGGGCTGACAGGCGCGTGCTTCGGAGGAGAGCCGCGAACTGTCTCTCTCTCCTGAGCTGGCAGCAGGAGATTGCATACGAGCAAGCCTTGTGCATAGTTCTCGGATTGGGCATTCCAGATTCGGGTGGGATTGGAGATGCCAAATTTATATAAAAAAAAATAAAGAGAGTGCTGACATAAACGATAAACAGCACTAAATTCAAGAGTTAGTATATAATCACGCGATATGCAGGGAATAAGTCTATACAAGACTAGAGATACAACACAGGCACGTGGCTTACGAGACTTCGCAAAGATTAAGTGCGAAACTTGCTCTTAAATAACCCAACACTACCACACAGTGGAAATTAACAGCAGCTGCATACAATGATTGCGGGGCGGAGAATGCGGCCCAGGTCTTAAAGGGCATCTAAAGTCGATTCTCAGACGGGACATTGAACGTCCAATGTTCAGAAACAAATCACTTGCTTTTGTTGACATCTTGCATTGTCACATGACCAATTACATTCATATAAAACAATGTTTTGTGACATGCGTAGATAATTCTTCTATTTCAGTTCGTTTGCGCAGGTGCGGCTCGCTGATTGGCAAATAAACAAAAACAATGGGAATCGACTTTAGATGCCCTTTAATAGACCGGTGAGTTTGATGGCTGGGGGCGTGGCCTTACACCTTTATTCACTGTCCTGGTGCCCCTATTGTACATCCTTGGCACCAGGAGCGTTACACCACCAATGTGAATAGGTGCGTGAAACAAAAATATTTTCCCCGCCAACCATAATTGTTCAGAGCCCCATACCTTTGAAAAAAAAGCTACAGAATTCAGGAGGTTGACATTGACTAGGCTGAATAATGTATAATATACATGTATGTATGAGCAAGATATTGGAAGACAAGTGGGCAATGATAACATGCCCTCCATTTAACCTCAGTCCCACCATGCCAGGACCACACTGTCTTTGGCATGTGGTAGTGGTGTTGGGGGCCCCAGGAGAACAGCACTGTAATTGCACAGATGACTTCGACCAGCTGAAGTGCTACATAGGTGACTAACGGCGACGGCGCAATCAAGGCCGTGCTCACATGGCAAAGCAGATATCTGACTATTGCAGGAAAAATGAACATGGCGTAATCACTTGTCTGTAGCCGCTGACTCAGTCTTGAGTGGACATCTCGCGACCCATCACGACCCTGCTTCGCTACACCCCACCCCCCCACTCCCACAATCCAACTCCCCAGCTGCCTACAAAACGAGCTGCCAACATGCCACTCACAGCTGTTTCGCATCTGCTAATTAACAAATCAACCCCCTTATGCATCAGATCTCTCCTTTGCCCTATCCTGCCCTGCGTCTGACAGGGGACAGGATATCTTTCACCAAAGAGGATGACAGAGAAACACCAAGGCAACAGAGCTCTTTTCCACATTGTGACCAATCCTGGCTCCCAGGTGTCAGAGCCACAGGTTTACTGTCTTTAATGGAACTCAAATCAGGGCCTAAGGAGATAGGAGATGTGTGATATTTTGGTGCAAACGTATTCCTACCCGGACGGTTTTACAGAGGTACTCGGTCTGGTTTGGTTAAATGAGAAACATGCAGCTGGTTGCGTACATTTGCAGTGTAGCCTGGAATCCATACTGATAAAGTGCCGGTCGCTCCCAACGGTCACTGACTTATCAGTCTGGCCTCAGTCGTATAGCCAGCGTTTAGCCCTTACGTCACTAATAAAGTGAATACATGAATATTCATGTTTTCTGCTCTTGGCGAGAACCACCAATCGAATATGAGTTAGTTGGCCAGCAACGGCATTCGTGAATGTTATTTGACATGAGCTTAAAAATTAGATTGTGGTTTGCTTGCGTTTACTCTTGGAGTGGTTGTTAAGTTTTGAACAGGATAATGTTTGGCCATATCCGCATTTTGTTTATTTTAGTGGGATTCCCCGGTATAATAAAGGCTAAATTAAATAATACTCAAATTACATAACGTATTTCATGGTAATTGGCATTAGCTATAGCTCAAAGGGCATGATTGCATTAGCTAGATTAAAGTGATACTCCACCCAAAAACTATAATTTGTATACACTTACTCACCATTAGATGTCTTGAACGGACGAAGTTGTTCTTCACCTGGCGCAACTTTATGGCCACTGGAGAGTTTTGAAAAATTATCCAAATTCCTTTTTTGCTGGAGGCAAATGGGGTCACGGAGTAGCAATGGGAAAACTCCACAAAACGTCCGTTGACAAACTTGACTCAAACCATCGTCCAACGCATCATCCAGTATAATCCAAGTCAGCTTTGTCCACTCGTATCCTCAGAACTCTAGAAACGCGGTTATTTTTCACTAAAAATAATAAAATACCACAGTTATGCTTCAAGTAAGCTCGCGGATTCAACGGAAGTCCCGCCTCCCGGCTCATTCATTGCCCAGAGACTCTGCTGCCTCTCAGATGAATACTCACATAAACACGAGCTGGGAGGCGGGACTTCCGTTGAATGCAGAACCGTGGTATTTTTATTTATTTTTAAGTCTTTCTAAAGGGGGGAGGGGTGCACCCTTGCAACTGTGAGCCAATCACAGATCTCGCATGGATTTTGTGCGAATATTTGAAAGTCAAATGCTGGTCTACCGACTGAGGCCAGATGTACAAGCAAGTGACCGTTGGGAGTGACCAAAGCTTGATACGGATGGATTCCAGGCTATTTGCAGTGGTCGTGTGCTCCTTAAGATGATAAAATAATTACGTAGGCTTGTTCTTTGTGGCTTTCTATTAAGGAGCAAGAAAACATTTCTCATTTTCCCCTTCCACCTTCTGTATCTGTAGTTGTTTACCCACACTACCCCCTTCCATTGTTATCATATAAATTTCTCTCCAAGAATGCCCTATAGGTTATTAATTGCTCTTTTCTGTATCCAATCAACATGAACTCTGCACTGTAAAGTACAGCCCACTTTATTCAGTATAAATTTACAAACAATTCTGGAGGGGCCTTTTTCTGGTATGGGGAGGCACAGACCTCAGCCGAGTGTTTGTTTGATACAGTTGTTCAATAATTTACTTACAAATTGACTATCAAAATAAATTTTGTAAAAGAGTACCGGCTTTATCGTTTGACTCCATGCCACTATGCCTCTTACACTATCGCCAACCAAATTCATTACACTGTTATAAACTGGCACCTTTTTTTTGCCAGATAATTTAACTGGCACCTTTTCGTAATTTTACAATAAGTTTACGACAGAGTTCCATGTATGTTAAGTGTAAACCACAGTTAAATGCGCGCAGGACTCCACTTACAGTTAAAATAACCAGGAAACAATGCATTAATTTAAATGTTAAATTCAGTCGGTTTATAACAGTGTAGGCACATCCCCATGTTAACACAAATAGCCAGCTCCTGTAAACAGCAAACAAAACAGTTGCAACTTAATTTATAAAGTGTTTATACATGGGTTCATATGTGGTTTATTGTACTAAGGCTGAACATTATAATGGACAATGGCCACGTTTCCCAGATTCATTTAAGAAGATCTTAGCGCTAAGGGCTTCTTTAGATCCTTCTTAAGGCTCCAGTAAGAAGCAAACGCGTTTCCCAGATTCCTTCTTAGCCTAAGATGGCTCCCTCTAAGCTGAACTGTTCTTTGGAGCCTTCTTAACTCCTTAAGAACGCTCTTAACTGGGAAACGCGGCCATTATGTGTAATGTAAGAAACTTTGACCATGGTATAATTGTTTTTTCCACATGTGGATTTCCATGTAGTATGGTCTCTAGAATTTACAGAGAATGGTGTGATAATCAAAAAATGTCCATCAATTTTCACACTTGAGACTGAGAATACAGTGTTAATGAGAGATCAGAGGAAAATAGGCAGATTGCTTCAAGCCACCATAAAGATAAAAAATGCTCAAAGAATAGCTCTTTACATGGTTGTGTGCTCGAACACATCTCTGAACATACAACACGTCAAACCTTGAAGCATATGAGCCAAAACAGATTCAGCTCCTTCAAGTTAAACACAAGTGAAACACAGGAAGTTGAGGTTACTTTGGGCACATCATCACCAAAGTTGGGCGGTTAAAAATGGGGAAAATATTGTCTGATTAGAATTTGGAGTAAACATGTCTGAGCAGTGCAGCTAATTTTGGTGGTATAACGATTTGGGGAATGCATTATTAGCATTCTGAGACCCTTTAATACCAAACTGACATTATTTGAATACAAAAGCAGACTTAAGTCATGGGTATCCTTTTAGGACCAATGTCTTCTTACCTTTGACAAATGAATACTTCCCGCAGGATTATGTAACAGAGAACACATCTTTACACGCAGGTTCCAAAAACCTATTCAAACAATGCTGGAGTCAAAGGTAGATCTTACTGCTGTTAGACAGGTGTGCTAAATAAACTAATCTGAGTACAAACCAATGAGTTAAAAAAAAAAAAAAAACCTGAAATGAGTGGTTAGAGAAAGTCATATTCTGCACAAAGAACATATCCTGGCTGATATATTTTCACCCATGTGGAGAGCAGAAAGAAACCTAAACTGTTTCACCTTGCAGCAAAACACAATTTCTCAAGCAGATCATTTAATCATTTAATGGTTGCGCTTGTGACAGCCATCATGCTGGAAACCACAGTTTTAATGCAATAAGACACCCTGTTTGGTACTTCATGTGTGTTCCAGGATCATGAAGAATACTAGATCCCAATTCACTGCCAAAACCAAATCCCATCAGCTGTATCTGAGGTGCCAGGGTTATTAGCACCAATGGTTATTGCTGGACAGCAACAGTAGTCCAGAAGCGGAATGCTGAATTTCACTGAAAACTAAAATGACTCCTTCCTCAACTCTTTAACACAAAGGTAGCATAATTCGGCTGCGCAAAAAAAAAAAATGCACCCAACCACTTATGCAAAATTCAAAATGTACCACATGGTTGGACAGGAGACACATTCCTGCGCATGAATAATGCAGCTTCTGTCCCCTCAAAATGTAATCTATCATGAAGAAAAAGAACTTCAGTCAACAGCAGAAATGTCACTGTCATAGAATGCCACGCTAATCGAACTCCTCACAGAGACACGATAGGATATCATCTAGCATTGCAAAATATCCACATTACACCTGTAAATACACAACACGCAATAATTATTCGCACAAAAAAAATGTTTGTTTAAACAAATTCATTTTAGTGGCACTAGGGAAACAACACGTTTCCAATTATATGAGGAACAAACTGCAAGGGAAAATGAATTTTTTAAACAATCAAGAGGAAAATAAATGCTAAAAGAAGAAAAGCAAAGGTGAGGAAACTGTAAATATTGGAGAGTTTTTCCCAAAACCCTCAGCATCGCTTGCTGAATAATAATGTGTTTCAACAAAGGAAAATGAAACACATTCCTCGAACATTTAATACAGGGCAATCTGCAGACTCCAGAACCTAATGCCGTTTTTGAAATGGCACCTGTTTTCAGAGGGATATTTATACCATTTGAAAACCCATTCAAGCAAACTGTGACATGAGCTAACCAGGACTAGACATTTTCATTGTTGTTGTTTTTTTTTCAATTTCACATTATTTTTGAGAAATGGGGAATAATGTAGTAGCCATGACACTGCCCAAAGGCAGAAAGCCAGATAAAGTCCTGATCAGATTGAAGTCTTGTTCACAGAATGGATCAGAACTGAACCATGCAAGAGTTACTGTATAACCACTGGTCCTGAGTGATCGAGAACTTGAGACCTGAGGTCGCACCTTTTTTATGGATGACTTCCCTTAAATCAGTATCATCTGACACATGGAACAGAATCAACTCCGTGTGCGTCTCTTCTCCTTTACTGACAAAATTCAGAGTCCCCCATCACCAGAGCTGAAATAGCCACCGACTTGAAAGCACTAATTCTCTTCCACACAAGAATAAAGCATAGTTCAGATATATCTCAATTAAAAAGGCCGGCTTGGACAAGAAGAGTTCACACACCACAGCCCCACAGCCAGAATTTCACCTCTGCGAGTGGAGGTCCCAACTGTAACAAACACACACACAAGCACACACACTCAACAACAACACTGTGCAGTAGCATCCATGCGAAATGTAGTGGTTTTTAATTGATAGGTCTCTGAATGATAAGTGATTTTTAATAGTCAAAGGGCATCCAGCCAGCACAGAAAGTAAAGAACCAAGATCTCTACTTCATATATTCCCTTGGCTTACTTTGTCATAGGTCGCAAAAAAACAAAAAGAAACTCCTTCTAATATGAAACATATAAAAGCGACAATTCTATACTGACACCACTGGGAAAAGACATAAGATAACTCAGTTACTCATGACAATAAGTGACCTGGTTCAGCATCCCAAACAAAATGATGGGGTTACGGCATGCTGCATGATCCACAAGCAATTCAAGGAAGGAAACTGTATTACCAGATCAAAGATGGACTTTTGGCCCAATATAGCCTATTTGGAGCAGGTAAATACCTTGTCAGAGTCAGTGAAATAAAGCCACACCCCTTACGGTTACCATTCATATGAAATAAAGCTGGGGGTCTGCACACTGGGGTAATTCAGCAGATTATTCATGTTTGAAACCAGACAAAGCATAAAGGGGCGCAGATTAAAGAAGTCAAAACATGACAGGAATTCAGAATGGCAGCTTCTTCTTCTTTTCCTCCAAAAAAAGGAGCCATTGCTTGACGCAGAATAAACAGTCATTTAAGCAGTCCAAGCAGTGACCCTATAGCTTGGGTTAGTTTTATATTCCTTTACAACTTGAGCAACCTCCTTGCGAGTGTGCTAAAATCTTTGAAAGATAAACAAGTTGTCTTTACTCAAATGAACATAGAATGTAAATGTAAAACTCTGATATAACACAGACAGCTGGCATAGCACGGAGAATACTGTATAGCAGCACGGTATACAGTAGAAGGTATAATAAACATTCTGATTCATTTCCTTTATCAAATTTATTCTATACTTCACTACAAATAAGAAAGATAGCCAAGGCTACACTGTAAAAACTGTTACTTAGATAAAACTAAAAAAAAAAAAAAAAATAAGGCAACATTTTCCAAGCACTTTTTCTTAGTTTTGTGAACTTCTTGTTTTTTTTAAGTTGAGAAAACTCAATCATAAAATTTTACCATAAAGTAAAAATTTTAAGAACAGTCTACAAAAAACCCCAGGAAATTGAGTACAATCATTGTCAAAATGGACAGCATTTTAAGTACATCTAACTTTATTAAATTAAGTTGTATTTAAAAGAAAACATGAATTTTTACTTTCATTTTACTTTTTTTTTTTTTCATATTTACCAATTCCAAACCTCTCCCAGGGGCCCACCTGTCCTGCATGTTTTAGATCTCTCCCCGCTCCAGCACAGGTGATTCAAATGATCAGCTCATTATCAATCAGCCTCAGGGGAATGATAACAAGCTGATTATTTGAATCACCTGTGCTAGAGCAGGCAGAAATCTAAAATATGTAGGACAGGTGGTCCTCCATGAGAGGTTTGGGAAGTACTGTATTAAACTACAAACCCCAATTCCAATGAAGTGGGAACATTGTGTAAAATGTAAATAAAAATGGAATGCAATGATTTGCAAATCTCAAACTCACATTTTATTCACAACTGAACATAGACAACATAATGTTGAAATTGAGACATTTCATGAAAAATATTGGAAATATTAGCTCACTTTCAATTGGATGGCAGCAACACATTTAAAAGTTGGGACAGGGGCAACAAAAGGCTGGAAAAGTGGTGCTAGCAAAAAAAAAGGAGCATTTTGCAACTGATTAGATTAATTGGCATCAGGTCAGTAAGATGACTGGGTATAAAAAACAGCATTCTAGAGAGGCAGTCTTAGATGGGCAGAGGTTCAATCTGCATCTAAAAATTGAGAACAATTTCAGAAAAAGGCTTCTCAATCTTAAATTGTGAAGACTTTGAATATCCCACCATCCAGAGTACAAAAGATTTAGAGAATCTGGAGAAATGTTTGTGCTTAAAGGGACAAGGCCGAAGGTGAATATTGGATGCTCGCGATCTTCGGGCCCTCAGACGGCACTACATTAAAAATGGGTATGATACTGCATGGGAATTCACTGCATGGGTTCAGGAACACTTCCAGAAATCATTGTCTGTGAACACAGTTTACTGTGCAATCCACAAGTGCTAGTTAAGGTTGTATCATGTTAAGCCATACGTAAAAATCCAGAAATGCTGCAATCTTCTCTGGGCCAAAGCGCATTTAAAATGGTTTAAAATGGACTGAGGTAAAATGGAAAGCCATTTTAAAATGAGCTTTGGTCTTGAGCAGATGGCACCATTTCTGGATTGTGTTCACATATTGCTTCTATGCATGATACAGCTTTAACGTACATTTATGGATTGCACAGCAAACTCTGTTCACGCAGTGATTTGTGGATGTGTTCCTGAGCCCATGCAGTGAATTCAAGTGCAGAATCATACTTTTTAATGCGGCGCAGCCTCAGGGCCAGAAGATCGAGCATCCAATATTCACCTTCGGTCTTGTCCCTTGCGCAAGATTTCCCCAGATTCTCTGAATCGTCTACGTATTGTAGATGGTGGCATAATCAATGTCTTCGCGATTTACATTGAGAAATTTTTCTGAAATTGTTCAATTTTTAGATGCAGACTGGTAAACCACTGCCCATCTTTACTTCTAAGAAAGAGTGCCTTTCTAAAATGCTGTATTTATACCCAGTCATGTTACTGACCTGTTGCCAATTAAACTAATTAATTGCAAAATGCTCCTCCAGCTGTTTTTACTGTGTGCGCTCGAGAAGTGATGACAAGCGGCAAGGGAGGAGCATATCTTTAAAATGGATAGGAAAATGTCTACCGGTGGAGGCCTAGCAAAAAAAAAAAAAAAAAAAGATTTTTCAGAGCGATCACTGTTCATAGTTTCATAAATCGCTGACGAATTAACATCGCCTCGGAGAAGATCTAGAAATCCAAACTTAATGATGTGCTGCTTAAATTCGTAGTTGCTGCGTTTGAAAGCATATCCAACAAGCATGCGCACAAGCTTGTAAGGCGCAAAAAAAAAAAAAAAGACCAGACAGTTGGAGTTTATCTGGGGCATTTTAAGTCATAATTTATGCACATAAGAAAACGCGTCATAACTTTGTGAAGCAACTTAAACAGTGCAATCGAAAATAAAGTAGACTACCAATTAGTTTTGCAACTGTTGCTAATCAGACAACGTAAACTGCAGCAGGATTAGGTAATTAAGCATACAGATGTGCCATTACCTAAAGGTCTTTAATACCGCCAACGGACTGCTACTGATTTAAAACACTTGTCTGTCGTTCTGGGCACACAATCACCAGCTGAATCCACACCGTTTCTGCCTTACTAATTCCATATGTGCAGATAGATCAATCATGACGTCAAACAGCAACTACGAATGGCTGGTAACGCAACAGGGGACAAGCAAGGCCATTGGTCAAACAAATTTCCCAGCAAACCTGCTTTCTGAAACTTTTAGGATGAAAACAACATTAAATGAATTGTACCTAGATTAAACCCATGCCTCGTTTTTTATTTGCAAGAATACGGTTTCTCGGTTATTATTATATCATGAAGCAAATATATAGATAGATACAAATGGCCATGACGCAGGATTACCGCAATAGTGAAGTAGAATCATAAAAGGTGGTATATATAACATTGCGTCACATCTACTGTACATTGCGAGTTACTAGAATTCGTGACTATGATCATATACTTCTACATCAGCAGATATTTTATTAAAGGAATAGAAAG
The DNA here is from genome assembly GCA_029692085.1 of Gymnothorax javanicus. Lineage (NCBI taxonomy): Eukaryota > Metazoa > Chordata > Actinopteri > Anguilliformes > Muraenidae > Gymnothorax > Gymnothorax javanicus. Next base: position 45,178,051 of record CM056201.1, read on the forward strand.
TTTTCGTTTTAAGGCGGTAACGCTGAACAAGGCGACACCACTGCGCTATCGCTGACATTAATGAGGGCTACCGGCCACCAGTGGGAGGTCTACGCAACTGCGATTTAGGTCTTTTCGCCCGGCGGATCAAGACTGATAGCGGCCCACGGGAAAACTCGGTATACCCGATGGCCAGTCCGCCCTGCACTGCCAAATATTAGTAATCCCTTTTGTTCAGTCTTCTACTCCATATTTCACATTAAACAAGGTCTGACTTGCAGATTCAACATGTCTACTGAAGATATTAAATTACACAGCTGAAATGTGTTCTCCAATTACTGCGTGTGGGCGGGTCCTGACAATTTACTTATTGAATACGTTTTTAAAATAAGTTTCGTGAAATCAATTTATTGTGGAGTTCCAGAAAATCAAATTTATGAAAGAAAATTTTAAGTTACTAAAACATTAGCACTTTTTACTTTTCTGTAACTTAAACAGTAAAAAAAGACAAAATCAATTTCTTGTACTAAATATACATTTTAAAATTAAGTAATTTGGACATTGCCATTGAAGGACTTTTTACAATGTACTTATCAATGCCTAACTAGTGAATCAATAGCTGTCAGACATTTGGTGGGATTCTAATTATATATGGTAAAGAGATGCAGCTGAGTGGTAGAAGAGATGCAAGCATTGGGTTCTTGAAATGTGCTTGTCATGTGTAGTCCACTATCTTGTGTTTGTCTTCAGACATTCATTAGTTCTCTATTCGTTTGACAGGAATTCTGCACTCATTATCGACCTCTTCCATCCAAACATGTTCCCGCAGCTTGGTTAGACATATTAAGTTTACCTCCAGAGATGGGCTACCACAATTTGTGCAAAGAAATCCACTCCATTGTCTCATGCCTACTTCTCATCCAACTCATCTGAGATGTCAGTTATAATGAATATGCAAAAAAATCCTTTCTAATATGAAATCAATAACTACTAATTAATAACGATAACTTTTCCATGTGAAGATAAATATAAATGATCTATATAATGCAGGTTTAGTATGAGCCAATCTGACTGTTGGAACAAATTAGGCAGAAAAGTCAAAGTTTAAGGTTTTTGACGTTTCTGCCCCCCCCACCACCACCACCACCACCACCACCACCACCACCACAGATGACACCAAGTCCTCCTCAGTAAATGTCGCGGGTTGGCTTATCATGTATCAAGTAGGCTATTCTCAGTGCCACCACTCCATCGTTTAAGGTTCGGATAATCTGTATTGCAACATCGTTTATCCGGTGGTTCGGCCTATGTTGATTGAGCTATGATTAGACATCGCTGCCCATTGGCAATTCCTCTTCATGTCTATTACTTCTAACTAAATAAGCCTGTAAGAAGCAAATGTAAGGAGGTAAACGGCGCGTCAGTTATGCTTTTGAAAAGCACTGCTCATACCGCGATTTTGTTTTCTGAGCCAACCAAACCAAAATGCTGCGCCACAAACGCGATGTAGAATTCGAAGCAGACAGCAGGAGGTCCCTGTTGCTATGTGTCAATGTTACTGTCACCAGTGCGCCCGCTAGAACAGCCATTAAGAATAGACCATTTCTTTGGCAGAAAATTATTAGAGGTTTGAACAGGTAGCTACCTTTCCATAGTGCTGTTGGTTGTTTTGAGAAAAAAAAAAGGCATTATTGTGCATTTGACATGGGAGACTGCGAATATTGCGCCAAGCAATAGCCGACATCGTCCCCGCGCTAACTAATTTATTGAGTGAACGTTTAATATAGGCAATATGTGGTCAGGAATATGATCTTAAAAATCGCATTCACCCGACCGCATAATTCCTGTGACCCAAGAAGCAAGGAGAGTTTTGCCGCTATAGCGCTGGTGTGCTTCCAGGCCGTGCCGACATGTAGGTGTGAGTGCTTGGTTTTTAAATTGCGGTGGATTTTTAAGTGTTGATATAGCCTTGCAATTTTTTCCTTTAACGCAAAGAAATAAAAAAACACAGGGAAGGTTATGATCAGGTGCGTGTGAGTGTGCGTGAGAGAGAGAGAGAGAGAGAGAGAGAGAGAGCCTGTCAACCATACCAAAGGCACGCGCGGATGGAACATTAAATGAAAATTAGTCCAATATCCAGTCCAACGAATGATCTTCAACATCGTTCTATGCATAATAGAAGCCATTTAAACTTAAAGGGACTACAGATCCAATCTTAGTGGTTTTTATACCAAAGAGCTAATTTCGTAGACGATTAACCAGTTTGATAATGTGCAGTGCTTGGCTCATCACAACCCAAAAGCAAAAAATGCAGCAGTCACCCTGGCATTTATCCTATACCTTAGTTCGCTAAACATTGTTTAGCATCCATTTTATGAGTGCATCATGGAACCAACTATAGAGAGGCAAATGATGCAATTGATCCAGGGTGTGGATTACGAAACGTAAAACCAGCCACAATGAATGCATTTTTACCTGATAATTATGCCTCAGTGAAATGCCGAACAGTTCCAAATGAAATGTCTACCCCCCAACCAAAATTAGGCAACCCATTTCTCAAGCATAGCTCACAGTGATATTTTAAAAAGAGTAACAGCCTGAATAATTTTAAATATCTTTAGTGTTAACCTTACCTTGATGATTTTCAAGGTTTTCCTCCGGTATGTACATGTTTTTGCTTGCATTTACCATAAATGTGGTCCAGCTCTATCCGTAGGTGAATGAAGAAAAGGTTGCAAAAGGAGGAGGGGTAGGAGGGAAAATAACCAAAGGAGGAAAAATAAATCAAAGAAAAAATAAAAATGAATTACGGAAATCTTGAGATATTCCCTCGTTGTGTTTTAGTAAATATTACCTGATCCCCATTCTGGAGTTGAAAAACAGAAAAAGACATTCGCTGGAACCACCTAAGAAAACGAACCAGTGCATCCTCGGTACATCCGGGCCCTACCTTAGAAACATGATACTAAACCCACTTGCTGCTAGTGACAATCAAAATTGAGCCAGATTGCCTCCAATTGCATTAAATGGATGAACCAAAAGCTACCGAAATACTCAACATAGGGCGCGGGTACGGCTGAATAAAGAAAAGATAAAAGCTTTCGGTGCAACAAAACGGAAAGGTGTGTATATTCCAGAATAGATTTCACGCGGTTAAATCATCCGTTATAACTGATTCCAAGAATGGTGTCCAGAAACAGGAATATATGACGTGTCTCATAATGCGATCCGTATTCTGTCAATTCCAAACCATAAGAAAAGCAGAGTTCTCACTCGCCCTGCGGAAAGCGGTCGGCAGCCTCTCTGCAGTAATACTTGTCTAGTGGAAGGAAGAGAGGGGGGGAGAACGAGAGGGGGTGACGATTAAAGCCCCCCTCCCCTGTAGTCTCTGACTGGTTCCAGATGTTACTGCGCTACAAAATAGAATAAACCGTCCATGATTTTCCAGACTTGGTTTCGCTGCATGAGGATAGAAGAAAATGACACGCCTGAATTCAAACTGTTTCATAGAGCAACTCATTTAGCCTACCTAGACAAAGAAAAACAAAGCCCGGGAGTAGGATGGAAATTTTAACCTGTCCTCGCTGTCTGAATAGGCTTGGTTTCATATACCTTCCCGCGTCCTCCCCGGGTCGCGGTGAAGCTGACGATGCTAATAATAATAATAATAATAAGAAGAAGAAGAATTATTATTATTATTATTATTGCAGGGACAAGTTATACATCCAGAAAACAAATGCATTCCAAGCGCGCAGTTTTCCTGGCAAAAGTGTGGCTGAAATATTTGTTGTACACACAATGCACTGGCGCGAAAGAGGTCCTTCAAGTTGGTCAGGCCACAGCCTGCTACAAGATTAATCTTTCCGTTTACTATTTTCTCGTGGCCTCACATATGAATAGCTTGCCATGAATCTATTTCCTTTACTTTGCACTGCAGTTGGGATGTGGGTAGCGCAGATACCCCACACCGCGATCTGAATCCGTTTTGAGTGAGGTTTCCATGTTCTCCCCGTGTCCATAAATTGGGGTCAATAAATTCCCCATACATGCAGTCTGCTATGTAAGTGGCCTATCTGGACTAAAACTATTTGCATGATTGATTGATGATGTTTAAAGGCACTTTCAACCCTTTCTGAAAGTCATATCGTGCCACTCGTTTTGCAATTGTAAAAACAATATAGGAATCACATGCTGTCCACTCACACACTGAAATCTATAGCCGAATCAGCACCAAACTCCATCGCCCCCCAGCCCTCCATCACCATCAACGACGTTGAGCTGAAAATGGTTGGGAGCTTCAAGTATCTGGGGAGTGTCATCGCCAGTGATGGCTCTCTTGACAGTGAGATTGCAGCCAGAATCAGCACAGCCAGTCAAGCAAGGGGACGAATCTGAAACAGGGTCTTCAGCCACCACAACGTGACTCTGACTACCAAGCTGAAAGTGTACAACACTGTCGTCCTCACGTCACTGCCGTGCGGCTGTGATGCCTGGACCATCTATCGGCGCCACCTCAAGCAGCAGGAGAAGTTCCACCAACATGATCTGCGCTCCATCCTGGGCATCCAGTGGCAGGACAAAGTAAGCAACGTGGAAGTCCTAGAGAGGACAAATGCCGTCTCCATCGAGGCCACATTGCTGAAGATGAGAGTCTGTTGGTCAGGCCATGTGATCAGGATGGAAGATGACCGCATCCCCAAGCAGCTTCTCTTTGGAGAGCTTGCACAAGGGCACAGGAACAGAGGCCGCCCCCGCAAACGCTACAAAGACACTCTGAAGGAAAGTCTGAAGTGGTGCGGGGTCAAACCTACCGAACTCACTCACGCTGCTCAGAACAGACAGCAATGGAGTGCCCTCATAAAGAGCCTCAACATCCCAGGAGGAAGAGTGCCTGAGCCAGGCACAAGCCGCTAGAGAACGCCACCACAGAGCAGCGTCCACCCCTGCAATGACGACGGACTACAAGTGCTCCATCTGTTCCCAACTCTGCAAGTCCAGACTTAGTCCACAGAGCCATTCCTGTAACCACAGATAGCTGCCAAGCCAAACGGTACTTGCACTCACCCTCAATCGTCTCGGACCCCTCATCTCATGATCAGTTTTGGTTGCTGTCCAGAATCTGTCACGCACAGGCTGTAACCAGATGTGGCGCTCTTGAGCTGCCATCGTCACTCATGGCTGCCCTAAGCGGGATCGGTCAGTGACAGTGCCTGTGTTCCATTCTCGGATAGACAGCCGACTGATTGTTGAACGGTTACAGTGCAAATGACGCACCACCTCTCGCCGGCTGAGATCTGCCCGTAACATGCCAAAGGCTCTTTTTCTCTCTCCTGTCACAAGCCGTTCCATTTTCTTGATGCAGTAGCATTTTTCGTTTTTTTTGTCGGCTTTATGTAGGCTATTGACCACCCCAAAAAGAACAAGTCAAGTGTCACTGTACACATCACGAACAGCTCAATGTTTGTTATTACTGAAGTGCTTGGCGCGTGCGGTGGTGCGCATCAGGATTACAATACCACGCGCTTTTCTTTATTTCCTCTCGTGCCTCACTGGAAAAGCAATAAAAATCAATCAATTCTTCAATTTACCGCGAATACAATGCGTACCTCACCTGTGCTTTTTTCATGGCGCTGAGTATATATATTTTTTTTGAATTTTTGAAAGTATTGTTTGTGCATTGCCAGTCAGGGGTGCGAGTAATTTTTGAGTCCACTGTATATTTGAGGTAAAGCTTCAGTTAATCGCCGGGGCTTTTATTTGCATCTATCTCTGCACTCAACCTGCCTATATTTCGGCCTGGCGTCCAGAATGGGACATGCCTTTAGTTCCTTTTTCATAAAACTACTGCGAGGTAAAGATGCAAAATACTGTCAGCAGATCAAATATTGCCTTTATAAAAATTAGGCTATCGAATTGCATCATTGAGAAAAAGCCGAACAGACATTTGAATGAAAGTCGAATAAATAAACCACTTTGCAGCGTTAATGGTGACCACATAAACAATTAATAAAGAAGGGGTCCCAGTTGAACAAGGCACCTACCACGTAGTCTTTCATGATCGGGAAAACCCTCTTTATGCACTTAGTGATCAAACACTGAGGAAAATCATTAAATAAATAACCAATCTTTCTGTCAGATGACATTTAGACAGAGACTTCATGATTTTTTAAATGGTATTCATTTTTTTCTTGACATTTTGATCGGCTGTTTATTTAGACAAGCCGTGCACCAACGCAATTTTACTTGCTTGGCAGTGGGAACTAGGTTTTTTTTTTTTTAAAGGAGCTGTGTTACGATTACTGCACATGCTCAGAACTTTGAAAACTGTTCAATCTATCAAGATATCAAACAAAGCAAATCCGCTTGACTGCAATTCAAAATCTGATTCCATCGTTGCTGATCCGTCTTCGTTTTGCGCTGTTTTTATAAAACCCCAATTCCGAAATAGTTGGGACAAAGTGTAAATTATGAATAAAATCAAAACGCAATGACTTTCAAATCACACCAGCCAGTATTTTATATATTTACAATAGAACAGAGGTAACATAGCAGATGTTGAAACTGAGAAATTTTACAATTTTATCTACAAAATGAGCTCATTTCAAATTTGATGGCTGCTACAGGTCTCAAAAAAGTTGGGACAGGGGCCTGTTTACCATGGTGTAGCATCCCCTCTTCTTTTTAACACAGAGTGGAGGCGTCTGTGCATTGAGGAGACAAGTTTCTTGAGTTTAGCCATTGGAATTCGATCCCACTCTTGTTTAGTACAGACTTCCAGCTGCTGGAGAGTTTTGGGTCTCCTTTGTCGGACTTTTCGTTTAATTATGCGCCAAATGTTCTCAATCGGTGAAAGATCAGGACTGCAGGCAGGCCAGTCCAGCACACGGACTCTTCTACTACGAAGCCATGCAATTGTAATAGCTGCAGTATGTGGTTTTGCATTGTCCTGCTGAAATACACAAGGCCTTCCCTGGAATAGATGTCGTCTTGAGGGGAGCATATGTTGCTCTAAAACCTTTAAATACCTTTCAGCATTCATGGTGCTTTTTAAAACATGCAAGTGTCCCAAACCATATGCACTAATGCATCCCCATACCATCAGAGATGCTGGCTTTTGAACTGAATGCTGATAACAGGAGGGGTGGTCTTTCTCCTCTTTAGCCCGGGGGACACACGACGCCCATGATTTCCAACAAGAATGTCAAATTTGGACTCGTCTGACCACAGGACACTTTGCCGCTTTGCTACAGTCCATTTTAAATGAGCCTTGGCCCACAGAACACGGTGGCACTTCTGGAGTTTTAGGTGGCATCTGTGGATGGCACGGCGGACTGTGTTTACAGACAGGTTTCTTGAAGTATTCCTGGGCCCATTTAGTAATGTCAATGACAGAATCATGCCGGTGAGTGATGCAGTGGTGTCTGAAGGCCCGAAGATCACGGGCATCCAGTAAAGGTCTTTGGTCTTGTCCCTTACGTACAGAGATTTTTCCAGTGTCTCTGAATCTTTTGATGATGTTATGCGCTGTCGATGATGAGAGCTTCAAAGCCTTTGCAATTTGACGTTGAGGAACATTGTTTTTAAAGTATTCTACAATTTTTTAACGCAAACGTTCACAGGTTGGAGAGCCTCTGGCCATCTTTACTTCTGAGAGACTCATCCTGTCTATGACATCCCTTTTATAGCCAATCTGTTATGATTCTGTTCTGCCTGTTATTATTCTGCCATGTTCATCATGTTTCTGCCATTCCCTGTTATGTTTATGATCATGTCTGTTAGGTTTTGTCATGTTCTGTTTAGTTTTTGTATTTTGCCATGTTTTCGTTTTTGCCACTCCCTTCCACTTTTCTGTTTAGTCCGGTCCATGTTTTGCCATGCCCTGCATTGCACTTTGTCTCCCCTGTCTGGTCTCTTGTTTAGTTACAGCTTCTCCCCAGTCCCGCGTGTCACATGCTTAAGTGATTTCATGGTTTCTGGGTTTCAAACATTCCTTCCAATCTCGTTTGCTTCCTTCGCCTCTCTTTTCTATATTACTAACCAATACTAACAGTTTGTTGTTTTTGTTAAAGTTACTAACCCAAACTAACATTGTATATAATACTAACTTACTAACGAGCACCAGGGATTGTATAGCTGCACTTACTAATTGATTAACAAGCTCTCAGCACTCGCCCTGTTCTAGTCTCCGCCTCTTGCCTTCACTTAGTCTTTGCTGCAATTCAGAGGATCCTTCGCACCTGCTCCACTCTGTCCTGCTTCTCATTATCTGCGCACATTAGAACTCCCTAACCGGAGCTGTATGTTTTGTCATAGGCTGTCTCGTGTTCCCTGTCCGCGTTTTGGCTTTTGCCAATTCTATGTGATTAGGTTCTCCCTCGTGTTTTGCTCCCACGTAATTAGTTTTATCCAGTTCACCTTTTCCTAATCATAGCATGTGACTTCCCTTCTGTGTATTTAAACAGTCTTCTCACAGCAGTTCCCTGTCAGAACGTTTCTCTTGGTTTGCCTGTGCTATGCTTGTTTTCGCCTTGTAATCTCTCGTGAATCTCTTCTGACTGGACCGTCCCTGATTTTTGGCTCTGTATTGGAATTCTTGTTATCTTTGTGTATCAAACCTCTTTTTGTCTACGATTTTTGTGATTGGTGCCCTGCTTACAACCTGGATTACGCCCTGTGGATTTTGATTTTTGGATTGTGGACTGTACCGTTGCCTCCTGCTCTGCGGGGGTTCACCCCCCTTTTCCAATAAAATCCCATTTTTACTGCATTCCTGGTTCTCGTGTCTGGTTCCAGATCGTTACCTAACACAATCATGTTACACACCTGATGCCAGTTAATGTAATTACTTGCTAAATGTTCTTTCAGCTGATTCTCTTATATATTAATTGCTTTTTCAGCCCTTTGTGCCTGTGTCCCAACTTTTTTGAGACCTGTTGCCGCCAGAAAATTTGAAATAAGCTCATTTTGTGGATGAAAATGTAAAATGTCTCAGCTTCAACATTTGTAATGTTATCTATTTTCTGTTGTAAATAACATTGGCTCATGTGATCTGAAAGTCATTGCATTTTGATTTTATTCACAATTTACACTTCATTCCAACTTTTTCAGAATTGGGGTTGTATTTTAGTTACTGAGGCATTATGCTTTTTATAATAAGGATTCAAAGCACTATTTTAGTGCGAGGGTGTCAAACTGGACTGTAAAAGGGCTGAGGGGCTGCAGGTTCTTATTCCAATGAAGCGAAAGCACACCTGATACAACAAATTAAATCAACTGATCTGAGCCTGCACAGTTGATTAGTTGTATCAGGTGTGCTTCTGCTCAGTTGGAATGAAAACCTTTAGCCCCTTAGCCCTTTTACAGACCAGTTTGACACTCCCTTTTAGCGCTTTAGCTGAAGGATATGAAGAATGTTAGCCGGTTTTGTCAACCGCCAGTAAACATAGAGGAGGAACAATATCTTCTTCTTCCTCCGTGATGTTTATTTGTGGTTTCAAAACGAGCTTACATTCTGCCTGAAGTGAATTCGCTCAACTGCAAGTCAAAATCTGATTCCATCATCGCTAATCCACCATCGTTTTGCATTGTATTTATATATTTTAGTTAGTCAGGCATTATGCTTTTTATATTAAGTAGTTTTCTATGGAAATAAGAGGATTCAGCTGAAGGATATGAAGAATGTAAGCTGGTCTGCAACCACCACTAAACATTATAGGAGAAAAATTCAAAGTTTCAGTTTTAAGCATGCCCAGTAATCATGACACAGCTCCTTTGAGGTATGACTTCAGCTACAGTCAAAATCAACATATTGTACCAGTCAAAAGTTTGGACACACTTTGCTAATGTCACAGCACTCTGTTTTTAGAGAAATTTAAATGGCTTATCTTCTCTACATAATCTCAAATGGAATCTTGTGAGAGGTTAACAGTCAGAAGTTAGAAGAGAATAATTTATTTGTTTGAATAGTTTACAAAATTTTGGAATTCTCAAGGAAGCCATATTTTGCAAAGTAAACAGACAAATTCGCTCCTTCCATTTTCCAACAGCCGACTTAAAGTCAAGCTGTTTTGGGACTTATTGGGCAAAAAGGTCAATGAAAAGCAAACCACAAGTGCAGCGCATCTTTGGGAAGTTAGATAGCCATGCAGCTGCAAACTCGTGGTAGTAATATGACTGTGCTTATGGGGGAAAAAATTGTGAGTATGCCAGCAAATATGACAACGAACACTGGTTAGTTTGATGGATTTAAGAATTAGGTCTTTTTTTGCAAAATAAAGGGTGCTTGTTTCTTTATTTAACATGTATTGTAAGAAAAATGTGGGTGTGTCCAAACTTTTGACTGGTACTGTACATTGAACACATTTCAAGCAACGCTAAGTGCAACAAGAAGAAATATGCGTAAGCCTGGGGGTTCCCAACTTGACCGCGTTAGTGCATTAGTTGGTGGTATTGATAATTTTTGGGGCAAAAAAATGGCATTAATGTCAATCAACATTAGAATGAACGTAATATGAACTTGGCATGTAGCTTGAACTTTGTTGGAGCTGCGAGGAATATGAACTGTAAAGTTCATTGTCTATGATCTATTTGCTGAAAACAGCTTCATGGAAGTGAAATTTGACATTTCCTCATTGTAAAAACAAACTAAATTTGTTAAAGTAAGCAATTTGGCATTTTCAAATTCATTCTATTAAGCTGATACGGATTCTATAAACCTATTCGGTTAAAGCGTTCAGAGGCTGCTCATGCAACCCTTCTGTAATAGCCAAGCGATGTTATTTACAGTAGCCTAATAAAGTCAATGATCAGTCAAAGTTAACCAAATAAGTAATCGTGAGGATGAATGGGCAATTTTCAATTTTTTCAAATTAATTATGATGATAATTTTGGTTCATATAATCTGATATTGCGGCCTTGTCACCTCTTTGTCGTTATCTTGTCTTAATCACTATTGATAATGCATTGGTATTTATTATTCACTAAATTAATTATGCGATTCTTAATCATGAACAGTTCGAGAGTTGGGCTAGGCCTGATCCTGAATGAAAGGTGAAGTGGCCTACTTGAATGCAAGGTCTCTGTATCTAAACCTATTCCAATATGTTCTAAATATTTTTAAACATTTTTTCCTAATTTTCCTGTTATTGAAAAAGCAATGATTTGGATTCATGGTTCTGGGAATCCCATTTTCGGGGAATAAACCCTAGTGCAGAGAGGTGCAAATGAGCTTTATTCAAGGGTTGTTGTATTTGGTTATTTCACTGGGGGGCTAGCCATAGTATATGGCAGTGCATGAACCGTGTAGGGAATCCAATTATTGCTAAGGATGGCCCCCAATTTTTGGGGTTCAAAAGTAATGTGACAAACTAACATGATTGTATCCTCAGGCAACAAGGCCTGGACTGCAGTTATTTTCAGTTTCTGGTTGTTCTTGGGGAGTTTTGCCTTCAGCAAGTGAAATACGTGGTCATTTTGATTCAAGTTTGGAGATTAATTTGGCCATTGTGGAACATTGCACTTCTTTTGCTTAAAGAAGTTTCCAGTTGCATTCGGAGTATGCTTTGGATTGTTGCCCCTGCATTGCAAAGTGTCTAAGGCTTTTGAAGAATTTAGCAGAGTCTGAGCAAATGGACTTCATTTTTAGCATTTAGTGTTCATCAGGCTGCTTTAGTCATTAGTCACACCATCAGTTAATACAAGTGAAGTGGTTTCATTGGCAGCCATACATGCCCGCACCATACCACTGTATGGCTGTAGAAAAATGAGCAAAACAATCGGAGAAGCAAAAAATAAATGAAGCTGTGCCTATCATTTTGTCAAATGATTTGATTGATAGATCATTTTGTAAAAATTTAAAAAAATAATAAAAAATTGTGAATGCAGGATGATTCAAGATCAATAATCGATGCTCATTTTTGCTCACTGCTGCAAACATACCTGCTCCTCATCACGTCTTATACACAGGATACTTCCTGTCATTACGCCATTAGAAGTGCTCCAGGGCATTGACATTTCATTCACTATCTGGGGTCTCTGTACCATCAGCCACTTTTAAGGAAGGTTAGGGAAGAACTGATTTAAACTAATATAAACACAGCTAGTAGTTCAAACCATGCCTCCGTTATGATTATTGGATGCTGTATGTTATAGTGTACAAAGAGGGTCAGTGGAAGCGGTTCGGAAAATTTGGAACACCAACTGAGGGTGCTTACAAGCTTTAGGACAGTGGGATATAATTTTCCAGAGATAATACAGCACATGGAAGGCACAGGAGGCCAATAATGCAGCTTGTTTAAAGGAATGTAAAGCATCATGTTTTACAATCAAACATGAAAAAAACATATTAAACCTGCTTGTTTGAGGCTTGCATGTATATTATATTATATTATATTATACAACGTATTATATTACGTTGTATATTTTATTATATTATATTATATACCAGTCTACTCAAATGCTATTGCCTTTCCATCCAGCCTAATAGTGATTTGTTACTTCGTAGACTGTTGCTTGTTTGCAGCATAAGTACTATGTATTTATTTATTCATTCAATATTCTTTGGATCTGCATCCCCAAATCAAACTCATTCACTGATACAGGCTTGCTAGGAGTCTTTTGAAACTGGACTGTCAATTCAGCATAGTTTTAGCCTTAAATGCTTCACAATTCTGTTCCATGTATTTGGCACCCCAGATGTATTTTTAGTGAACTCACAAGGAAATCAGTTATTCATACTAACAGCTCAATTTTCTCACTTTGTTGCTATGATTAATTGCCATTTGATCCATACAACACTGAGGTTTTCTAATTCATGAAAGATTGCATTGTAGTCTTTATGAATTTAATAAATGGGGAAAGTGAAGTGGAAGTGTTTATTTATGTTGGAACAATTAATCAGATTATAGTTAAAACTATTGCTACATATGAACACTTGAGCATCATTTTGCTAGTATTTTGGCTCGAACTGTAGTTTGGGATTTCCCTCCATCACTTCCTCTCACAAAAGGTTAAAAAAAAAATAAGGTGACATGCATGCAAAATCACTTTGTCTCCCATCAACATTGGTAAAACCAAAGAATCATGAAATTCAAATACAAATTCTTGTTCACACCACAGATTATGTACTGGCAAAAAAAGTACAATTTAAGCATCCAATTCCACTATTAGGGTAATGAACAATAATAAAGATGAAGAATCCACAAATAACACTTAATGCACCATAAAACACCACCATAATAAAACAGTAGCTCTGTAGAAAGATTTCACATATAAAGCCTGCCTGAGAGCAACTAACAAATTCAGTGTGTAGATTTTGCTAAAACATAATCATAATCATAACAGGAATGGAGGTGAGACCAAAATATTTTTGGCTGAACTTATGATACTCAGAGATTTTAATTTAAAAAGATATGATTTCTTTTGCCTGGAAGCACAGATTTGGGAAGACTGTTGGTTGACCCTCCAACCAAACAGTGGCCCTAAACATAATTCAAAATGAACAGAAAACTAGCCCATGAAAACAAAATAAAAATGCATAACTCCAATAAAAACATGTAAACTGAATGGATGCATGAAAAACTATGAGGGTGTCTATCAAGGATCTTGAAAGGTTCTGCATGAATGTACGGTATAACAATGCAAAAAATATGCGCTCCAACCTGATCAAAAATCACTGGAAGAGGCATGGTCCTGTGGCCAGTGCACCAACCCACAGATTGAAAATGTAGTCAATACTTTTTGGGAAAAAAATACATACTGGATTCATTTTTCAAACATTAATTTATGCAATTGATAACATTCTGCATGTGAGAAATGTAGAATATACGCATTTTATTTATGATGATGCTTATTTTCTCTTTGCTGTGTTAACATCATCATCAAAGCTGTAACTAATTCTAGAATTGGCTGTTGAAGTGAAGCAGTTGGAACTGAGGTCCAGCCTGCTTGTTTACTGACACAACCACGGAAGCGCTTTTTTTGGAGAATGCAGTATTTTTGTTTGATATTCCCTGAGAACAGCCTCACAGCTTATGCAACTGGTATACCAAAATAAGCCAGGGATGGAGCAGACAGTTTGTATGTACTGTGTAGTTCCTGATTTTATATGTTATGTGTTTTTATATGTAAGTTAGGTACATTTTGGGATGGTTTTTATTTAGAACTATTTTGTCAATTAATTTTAACATGCATTTTTTAGAAGGAAAAGGACACTATTGGTGTGACTCCCAAAACTGGAAACCGAGTGCAAATTTTTGTGCCTTTACATTTACGTGCTAAAGAATGTTCTTGAACTGTGTTGAGCAAAAACTAATCTATAATTGTAACCTACATAATACCATCCATGGGAGACCAAAATAAAGTCATTGGCTGCTATGTCTCCATTAACAAAGCAGGGTTTATGTTTCACAGGAAGGTTTCATTACTGATGCCATGACCAGCATGGGACTTGCAGGGGCGATGCCTGGAGAGCACAGAACAAAACAGTAGCGTAGTTTTATTGTTTTACTCATATTACCATGGCTATACACAAGTGGAGTTTGAGCTCGCACTAAACCTATGCTGCTGATATGACCATGAGGATGGATGATTTTCATTTCTGATGGCTGAGAACTGGCTGTAGCTCCGCCACAGGGTTTGACTTCTGAGAGTCAGGTCATGGGAAAGGTCCTCTCAGCCTCTTTCATGAGAGAAGCTTGTGATGTTAGTCTCGTGCTGTCCCATGAAATAGAAGTAATAATGGTAATAATAGTAATAATAATCATCATCATCCTCATCATCACAAATATACAAAGCACTCAGTCCTTGCTGATTTTTACACTGGGAAATGCAGTTGATGCTTTTAACTCAGTAAATAAACTTTACTGTTAAACTTTATCCTTTAGCAGCTGCTCCGGTCAGAGCAATTTACAAAAATGATCACTTTTCATACAATGTAATCACTCAGCCAGATACTTAATACAAAAATATCACTGAAAACTGGGGTACAATGGCAGTGCTCAAGTTGCAAACAAAATCTGTCTATTTCAAACCGCAAGCCTAGGTGTAAGAATTACCATGTCAAACACTTGAGGAATCCACCCAGTAGACTCTGTTTTCTTCTTATCATACAATGCTGTGAAAAAGTATTTTCCCTTTCCTGACTACCTATATTTTTGCTTGTTATTCTAAGTGTTTGAGATCTCAAACAAAATTTAAAAACAACCTGAGTAAACACTTAAAATTTTTTAGTCCATTTACTGAAGGAAAATGTTGACCCTCTGCAAAGTAGTAATTGCCCATTTGGTTACCAAACCAGAAAATTTACCAAATTCAATTAACCCCCATAAAAGTGACAGACCTGCATGGGTCCGTCAAATGCAGCTGCTGTAGTCAAACCTGTTGAACATCACGCCTATTTTAAATTCTTATGTTGATTTCAAGGTTTCCAACGATCCCAAATATGTCTTGCTGAATTACAGGCAAATGTGTATAAAATGATTTACAAGGTCTAGATATTTTCCATTTTATGTAATGCTGTGGCCATAAATACATGACGTCCTGGGTTGAAATATTTATTTCAATAAGTTTGATGTAGCTACAGTGAAGCACGGCAGCCAGCTGATACAGAATATGTGTGTGACATTGTCCTACAATATGATAATAATGCTTTTTCTGTCTTTGAACCTACTTAAAGGAAAGCTTAAGTAAAAAGTTAAAGTTAAAGGGGTTAATTATATGGTCCAATTATATGACAAACACCAAGGATTGATTACTGTACACCCTGATTTCCAGACTTCCGGTAGTCACTGTCTGCAATCTAAACATCACTTTCCAGTGTGAATTAGGTTAAAATGTCTGAAATTTGCTGGTTAGCTTTTTCTTTTAACAAAACGGAATTAGTGCCAAAATTACAAATATTTTGATAATACCATAAAGCCATAGCCCTGTGCTTCTTACACATGGTGCAAAAATTAGTTTTTAGAAATTCATACTATAAGGTGTATTTATTTCATGGTCAAAGTTTTTGTCTATAAAATGCAATAGCTGCCAACATAGAAAAAGCTGATTTGCTCAAAATGAGTAAAATGGATATATTGTGTTTTGGAAACAAACTCTTCAAATGAAATGATCATTCAAAAATGTAATTTTGTGTTTCCTCATGCTTTCCTTGTCTTGTATTATATTTTGTATGAAGATCTGGGACCATTTAGTGAACTATTATGTAAAAATAGAAAACATCAGGAGGAGGCAAATGCTTTATAATGGCACATTAAGTGAATGATAGTGTGTTTTGAACTTGGGTTACTCAGTGAAAAGAAAAAATACTAAAAGAGTGATATGTTTTTTATTGGTTTGGCTTAGGATGTCATGCTATTAGATTAGAAATAAAACAATGAATATACGGTTAAAGTGCAGGCTGTCAGATTTGGTGTGACAGTGTTTTCATACCATCTATATAGGGATGTCTGAATTGTAGTTAGCTACTGCCCATTTTCTGCATTTAGGGAAGTAAATGAGGATTTGGCTGCTCAGCCATTTTTGGCCTGCTGTGTCTTCTTAAGTTCAAGCAAAGAATGCCAAAAAAAAGGTCTTGAGCTGTTTCTAGGTGTGGAATGAGGAGTCTGTTGCTATTTTCTCAGAAGATGAAGATCAAATAATGAACTGCCTTTCTCATCTTAATTGATGGTGTGACTGCTATCAGCCCCAGAGGGATGAATTTTCAAGTGTTTAGAAACCTCTTGTCTGCTAAGGTCCAGCCCAGAGCACTAACTTTCTGCTGAAGCAACAAAGTATCAGGCCTAACCAAGTCTTGTGATGGAATTGTTACCATACTGCTTCCTTGTATATGAATATTTACCTGACTCCGCATTTTGTGAGTCAGTTATTTCCTATTCAAAATTGAATAATTTAAGTAACAGTATTGAAATTCTGGCAACACCCAGCCTATATTTGAGAGGAATTTACAAAAATAATGTGGAAGTCAGAACGGCTTCCTTGAAAAGGGCCCGCAAAACTTCAGAAGCACAGACTATCCTATGTGAATGTTCTGATTTGTGTCTATCAGTTGCTATCTCTCCATTATATGCAGAAAGAACACCTGAGGAATACATTGCAATATATCACAAGATTGAAGGAGTGGACACCTTTCTTTTAAAGATGAGAACCATCATACTAGTGCAGAGTTAGGCAAATAAATAACATGAATGTAAATCTGCATCAGATATTGGATGGGATACTCAACATGTCTTTGTGCTGATTGTCATAATATGAGGTAAGGAAAGCAATGTCATTTGGTAGTATAGCGAAGTTGTGCTTGCGTAGACAAATCAGTTTAAAGTGTAGAGTCACCTGAATCAAGGCTATGTAAAATATGGTAATTCTCAAAGAATTATGAAAGAATATATATTATTACCATGGTTTATGCAGGGCATTGTACAGAACTGTGTGCTAACGTTCAAAAGGTGAAGACTGAATACTGAATAGGCTGCGGTTTGAAACAATTTCCCCCCAGCCTCCGACAGCATCAGCACCAGTCATAGCTTAAAATTTGGTTCCCGCCTGAACAAGGCTACGAAGCCATATTGAAAGAGATAGTGCTGCCCTCTGGAGCCATAAATAAACAGTGCAATGTAAGAAATAACAGCGCAACAACCTAGTTCATAACTATATGGTAATAATGTACTTGCAATTTGTTATTCATAGGGAGCAATAGCAACGCCGGCTACCGTGCGTTCAGCTCAGCCTGGTTATATTTGCACTTTTATTCTGGGTCCTATTAAGCTTGGTTTTCTGATGTGAAATTAACATAGCTCATCATGTTATGAAGAAGAAACACTCAGGAGTCAAATTTAAAAGAGGATCAATATTATTACTCGTACTAAAATACGCCGAGGGCCATACGATGCTGGATACTTGATACAAATGCATCCAAACACGACCGAAATAAGATAAGTACTCAAACAGATCCAATTTTGAGAAGTTAAATCATGATAAGTGAACAAAAATATTCGAATTCCCCAGCATCAGGGGCAGGAAATGAATTTACTGACATTCAGCGAACAATGCTGAACAGGGAACCGAAAGATGAGAAGCCCCTCCAGTTGATACTGCTCCGCAGTCGATTGGACATCCTGCACTCCACACGTCGTGCGACTATTATCGTCTAGGTGTTTACAACCTCCGAAATCGAAACATGGCTCTTGTCGGAGGTACGGGCTGGCAACCAAAGTAGTTGTGCGAGAGCAAAAACGCTCTCGTATTATCTCGTTTAACACCGTTCCTCAACTTTTGTACATTTAACAAAAAATATCCGGATCCGCGGTGGGACTTGTGCAGGTTTTGTTCTTTGAAGTTCAGATCGCAATCATTGCAGCTGGGCACCACGGGTTAGCTAGCTAGCTAGCGAAATTGACGGAGGACAATGACTGCGAGTACGGTTGGATCGGGCACTTGTCTTGCCGCTAAAGGTTTGGACATAAGTCTAGCTGCTTTGAAGAGACAAGACCCCTACATCAACAACATAGTCGATGTGGCTAGTCAAGTGGCTTTATATACTTTCAGCAATAGAGCTAATGAATGGGTAAGACGGAGCGGATCTACTGGCGGACTGCCTGCCTTTGCTTTCTTTGAGTTATATGTTTCTGCTGTGCTACTAGCTTGGGTAACTTACCGCCAAAGCTGCTAGTGTACCCTATCGGGAGTTACGAAGAGATGTAAATTTGAGATAACTTTCCTCTTATTCCATTCGCTCATTAAACAACATTGATGTGCAAATCTCTGCATCTGAGCATATTTATAGCCAATAGACTGTATGATGATACCTGATCGTATTTTTTTTTTTCCAAGCAAAAATTAGCACATTTGAAGTGCTTGCTAAGTAGCCACAATGTTAGGGAAGATAGTTGGATAGATTTAGCCATAACTAGCCAAGGCGGCTGGAGGACGGCCGATATAGGATTTTTGGCCTGATTTATGTCACAATTACAACATTTCCGAGCGACACTTCGTTGTATGATTCACTACTTTGTGTAAAACTAGTCAACATGTTGATTAAATTTGTTGTTTTGTGTGGCGGAGACCTTCCGATGAAAATAATGAATGCACATATTTTCGTCTTGCAGGAGAAGACGGATGTCGAGGGAACCTTGTTTGTGTATACGAGGTATGGACCCAAGAAAAGCCCTTTATCCGTCCTCTGATCGAGCCTACTGTACGCTGAAAGCTTATGTGTAATGCGTTTAGGGATGGCCCAGTCGTCTTAGCTTGAAAACTCAACTCCGTTAATGCTTAGCCTGCTTACAAGTTGCTGTTCACTGAGGCTCGGATTTAGCATTCTTGGAGACTCACGTCACTGTAGTTACGGTGATGTCAACATCAAAATTAAATGAGAGTAATGCAGAAGGTATGGTTATGTGGCAGAAACTTCCACATGAGATTGTCTCATTTGCGCTTTGTTTTTCATGTTTAAGTTTTATTCTATGCTCGAAAATGGCAAAATAAGCTTTCCTTTTGAGAGCTTTGATATGGACTTGCGCTTTTCATTCTTGTTGGATGGTAGATTGGCCTCTCCCAGACATGGCTTCACCATCATGAACCGCCTGAGCATGGACAACCTGACTGAACCCATCACCAAAGACCTGGACTTCCAGCTGCAAGACCCTTTTCTGCTGTACAGAAACGCTCGCTGTGAGTGACTCGAAGAAATTAGCCTCTTGAGGAATGATCATTCATGACTCTGATTTTGAGACAAGCACCTGCATTATATCAGAAAATAGTTTGTTAATGATTATATCAGTCATCAGAGCCTTGCAGTAATGGATTTAATTGATGTATCATATGAATCATTCCATATCTGATCCAAGTAGCGCAGCTGTTCAAGAAGTCTTTTGTATGCGGTTATTGTATGTCACTTTGGCTGAAAGCATATGCTAAGTACATGTAATGTAGCAAATGTTTATTAGTCTGATAATGTTAAAAATCTAAAAACATGGGTACCTGATGTACAGATTCACTTATGGTAAAAATAAATGGGATGAAAGTGATGCTGCAGAGTGGGAATGAAGAGTTTGCAGTTTTTCTGATTATTTTCTTCCAGGTTTTGAAGAAATTTTAGTATATAGGAATTCCCCTGCCTCGCGCTACAGAAATTACCCAGCGTTGCATGGCGTTTTACTGTACAGAGCTAGATACAGGCCATGCCAGTGTCAGTTGGTGCTGGAAGTCCCATGGGAGTATATTCAGATTTGCTTGTTGCTCAATGTGATTGAGTTGCGGTGGTTTCCCCAGACTTCACAGTGCAAGTCTGAGACCTACAAGGTGCTTATGCCTGCTAAATATGAAGTGAAGATCTTGTCACAGCAACCACAAAGTGAAAATCAGTGGGTGCTCGCGCTCAAGAGGGTTCAAACCCAACTGTATTGTCCTCAGTTTGTCAAGGATGCCAGCATCCAAAAGTGGGAGAAAATACAATATGTATTAGTTTTATAATAATGACATGGAAGATTACTCTCAAATACACATAGACATAAAATCTATCCTGCCCTTGAGTTACGCTGACCTAGAATAACTTGTTCATGGAGTATAGCTACAGATTGTCCCTAAAATGAGTTGGGCTGATGAGGGACATCTCTGTGGTATTGTTTGGCTTGCAACTCTTTGACAGTTATTGAGCACTTCATTTATTGTACTTAATTTAAACTATGAGCAGCGAAGTCGAGTGTTTTGTGAGAGACGGAGGCAAGCTGTCTGTGCCTCCGAGGGCCTAAGGGTCCTTTTATGGTGCAGAGGTATTTTGGTGGCAGTGGGCCCGGGTTTGAGTGCGTCTGTGCTAGTTTTCTCTGAGAGTGTCCTGCCAACACCAGGGACGTGGCCAGTCAGTACAGATAAGATTAAACTTCTCATTCACTCACAGCCATACAAATACAAGCGCACGTATGTACATATGCTGATGCTATTATTGGAGCCACCATTTCAGAGGTACTGTACAGACCTTGAGCAAGTCTCTACGAAGTGACAGCGCCTGAGAGTTTCCAGTCTGGTGAGATTTGCTGTTTATGGACTGGAATTGATTTTGTTAAGTATAGGAGAAGGTTCTGGCTTATTTGCTCACTTGCCTGAAAATTGTTCAGAAAATGTCCCTTTCTATAGTTGTAATGCTGTGGATTTCATTTAGTCATTTTTAATGGCAGTTCATTCAGTTTTTGCGGCATGGTTGAGAAGTGAAGAGAGTAAGCTGCTTTGGTTTAAATTTAAAGGTTACATAATGAACAAAAGCTTGGTTACTATTTATGAAAGTGTTTAAATGATGTACAAGAGTGTACTCGGATGTTTTTGTGATTCTTTGAAAGTTTTGAGATTGGCAAGCAGCTCCACTATTTTGGTCATTTCCACGAAAAAACGCCACGTAACGGAACTTTGTCCTATGTGGCATAATGAAATAAACGTTTGCTTCAGTCATACTCTGAATTGCGGGAACTTGTGTTCTTGTCCTGAGAAAAGAGTGCCTCAGCAGAGCACAAAATGAGCCGTTTTCCCTCGGGAATATCTATTACAGTACTTTTCGTAAAACACAATGGAACAAAAACAACTGAAGCGCGATAATAAAATGTTACTTGGAGGGCATATCACTGTTCCTGCATTGAGCCTCACAGAGCTCACAGCCTGAGCCAGGAGAAGTGGGGTACTGTAAAAAGCAGCCTTACCTCCTGGGCGTACGTAGGTGCATTCCAGCTGCGTCTCGGAGATCACCTTCCCCCTGAACTTCACCTCAGGCTCCTCCTGCAGCCTCTTGTGTTGCTTACGGCGAAACAGTCCCCGAAACATAATCCCACGGTAGGCGTTTACGGCGGAAAAAGAAAGTAACCCCAAAAGGCAGGCGGGATGCGGCCCAAGATGTAGCGCCGGGGCCCCTTGTTCCCTCGCTGCTCTCTGTCCCCTGCTTTCAGGAAGCAGCGGAATGGTAGGAGTCCAGTGTGAGGGTCCTTCTCTCGTCCTCCCCTGTATAAAGTGAGCGATTGCTCCCTCGTGTGAGGTCTATCCTTTCCCAGGCTCGGCAGTGGAGAGTAGCAGCTCCAGGACCCCCCCCCCCCCCCTTTTTAGGGATATGTGTCGTCCAGTCCGGGGCCTGCTCACCAATCATCCATCCTCTCCTCCGTCCTCCGCCCTCCTCCGTTACCCCTGCTTGTCTACGTCTCTTTTTGGCTGCCTTATCTTGCTATGTCGACCATTGGAAGTGGTGATCGGAGGTGGGGGGAAGTGTTCGCTGTCAGTCTGTCAGCGCGGTTTTTTTACACAGTCCCACAGGGCATTTGTTTCCCAGCTTTCTGCCCTCCCAACTGACACCCCCCCCTTTCTTCTGCTGCCCGTCCCCCCAGCCCCTTCTGGACTTCAGTCCTGCCCCTGTCAGTGCCCTCCAAAACTCTTATCTCTCTGCTCTGCTTTACTCAAATAGGCCCAGAGGCAGGGTACGGAATTGGGACCAGCCACTTGCCAAATACTGTTAAAACTTGGTGGTAGATTTGCTTCTCTTACCTGCCAAAAAAACAATGGGAGTCTATTCATTGGTTCGTAAAATTTGAATATTCACTGGCCACTTGGCCAGTGGTCAAAACGCCTCTTCATTGAAATCGCACTGTGGAAGAAGCAGAGTAAGTAAATGATATTTTTAATCTGTAGCTGTAGGAGTTGTTTAAAGAATGAGAGTCGAGCCTCCGCTTATTGCCTGTATTCTGAGAACATCTGTTGTGCGTAATTCAAAGAGCGAGGTTCAATAAAATGTGTTTTAGAATTTTGAATCGTAAAAACACCACTCTTCTCTCGAAGTGGTTCAAATAGCCTTAAACGCAGGTATGCTATTATTATGAGCCAAGTTACTCATCGAGCTCGGTGTGCGGATTTTGTAGGCAGTCCCTTGGAGTCCCAACATTAGAGGTCTGGGAACTTGACGGGAGTGTGGGTGTGGACTGCGCTAGGATTTTTTAACCCTGCCTGCCCCTCTCACTCTCCCTCCCCCTCTCCCTCCCTCCCCCTCTCCTGTTGGGAACTTGTGTGGATTCCTACTCCGTGTTGTGCTGAAAAAGCACAGAAAGCAGATGTGGCTGTGCCACCTCGCTAACTGTAGAGAGCCAAAAGATTATGAGCTCTTGGCTTCCCAGGTGAATTTTAAAATCGTTACTGCGCCTGGTTTAGCAGTTAATCATACTGCTGTCTGGGCCCTTTCGGATGTTTACTCATGTGGAAGCATTTTTTTTTTTCATTTTAGTGCATTTGCTGGATGATGACATCACTGCAGTGGCGATGCTGATGCCTTTTTGGATAAAGCGGAAGTCAGCCGGGCCAAGTTTGAGCGTGCTTCTGTTTCCAACCCATTCCACTCTGAGTCATTTGCCCTGTTTTTGCTTTCATCTGCAGTGTCCATCTATGGTATCTGGTTCTATGACAAGGAGGACTGCCTGCGCATTGCTGAGCTGATGAAGGAGTGAGTGCTTCCTCTCTGTGGTTTGAAGTTAGGCACTGTGGTGCATTGTGGGAAACCCAACCCTGGAACAGTCTTACTGCTCACCACATTTAGAATCAGTGGACATCCATACATCAACATGTTTGTGAGGCCATCTTGATCTGCACATTCAAATGCCTCAGAAGCATAGGACGGGGATCATCAAATCTTACCCTTGAATCCATATCCAGCCCTCGTTTCTTTTTAACTGGGGGAAGTAACTGAACAGTTTGTGTTTCTGATTGGCCAGTTTGTCCCAACACATGTCTCCCTCATAAAGGGAGTGTGGAAAAGCCAGTAGTTCTTGGCCATCTTAGACTGATGATGGTTTGATAATTTCTGGTTCACTCAAAGCACCTTGCTCTCCAACTCGACTGCTGCCCCCTGTTCTTCTGATGCTTGCAATCACGTGACCTTGCCTCAGCCCAGTGTCGTATAAAATCTGGTCCCCCCTTAAAATCTGGTCCCCGCACGTGACTTTTGTCGTATATTGTGCGTCATTTAAACTCAATGTTCAGTACAGAAGTCATGTTAGCGGACATTATACAATCGTTCGCTAGTGCTTTAATAACCGCTAGGTGGCTAGCTAAAGTGATAACAAACTCTTTAATGAATGGCTAACACAGTGGTGTTGTGAGCTAGCTTGCAAGCTTGCTAATAAGGTTAAAGTTCGCTTCTACTGTAATGTCTGCTAGGTAGCTAGCTAAAGTGATTAAAAAACTGTTTAATGAGTGGCTAAAACAGTGGTGTTGCAAGCTAGCTAGTAAGCTTGCTAGTAAGGTTACAGTTCGCTTTACTGTAATATCTGCTAGGTAGCTAGCTAAAGTGATTAAAAAAACTTTTTGGCTAAAATGAATGCAAGCTAGCTAAGCTTGCTAGTAAGTACAGTCTAGCTGTAATATCCGCTAGCTAGCTAGCTAAAGTGATAACAAACTCTTTAATGAATAGCTAACACAGTAGTCTAGCAAGCTAGCTAGCTAAAGTGATAACAAACTCTTTAATGAATAGCTAACACAGTAGTCTAGCAAGCTTGCTAATGAGGCTACAGTACACCACATGCATGCAGCCGCAAGTCAGTAAAGTCTACGCTATTTCAACTGTGAGCAATATGACAATCTCGCAAGACACGTCATTTAATGCGCATTGTGTGACGGAAGTCACGCGGGGGCGCCAGATTTTACATGACACCAGCCTGTGCCACATCAGTGACGGCTGGCCGGGGCATGTTTAGTGCCAGGGAGCTGGCAGGGCGACAGCAGTTTGGGGGTCAGCTGAAGAGTGCTGGTCTCCAGGGCCCCATTGAAGCTTTCACCAGAGCACGACTGAGCATGTCACTCACACTTTGCCCAGGGTTACGTTCGATTGGCTTAAAAATATACCACTGAGTGGGAAGACTCAAGCATATACTCACTTACTCTCACTCTAAAGACTCACTTGTTCGTATAGTGATCACTGAAAGAATACAGCTCTCAAATGCACAGACAGACACACGCTTATTTACCCATACGTGAATATCAGAGCCACCCACTTGTAGTTGGTGCTCATTGTACACTTTTCATTATACGCTCATTCAAAAATGGCATATTAACAAGTGGAAAGATGCACACATACCCACCCACATGTACATGGACAGCCAATGTAAAATGTGATGCCATACTATAGCACTTTCATAATATCATATCACACATGCAGGTACTCTGTACTAAATTAGCTGTCGCACAGTCACTCATATAGAACATATTGGTGTTTATGTAGGTGTTTGACTGACACCTGTCTCAGATGTGGGTTTGTAGCAAGAACACATTGATTCTGTTCACAGGACTGATAAAAATTATGCCTCGTAACCCATTATCACTGCTTATCTACATCTTCATAATAATTTCGCGCTTGAGTTTTTATATGCGGTACATTACCTCCCTGTCCAGCTGCAAATGTTGCTGTGTCATCTGGGACTTGAGGTTCAGGTCTGCATAACCACTCCAGTTTAGAGTCCTGTTCTTCAAACTGCAGCCAGAGTGGCTGATTTTCTCCCTGGGAGCCCAGTGACGATGACCTGACCAATCAGTAGCGCTTACTGTTTCATTAACTAGGCAGTCCGGTTGGCCCGACCGCAAGGGTGTAGCTCCCGAAAGCCGGCTTCTCCCCTTTCTAGTGCATTATTCGGCCAATACTGTTGCCACGGCAACCAAAATCGATAGGTGTCATAAGTGAAGTATAACACGTGTTCATTCCAAATATAAAAGCAATCGGTTAAAAATTACAGCCTGTACAGCATCGACAAGGAAGTGTCTGGATGCGGACACAGTGGTGGTGGCGGAAACAAATATGAATTCACAGTTGCCGCCCAACTTCGTCCAGGGGCTACAATTACAAAGGATGAAGGAAAACCAGGGCTGGAGTTTTATTCAAGGACTGGATTTGACCATCCCTGGTTTAGTGTTTGTGGGCAGTTCCCATATCAGTCCGTTTCTTGTTTTGTCCTGCTAGTTTGACACGGCAGGAGCAGCTGCTGGCCCAGCGAGATGAAGTCCCGTCCCCCAGAGCTCTACGCACAGAGGACAGCAGAGGGGTCGACATTTTGGAGATGCTGACCAAGGCTCGTGACGAGTATGACAAGGTAAAGCTGCTGCTGCACCTTCTGGCCACTAGGTGGAGCAGATGTAGAGAGTACCTGCATAAATTGGTGCCACAAGATCGTCTCAATGCAACAGACGTACTTAAAATGAATCGGCTGTGTGCCCATTCGTGTTTTGCTCTGTTACTTTTCTGCGTTGTGGCATTGTTGAAATTTACTGGTTGCAAATGAGCTGGCTTCCTTGCGTGCAAACATTCTGGTTGTCTGTGGTTCCTGTTTGAATTCCCTGCTTTGTTACACGGTAGCTCTTTGCATTCCCCTCCTCTGCATCCCTCCCGCCTCCCAGGGAAAGCCCTGCTCAGAGCCGAAGGAGATCGCGAGCAGCAGTGTGATCTATGACAACCGCCATTTGATCAAGCCAATACCTGTCAAACCGCTGGAGAGACCGCAGGCAGCACCACAGAACCTACAGGTGCCCATTATCGCTATCTCTTCTCCCTCTGTCCTACATAACCCAGTGTTAATTTATGCCGGCAGTACATATTGTCTGACATATTTACTGGACGCGGCCTTGATTTACTCACTGAGTCATCTGCGTTTGAAGTGCAGCCAGAGCTGCAGCTCTGGTAGTACACATTTTATACGGTTTGTCCTTAACATTATGAGCATGCACAAGACTGTTATTGTGCCTGTATGTAAGGCTTTCTAGCTGTAGTGTGTAATGGAATATCCTGCTAAAGCAGTGAACTTTGGCAGAGTTATGAACGCCAGGGCTAGGGGAGGGCGATAGATTGGTATAAAAGAGAACGCGGGAAATACAGCATTCACCATCATGTTAATTTGGTTACACTATTCATAGGGGCAGAAAAAAGATGGTGCAAAAACTTTGAAAACATGGCTGGATATTAAGGAGGACAGACTGGCTAGTTGCAATCAGGAGAAAAAACTTATACGGCGCTGTACATCGCCATGAACAAACAAAAGTATAACATGATATTCATTTAAGGCCATATTGTCTAGCTCTACTAGGGGTTGAAGGGGTGCCAGAAGTTGGGCTTAGCCTTCTAAGCATAAATAATTCCACCCTGCTGCAGTGAGTGAATATCAACCGTGCTGCACTACTGTAGTGACTGCACATCAAGCAAGCCACAATGGTCCAATGACTGCACATAAAGCATGCCACACTGCTGCAGTGACTGCACATCAACCCCGCCACACTGCTGCAGTGGCGGCATATCAACCACACCACACTGGTGCAGTAACTGCACATCAACCACACCAGACTCCTGCAGTAACTGCAAATGAACCATGCCATGCTGCTACAGTAACTGCACATCAACCCTGCCACACTGCTTCAGTGACTGCACATCAACCCTGCCACACTGCTACAGTGACTGCATATCAACCCTGCCACACTGCTGCAGTAACTGCACATCAACCCTGCCACACTGCTTCAGTGACTGCACATCAACCCTGCCACACTGCTTCAGTGACTGCACATCAACCCTGCCACACTGCTACAGTGACTGCATATCAACCCTGCCACACTGCTGCAGTAACTGCATATCAGCCGTGCCACACTGCAACTGCTACTGCACATCAATCCTACAACACTGCTACAGTGACTGCACATCAATCATACCGCAGTGCTATAGTGACTACACATCAGTCATAGCGCTCTGCTAGAGTGACTGCACATCACTCATACCACACTGCTACAATCAGTGCACATCAATCATACTGCACTGCTACAGTGACTGCACATCAATCATACCGCACTGCTACAGTGACTGCACATCAATCATACCGCACTGCTACAGTGACTGCACATCAATCATACCACACTGCTACAGTGACTACATATCAATCATAGTGACTGACTACATATCAATCATACCGCGCGGTGACTGCACATCAATCATACCACACAGTGACTGATCTGACCGCACTGCTACATCAATCATACCGCACTGCTACAGTGACTGCACATCAATCATACCACACTGCTACAGTGAGTGACTGCAGTGACATCAATCATACCTACAGTGACTGCACATCAATCATACCGCACTGCTACAGTGACTGCACATCAATCATACCATACTGCTACAGTGACTGCACATCAAGCGTATCACATTGCTGTGTTAAGACTGTTGGTGTACACTATGTAGGACAGACACATTCTCCATCCCCTGATAGCCATGTAACTTTTACCCAAATAAATGAGTTGTTTTTGGATTTTGGTATTGGGGCCGCAGCTTTGGGAAGGATTCTTATAGGTTGTTTTCAGTATTGTGGCCCAAACGGCATCTGATGATGCCGATGCAGACATCGCCTAAGATTGCGCCCACGCTCCCCTCATCTGTCTCACTAGATTTCAGTCTGAATACCATGAGGATGTAAGGCAGGTCGATTTCTGAGATAAAACAACCTTCACCTCAGAAAGGGGCTTTTATATCGCACAATGACGCCTCAGGCTTGACAAAGGCCTTTTTCAGTAATCTGGAGATTTTTATCAGGGGAGAGCAGCTGCTATGGTGTGCTGATGCATCACATCTGGATTGCAGCCCAGTAACCTTTCCTGTCTCTTCTTTAGCAGCACTGAAACGTTTTATGACCTGACAATGAGCAGGTGGCACGTTCCCTCAAGTTCTCGCAATTTAAAGTGATACAGTACAATGTACGAAAGTAAACATTAATCACCGTTTTTGGAACATCGCACACATTATGGAGCTTCTCCCTCATCTTTTAAGGAATCACTAACATGCGCTGATAAGGAAGTGTTTGCCCGCTGATACTGTGCGAGTTTCACAGACCAAGGTCAAGGTAACTTCATTTATACCCGAGGGTAGGTTTGATTTTTCCTTGAAGTGAGTCAGCTTCCTCCACACACACACACACACACAACAACTTCAACATTATAAAGGGATAACAGTGCTTCATACTTAAAGACAGGGATAAAAAGAAAATTACAAAATACTAATATCATAAAAACAGTGCAAATAAAAAGATACAATAAGGAATAAGAATCACCATGGAAGGTAAAAACAGGATAAGGATAAATAAATAAGTAAATAAATTAATTAAAAGACAATGCGATCATTAAGTTAATATATAGCCAATAAATAATTTCTAAGATTTATTTATCACTTTGATGGTATGTTAAACATTGATTGTCGTGGAGTGAAATGAGTTTTTGATGGAGAATCTCCAAACAAAATTGCTTTTGGTCTAAGATTAGTCTTGCTGTGTGTCTTTGAAAGTGGATCTCCATGTGTGACTCCTCTAAGCTTGCTGTACTCTCCTAGGACAGTGACTCAGAACCCAGGCCCCTCTCCCTGGCGGCTCTTTTTGGGGCGCAGTCCCAGCGAGAGCACACGCCCCCACAGGTGGGTCCGGGGTGCGGCAGACCACCGGGGTCCCGCCCGCCTGTGGCGCGCTCCCTGTCCTATGAGGAGCCAGCCCGGCCACGCATGGGGGGCCGGGTTCAGTCAGCCCCCCTGGGCACTGCCCTGCCATCCAGAAGCTGATGATCTCCCAGCGGGGCCCGGCGGAGCTGTTGCAGCCAGTGTCCGAATCGCCCGAAAACCGCCTCTGCGAAAACGGCGGCGGCCTGCAGCCCGTCCACCACTGTCAGGGCAGGGACCCCCTTCATAGACTGTTCCAGAACCCCGCCCCTGCACCTCCCTGTTGCGCCCACCCCCCTCCTCCCCCCCTGCAGCCGCCGCCCCCTCTCCTGCACGGCCAGCTCGAAACCGGACGAGCCCCCGACCACCTGGCCCCCAAGACCCTGTACTTCAGCCCTGGCAAACCCCCGGTGACGGGCGTGGTCTCGCCCCATGAGCTTCTGCAGCGACTGCAGCTGGTTCAGCAGGAGCAGAGTCTGAGCGCGGAGCCCGCTAGGCCGGCCCTCGCGCCCCGATTTCAGGAGCCTGTGCTACAGGGCCACGCGCAGCACCTCCCCACCCGGCCCCTGGACGGCTGGACGGACAAACCCTCGGGCCCCGGGGCCGCCGAGAAGCCTCTCTTCCAGGTAAGACAACTTCAGATTCAGCCGAGGGGTCAGCCATATTTCCATGATGTCCCAGTTACACACATCAGATGCGCACATGCAGTTCCCAAGTACAACCCCAATTCCAAAAAAGTTGGGATGCTGTCTAAATTGTAAATACAGAATGCAATGATTTGCAAATCTCATAAACCCATATTTTATTCACAGCAGAACATAGACAACATATCAGATGTTGAAAGTGAGACATTTTACCATTTCATGAAAACTATTGGCTCATTTTGAACATATTATCTATGTTCTATTGTGAATAAAATGTCAGTTTGAGATTTGCAAATCATTGCATTCTGTTTTTATTTACATTTTACACGGCATTCCAACTTTTTTGGAATTGGGGTTGTATTTAGCCAGTGAAATTATATAAAGAAGGTGGCGAGTCCAGGATGGTATACATCTGAATACTTGAAAATGTAAGCTGACGGTATCTGCTTCAACCTTCCCTTTAGCATTGCTGTGTGTACGGGTTTGTTTTACGGCCAGTGCACAGGAACTGTGTCGCTGCTCAGATACTTATGGGAGACGCAGTAGCGCAGTGGTTCAGTAGGCTTGACTTGGGATCAAAAGGTCCTGAGTTGGAGTTCTTGCCACGGCCTTCGTGCTGCATTCTTGGGCAAAACACTTCACTCCCACACTGCCTCACTCCACCCTGGTGTACAAATGGGTACCAGCAAATTGTCAGGGAAACCTGACCCAGAGCTGGGGGGTAGCCTGCGATGGACTGGCATCCCGTCCAGGGGGAGTAGCAATACTCCTAGTCACTTCATGCCACGGAAACCGGGGTTAAGCACCAGCCTGATGGGCTACTAGGCTTGGAACAGACTTACTGTGTCTCAGGTAGTTTTGGAGCATGCTGTATGTCGGCTGATGGCACTGTTCTTGTTTTCAGTGAAGTGTTGCACAGAGAGCTGAGTTTGTGTACCGAATCAAACACATCTCTCTGCTCCCTCACCCCAGGGGATCTCCCCACAGCGAGTCCAGGTCAATGCGCCCCCCACCGTCCTCATGTCCCCCATGGTGTTCACCCAGAGCAAATTGGCTAGATCCAGCATCGACTGCAGCCCCGCTCTGCTGCCCCAGACCCCCGAGGCGCATCGAACCCTGACCAAAAGCCAGCTACAGGCCACCCTGCTGCACCTCATTCAGGTGAGTTCAGCCTGGGGGTGGAGCTGTATAGGTAAATCCTGCTATCCGTTTATGCACCAACATTGGGCGGCCAAAACTGTGTTCCTAATATATGGTGCACTGAGCCAGTTAAGTTTCATTAGAAGCTCGGTCTGCCCTTAGAGCGAACTGCTTTAGCAATGTGCTTGTGTTATTTAGTATTGAAGGCCACTACAATTAAGTGCATCTGCTCAGTGAATGTAATTTAATTGTGCATTGAACTGCTTTTAGAAAAGCCCGGACTGGCTTGAGACATTAACAATGGTTTTATTGTACGTATTTGTGCTGCAATTTGTTTTGAAACAGTGGAGAACCCCTTTCTAAGTCATAGATGGGAAGAGAAGTCCCTCTGGTTTTCTTAGCTGAAGACACAATTAAATGTGGACTCCCTCGTTGGGTGACTGGTGCCTTGTGATCAGCCATTTCTATGAGCTCTGTGTGAGGGTAATTGCAGTTGAGTTTAGGAGATATTTTGCTGAGAAAATTTTTACTGCCTCAGGTTTCCTCTCTGCACTAATAAAGGTAAAATGAGTCTGTGGGTGTGAGACAGAATGATCTGACTCAAGGCTGCTGGGAGGATTCATGATCAGTTGGATTAATCTGTGCTGATTGCCTGAGTATCAACTGATTGGATGAGTCACGGCTGAAGGCCGATCGCGTGCAAGCCTGATGCATTAAACAGGAAATTAATAACCTAACCTCCAATACCGAATAAAAATTCTAGAGATAGCGCAGCAGCATGAAAGGCATTTCGCTGCCCTGGTGCTTTTAATTTATAATGATGCTGATAGAGTGCGAACAGCTATATTCGGTTATTGTGCAGGTTGGCAGGTTGTTGACTGAGGTGTAATTAATGACTTGATGTTTGTTCATTGATTTTCTGTCTTTTAGACTGATGCAGCCTTCCTGGATACCATCTACAAGGCTTACGTCTCCAGCTTCTCTAAGGACACCGTTGCAAAAAAGCTCTGAAACCATGTGCTGTGCATTTTCTTCAGAGCTCTTTTCTCGTCTGGAAAAAAAAATGACCTTTTGTGTGTTTATGGGTACGCAGGACCTTTAAAACAGGTGCTCCAAAGTCTTGCCATTTAAAAAGTGTTTTTTAGATTTGAAGTCAACAAGATGAGAAGCGTTAGCAATAGCAATGGCCGCTGTTCCTTAGTGTTATTATATTTTTCAAGACTGAGATGAGTCTTAATGTCCACTCAAAGGTCTTACAGAGACAATATTGCAATACACAATCTCAGGTCACCAAGCTGTTGACAGATTTGGTGGTCTTTGAGCACATTTATGCACTTCCTCCTCAATCGAGCAGTAATATAAGTGGACCCATGTTCAGCCTTTATTGTACGGGATATCTGTTTGCTTCTCAGTCTCTCTGGTTTGTTTTAAAGGGTCTTCCATGTTGCCTGGAAACATACTCATTTAATATCTCGAAGTTCTTTGCTGTAGCAGTTTAATGTCAATCGGAGACATGCATTTGTTTTAATTGAATTTTAAATGACCGTTTTAACAATGTTTTGGCTGTGAGTCGGGCAGCTGTTTTACCCGTGCTGTCACAATTAATTTTAAACACCATAATTATTTCAGTTGAGAAAGAGGAGCCAACAGTTTCCAGAATTTTCTCTATGCTCACTGTCACACATGTAAGCCTGATTTACAGATCAGATTTTCCCACAAGCAGTGGGTCAGAGAAAATATTTTATGTTACAGAACCTAATAAAAAAAGTATGGATGGTATTTTTTTACTGTGCCTCAGCAAAATCCTCTAAATGAATATTTTAAGAGACAAAAAAAAAATTCCTCTAAAACCAGCAATTAATTGCTTCCAATTTCAGTTAAAATGCTTTGCTTATACTGCGTGGAATTTAAAATGCATCATATTTTATAAACAGTGTTGTTTTACCAGGCAAAATATTAAAATCGCAATAAAGCACGCTTCATTTGCATCAGACTTCTTTTTTTTGCAATGGTAATTTCCAAATATTCAACTGGCTCTGAATGCAGATCATTCAAGCCATTTTATTACATTTTGAAACAATTTACTGGATATGGTGTGATTTTTAGTGTACATTGTTACAGTACTCAGGCAAGCACTAATAATATGAAGATTTATTTCTTAAAATGATGAGGATTTGGGGTTTTCTATATACAAGGAAAATACTATATGATTTTATTGCGTGTGGCAAGTATGAATGACCGATTTCTTTTCATCATTGTGCTGCAATTATAAAATGTAATTTTTCAGAAGTGAAGAAGCTATTATATTTACAGTCCCAACTCGGAAAAAGTTGGGACACTATGGAAGATGCACCTAAAAACAGAAAGCAGAGATTTATGAATTTATTTGGACTTTATTCATGAAAGGCAGTATGAAGACAAGATATCTAATGTTTTACCTGGTCAACTTATTCTTATTATATTTTTGAGTACTCCTGCCATTCATGCCGAATAATGAGGTGAAAAATTTTAATAATTATGTGATTTGAAACCGGTGATGTCAGCGAGTGATTATTATCATAATTTTGTATCAAAGCAGCAGCCAAGAAAGGCCTAGTCCTTTTGGATGGGCAGTGGAATATCAGTTTGCCCGCAAATGTGTGAGAAAATATTTGTTAAATAAAATAAAATAATAAATAATAAAATAATGGTCCTGAAAGAAAGATAGGAAGGACTTCGGATATTTCTCCCTCTGTTGTGCATAGGATAATTGAAAAACCCAAGATATCTGGAGGATTGTCTGTGGGTGAAGGGCAAGGGTGCAAAACCGTGCTGAATACCTATGATCTCCGATCACTTATGGTACTGCATCAAGAGCCTTCATCTCCAAGTGATACAACGACATCGGCTCAGGATTACTTTGGCAAACCTTTTTCAAGCACTGTAATACATGGGTACATCCACTAATGCCCTGTTAAAACTTTGCTATGCTAAAAAAAAAAAAAGCCTTATATTAAGTGTCCAGGAGCACCATTGATGCTCTGGGCTCTATGGCATCCGCGATGCACTATCACACTGTGGAAATAAGTTTTTGGGTCAGACAAATCAATGTTTTGGGTCTTTTTTGGAAGAAATGGATGATGTGTGCTCAGAACTTGGGGAGAAAAGGAGCATCCACGGTTACCAGCACCGTGCTGTGTAGTGGTATGGGGTCGTGTCACTGCCCTTGGCAAGGGCAACTTGCACTTCTGTGAAAGCACCATAAATGCTGAAATGTACACTAAAAGTTTGAAGGAAAATAAGCAGCCTTCAAGACAACATATTTTCCAGGGACGCCCATGCATATTTCAACAAGACAATACCAAGAAGCACTTTGCATGCATTGCTTTAAGACGTGTTTGCAAAAAGAATGGGACAAAATTATTCCAAAAGCACTTGATTGGTTTTTATGTTCAGTCCCAAAAGCATGCATAAACTGTCCTGAAAAGGGGTTACAACATTACTAAGCAGTAAATACTTTGTCTTAACCTTTTTTTGAAATATGTTGCAAGAATTAAAATTGAAATAAATTTATTTTGAAGATAAATAAAATTCATGAGAGACAAATCAAATAATGTGCTTTTGTATTGTTTTTAACATAATACTGACCAAAGATGATTTACAAATTACTGCTTTCATGTTTAATTTTAATTTAACATCCCAAATTTTTCTTATGGGTTGTAGTATATCTTCAATCAATTAATCAATCAATTAGACTTCATTTATATAGCACTTATTCAAATATAATGGCACACAAGGTGCTTTTTGCAATAAAACCAATACTTTGCCAAGTCCCCACCCCTCCACCCACAAAGCAATTTTAAAAATAAATGAATAAATAAAAGACTCATGAAAAACTAGAACTGAGGATACGCTATGTATATCCTAACTTGCTGAAGCAATGCAGCATGCACGTTTTTGTCCACTTTAGGATGGGAGGTTCCAGTACATCACCAATATCCCAGAATGGAAATTCAACTCTCCCTCCTTGAGGATTATTTCTGACCGATTATTAAATCATGGGCCCATTTTGTCCAAATCAGACTTTGCAGAGCATTTATCTGGCCCATTTAGGCGTTGGACATACAGCCCAATAACAGGTTTGGAACTGGTCCCTGTGGAACAGAGATGGGGCTCAGTGGCTGTGTTGTGGCACTGGGAGTTCTGGTTGAACAGTCAGCAGTTCGTGGCTCTCACTTCACTTTGCCTAATTATTACGAGTGCATTTCCAGTTTATGTGGACGGCTGCTGCCCGCTGGCTGCTTATTTCTCGTATATCAAAGGAGCCGGTTTCACAGCCCAAGTGTTGAGTGAAATAGATTTGGATGATTTGTGTTTCCCTGCATTTCTACAGATGTGTAAAAGCCACCACATGCTCTGTTCTGGCATCACCATTACAAAACAGCTGCTCATGGTGGGAGTATTGCCTTCGCAAGCTGCGCTCCACTGCATTACAGAATAATGTTCTGTTTCCAACATTGCAGAAAATTATGGGTTTGAAAAGTGTGGCAACTCAGGGAAGGATATAATGGTAATTGCTTCAACTGCAATAAAGTCTCTGACTATTTTCAGCTGCACTGGCTGCATTGTACTCCTATTGAATTGACACTGGTAGGAAGAGTAGTCTTAATGACCAATGGCAGAACTAAGCATACTGTTGTACGGCATGGAGGGTCAATGTAACGGTGACCCAAGGTAGCCCACCCACACCCAGACCATCATCGTGTTTGTAAGGCTATTTAGATCAGCCCGCATTCATCGCTTCATTGACCTAGATTTTCAAAAGCCCCATCTGTAATTTTTTTGCTTTCAAAAAAAAAAAAAAGGACTCTGTCCCTCAATGGGGCAATAGCTGTACATGGGGTTTTGGAGAACTGATACGCCGTCTTTCACCACTTGACAGAGAAGCTTAACAGGAGCCTTGCATCGTTGTGACAGCACTGATAGCGGTCAATTCCCAGAGCTCTGATACTGCCATGTGAAGCCAAGGCCAGTCTCCAGGGACCTACAGTATGAAGGATGGAGGGCATGTGTGGTTTGTGTCAACATCTGGGTGTGTTTGTTTAAATTTTAAGCAGCAGTGCTCTGTCACTGTAATTTGTGGTTTCATCAAACGAAATGGAAGGTGCCGTAAATTATACTCTGTAGATGTTGAGGACAGTGAGGCTGCACCCCACCCTTACCACCCCCCTTCCCTCCCCCAATTCCGCATAATGACTTTTATTTGAACGGTGCCGGTAAACTCTTAATATGACTGACACCAAATTTTAGTGAGCTAACTGTCCAATGGACAGAAAGCAGTCACTGAGGAAAAGGGAGGGGTGAGTATTCTGAAGAAAGTTCAGTGGTGGAGTTGTTCCAAATTTTCTGAGAAGGAAAAAAATTAATGAAAACCAAAACAATCAGTGCCGAGGGAGTCCAGAGGATGTGATTCATCTTCTGATAAGCCTGAATTTGCGTGGGATCAGGTCATTAGGAACGAGTTATTTAAAGCCTTGGTCTTGTGGAAGTGGAGTGACTTCAGAAGAAGGCCAGCCATACCTCAACCAGGCTGCCTCTTCTTGGTGATAGTCTCAGGTTGGAAGACTATAGCTGAGCCTTGCGATTCTCAAGCCCTCCTGGGAATGGGGTCCACAGGAGTTCCTCTCCATTGGCTTTAGCTGACTGAGAGAGAGGAAGTCATTGGCCCTCGCTGTGGTCCAGTCGATAGCTGCACTTATTTGCGGAGGTGGGGTTTCTCCGTAGTAACTTCGATATCTAGCGGCTGAGTTCAATATTCAGTAACGTTCAGGGGTGGAGAATCGCTGGTATCGGGGCACATTTAGGATATGGATCTTGGCTGCCATTAGCTTGAACTGCCATCAGCATGCTGATTTTCAGTGAACTGATTGGCTCTGAGTAACTTTTATAGCCCTATTGTGCCCATCAGGCACCGGCCTAGTGTGGAGAGGAGCACCACACGCAGACTGGAGTGCCAGAGTGACAGGTTAGTGTTTAATTCTTCTATTCACAAACGGTGTCTGCTTTGCTGTTGAGTGCATTGGGTATCCAGGAGTCAATATTAGCGTTTTGATTTAGCACTAAAATTAGCCAGGGCGATGTCATACCACTATTATTAGACTTTAACTTAATTATTTTTAGAGCAATTACTTCAACTGCCAATATCAATCTCACAAAATAATTATTATGAATTTTGTCATAACTCTAATAGTAACCTTTTTCCATTAAAAATGGAAGCCTTGCTCATATGGATTTGAGTTATGTAAAGTCAATAAAGCATAAAACAGTTTAATAGAGAGAGATGGATTGAAACCGAGGAACATGCTGTACTTCCGAGTGAGTTTGGGGGAAATGAGGCATGAAGAAGTAATGAAAGAGGCAACTAAATGGTATTCTGTAACAGAGAGACAGTTTCAGTAAGTATCTCTGACAGGGCAGAACACCAATAAATGATCGTTCAGATGAATGATTGCGTTTTATTGCAGGAGCGCAGACCTGCTTGTCAGTTTTTTGCACTTAGAATTAAACCAAGGACATTTTGTAGACTGTGGCACACTGGAGTGAGTTCAGATAAGTACAGCCGGACAGTCCCAGCTCTGCTCTGAGAGGGGATGCGGACCCAGCTATACTGTGTAGTCTTCTGAGAGCTGATAAAGGGATTCACTTCAAAAACCAAACAAAGTCTTGTTCTTTGACCTCTTATTTCTGTTAATGTATTCATAGCATGTGTGCCTGTTTCTCCGTGTATAAGATTAGAGGCTTGTGCTGAAAACTTTTTTTTTCTGTGTCCACGTTTCTGTGTCAGTGAGGGAAATGAAGAGCAATGCATCCACCTGCCCCTCCGTCTGTCTACGTGTTCTTGTCCACTTATCAAAAAGTGACCCATTGGGCCCTAAGATTTCCACAGTGGGGACTTCTTCACCTGATGTCCGTGTGTGTGTGTGTGTGTGTGTGTGTGTGTGTTGCTATCAGTGCAAGTCACACAGTACTTTTAAGGTCACCATGAAGACAACTTTCTGTGTAGTGTGCATTAATATTGACACAGCTTTTTTTAAGGATATGCTTTACATTCATGTATTTAAAGCTGATTCCCCTTAATTTGTTGCTTGAGAAAAATGCTGTCTTATGTATGTGGCAGTGCTACAGTAAGCAGAAAACTCGCTTCACACTTTCTCCTTAAAGGAAAAGACAACAAATGTTGTTACCACACTGTTGGAAATAGTATGACCTGGAGTTTCGAAACTGACTATTAATTTCTGGCACATTTCTCCACTGACTTAGGGGGATCGCGAAAGCCACAGCAAGCTAATTCTTGTACATCGCCATCTTGGCTGTTCACAGCTGCATGCATGACATCGATTGGGTCTTACTGCTCTCCCATGCAGGAGGTAGATATTCTATTAAGGCTATTGAGCACACTATAATGCACCATGCAGTTAAATAGGCACATGTGACAGGCGTTGCTCTCATTGTTGCTAGGAGCCTGAATATGTTTTTACCAGATCACTGCAATTGCTTATCACTGGTTGATAGGCAAAGAAATGTGTCATGGGCTACTCATTAATTCAGTATTTTTCTGGTTTATTTTAATGAAAATTATGGTACATTATTTATATGTTCTTGAACATAGCATTGCCTGATCTTTCCCCCTGCAAGACACTGACAACTGACGTTGTTGCCATTCACAAAGCACAAACTCGGTTGGGATTGCGTCTGGTATTACTTCACACTGTTTTGTTGTGGGACAGATTCCATCTTGTAAATACTGGTCTTCTGGATAACAATCAGGCAAAAATGCTGAGAGTAAAGCAGCAAATTACGTTTAAGTTTTTAATCAACTCAGCCCATGTTCTTCAACCATCTTCTTTGGTGTGACAGATCTTGACATGGCAAATCCATGGAAGGTCTATTTGATGGACTTAAAACTCTCTCTCCATATGTCCCACTTGCATATCCAAAAGCCACACATTATGGCATTGTGGTTGTGCCTGCTTGTAAAATTTACTTAAGTAAAAACAAAACAACACAACTTCTCCATTAGATCACAATGAATTTACACCACTTGTCATTCTCATTGGGCACATTTGGCTGGTATTGCACGGTCCATAAACTTCAAGCTCCGCTAAGATGCGAGGAAGATGAATAGTTCAAACTTTCAAGTTATCAATCAAAACTGACGTTTTTTGAATAGTCACCTTGATAGATGCGCTACTGTTAGCCAAGCCATGCCAGTGAGCAACATAAGATTTCCATCACCATAGCAAAGTTGGCATGTAAAATTTACGTTGCTAAATTCTACTATGAGGCATCATTTAACTTTTACCCAATACTTTTACTGTTAGTTTACTGTACAGATTGATAAGTTTTCATGATTTGTTCTAGTCCTTACTCATCAGAGCTGGCCACCGCCATATATCTTCTTGGTTTGACTGTGTTGACGGAGCCCTAACCTGTGGTCTGCATCGATCGGAAAAATATGGACTGAAGAAAAACTCAGCTCCTTGTCAAATGTGAACTCCTCACCTTCCTCGGTATCGTTTGGACATGATAGCCCAGCTGAATCCGCCCCTTGAGCACAACTCACATCATACAGGAAATGGCACTGGACTCTCCCGAAAGGCTGATGCTATGACATGGCTGTGCACATAGACATGGTTCAAAAACAAACTTTGATACCTTTTATTGTTGATTTTTTTGGTGAGACAAAATTGTAAAAATAATTGTTGCACATTTTGGAAAGCGAAGAGTTCGCTCTTTGCATTTCGGAGTCTATATGGTATCACTTGCCTTTTCCTTTAATGTTTGGCCAGAACTGTGTCAGGTTTGAGCATAACACTGCACTGAGAATCATGAGATAGTGGCCACAGCAGGCATTTAAAGCCAAAGCGCTAAGAGCTGTCCTATTCCAATGGGCAGTAGTTACATGTGAAACAGAGCAGCAGTGCCTGCTGGTCCCAGCATGGATATACTGCAACGCTATCGTGACATGTTTCAAGAACATGACGAGATAGATTTTACCACCACATCTCCCCACCGGAGGTACCAAGTCGTATGTGGTCACCGACAGCAGGTTTTTTTGTTAGTCCATGTGCTTTCCAGTGATATGGCAGTTTTTCAGTAAGACAAAAGGCTACCAGGCCCTGGCTACATTCTCAGTCCCTTTACAAAATAATCTTCAGGAGCTTTTATTTCCCCTACTCTGATTGGATAGACAAGAGCCTGTCTCCAGAAATCACCATAATCCTCTTTGATACGGTGACCCCCCCTTCCCTGTACGTCTCTCTCTCTCTCTCTCTCTCACCCTCTCAACCACTAACCCTCCCACACTCTCTGTCTCTCTCTCTCACCACCACTGTGAACCCATGGAGGGAGGAGGGTTTAATCCAAGTGGATTATGCTGTAAACTGGGCGGCAGAACAGGCATTCATCTCCACTGAAGTCCAATGGCTGCTTTCAGTCATCCCGGGACGCTCTTTGCTGCACCATGACATCCTTCACTATTCCGGGCTTGAGGTAACTCGGTCATCGTAGTTGAAGGAACTTTGAGGTGTCCTCGCCCCACATGGAATTGTAGAAGGTTAGAAATTTCAGCAGTTCGTTTAGGCGTTCCTGAGTGTTTTTGTGCGGAGTGTCCTGAAGAGCAAGTCCTCCATGCAACCCGGTGCAGATTGTCTTGTGCGTAGAATGCCGCTGGCCTCTTCCTTCTTGCTGGGACGTCCCAGCGAGCGCAGGATTGAGTGAACTGAGCCTGTGGAGGAGTACGTAGGATGATAGGATGAGCAGGGGAAAACGGGGAGCACCAGGAGCCAGAGATTGAAGTAGGCATGCTGGGACTCGGGATAGGTCACGCAGCTGGCATTACCTGCAATGAACCCAACGGAAACTTCTAGAATCCCTGGCTCGAACGGGGGCGGCAAGCCAAAACAAGTCAAACAATGCTCGGGCTCTCTGGCGAGACTCTTTCAGGACTTTTGCCACGTCTGCTCACCTATATGTGCATGTGACCCCTTAGGATTTCTCCTGCTGAATTGCTGAAACTGTCTGCGTGTACTTAATTAGTTTATGCTCGCGCATACGCATTACATACGTGCAGCTCTGTCTCTCCTCTGGAGCAGTGGATGGGATGTGGCACCCTGGCAGTGGGATGGCGTGGCCAGGAGCAAGGACATGGGCTGGGTTCGCCCTCAGGATTATCTGCGTCAGCTGTCTGTGTCTCGCCGTGAACGCACAGTTCAGGATCCCCCCCGAAACGTAAGTACTCCTCTGCTATCCCCATCCGTTGCACCCGCGAACACCTTGCCTCTCACCTCAGGCCTGTACTGCAGAGCATACGCCGATCTCACTGTAGGTCCGGGAGTGTTTGTGAGTGTGTGTATTCAGAACATTCCTCACACTACTCACCTTATGCAGCTCCACCCACTTTACCCACTTCCATATCTAACCTGATGTTTTTGTACCTTCAAAGACAAAGACAGCATTGTCGGTGGCTAGCCTGCGAAAGAAAATTAGCAGAAAGCTAATTGTGAAGACAGCCTCCTCCAGCACACGCTATGCTCCCTATAATATTTGTTTCATACCAAGCTAGCAGCAAAAAATAGACAACTCTGCCTAGTCTTGTTTACCGCCACTGGAATGCTTTGAACTGAGTTCGAAGTTTGTTTACAAAGTAGCCAGCTCTCTGACTTCCCTCATTCTATGAGCCATCTGGTGAATTGTAGTTGGCTATGTGCCCTGTGAATATTAAAAGAGTGTATCGAATAAACAGTGGAAATCTGCTCTGAAAAGTCTCAGTCCTGTGGAGAATTCCCGGTGATATTTTCTGTACATTGCACAAAGTGTGGCTCACACGCACACTGCATGGTCAGATGTAGCTCCCCTTGTATCGTGCTGAGAGTGCAGACAGTCTTGGTAATTACAGAGCTGGGCCCATGCCTGCCCAGGGCAGCTCATTAACACTCTGGCCATTAGGAGGTGAGGGCTCAACTCACAGCTGACCTGAATATCTGCTCCCTTCCACACAACACAGCACTTGATCCCATCTCCCAGGGTGCTGCAGATCATTGGCCGCTGCGTGTTCAGCTCTGCTTCTCTTAAGCTATGGTCAGTTCAGCATTTCTGTGTGGGTGACATGGGAATGATGTCATTTGAGTTCTGTCAGCTTGCATAGCCAAGAATTCTGGGCTTCATGTTCTGACCCCCCCCCCCAACCCCATTTTGCAGGAGCTTTTCTAGGCCCTCTATTGCAGTTGACCCCCACCATCTAAGGGCCCCTGAAGTGGTCACCACCTTTAACCCTGCTAGCAACAGCCTATCCGCTGGTCCTGTTAAAGGCTTGAATAGACAAGTCTACGCTGTGCTCAGTTGCTCATTGCTGCACATCAGGTTCAGTGTAAACAAAAGCTGGGTGTATGCTCACCTTATGGACCTGCAGTTTGAAATAGTGGCTGTGCTGAATGCTGTATGTGTGCAGCTAGTGCAAGGCCCACCTCACCTTACCTCCTGTGCCACAATAACTCCTGGCCTCTGTGCTGAGGATAACTGATAATTGATCATTCTAATATACAGTATATGTGTAATTAATCTACTCTCTGGAAAGTTCTGAAGTTTCATAATAATTTACCATTATTTAGTACCCCAAAATATACCATGTCTTCAGATAAGCGGACAGCCTGAAGACTTCTCAGCCGTGGTTTGTTTGTCACATTGCTTATGTCTATTTCCCCTCTATCATTTAAAAACCGTGATTAAATTTGTCATTATTATTCTGTGACCATATGTTTCTCTCATGAAATCTTAACTACTTTAAAATGTTACCCAAAACATTGACTGCAGTAGTGCAAAGACCTAAGAAATACAAAATTTGCACTCAGATTTGCTTCTGGGTTTGCTGAAGAGGCCTCCTAGAGAAATTTGGAAAAAAAAATGTGGATATTATTCGAAACAAAAATAGTATTTTTGTTGATATACAGCCCTACAGCAAAACAACAAAGTTATAATCCAGGCTCATTGCCTAAAGATATGTGGAAGGCCTGCAGGTTAAAAATCCCTGATAAACGAAGCAACGTGTTCTGCTCAATGTTTAGCAGAAAAACTGTTTCAAAACAAGCAATCTCTCTGGCTTTCATTTTTGTAACGATGATAAATAACTGCTTTTTCGCTACTGTAGGGTAAACTTGTCAGTTTTATGCGGAAAGATGTGGAGGATGCGGATGTTAGAGACTTATGCAGATCTGTACCACTGCATCCTAACAGATGCTGTTACCTATACCTTCGCACTGTTGTCATTCCTCTCAGCTGCATTTTGTTTTAACTGTCAGAGAGCTCAGTAAGCAGAAGTCATGAAAATGTCGCTCAGTTGCTGTGTCCTGACCTTAACCAATTGAAATGCTTTGGGATGTGATGGAGAAGTCTTTATGTGGTGATCTGACTCTCCAGTTATCAATACAAGATCTCGGCCAAAAAGGAATTTTACTCAGGTCGGAAATAAACACTGTAACGTTGCATAAGATTGCTGAAACAGTGCCACTACGAATGTGCAGTGTGATCAAAGCTAAAGGCCGTCCAACAAAACATTAGATTGTGCGACTTTTTTTGACCAGGCCACACACATTTTTCATTTGACTGAAATCCGTGCATTCAAACAAATTCATATACAGTAAATGTTTATGAATTAGGAAACAATGGCTGCACACACGTGCATACAGTGAGCTGCAC
The DNA here is from genome assembly GCA_029692085.1 of Gymnothorax javanicus. Lineage (NCBI taxonomy): Eukaryota > Metazoa > Chordata > Actinopteri > Anguilliformes > Muraenidae > Gymnothorax > Gymnothorax javanicus. The sequence goes on from CM056201.1 coordinate 45,222,001, forward strand.
ACAGAAATCTGAATGCGCTCAACAAAACACAATTTCCTGCTCCAAAGCAGACACCTGCATGCACTCAAAAGAGTATACAAACACTTGAACTCAGGAGGGAATATACACAAAGGTACAAACACGGAAGACACATCAAGGCATTTGGGCACACTTTCTAGCCACCCTGACTGTCCTGCTGCCAGGTGTCTTTCCACCATGCAGTCTTACCCTTTACTTGATCAGTATAGGAGTGTATGAGGAGATGCGGTGGTGTCGGGGGGATTTTAGCAAAGGTCCTCAGCACCTTGCTGCTCCTCCTCCATCTGCAAGCTTTAGCTTTTGCTGTTCTTTGACATCTGCCTTATTCACTTTAGTCTTAGGATTCACAGCCTTTCCACTTACTGTGAGGCCATCAAGGCCTTCTGAGCCATCTCAATCAGAAGTCAGCAGGCCTTCGCCCAGGAGTCTCATTTTACATACACACTACCGCTCAAAAGTTTGGGATCACTTGCAAATTTCTTTGTTTTCCAAAGACAAATACATTTTCATGCATTTCACAAACATTTTTATCCATTTCACAAACGATTAAAATTAATCAAATGATTTTCAAAGAATGATCTACATTTTTGAATAGAGGCCTATTATCAGCAACTGTTAGTCCTCTGCATCAATCTCCTGGTATGGCTGCTAATCCAAGTTAAGCATTTTATAAAGCTAATTGATTATTAGAAAACCCTTCTGCAAATGTGTTGCACAGCTGAAAACCATTGAACTAATAAGGGAGCGCAAAAGGGAGCATGGCATTCTTGAGGTTGGTTTAGTACCTGAAGCATCAGCAGTTGTTTGTTTGTTTACAGGCTCAAAATGGCCAGAAAGAAAGAACTTCCTTTAGAGACCCGTCAGTCTATTGTTGTGCTTAGAAAAGAAGGCTATTCAATGCGAGAAATTGAAAACTTAAAATCTCTTACCATGCTGTCAACTACTCCCTTCAGAGAGCAGCACAAACTGGCACTAACAAGGACAGAAAAAAGGAGTGGGAGGCCCCGATGCACAACTGTGCAAGAAGACAAATATCTGAGAGTGTGTAGTTTAAGACAGACGCCTCACAGGTTGTCAACTAGCAGCTGCGCTAAATAGTTCCCATCAAACACCAGTTTCAGTATCAATAGTGAAGGTGGTTTTTTTGATGAAGGCAAAGTTTGAAGTACATATTCATCATTTTCCATTAAAATCATTATTTCTATCTCAGACAATGTCAGCATGTTCTGTTCATTTGCTATATTTCCTATTCAGACTAATTTCATGTGTGTTTCCATGGAAAACAAGAAAATTTCCAAGTGATCCCAAACTTTTGAGCGGTAGTGTACTTTACTCCTTGCGAATGCCTATCGGTCTTAGCAATGCACCTGCGAAAATGGTCAGTAAAATCCTTTCAGTGGGCAGGAATGGGGATCATATCAGACTTTATGATTCGCTTGCCATAGACTTGGCTCTCTCATCGCCTGCCTCTGTGGACTGAGAATACACCGGCCCCTCTTGAGACATAAACGCTGCACTATCTGAGACTGAATGTGGCATCAAACCAAGGCACAATGAGGTTGCCACGGCTGGGTTTCAATGGATTTATCAAGAATGATTCATTTTCTTTTATATATTTTTTTCAATCTTAAAAAACACACTGGCAAAATACAACCCTCTATTCTAAAACTGTTGGGATAGTGTTTAAAATATAAATAAAACAGAAAGCAATGCTTTGTAAATCCTTTTTCAAACTTCATTCAATTTGTGCTAGACTGACTGGCAGGCCAGTCTAGCAGCTACACTTCTGATTATGGAGCTACACTGTTGCAACATATAGAGAATGTGTCTCACTGTTGTTCCATTGATTTTTCTTGGGATGCTTATGTCAATTTTAGGTTTCCCCTGTTGCAACTTTTTTGGAACATTGCAGGCATAAAATTTGGCCTTGGCATACATTTACAAAAATCTTGATTTGGTAAAACATTACATTAAATATCATTAAACATTATTATATATGTTTTCTTTGTACGGTTTTAAATTGTATATAGGTACAAACCCAATTCAGAAATAGTTGGGATGAAGTGTAAATTGTGAATAAAATCAAAATTCAATGACTTTCAGATCATGTGAGCCAATATGTTATTTACCATAGATCATAGATAACATTTCAAATTTGGACACTGAGACATTTTACATTTTTATTCATAAAATGAGCTCATTTCAAATTTTCTGGCTGCAACAGGTCTCAAAAATGTTGGGACACAGGCTAAAAAGGGCTGAAAAAGCAATTAATATATTAGAGAATCAGATGAAAGAACATTTAGCAAGTAATTACATTAACTGGCATCAGGTGTGTAACATGATTGGCTATAAAAGGGATGTCTTAGAGATGCTGAGTGTCTCAGAAGTAAAGATGGCCAGAGGCTCTCCAACCCGTGAAGGCTTGCGTAAAAAAAAAAAAAAAAAAAAATAGTGGAATACTTTAAAAACAATGTTCCTCAACGTCAAATTGCAAAGGCTTTGAGGGTCTCATCATCGACAGTGCATAACATCATCAAAAGATTCAGAGAAACTGGAAAAATCTCTGTGCGTCATCCACAGATGACACCTAAAACTCTATCATGCAAAAAGGAAGCCATTGTTGAGCATGATCCAGAAGCACCGCCGTGTTCTGTGGGCCAAGGCTCATTTAAAATGGACTGTAGCAAAGTGGCAAAGTGTCCTGTGGTCAGACGAGTCCAAATTTGACATTCTTGTTGGAAATCATGAGCGTTGTGTCCTCCGGGCTAAAGAGGAGAAAGACCACCCCTCCTGTTATCAGTGTTCAGTTCAAAAGTCAGCATCTCTGATGGTATGGGGATGCATTAGTGCATATGGTGTGGGACACTTGCATGTTTTAAAAAGCACCATGAATGCTGAAAGGTATATTAAGGTTTTAGAGCAACATATGCTCCCCTCCAGATGACATCTATTCCAAGGAAGGCCTTGTGTATTTCAGCAGGACAATGCAAAACCACATACTGCAGTTATTACAGCTGCATGGCTTCGCAGTAGAAGAGTCCGTGTGCTGAACTGGCCTGACTGCAGTCCTGATCTTTCACCGATTGAGAACATTTGGCGCATAATTAAATGAAAAGTATGTCAAAGGAGATCCAAAACTCTCCAGCAGCTAGAAGCCTGTATTAAACAAGAGTGGGATCAAATTCCAATGGCTAAACTCAAGAAACGTGTCTCCTCAATGCCCACTCTGTGTTAAAAAGAAGAGGGGATGCTACACCATGGTAAACATGCCCCTGTCCCAACTTTTTTGAGACCTGTAGCAGCCATCAAGCTTGAAATGAGCTCATTTTGTGGATAAAATTGTAAAATTTCTTGATTTTAACATTTGCTATGTTATCTCTGTTCTATTGTGAATAAAATACTGGCTGGTGTGATTTGAAAGTCATTGCGTTTTGATTTTATTCACAATTTACACTTTGTCCCAACTATTTCGGACTTGGGGTTGTAGATTTTCATTTGTTATTATTTGCATTTTACATGCACTCTCAACTTTTTTTGGAATTGATGTTTGTAATTCCTTAAGAATAATAGTAATAATAAAAAACATCCACAAGATGAGCCAGTGGAACAGAAAGGGGTATAAAGTTGAAGGGTTGGTTCTGATTGTGAAACAAGTGAGGGTGCACTTAACTGGCACCATTGATCTGTGAATTTGTGAAGCAGGCTACTTTTGGGCACCTCACCTTGACCTGCATCAAATGCTTCCACTGATGTGTAAAGCAGTGCTTTTAATTGATGATAACTGCTACTCTTCCATTTAATCTTTGGGGAAAAAAATCTCAATTAAAATTTCAGATAACTCAGATAACCGCTCTTTGGAACTATAGTGAGCAGAAAAGCATCTCGGAATTCACAACAATTTGATACCAGTGGAAGGCTATGTCTGGTTCCACTCAGCCAGGAACAGAAATGCAGTGGGCTGCAGTGAGAGCAGGCCCAGAAAAAATTTTGGTGGAAAACGTAATCTGGTCTGATGAATCTCAATTTCTGCGTCGACATGCAGGCGGAGGGTTTGCAAATTGGCAGTTTAGGGTGGTGGTGGTGATTAAATGATTTAGGGGAATCTTTCCTCAGCACACTTTTGGCCCTTTAATACTAATCAATCATTGTTTGAATGCCACAGCCAGTCTAAGTATTTTTGGCTTGGTATTTTTTCCTTTCTGGCTGCAATTTGCCCATCTTGTAGTAATTTAGTTACTTCCAGCATGATAATGCACCATGTTGAAAAGGAAAAATGATTTCAGGTTGGATTCATGAACATTATAATGAATGCACTTCACTGGCCTCTGCGGGCGCCAGATTTGAAACCATCACTTTTGGGATGTGGCAAAACAGGAGATTCACAGCATGAATATGCTGTGGATAAATCTGCAGATATTATGCAATACATTAATATAAACATGCACCAGAATCTCCAAGGAATGTTTCCACCATTTTGTGGAATCCATACTATGAGGAAATGAGGCTGTTCTGAGAGCAAGGGGTGGCCATGTCGAGTATTAATATGGTGTTCCTAATAAAGAGCTTTTTGAGTGTATGAATGTATGTATGTGTGTGGGTGTGTTTTACTCTATGCATGTTGGGATTAATATCATTATTGTATGAAAAATGGTATTAAAAAAGGCTCATGGTAATTCACATGCAGATCAAACTCAGTGGTTTGTTTACAATTGAGCGTTCAATAACATAGATTGCATTTCTTTTAATATTCAATAGATGATCCTGTAAAGAATAAGAGAGCACAAAAGTGATTACATTTGACCTACTTAATGGTGTTGAATGGCAAACCTAAATGTATGTGCCAGACTGCGCCTGAAAATACGTTTTGCTGACTGTTTCAATTTGTTTATTTCTAGGGTTCAACAGTGGGCCAATACCTTTGGAAGGGAAATATACTCCATCGTAACAAAATACTCTGGGTCAGATTTGCTGCAAAAGGTAAACTATGTGTGATTTTACTTTTAGGTTTGGGAAACTGTTCACTGATCTTTCCCTGCAAGCTTAAGTAATTTCCCCTCACAAGTCCCTACAGCCACACAATGTAAGCTGCAAGTAAGTTGTAGCCGGGTTTACAACTCAAAACTGTGAAAACTGTGCACAAATATGGTGTTGCCATAGTGCAGCATTGGTGAAGTATTTTGGCTCTGTAACCTGATTGCGGTTTTGAGTCACTGCTCTCGCAGAAGGGATTCAAGCTGAATTGCATCTGGGAGCATCCTGGCTGCAGTACATAAATGGATATGACAAATATGAGTTACGCTGTGTGTCAACTCAAGGACATCTGCTAAGCATGTACATAATGGCATAAAGATTATACTGCAGAGAAGAGTTTCTCAATCCCTTTGACTACAAAAGAGGGCATTATGTGGCCAGAGGACACATAATATAGGTTCCTATCCCACGTAGTACTCATTTTCAGCGATTGTTTTGCTATTTCTCACAGTAACATAGCAGCAGGGGCTGTATTTTGCTCAGCTACACTTCATAAATACCGATATTATCTGTGCGCACCCCTGTTTGCCTGCTTGCACATATACGTGTGAATGTGTTTGTACACATTGGCTCCCTTCCCCAGTTGTGTGCAAACACACATGTCCGAGTGTGTGTGTGTGTGTGTGCGTGTGTGCGTGTGTGTTCTTCTACATGCTATGAAGTGAGAATCAAAAAATGTTGCTGTCCTACTGAGTGGGGACATTATTGGGAAGTGAGGACATTTTCAAATGTCCTCACAACTACGAAGGCAAATTGTGACTCATTCGTTCAGTTTAGGGGTTAGGTTAGTATTAGGGATAGGTTAAGGTTAGGGTCAGGGTTTGGGTTAGGCATACTTTGCTTATTGTTAAGATTAGGGAAAGGCTGTAGAGGCATAGACTGAATGAATGGAAGTCAGTGTAATGTCCTCACAAAGATATAAGTACAAGGATGTATGTGTGTGTGTGTGTGTGTGTGTGTGTGTGTGTGTGTGTACATGCTGGCTCATACAATGTGCACATTTTGTCTGCAAGATCGTGCAGCAGTAGGCTTGCATCTTTTTGGCAAAGGCCTAAGTATAGCTGGAACAGGATGGGGTGAAATATTCATGTTCTGCTGTGCTGGTCACCTACATTATGCTGTTGGTATCCATCTGTCCTCATCTGTGCAATCAGCGGAGGATGATGGAGCTGGCGCAGGGATGGATGAGGCCCTGACCAGGGGAGGTGTCTGTATACTGCCTGTGGAGCAGAGATGGAGGGGGCAGGGTTGCTGGCTGGTGGGTGCCTTTGGCAGATTATGATACAGGGACATTTGTTTTGCGTGGCATTAACCCTTCACTCTGATCCTCTCGAGGGGCTCGGAGTCTGCGCGTGTGGGGTGGGGGGGTTGTCCCCGCTCCCTGCCGAGCTGCAGACAGTGTGCAGTGTAACAGGACCACACCAATGCTCGGACATTTAAGTGACCTGAGAGCAAAATTCGGGCTACAGTGCACTTAACAATTACACTCTTTGCCATTTGAGGGCCTTCGGTCATTTTTCGAAGTGCGTGTATGTGTGTGAATTTATACCAACGCTGCTCAAGACCGGGTCAGAAAATCTGAACCCGAGTGAGGATCAAACTCACAATTTAGGGGTTCCGTCCCACCGCTCTAGCAACTGAGCTACCAAGTCCAGTTGGGAATGAATTGCAAGTTTGATCTCGCAAGACCACAATGCATATGAGATACTGTCACAATGAACATTTGGAAGATCTATTTATTTTCTGAAGACACAATGTTTCGATTCCATATTGGGGTCATTTTCAGGGATAAATTGCCAATTTATACCGAAACTGCTCAAGACCGGATCAGAAAATTTGAACCCGAGTGAGGATTGACCTCAGGTGGTGGAGCAGTGGTACCGAATCCCTAAGTTGTGAGTTCGATCCTCACCCAGGTTCAGATTTTCTGATCTGGTCTTCAGCACTGTCGGTATACTGTAAATTGGCAATTTATCCCTGAAGATGACTCCAATGTGTGTGTGTGTGTGTGTGTGTGTGTGTGCATGGGTATGTGGAGGGCGGTGCTGTACAAGTGGTGGGTTTTTTAACTCACAAATTTAAAATACAAAAATAAAAAGATGTTCCAGAAGAAAAGCATGGGAGTACCCAACAAAAAACAGGGCCTGCACAATTTTTTTCTCGTATTTATTGTCCAGGGGGGAGAAATAAGATTACAAAGACCTTTTGGCCTCTTTGAAAAATATGCTTTGTGTGTTTTTTGACCTGTTTGAAGAGATAGGTTGTTGGAAAAAAGCATTGATGATGTCCTCACACTCCAGGTGGTTACCGAGCCTTGGTACAGTAGATGTGCTCCCACAGTAATTATGCATATATGCCTTACTTTCCTGTTCTGCCCAGAGGCATCATTGCACATGGTATCCTACCATCTGCTAGTCAGCTGACCAATGTAACGTGTTCAGCATCAGCAGATATTTACACATCTGTGTTCTGTTTCCCCACGTTATCTGCTGTACATTTTTAACAGTTTATACTTTTCCTTCACCTAATTTTCTGTCGCAAGAAGAGCATTTTTGTTTATTGTTCCACTATATAAATATTTGTGAACCATAATTTTCTCTAATGATTGACCAGAGAGAAGTCTGGCATCTAGTTTCTATTGTTTTTTTCCTTTATTCTCATGTATTGTCCTAGAATATTTTCGTAAAAAGCACTATTTCTTTTTTACCTTTCTTTTACATCATCTCTTCAGGATGAACCTTACCTGCGACTAAACATTTACGTTTTATGTCTCATGACAGACAAATGTTTGCTTAATTTTAGTACACTTTTCGACCCTAGCAGATAAAGCAATACTTTTACTTGCTGGGAATTGTCCGGTTTTCGAAGCAAATGTCTGTATCAGAACCTATTGTACTCCGATCACTCCTGACTGAACGAAGATTATCACAGAATAAGCCTGGAGTTCAGTTTTTTAGGGATGTGTTTCTGATGCCTCACTGGACGTCTTGAAATAAAGCCTTGGACACCCGTGAAAAATGTGCATCAAATAGAAAGTATAATAGGGAGTGACAGTCAATCGAGTCCAAATATGAGCCAGGCCTGAATACTCCTGTTTTCAATCCTAATTTTGTATTTTTGTAAATCACTAGTTTGGAAAATAATTCATTTTACAACATGGCATTGAATACTGTGTATATCTTGCAAAAAATGTAACACTGTACATATGGTGAGCTCCGTAGTGTTTATCTTGTTGTTTAAGCTTTGACAAAACATACTAATTAATCATTTGTATGTCAATTTCCATGGATACCTCATCACATAGGTGTTTGCCCACCATTTCATCAGAGCTATGGTTACGTTGAGCTGACTAAACATCAGTTGTACATTAATAATGTATCATTTGAGTGCCTTGTTGTAAAAGTGCGTGTGTGCTCAACTGTGTGTTTAAGCAGCTGGGCAATAAAGACCAGGGTAGGTTGCCGTTTATACAATAAGTTTACAAAGACCCATTTCTATGTGAATAGGATGTGAGATTCAAATTTTATTAAACGGCACTGTACTTATCGTTAGTGATGAAAAATTACAGAAAACATTACACAGTAAAACTTCTGTAAATGAATTAATTGTGTTAAGGTTGAGTTCAGTTTAGGGTGAATTTCGACTCCGGACCCCAGCCTTATCGTACATCGTGTATCCCTGTATTTTTGTCACAGTTTGGCTCTCGCTGTCAGTATCATTGAACACATTTGTTCCCAGAATGTGAAACCATCCCACACTGACACTAATCCAATATCTCAGTCATAATGAGCTTGTAAATGATTTTGAAAAGACTCCAACACTGTTTGAATCCTCTGGAAATTTTGGCACCTGGCTCTGCTTGGAGGTTCAGCTGCAGTCCATAGAGGCTTTAGGCCTCCAGTTGAGGTTGGAAGTTTACATACACCTTAGTCAAATACATTTAAACCCAGTCTTCACAATTCATTTAATCCTAATAAGCATCCCCAGCACCATTTTTCTAATCATGTGCAAAATACGCAAAGACCATAGCAACTTCATCTGTGATCTGTCAATGGGAGTGCTCCTTTTGAGTATATTTAAACATATGCACTCGTAATGCGATGGCCATAAGTAGCCGTATTATGAGGACCGGTGATCTGTCAAAAGAAGCCAGCTCAGATCATTGCCAATACTGCTGCCTTGTGTCAGGGCTCTGGTATATCAAGTCAAGTCAAGTCAAGTGGGTTTTATTGTCATTTCAACCATATACACTGTACATAGTGAGATGAAATAACGTTTCACCAAGAATCAAAGTGGTGTTATATTTAAAAACTATATTACAAAAGACATTTAAAACAGGTTACCTATATAGTGCACACACATAAGGTAAACATAGTGCACACACCTTAAAGGTAAACAAAAGTGCAGTGACTACATAAGGTAGAGCATTTAAGCATTTAAAACAGACAAGGGACAAGGGACAGGACAGACAACAAAAAGACAGGGCATGAGTAAACATAACAGAGAAGTGGCTATAATAAGTTAAAGTGACCATAGTAAGTTAAGTTGCTATATGCACAGAGGAATGTGCACATGTAGCCTAATTGACTCTGCTTACCTTTGTTTCGGTGATCACCGCTATTTTGTGGACATCAGTAAAGAGTTCTATTATTTGCATTATCTATTATATTAAAGAAGCCTTTTCAGGGCATTTTTGTTGTTTAAGAAATATCAAATGCATGCAGGGTGGTCACAAAGGCAGCAATGGCCATGTTCAAAATTGTGTACTTATTTACTTCATAATTCACCAGTTTATACTGGATACCTCATGCTACTCTATAAAAGAGTAGCTTTACAGTTTGTGAGCCAGCGTATGACAATAACCATGTCCTGTACTACACAATCACATGACCACCATGTCCTCACAATCATCTGGATGTCAGTGGGATGTTAATATTACGTTACAGTTTAAAAATTACACATTTCATATGCTGCATAACAAACTTTTTTTATGATTCATTGTCACAGCTGTGACAGATATGCTGGTTGTTACTGTGGTTGATGAAAGAAATATCAGTTACTGTCATCCCAACAATGACTCCTGAGAGTAAAATCTGACTCGATTGTACACTGAAAAGCACTGACATGGCAATCTTCAGAATGTGTTAAAATACTAAATGATTTGTCAAATTATCATGACTATGAGATAAGAAACTATGAACACTACTTGTGCTGACGAAGTTTGGCATATTAGACTTTTATGAGCATGGACATAATTGCTGTGTAACTTAAGTACTGCTTCTATCCTATGTGATGCAGAATGTAACTTGCTTCCAAAACGGATTTCCGGAATTTGTTTCCGAAAGGAAAGAGAACAGTGTTTGATGTTGTCAAGAAAATGCACTTTTGATTGCTGAAACACAATGGAAAATAAGTGTTGCCAGGCAAAACATACCTCGCCTGTCAGCACTTATTTTAGAGTTTTTGATACTGACTCAATTTTACAAGTGTGACCTCAACCATTTTCAACTAAAAGTCCTTTGAAAATCCGTGACCTTTAGTTTGATCTTTTAAGGTCACAGAAGGTCAAAAGTTCATAGTGTCAAATAAAAGTCCATATAGGAATTTCTATGTGCTCTTAAGAGTAAACATCTGTCTGTCTGTCACCGTTTCATAGTTATAATGAAAAATATATTAATTTCACCAATGACCTTGACCCCCCTGACATTTAACTCCTGACCACTACGGAGACTATCAAAGCTATACCATCATTCAGCATATGGTCGGAAGCAGAATTGAAAGGTGCACATTTTGGTTTTGGTTTGAAGTCAATGTGATGAATTCGAACAAAGTTATTGCAGAAAATTATTTTGACATATCCGATGACCTTGACCTTGACCTTTACCCGATCACCCCCAAAATTTAATCAGGTAATCTACGGACCAATGCCTACCTATTCTGAAAGTTTGAAGTCAATCAGTGCAACCGTGTTGACGCTATGTTGTTAACATAAAACCCACATACAAACTAACAAACAGACAAACAAACCGCTCAGATTACAAAACAGAGTTAGCACGGCGAGGTAATGAACTGCTTTGTCAACAAAATAAAATTGCACAGAATGTATGGAAATAAAATAACTTATTGGTATTCAGTTATTGCGTCTGGTTAGTGTATGTGCTGTTGCAAACTACTGTCAACCGCTGCTAGTTTCTCTACTCAAGATACCTTTTTTGACGTCTTTACATGGCTGCGAACTAACTTCTTTGGGAGGAACAAAGATTTTTTCGTCCGTTAACATTTTCTTTAGGCAAATGACATTACGTCCTTCTTGTTCCCAACTGTATCGCTAACTAAGGCTGGAAAAAATCGGGCCCTCCCTGTCTTAGGTCAATTTGGATCTTAACTTTATTTTAATCCTAGTCCTTCCAGGTGTTGGTATATAAGACACACACTCGTTTCCCTGTGTGCTGGTCACCGATACATAGTGTTACAGGTACTGTGACAAATGGTCTTTTAGCCAATGAACAAAATCCTGAAGGCATGAGGATAGGAGGATAAGCATTGACCTAAAGGCAGGACTATGGTTATGAGTCGTTGGGAAAATTACGATGTCCTAACTGATTTGCCAAAACTATAGTTTGCAAACATGAAACATATCTCTGGATATATACAGTCTTGCAGTGCCCCATAGGACAAACTAATGGGTGACAAATTAATGAAAAAACCAACATAAACAGTCTTAGTACGGTGTTGGTCCACTGCAAGCTTCCAGATCTGCTTCAATACACCTTGGCATAAAGCATAAATGTGTAAAAAACTAACTGCAGGAATGGAGTGCCTTTCTCCCAAGAGTATTCTCTCATTTTGTGTTTTCACGATGGTAATTGAGAGCATTTCCTTCCACATTGTTCCAAAATCTGAAAATATGAGTTTAGTTTATTTTGAGATGTGGTTATTGTGAAGGCCATGGCATATGCTCAGGATCATTTTCATACTCGTACATTCGTTCAGTGACCCCTTGTGCCCTATGGTGCTTGGGCAATTGTCTCTTCTCCTGGAAGAGGCCACTCCCCTCATAGTAGGAATACTTCATCATGGGATATAAGGGAGATCGCACTGAATAACTCTGCATTGATTTGCAGTGACCCCTTTGCCTTTACGGGGACAAGTAAACGCAGAACATGGCAGGAAAATGAACAGAACCATCTGCATTTGTTATGTTTGTCTGCACATACTGTATATATTTAGGTTTTTTCCTTTAATTTGTCTCCTGTCTCCGTATGTATTTATAGTGTACTGAATATATACTATTCAAAAAAAGTAGGGGATATTGGATTTACAAGTACCATGAAATGCAGATCATGAGGTCAGGAAGGAAACAAATGACATAAAAACATTAAGGAAACATTTGTCAATTTATTCGAAACCCTGTGTACAGTCAGTAAAGGACAGATTCTCCAGAATAAGGGTTGACACAAACACAGGGTCACACAGAAAATTTACCACCATTGTGAAACAGAGTCAGTAGCGGTAAAACCCCTCGGTTGGCTAGACAAGCTCGAATTCGGCGTGGCATACTCCTAAATTGAGACATCCCAGGTCATTTTGGGGAACGTTATTCCATTCCTGTTGCAATGCTGCAGCAAGTTCTTGGACATTGGCAGGAGGTTGTTGACGTTGGTGTAGCCGCTGTCCAAGCATGTCCCAGACATGCTCGATCAGGGAAAGGTCCGGACTGAGTGCTGGCCATGGTAATGTGGTGATATTCTGCTGCTGGAGGTAATCTGTAACGATCCTGGCCCTATGACATCTGGCATTGTCATCTTGGAAAATGAAACGGCGGCCATAACGGCGTGCAAACGGCACAACATGGGGTGCCAAGATGTTGTCGGTAGTACTGCCCTGTGACACGTCCAGCAACAACATGCAAGTCTGTTCTGCGGCAGCAGTGATGCCTCCCCACACCATTACAGATCCACCCCCATACGGATCATGTCTAATGGCGTTAACGTCATGGAAACGTTCGTTACGTCGGCGCCAAACCCTCCTGCGTCTGTCAAGGAAGTCCACAGTGAACCTCGACTCATCTGAGAACATTATGTTGTTCCATCAGCGATTATCCCAGCGTTGATGATGAGGACACCATTGAGTCTGGCCCTAATGTGACGATCCCTCAAACAGGGAATGACACGAGGGCGTCGGGCGTGTAAGTGAAATCTGTGCAGACGATTCCTGATGGTCTGGCCACTCACTACCAAGCCAGTATCCCTTTGAAGTTGAGACCTTATCTGATTTGCTGTTACCATACGATTTCTCAAGACAATAGTGCGGATGAATCTGTCCTGAGCCTGAGTTGTTGCCCTTGGTCGACCGGATCGTGGTCTATCCTGAACAGACCCTGTAGCACGATGTCTGGACCATAATCTGCTGATGACAGACTGGGAAACATTCATTGCCCTTGCCACAACGACCTGTCTTGTGCCAACCTGTAGCATGCCAAGGGCACGTAACCTCTCCTCCTGTGTTAGGCGGCATGGTCTCTGTTTAATTAACGACTTCAACCACTGATAATCTGATGCTTTCTCTTCAAAATCTTCCTTTACAGTGGCTCTAACCTTCCAATTCAGAGTCATGCAAATTTGTGGCACAACCCCCTTGATCATCAATAGCATCCCGTACAGATCGTGAGAGTGTCATTGATGTGTTTGGGTGATGAATTTCTTTGGAAATGCTTCCTCAGTGAGAACTATACAACATGGTTTCGTATCCCTTTGTATATGTGAAAATTTTGATCTCAAAATAAAATATCCCCTACTTTTTTTGAATAGTATATATTGAAATGCCATGCCTTCAGTGGTGGATCAGGGACAGAGGACAGTGCTGGGGTAAATGAGATCAAGGCTGCAGATGAGTCTCTCCTTAAGCTGCGGTCATGGCTGTAGGCTGTGCTGGTAGTGGGAGGGAGGTTGGGGTGAGGGGTTATTCCCAGATCAGTGACACACGGTCAGGAAGTGTCCAGTGATCTACTGGCCTGGTTTATATACTCTGACAGTTGCTGCAGAGGAGTCAAGTCAAAGCCAGGGTGCGTGTGTGTGTGTGTGTGTACATGTGAGCTGCCTATGTATGTGTGTTTGCGTGTGTGCATGTGCGTATGTGTGAGTGCATACCTATTCATTAAAAATATTTGCCCCCCCCGATTCCCTCTATTTTTGTATAATTTCATATTTAAATGTTTTAGATCATCAAACTTATCTTATTATTAAACAGAGATATCTCGAGTAAACACAAAATGCAGTTTTTTAATGACAATTTCACTTATTGTTGAGGAAAAAGCTATTCAACCCTTCATGGCTGGATATGAAAAAATATTGCCACGTAATTACTAAATCAACCAATTAAACAAATTTAATTGATAATTGGGTGCAATATAATTATATATGCCCCCAGGCATGATTACTGATAGCCCTGTTGAATATAAACTTCTGTTAAATAGGACCTGTCTTGCAATGTGAAGTGGGCAAAAAACAGCACATGATACCACGATCTAAAAACACTTAAAAACAGAGTCTTTGGCTTCAGTCAATCTGGAAAGAGTTACGAAGCTATTTCTAAGGCTCTGGGACTCCAGCGAACCATAGTGAGAGCTCTTATCTACAAATGGAGAACACTTGGAACAATAGTGAACCCTCCCAGGAATGGCCAGCCCTCCACAATTTCTCAGAGAGCACAAAGACGACTCATTCAGCAGGTTACAAAAGTATTACCCAGATTAATATCTAAAGAACTGCAGCCCTCATTTATATCAGTGAAGGTCAGTGTTCACGATTCCACTTGTGACTGGGTAAAAATGGCATCAATGGGAGAGCTTCAGGGCAAAAAACACTACTGACTAAGAAGAACTTAAAGACTGGTCTCACATTTGCCAGAAAAATCTTGATCCCCCCCAAGATTTCTGGGGTACAATTTTGTGGACTGATGAGTACCAAGAGTCAAACAAAGGTGTGATGATTTGGGGCTACTTTACTGCTTCAGAACATGGGCGACTTCCCATAATTGATGTAACCATGAATACTGCTTTCTACCAAAAAATCTTGAAGGAGAATGTCTGGCCATCAGTTTGTGAGCTGAAACTCAGGCATAGTTGGGTTATGCAGAAAGACAATACTCTGAAACACACAAGCGAGTTCACTTCTGAATGGCTCAAAAGAAACAAAATGAAGGATTTGGTGTGATTCAGTCAAATTCCTGACTTGAATCCGATTGAGATGCTGCGACATGACCTTAACCAGGCAATTCACACTCGAAAACCCTCCACGGTGGATGAATTAAAATAATTCTGCAAAGAAGAGTGGGCCAAAATTCCTCAACAATGATGTATAAGATTTCCAGTGATCACAAATGTGTGATTGCAGTTGTAGACGCATAACCCATTATTTGGTTTAAGGGTTCCATTATTTTTTTTCACCTGGGTGGTATAGATATTGAACAACTTTGTACCTCCAATAAATGAAATGATCATTTAAAAGCTGCATTCAGTGTTTATTCATGTTTAAATGATCATTTAAAAGCTGCATTCAGTATCTACTCATGTTGTCTTTGTTTATATTAAAATGAGTTGGATGATCTGAAACATTTAAATATGACAAATAAGCAAAAATGGAAGGAATCAAGAGCCGAATACTTTTTCCCAGCACTCTGTGTGCTTGTGTTTGTGTTTGTCTGAAAAAGTACTGTGAGCAGGGGCATGCTTAAGGCTGTTGCATTGCTGTAGCATAAAGTCTTACAAAAGTATTAACCTTTGTTTCACACACCTATTTATGTGCTAGTTGCTGGTTTGAGTTCTTGGAGGGGATTGGTATTCTGACTTAAATCTGGAGAGATGAAGTTGGGAAAAACTATCCTATTGGGCCCTTGTGCAAGGCCCTTTATTATCCCAGAGGCTTTGCCCTTGTTTCTCTCCATCTCTCCCTAATTGCTACCGTTCTGTCTGGCATTTCTCCCAGGGCATCCTTGAAAAAGATAAATATTTTCTCAGTGCAACTTCCCTGGTTGACTTAAGTTTTGAAAAATTTTTGTGATTAAAATTAAAGTGCTGTACTAAAACAGTGCAAAGGCAAGATATTATATGCTAATTTATTTGAATCTCTACATCCATGAATTTCTGTAAAATGGGAAGACTATGTATTGTTTACTTGTATTTTTGATATCATGAGTCCTTAGAAATATAATATCTAGTCAGGTATGGTCATTCATTTATAAATCGATTTATTTATTTATATAAATACAAATCTGTATCTTGACCGGGATGTGCCTTTTTCCACAGAAATTCAAAGACGTGGAGCCTATTATTAGGATTGATGAAGTTGATGGCTTACTGCAAGTGCAGAAGTTTGCCAAAGAAATGGAGCAGATGTTGGGCCGGAAGATGAAGTCCGTCAAGGTAACAGTGCCAATTGGCACAATAGCTATTGTAATAATCTAAGATGGAAATCTACGTTCAAATGTTCACAGACAAGCATACTGTTATTATACACAGTATACACTAGTGGACCCTGTCACCAGTACAACAATGTAATATCACGAAAAAACCTTGTGATATTCCATCTGAATTAAGTATTTTTGAGCCCGTAATAAATAATCGATTTCATCATATTTGTAGTTTAGATGATTAAATGAAGTGCACATTTCTCTTAATCATCTATGTGAAATGTGCATTGCACTCTCATATCAAGAGTAAGAATATGAATTCTGTTTATTTTACAGAGACTTGCAGATTCTGCAGAGGATGCCGACCTCTATCATACATACAATGAAACATTGGAGGTGAGTCATACGGCGTGATTGTGGTGTGTGTGTGTGTGTGTGTGTGTGCGTGCATGTGTGTGTGCGTGTGCGTGTGTGTGTGTGAGCGCGCCCGTGGACATATGGCTGTGTTTGTATAAAATTCCATTGTCTTCCACAGTTTGACTACTACAACTCAGTAATGGTGAACACCATGGATGAGGACGGAGAGTTTGTGGAGTTGGGCAGTGAGTTTGTCCTGGAAGAGAATGAGCATTTCAACAAACTACCTGTGAATACGTCATTGAGTGACATTCAGGTCCCCACCAACGTCTACAACAAAGGTGTGCTAGTGTCCACTGTTCATGTGTTAATCCAACTCCCGTACCCTTAGAAAGTTACCCCAAGAACTAGGCTGTGTCTTGCATTCCAAGTGTATTACACAATAAAGACAAGTAATCAGCAAAAAAGTGAACTGAGGACAACACGATCAGAAATTTCATAAATTTACAATGAACCAACAACAGAGGCTGGATAAAAATCAGTTCCATAGCACAAAATTAAAAATCTCAACAAGAAAACAATATGTCACATCAGTTCTTCTTTTATCTCCATATTTCAGGTTTTGATAAATAAAGCTTTCAATATTCAACATGATGGAATTTGTGTCATTGACCACTTCTAATATTTGGCAGTTAACTGTAAATGTTTTAATACTTCGCCATGAAGGTTCAAGTAAGCTGAAACTGTTTGAGAATTTTTAAGAAAATGAGAAATCGTCACTTGGAGATAGCACTTTCTGTAACTTTTGGGAACTTTGAATTACTGCTATTTCGTCCAATGTCCAAGGAGTGCGCAACTTCTTGGCCTTCTTTTTGATTCTTGCCTTCAAGAATGCACTTCTATAAAAGGCTGGAATTTCAAGGACAATAAATAATGCCCTGGGATAAATTTTACTTTGATATTCGTGGACAAATTGGAGAAAAAACATTGATAGAGTTCTTTTTTGTACGTTATCCAGTTAAACCTCAAATCCTGATTATTTTCAGGGGTTAGACATTGTAGATTTTCTTCAATACTCTTTTTTTCCTTGCCTTATATTTGGCACGGTGCTCACACAAGAACATTGACAAATTGACTGCGAATTCCATTTATTGACCGAGCAAGACCTGGAGGGTCAGATAAAACCCATAATTACCTTTCCCAGCAGGTTTGCCAGTGCTCTTATGTACAGCCAAAGAACAAATCCATGCAGCAGCAGAAAAGTTTGACCTCGTAACCTCATTCATGGGAAAAGGAGATACGTGGGTCAAGCAAGGGAGTCAGTAATGTTCATAATAACTTGTTAAAGATATTTGGCTTGACAAGACCAAGGAATGACTGCTTAATTGAGTGATTGAGGTTTTTCGCCATGATCGGCAATCCCAGAAATGCTCTATATTCTGATTGGTTAGAAACAATCAGAATATAGAGCACTCCCTGTGTTCGCTTGCGTTTCCTCCGGGTACTCCGGTTTCTTTCCACAGTCCAGAAACATGCATAAATAAATATCATTGAAAAGATAAAGGAATATAGCACTGAGGAGACAAATTACTTCTTTCATTCACCCTAGAATTGCTTAAATTTGTGAGGTATCGTTCAGGAACCAGTCGCGATAACCAGGAAATGCAATGGAAGTGATTTTTATTAGCGAGGGGGTAAACCCCCGCAGGACCGAAGGCAACAGTACAAAGTCCACAATCCAAAAAAAAATCACAATCCCAGGGGCAGAATCCAGAGTCGAAAAACCAGGGCAGCAATACAGAAATCGTGGTCAGACAAAAAAGGGTTCGATACACTGGAGCAGATAACAAAGCCAAATCAGAGCCAAAAAGCGGTAGTCGGATGGTCCAGTCAGTAAAGCAACACTATGAATACGAGGCGAAAAACGAGAGCAGCACAGGTACACAAGGGAAACGTTCTGACAGGGAACTGCAGTGAGAAGCCTGTTTAAATACACACAAGGGAAGTCACATGCTATGATTAGGGAAAGGTGAACTGGATCAGACTAATTACGTGGGAGCAAACACAAGGGAGAACCTAACCACATGAAATTGGCAAAAGCCAAAACGCGGACAGGGAACACGAGACGGCCTATGACAAAACATACAGCTCCGGTTAGGGAGTTCTAATGTGCACAGATAATGAGAGGCAGGACAGAGTGGAGGAGGTGCGGAGGATCCGCTGAATTGCAGCAAAGACTAAGAGAAGGCAAGAGGCGGAGACTAGAATAGGGCGAGTGCTGAGAGCTTGTTAATCAATTAGTAAGTGCAGCTATTATATACAATGTTAGTCTTGGTTAGTAACTTTAACAAAATAACAAACTGCTAGTATTGGTTAGTAAAATAGGAAAGCAGGGTGAAGGAAGCAAACGAGATTAGAAGGAATGTTTGAAACCCAGAAACCATGAAATCACCTAAACATACGACACGCGGGACTGGGGAGAAGCTGTAACTTAACAAAAGACCAGATAGGGGAGACAAAGTGCCATGAAGGGCATGGGCAAAGACATGGACCGGACTATAACAGAAAAGCGGATCTGGCATGGCAAAAACAAAAACATGGCAAGGAACAAAACTAAACAGAACATGGCAAAAACCTAACAGACATAATCATAAACATAACAGGGCATGGCAGAATCATAACAGACATGGCAGAATCAAGACAGACATTGCAGAATCATAACAAAATTTGCATTAAAAAAGTTATTTGGTGATTTCCACTGCCTTTTTGTCTTAGATGATTTTTTATGCATTGAAAGGGTTAGAATTTGGGGTGCAAAAGTTCATCTATCATTTGTGGTCTTGATAAAAGTCCACCATGGATAAAAACATTGAGTCTCATGCAAGGACCACCCATACGAACAGATTGCTGTCAGATCGCTCATACAAGATAACAAAGATAACTAGCCACATACACCATGTACAACCCCAATCAGGAAATAGTTGGGACAAAGTGTAAATTGCGAATAAAATCAAAATGCAATGACTTTCAGATCACATGAGCCAATATGTTATTTCCAATAGAACATAGATAACATTTTAAATGTTGAAACTGAGACATTTTACATTTTTATACAAAAAATGAGCTTATTTCAAATTTTCTGGCTGCAACAGGTCTCAAAAAAGTTGGGACACAGGCAAAAAAGGGCTGAAAAAGCAGTTAATATATAAGAGAATCAGCTGAAAAAACATTTAGCAAGTAATGAAGTTAACTGGCATCAGGTGTGTAACATGATTGGCTATAAAAGGGATGTCATAGAGAGGCTGAGTCTCTCAGAAGTAAAGATGGCCAGAGGCTCTCCAACCTGTGAAGGCTTGCGTAAAAAAATTGTGGAATACTTTAAAAACTAGAGGCACTCCTAGAGTGCAAACCTCCGCCACGGCAGCACAGTCCAAATCTTGGTGAGTGGGAGCAAAGTTCAGTTATCGCGTGTCATAGGATTTCAAGATGGCTGCCATGGCGGCCACATTGTTTGACTGATCGTGGTCAAAATCAATACGGTCCATCCCTGATATAATAGCGACCCACCCACAAAATTTCAGAGAAATCTGTTCATTTCTTTTTGAGTTACCTTGTTCACAAACAGACAGACAAACAAACGGCACCGATCACATAACCTCCTGCCAACTTCGTTTGGCGGAGGTAACAATGTTCCTCAATGTGAAGTTGCAAAGGCTTTGAAGGCCTCATCATTGACAGTGCATAACATCATCAAAAGATTCAGAGAAACTGGAAATATTTCTGTAAGTAAAGGACAAGGCCAAAGACTTTTACTGGATGCCCGTGATCTTCGGGCCCTCAGACGCCACTGCATCACTCACCGGCATGATTCTGTCATTGACATTACTAAATGGGCCCAGGAATACTTCAAGAAACCACTGTCTGTAAACACAGCCCGCCGTGCCATCCACAGATGCCATCTAAAACTCTATCATGCAAAACGGAAGCCATTGTTGAGCATGATCCAGAAGTGCTGCCGTGTTCTGTGGGCCAAGGCTCATTTAAAATGGACTGTAGCATAGTGGCAAAGTGTCCTGTGGTCAGACGAGTCCAAATTTGACATTCTTGTTGGAAATCATGGGCGGTGTGTCCTCCAGGCTAAAGAGGAGAAAGACCATCCCTCCTGTTATCAGTGTTCAGTTCAAAAGCCAGCATCTCTGATGGTATGGGGATGCATTAGTGCATATGGTGTGGGACACTTGCATGTTTTAAAAAGCACCATGAATGCTGAAAGGTATATTAAGGTTTTAGAGCAACATATGCTCCCCTTTAGATGACATCTATTCCAGGGAGGGCCTTGTTTATTTCAGCAGGACAATGCAAAACCACATACTGCAGCTATTACAACAGCATGGTTTCGTAGTAGAAGAGTCTGTGTGCTGAACTGGCCTGCCTGCAGTCCTGATCTTTCACCGATTGAGGCGATAATTAAAGGAAAAGTCCGTCAAAGGAGACCCAAAACTCTCCAGCAGCTGGAAACCTGTATTAAACAAGAGTGGGATCAAATTCCAATGGCTAAACTCAAGAAACGTGTCTCCTCAATGCCCAGACGCCTCCACTCTGTGTTAAAAAGAAGAGGGGATGCTACACCATGGTAAACATGCCCCTGTCCCAACTTTTTTGAGACCTGTAGCAGCCATCAAGCTTGAAATGAGCTCATTTTGTGGATAAAACTGTAAAATTTCTCAGTTTCAACATTTGCTTTGTTATCTCTGTGCTATTGTGATTAAAATACTGGCTGGTATGATTTAAAAGTCATTGCGTTTTGATTTTATTTACAATTTACACTTTGTCCCAACTATTTCGGAATTGGGGTTGTATTTAGATTTTTAGCTCACGGACTGATTTTCAGTTGGGATCAGGTGGCATCCAGCGTCATCACTGTAGTCGTGGTTGCATTCCAAAATCTATCACAATCTTCACATTTGAAACCGCTGCCCAGATTCAGCTTATATTTCGTATAGAGCTTCCCTGGGACCATGTCTCTAAAGGTTGTTCACAGTTTTCAGAAATGTTCATTTTTGATTTTGAAAAATTTTTTGATTAATAAAATTGCTCCATTTAGAAAATATGCCTCATTAAATATGGCTGAAAGTGGAGCAACTATGCCCTCTAGTGGCTGTTCAGTTGGCTGTGACGTAGTAAGATTCATGTGGGTTTTGCCCAGACTAGTTTTGAATGCCGGCCGGTGAGCTACAGGGCCATTGGTCCTATTATTTTTCTTAATGGCGACCGAAATGTTCTCATATTCTCGACCAATCTTATGAATCTTCTTCGCTCAGACTCCCATTTTCCAAACCTACGTACATATGATTAATGGATGGTATTTGTCATTAAACTTATAAAACTTGACTCCACATGCACAAAAACAAATAAAAAATTCTCTACGCCTAAAAAATGCACTTCATTTTTTGACAGTGGTATGCCATTAGACTGAACTTAAATTGTAGCTTATTATATTTCTGAATGTAGCAATGTAGTATTAATTCAAAATGGATAAAACAATCTTTTTTTAAAGGCCTTGGCATGGAGGGGAATATTTATTTGGCTTTGTCATTGTTGATATTAAAAGCAATCACCAACAGCCATTTTATTCATGAGAGGCATAAAGGGAGAGGAATCAGATTTCAGGCTCTATCGATTTCAAGCCTGTAGTCACCACGACAGCATAGTCAGGTCCGTGTTCAGAGAAACATCCTCTGTTGTAGGGCCTGACAGTGCAACATCTCCTTTGATAGTACCAATTCTGTAGTCTGTATCAATTACACAGACCCTCTGACCTTGACCTTCACCTCCAAATATGGACCATCTTCTTGTGGCGCGACGTTTTTGGAAGTTGTTTTCATATCCAATAATTTCCTTTTGATTCCAGCGATAATACAGACCCTGTATGAAACTTTTTTAACAGAATTTTTTATTTTATTACATTCTTTGGCTTTAGAAAGTCAGTGAATTCCAGTCTTCACACTTAATAATGAGATGTTTTCATTTATCAGTATCTTAATGGAGGAATTAAATCAATATACATGAAGTTGTGTGCCTTACATAACAAATTTTTCCTTGGGTTGGCCCAATAATACTTCTGAGCAACTTCTATTGATGTGGAATATGTAGACATGAGCCTTCTTGTATGTGTTGTGTGGACTGAAAAAAATAAAAATCCCTGCACTTCAATAGGTTATTTTTGGACATTTTGTACCATTAAAAACAAAACAAAAACAAAAAAAAAAAAAAGCATTCATCCCTCGTGCCTAAAACCTATATTTTGTACAATAATAAAAACATTTTCAGCCGTAAGGATTAACCAATTTAAAATAATTCTAAAGATTTGTGCTTGGGCAAGCTCACAAAACATATAATGCACCACAGGAAATTGAAAAATTCTACAACGGGACTACTGAGTCAATAAATTGGAATATGTAGTAGATGGGAAACAATTAGGTTAGAGCTTGTTTTGGAACTGTGTTACTGATGCATTTAATATAGCCTAATCATAGGCTATATCTTCAGTTGTAAAAGAAAAAAAGAAAGCAATTCCAATTTGGTCATGAATAGGACAATAGAATTGTTTATGCTGATCTCAAGCTAAGACCCAGAAACACAAATCAAATTCCATTGTAAAGATGCAATTAATGTGCTGGTTTTCTACTTCTATGGTGAGAGACTGCGTCTGTGGTTTGGTGGCGTGGTTTCAAAACGTTGGCGTTTTGGTGGCAATTGAAGTTATAATAATAATAATATTCCTAATTATGGATGGGGAAGTCAAACGGAATCTTCAAATGATCTGAGTAGATATATTTGAGCCATTAAATATTAAAGCATGATATGCTTTTTTATCTTTGTCAATTTTGATTTTTTGTTTCTAGAATTACTGAATGTGCCTCTAATCAGCTGTCGTTTCACCCATTTTTATTAATGGACATGTCATGCATTTTTATTCATGCCCATGTCTAGCATTTTTTTGGAGCATCATTCATGCTAATTCACATTTCTCACGGACGCATGCACCTTTAGGAAGTGGTGTAATTCATCAGGTTTACGTGACCATTGCGGACAGTTTTCTGGAGTCGCAGGTGTTTGTTGAATCTGACTTGGCAGGTTTGTGCAAACCCATCTTACAAACACGCGTAAGAAAGATTTAAGATGAGCATATGAAAATGTTCCCGCATGAGGCCCATTGATTGATACTAATTAATTTATTTTGAGTTGCAGTGTGCTGGCTCCCTAAATTTTCCTTGCAGTCTTGTTTATACATGTCTCCATGTTATTTTAATGTCCTTCTTCCCCCATCAGAATACTATTCATGGATTTGATCAAATATATATGCAATATATTTGCACTTTACTGACTTCACTCTTGCTTTCTCTTTCCAAACAGATCCTGATATACTGAATGGGGTTTACATGACAGAGGCACTGAACACTGTTTTCATCTCCAACTTTAAGAAGGACCCCACGCTGACCTGGCAGTACTTTGGCAGCTCTACAGGGTTCTTCAGGCTATACCCAGGTAAAGCACTGTGCTGACCCTTGTTTTCTCAGGCCATGAAATGCAGCTGCAAATGCCAGTGATGGACAATCCAGGCTTCGAAAGTAAAAGTGCTCCCCAGAGTTTCATCACCTGGATTTGCTAACTGGTAGATTTCCTCTGCCGTAAGAAATACAGTCTGGAATTTTTATTTTCTGACCTCTGAACAACAACGTACTAATCACTAGCAAACATGTTGATACTTCTGCCTTATTCCTATGATACAGACAGGAATTTGAGATTTTTGGAGCCATGATCGTGGAAGATAGGCAGGTGGTGCCTCAGAATGCTGTTCAGTACCTGCTGCAGAAACTGAGTATATGGTTAGCTGAAGGTGCTTCAGAAATGCATCCTAAACCTCACTCTGAAAAACTGTATAGCTTAGAGTGAGCAACATCAGACTGTTCTGAGGGTAATTACCCAGCTGGTGACTCCTGGGTGATCTCCAGATTGATCTGCTGGTGATCCATCATGGTGCTGTGGACCAGGCTGAGGAGCGCAGGGTTTAGGAGATAATGAGAGGCCAGGGTGGACCTGATCAGCAGGGGTGAGGGGTGTGCTCCATGAGGATGTGCTTTGTGTGTGGCGGCCTGGACTTACAATCTCTGTCCTGTTTACATGTGGGGGGTTTAATCTAAACTCGCGATTTCAGCTGTGCTTGCGTTATTAAGATACAGACTATCAAGAACCGAGTCAAAACAAACATTGGGCCTGATGGCTGACTCACAATTGAACACAAGTGTTCTTCCCTTGTCTCAAACAATTGTAATTTAAGTTTGGTGATCGCTGAACTATAAACAAGAAGTATTTTTGAAGACAAAACAGTTTATTAAGCTGGGAGACAAAATTAAAGATTTTTTTTTATTGAATCCCCCATAAACATGAGGATGTTTTTCTTTCCTCAGGCATCAAGTGGACCCCAGATGAGAATGGCGTCATAACTTTTGACTGCAGGAACCGAAACTGGTAGGGTTCTCACTGACTTGGCAGTCTATACCCCTCTGTGCAGACGTTGATGTGAGAAATTCTCATGGGAGCGCACTGCCCTATCCATGACCAGACTCGACTCATTTCTGACTGAGAATGTGTCATTTGAAATCACCTCTCATTGACAATACAAACATAAGCCCTCCTATGGGACACAGCAAAACAATTTTTTCAGCTCACCCAGCTTGTGTAGTACTGTACTGTACTTTGATGCATTTCATACCCAATTACATGAGGAATGACATGCTCTGTCAGCCTGCTGAAGTTTTCTTTATTTGGGAGCTTAATGCTGGCAGCAGAATTTCCTTCATGCACAGACACGTTCTTACAACTTCCACGCAACTATGATGTAACTATAGCAATCATCTGATGTATCAGGACCTCTTGAGGGCTGTTTCCTGAATGCATACCATACATCACGCATTGTAATATGCTATATATCTAGGTAGAGCAGCTAAATGATGTCCAGTGGTAGTTTCTGTGGCATAAACTACCTGTGTTTCATAGGAGTAAATGAAGTCAGTTTTGCTGACAAGCTATAGGAATGGTTTCCGCACCCCAGTAATGCTTAGGCTGATGGATACTGGTCATGAGTCGAAGTCACTGATCTGTACTTAAAAAAATCTGGATAGCTCATTGGCCAGTTGAAGTGAAGCCACTCGGCTGCCATATTACCACTTGCATATATCTCCAATACCACTCTTGCTGAACTGCTGGTTGCAGATGTATTAATCTGTATAAATTTGTGAATGCATGCGTGAGAGCATTTTAGGTATGCTTTACTTTTAATTGTTAGAGGGTCACAAGGAGAGAGTGCAAGGTAACTTGCATAGAATCTGTTAATGGATTACTTGTAATATTACAAGTTGGTATGGTCACAAAATAAAGTACATACCAGCGATGTAAAAGGTCACTACGGAATACGAAAAAAAAAGGAGAAAATGAAGACGGGTAATGAAGAATAGAGTGAGAAATGGCAGCAAAGAATGTACAGACACGTTGGATTAATATGTATGCCATTGACCGTCCGCATATTGTTGGGAGTGGAAACATGGCCGCGAGGCAGCTTCAGTTGTTTGTATGGTGCGTATTGGCCAATGAGCTATCCAGATTTTTGTAAGTACAGATCAGTGGTCAAAGTCCACTGGTGCCAAGTGTTACAAGGACAACCCTAGATGTACATCACTGCAGATAGAGTGCAGTCAGCTGTACCTCAGACACCACCTGGTGGTGTGGAGGTATCAGTCAGTGAAGGCCTAATCCAGAGCTATAGTCTGCTGTGCTATAATCAGATCCCAATCTACATAACTGTAGAGCCATCTGGGACAGCTAATGCAATTATTTGCAATGATGAAAACCTCTTCTCACGATCTAAAGCAGGGTTAAAGTCATATTTGCTAAACCAATCCCTTGCTGCTTCTCTTCTTGTGCTTTTGAATCTACTGTGATTCTGCTTCATCCACTGTAACAAACTTAAGCAAGTTACCTCGTATGGTCTGAATTTACTGACACAAGCCACCCCGTTGAACTGCTGAGTCTCAATACTTTTAGTTCCACTTTCAGATGTAAAACTAATTGGAAAAAGATTCGCCAACACGAGTGTGAGGTTGTATTAGTGCAGCGAGAAATCGTCTCATTTTACTGGAAAGCTGCAGGTGTTCTTGGATTTGTGAGAGTACATCTCTATAAATGGGTCAGTATGTGTGAAAGAAGCAGGAAATTGGCATAATTGTAATTTTCAACTCAGAGGAAGAGGAAGGATATTTGGAGAATTTTTTCCCCCTTTTTTAATTGATGTTGTTTTGCATATTTGCCAATCTGTTCAGTAAATGTGGAAACCCCCATCATTGGCCTTTTATACTATCTATACTGAGAGGCATTAAAAAACGCAAATTGGTTTTATCGTCTAATTTGAAAACTGATAGTTTTTCCATTTGCTGATTGACATGATGACCATCAGGTATGGTATGCATTTTAACATGTCAAGTGTCTGGGTTCGAATCCATTCTTGGTTTAACACCTCATTATGATTATCTAAATGCAGCACAGTTCCCTGGATCATGGTCGTGAATCACATTGGGAGAAATTATTTTGCACATGAAAAGTTGAAGATCAGAGCCGATAAAAAAACACTTAAACAAAGTCACATCATTCCCACTTCAAATGCCACAAACAAATGAATCTCGGAAGAATCAAACATTTTGAATGTTGAATGAAGGCCAGTCTCAAAGAAAAGATTCTGGATGCATTAATGTCCATTAAATGACTGTATCCAGACTGCAGGGATGACACAGAATGACTAGATGTGTCTGCTATCGTCCCCGACAAAGTGCGTCATCTTTGACGCCACAAAAACACATTCCATAAAACGTCTTCTGCCATGTCAGATAATGCATAAGAACTGCTGAATTGACTGCCAATGTAACGATTACAGTGAGGGCCAGTCTCACTACCATAAGCACAGTTTCCCGAGACCGTGTTTTGCAACTACGAAAGAAACCATTTACCACTACTTAAAACAGTATATTTTATCATGCGTTTTTAATGCCTCTCAGTATATGTTATGATAAATATCATTCAACACAACCCAGCTTCTAAAAAAATTGGGACACAGTGTAAAATGTAAATAAGAACAGAATGCAGTGATTTGCAAATCTTTTCAACTGTATATTTAATTCAAGATAGTACAAAGACAACATTTCAGATGGTGAAGCTGAGATATTTTGTTTTTTCTGAGAAATATGTGCTCAATTTGAATTTGATGCTAGCAACACTTTATAAAAAAAATTTGCGACAGTGGCATGCTTGCCATTCTGTTGCATCAATTTTTTTCACAACACTGTAAGCACTTGGAAACTGAGGAGATCAACTGCTGTAGTTTTAAGGTAAAATATTTTCCCATTCTTCTTTGATGTTGGATTTCAGCTGCTCAACACTGTGGCCACTTTTGTCATATTTTTCATTTATTTACTTCGAAGGAACTCAGCCTCTCTGGGATGCTGTTTTTATGTCCCATCCTGTTACTGATCTGTCGCCAATTAACCTAATCAGCTGAGAGATGTTCCACCAGGTGCATTTTTTTTAGCATCATATAACTTTTCCAGTCTTTTTTTTTTTTGCCCCTGTTTCAACTATTTTGAAAAGTGTTTTTGCCAGCGAATTCAAAATATGTGAATATATTTTCAAAAAACATTAACACTTTTTATGTTGTCTTTATGCTATTTTCAATGAATACTTTGACACCTAGCTTGTACAAAACCAAACATGACTGCTCTGCCCAAGTTAAGACCACTTAAATCTAATTTTGTTATCCTCGAAGTTTTTATTGAATTCTGAGTTCACCATAGCATTTCTTGATATGAAATAGTAAAATTAAATGTTGCTTATACATTTCAGCACGAGGTGAATGCATTTATTTACAGCAAAATGTGGCAGATTTTATATAGTGAGAGCAAATATTCAGAGATGCATTATCATTTTGAATTTGAAACTTTGCTGAAGCCTTTGATTAGTAGAATCCGGTATGTAACTGCTTAGTTGAACTGAAAGCCCGCACCAAACACTGGCTCTTTCTGGATAAAATTGAGGACCCGAAGGCAATGGAAAAACATAGAAAAATTTGTATTCAAGCAGAGGATTCAATTAGCATTATATAGAAATTTCTGAATGTGGGTGTGAAAGAGTTAAAAATAAGGTTTAAATGATTTGCAAATCATACCATTCTATTTTAATTTACATTTTACATTATATTCAATATTATTCAAATGAAATGGGGTGTTTTGTCTGGTTAGGTACATTGTTATAAATTGACTGAATTTACCAGTTAAATTAACGCATTGTCTCCTTGTTATGGTAACTGTAAGTAGAGTCCTGTGCACATTTAACTGTGGTTTACAGTTAACATACTGGAACCTTTGTTTTAAACTGATTGTAAAATTACAGTTAAAATAACTGGCAAAAAAGGTGCCAGTTTATAAAAGTGCACAGTATGTCATTCCAGTACAGAGATTTGTAAAGTGCATGGTATAAATATCTGGAGTGGCCCCTTATTCCTCCCTCACATCCTCACAGGTACATTCAGGCTGCCACCTCTCCAAAGGACATTGTGATTGTGGTTGACGTTAGTGGCAGCATGAAGGGACTGAGGCTCACCATTGCAAAACACACCATCAGAACCATACTGGACACTCTGGGGGAGAATGACTTTGTCAACATCATTGCCGTAAGTATCCTCTAATGTTGCCTAATGCTACCTCTCCTCCAGCAAATCCAAAACAATCGCTTCCTAGAAAGCAGGTGATTCTGAAGTCCGTCCGGTGAGAAAGACAGATCTTTTCTACATGAAAGGCCATTACTTCTGAAAGGCCAAGTATTATTTCTGCTGCTACCACTACTACTACTATTTCTACAATGACCTCGAGTAATCCTGTGTCTAATACGACTGCTATTACTACAACTACTACTACTACCGCTACTGCTACTTCCACAACTTCTGCCTCTACTTATTGTATTATTGTGCTGCAATAATAATAAAAACAACAACAATAATAACAAGACGACATTGTAATCAATATCCCCCGCAACAAGGGCATCCTGTTTTCAAACCCAATGAAGGTAATGGCTAGTAGCACAAAATTTCATTCATCTTGGTGAAGTAGTGTCTGTGAAAACTTGTGCCCACTTATCTGGATGGACAGGCGAAGGGGCTGACGGACAGACAAGCTCATTACAATATCACCCGTGCCATGGTGGGGGATAATATCATCTAGAGGTTCAAGTGAATCTGAGACTCAACCGGTCTGCCACCCCTCCACGCCCATTTTGGAGTGGGGTACAAAGCTGGAATGTAATACCAAAATTGTAAATGTCCTAGGGATGTTGAATGCAAAGGTTCATCAAATTTGATCAGTATGTGTGGCCACTAGAGTTTATGGATTGAGTTGTTTTCAGACAACAGGCGACAGACAATAATGACAGAGGATAGAGTTTACACCATCTTAATAACTCACCTGGTCAAAGACCAGTTGAGTTAGTAGCGGTAATAATAATAATAATAATAATAATATAGCAAGTACAATTACAAGAGGCAGCTGTGACTGCCAAGTTGAAATCAAGGCCAGCTTTTGAGAACAAAGTTATTGTTAGAACTAACATCTTCATTTGTGGAACTTGCGTCTTCCTAAAACTAGCTGGTTTTGCTTTTTCTCATTAAAGTGAAAACATTCATACATGACACCTCTGCTTGTATAAGGATAGGCAAAGGGCTTAGCCACGACGATGTCATACTGTGCTCAGGTCATTTTGCTCATGAGAGCGTTTTGTTCTCTCTTCCTCCAGTATAATGATTACGTGCACTACGTGGAGCCCTGTTTTGAAGGCACTCTGGTTCAGGCGGATCTGGACAATCGTGAGGTAATGCCATTATCCAATTCACATAAGCCCTGGCCACTGCTAAGCCAGAGAGGCGGAACTATTCTGTGTGATGTCAGCAGGCCAGTCGCCCTCTTATGGACTTTGCTGAGGAACAGCCTGGCCGGTTTGGGGGGAGGGAGGGTTATGAGTGTTCTTGTGTGATCTAATCTTTCCCAAATCTGCGTTTGGCACTGTGATACCAGTTTAGTCCAGTGGCCTAGTTTTTAGTGGCTGCGTAGCATGGAGCGAAGAGAGCGGGTGGGGTCATCTGCCTCGCCTCAGCTTTGCGTCAGCATTCAGAGCAGGAGAGGGAGGCAGTCAGCAGTAAGGGAGCTGAGTCTACTGGTCCTCCAGCTAAAACATGGAATGCAATGAGCGAATAAGCCTGGCACACTTTGAAAAATAGGTTTTTCAAAATTCTGAATTCAATTTTCAAAATATGCGTCAGTGTTGCACAACCCTGTTTCCAAAAAAAATTGTGATGCTGTTAAAAATGTAAATAAAACCAGAATGCAATGATTTGCAAATCATTTAAACTTTATAGGCATTATTGTTATTCCTTCGCAAACAGAAATGCACGCGGGGTAACATCAAGGCACGGCCACACATAGGCTAATGCAGGCAAAATAACCATCTCCGCCTTATTGTGTAAAATGTGAGCAGTTCAAGATTTGACTACAGCTAATGACAGCCAAGTGAAGGTCACACATTTTTTTGCTATTGGCTGAAGCCAGTCAAATTACACTAAAGTTGACCTCCGTGCAAACTGAAGATGTGAATTTGCTTCGCCCACCAGATTTTAAAGTTTTATTGACCCCTTCGCTCACACAGAGTGTAAGTGAATGGTAGGCGAATATTTGCCAAGGTTAATTATGCGCATGTGTAACCATGCCCTGATTAGACGTCCATTGCTCTGAAATAAAAGCGGCTGCAACTGAAGGGGTTGGGCAAAGCAAAAGGAGGTATATCAATGTGTAAAGCTGGCGCAGAACAATTTTCGCATCACAGACCTTGTTGGCGTCTTGACCCTCCCAAATCATGTTTTAACTCAAATGCTGTCCCACTCTTGTAATTTCATGGGACCGAATCTAGTGATGCCAAAATTAAGCTTTTCTTAAGCATTTAGGGCTTTCAGCAAGTTGTGTTAGAAATTGGTTCACTACTCGAAGATTCATACATTGCGCTCGTGGGTGACATCTGCTGATAAAATACATTTTCACAGCGTCCCAAAATTTTGACTACAATTATTTGTAGTAATTTGCAGAATTCATTTAACCCTCAAGCGACCAAGTGTTTTCAGCGACTAAACTGACTGAGCGGGGTCATAAATGACCCCGCTGTGTTTTATGCAAAAATTGTTATTTTTAATGACTATTTTTAAGTTCATCACATCCACACAGCTTCATTTATGTATGGCTGATATAAGTAAATGATCAAATGCAAAAAGTTAAGCATTTTGATTAATTTTTATGAATGCCAAGAATAATGGAAAGTTGTGTGGGGTCGTTTATGACCCTAAAAAATGTACATGTTTTTTGAGTTTATGGGCATTGATTTTTGGCAATGGTCAATTTTTATTCACTAACCTTGCCTATCAGAACCAGAATAATATGGTTTGCAGCTGTATGTACCCTTGCCAAGGAAGTTATGTTTTCATTTGTTTGTGTGTGTGTGTCTATCTGTCAGTCACCAACTTTACCCCAAAAACTAATGGTGCAATCTGCGCCAAAATTTACATACGGGTCATTATTGGTCCAAGGACAAAATTGCTAAAATTTTATCTCATCTGAGCTGAGCAATATAAAACTAAAAATATTTTTGAATTAAAAATTGACGTATTCGCCAGATTAATGGATTGAGTGTTTTTTGTCATTCGATGGATGGTATGTGGCCCCTCAGAGGACACATTTTCTATCTCTAGAAAATGTCATAATAATAAAAATAATCATAATAATTTGATTTGGATGAGGTATGGCGCCTTGGAGTTCTTTTTTGTCGACTCAAAAAAACTGTATCTCTGGGGTCATAAATGACCCCACACATCTTTCAGCTGTCCTCGACGCAGCAATAGGCCAATTCCTCTGAAAATCTATGAAAATTCCTTGGAGGAACAGCTTGACAAACTCATTGAAGGAAACATTTTTCTCATCTAAAATATTAAAACAGCACATAGAAATGTATGTCTGGGGTCATAAATGACCCCACTCGGTCGCTTGAGGGTTAATAGGTCAGTTAAATCCTTTGCACAGAGGATGCAGGCGTCTAAATGATGGCGTAATTGTAATTTTTGTTGGGGCACATAGCTGTTTATTGAAAATTCATAAAAAGATTGTGCCTGAGAACCATTCAAAAGTTGGAAGTTCTTAAGTCAAAAATGGTGGCATAGATATTGTTTGAATCATATTTCCCCAAAAAACCAGCTTGGTGAATGTGGCAACAGAAGCTACCAGGGAATATTTCACAATATATATTTATCATGAAAAATTTGTCTTATCTCCTAGTAACATCATAAAGCTGTACATACTCAAATGACTGTGAATGCAGTGGTGAAACAATATTTGGGAAATAACAAAATATACACAATAAATTGTTGTCAGTCAACCATCAAAGTCTCCCAATTTATATAAATATAAATACACAATGTTACTGTTGCAAATGTGTAGAGAAGTTCTTTTCAAAATTCTTCATCAACTTTTCCCCTCACTTGTGAGCCCTCCGAAAAAAATTCCTAAATTAGACAGCAAAGCCATGTCTGAAAATTCTCTCCCTCTGCACATTTAGTCTCGTTAAATCTTTCTCACGACTGTGGTAAGAGGTATCGCTATTTAAGCCAACAGGAGACAACGTTTGCTTTTAAACGGTGTATCACTTTAATTATAAACCGGTTCTTGTAAAGAGACCTTACTTAGCGCATTTTATTCCAGCACATTATTATATGCAAGAAGACAGAGCTCAGAAATGATAGTTTGGGCAAAATACTCTCATCTCTTTGACCTTTCAACTTCTGAAAAAGGAGGTTTTGCAGGGTATAGGCAATTTGCCCACAGCCCAATTTGAGCCATCTTCTGGTTATATGTACCTACTTGTGGGACTGTCCAGAAAATAGATTTGAAATGTGAAATTTGCATACAGGAAGTGAACTGTGACCTATTTAGTGATTTCAAGATTTTTGTGGGACAAGGCTTCAAAAAGTCCATACTTAAACCCATAAATGATTGTTCTGAAAAACCAGATGATTTTTAATGGCTACACAACAACATGACGGGCATTTTGATACCAAACATAAGAATATGTGTGAAAAACTGAAGGTTTCAGACAATTTTCCATTGAAAAATGCATCTGTCTTGATCCAAAACGTGAAGTTCATCTTGAAAAACAACCAGGTTCCTATGAAAACATACCTAAGATATTTTCACAAAAGTTGCATCATATAGTTGGCTAAATAATGTGCGAGTGTGCACTGTGAATGTTTACATGTTGAGCTCAATAAATACATGAAAACATATAATTGTTTGTGAGGTATTATTTTAAGAAGACTGTGTTTGTCTATGTAGTGACTTAGATGAAGATCAGATCACATTTTATGACCAATTTATGCAGAAATCCAGGTAATTCCAAAGGGTTCACATACTTTTTCTTGCAACTGTATACTCTAAGACTCCTAATTTGGATAAGTATCTATAACAAGAATTCCATGTTTATTATTTAGTGACCTATTTTGACACCCAAAGGAGATAGTAATAATTTCTAAATACAGGGATGGTTCCAATTTTCGCAATCTGGATCCATATTACCGGTCTCGCAATTTAACGACACTCACACATTATTTAGCCAACTACATGAAGCAACTTTTGTGAAAATATCTTAGGTGTGTTTTCATAGGAACCTGGTTGTTTTTCAAGATGAACTTTACGTTTTGCATCAAGACAGATGCATTTTTCAATAGAAAATTGTCTGAAACTTCTTCAGTTTTTCACACATATACTTATGTTTGGTATCAAAATGTCTGTCATGTTGTTGTGTAGCCATTAAAAATCATCTGGTTTTTCAGAACAATCATTTATAGGTTTAAATATGGACTTTTTGAGGCCTTGTCCCACAAAAATCTTGAAATCACTAAATAGGTCACAGTTCACTTCCTGTATGTAAATTTCACATTTCAAATCTATTTTCTGGACAGTCCCAAAAGTAGGTACATATAACCAGAAGATGGTTCAAATTGGGCTGTGGGCAAATTTGCCTATACCCTGCAAAATCTCCTTTCCCATTTTTACTGAGTATCAACTCTTATTTCAGGAGCAATCATAAAGCCTGGATAAGATCCATATATGTGAGGCAAATAGTATGTTCTGCTAGTTAGATTTAAATGAATTATAATGTGTCATATTTTCTATATTTGTATGTTTGCTAGGATTGACTTTTGCTTGAACAGCTTATTTCCCCTGGTCTCCCACACGACCAATGTCGCACTGATAGTGCCAGCGCTATAGTACCAGAGCTCATGTTATGTCTGAGATGACCGTTAATTTTCTCGTGGATTGATAGTGAAATTTGTAAAACATAATGCCATTACAATGATATTATGACAATATTCTTTGGAGTACGGCATAATTTACGACAGAGAATTTGTTCATCAGTATGGATTTCTAACTCAGAGTCTGTGAGGGTGGGTTTGCATTTTGTTTTATTTTGGGGACTAGATTATATCATATGGGAGGATTTTATTAAGTTTCTATGGCTGAATAACTTTCTGTTAGTATACTCTTTTTGTGTGCAGACAGAATAGTTGGGTACATCACAAGCCTTCCACATCTTAACTGTCTAAAAGATTTTAAAATGATAATATTACGCATTTGACGGAAAGGTTTATATCAAAGCTCAAGACAGTATTGGTAGTAAAACTTTGCTTTATTTATAATTCACACCAAAGCAAAAATCTTTCCATTTTTAGCTGTTTGGAGAGGTAGGGGGGCAGCGTATATTTGGCTTCACAGATCATCAGTTTTTCTGGGCATTACTTTCAGTTTTAGCGCACTGATCAATGCACTCATGATCCAGGAAAAGCATTGTTTCTTGGCCAAGCTATTTTTTTTCACTATCTTATTGCAAAAAAACTTCAGTGCTGAATTTTCACATAAGTAAAGAAACAGTAATAAGTTTTATTTTCAAGTAATGCAAGTGTCTTGCTTCATTAAAATAATTTTTCCAGTCTCTGTGACACTTGCATCCTGAGTTATAAAGGCTTAGATAAAGGTCATGCACAGTTGGCAAAGATTGGCTTGATTTGGCATCTGCATAAAGGGGCTAAGAACATTCTAATCTTATATTTGTGTTTTTAAACCATTTATTAAAACAATCGTAAATATGTTATTTGAGTGTCGTTCACTGATTATTCTAGGGCTCTGTTAGCAATCACAACTAGCAACAAGAGGCTCCTCAGAGCCTGTACTCGGGGCGGGTCTAGGCCTAGGCAATTGCGAAACCGCGTGCGCGCATGAGAAGGACAATCGCGACCCCAAAAAAAAGAAGAACGGAGCCGAAACTTTGACTTGTGGCCTGCTGGCCCAAGTAATTATTAGCAGTGGAGTTCTGGAACAGAATTTTGATAGAATTTCCAGTGCCTTTTCTTCAAATGGTTGAGGGATCAGCAAAGGTCTTGTGCTCAATGGGATAGCATCTGCCAAAGCAGCACTTGCAGTGGTGATAGCAGAGCAGTAATATTCAATATGTCAAAGGAGCTGCAAAATACAGCCAAGTAGCTTTTCTCCAGTCATAAAGTCAGGAGTCATGCCACATGCATGTATGCTATCAATAGCCAGTGAAATGGTCAAACAGCATGTGTGACGGTTTTACTCAAGATCAATGTTATGCCAAACCCCGACAAAGGCCCTGGGGCCGTAACAGCATGTTGACATGAAGTCTGTGTGATGGCTGTACCACCTGTATGTTAATTCTATGCCCAGTCTGTGCAATGGCTGCACTTGATTCTCAGGCCATGTAGTGAGCAATGATAACAGCTCTGAAGCTTGCCTTTTTGCCCTGAATAATGTGTTTCAGCTTAGTCTGCCTGCTCATCAGTAATTATAAAATGTTAGCCTCATTGTATAAGCAAAGTCTTCATCCTGGCAGCAAAAATTGCGATTTTCTCAGACTCTGACTCAATTTT
Source organism: Gymnothorax javanicus (assembly GCA_029692085.1). Taxonomy (NCBI): domain Eukaryota; kingdom Metazoa; phylum Chordata; class Actinopteri; order Anguilliformes; family Muraenidae; genus Gymnothorax; species Gymnothorax javanicus. The sequence continues at coordinate 45,258,950 of CM056201.1, forward strand.
TTTTTGTGTAATGATCAGTGTCATTACCAGGGTTCCCAATTCTCCTGCATTCCGCGTGAGATTTAGTGGCATATTCATGTTCCCGTGCTGTAGTCAGCAATTATTCAATCAACGCAATGCATGTGTTACACGATAGTTCAAATTGTTAAAATGAAATAAGACCATTTGAAAAATTTTTATGCAATTCCATTGCTTTCAACCCTTGAGTAAAGAAAAGTGTGAGACGTCCAGAGTCATAATTCATTTCCATGTTACTAGTGGTGAAATCCACCATGACACATGTGAAACTGATGAACCTCCATGCACAAGGACTTCAATTCCGCCTGAGAATCTCTTACAAATGCGCTGATTGAATAATTGCTGACACACAGCATGGGAATGTGAATATGCCACTAAATCTCACGCCGAATGCGGGAGAGTTGGGAGCCCTGCATTACTCAATTCTTCTCTAATGTCAGTAGGTTAGCTAGCATGCCTATATCCACATGTAAATGAGTATGCCAGTTTCATTACTGGTTTAGTGTGTCATTATTTGACCATTGAAATCATCAGAAATTTGGCCATTAATACCAGCTTTGTGAAGCTCACAGTGCACTATTTTTGTTGAGCCTGGTCAATCATGATATGAATTGATTCAATTCTGTGGTAATTTTCAAAGTCGTAGTTCTGTGGTTATTAGAACCTATTCTATCAAGTATGCATCTGTCCCTATCAGAAAGCTTTCACTTGTGGCCACCTGTGGTTCTTTTTTTTTTGTTCTTGGCTTCTGGGATGTTGTCGTAAATTTTGACGCATTTCCCCTTGCCACCTTAGATAATTTTGCAGGTTTTCTTTAAGGAAACTACTGTTTGGCTTCTTTCCAGCTCTATTAGTATCCTCATCTTGCTTTTGGAGATTTAGCGAGCAATTTGCCTCTGGTTTGACCTCTTTTCAGCTGACACAAGCTGCTGATTTGCATTCAAATTAAAAGAAATGACCCACATAATATAACATTATAAAAATATAAGCAGTACAGTCAAAGCCTGATAAAGGCTCAATTTCACCAATAGTTATGGTACCAATGCTTGTTTTGTGTTTCTGCCTCAGTTGATGTGTACAGCACAAACTGCACTTCATTCCACTTCTACAGTCGCCAGTTACCTAGCTACAGAGCTACATTAAAAACGGCCACTTAACAGCATGTTTTCATGTAGCTCTGTAGCGTGTAGCATTTGCTCTAGTAATATTACAGTTACTTCAAAAACTGTCAATGAGGATGTGGTGAAATCTCAGGTTAAGGTGACCCTGAGGTGACAGCCAAACAGTTAACATTAAAGTGAGCAAGCTAAGTGCCGTTATCTTCAGGCGGTTACCTGCTGCCAGTTAACATGCTGACGCTATATCTTTTAAGTTAAGCGGGTACAAACCTCCATGTAGCTCCAAACCATGCTGTTAAACACCCCATTTTCATGTAGCAAGGTAGCAAGCTAGCTGGCTACTGTACGCATCAAATTATGCTGGTTGGGCATGAATAATATAAGCCATAAGGCTTACTAGCTAAACACATTTTCTAAACTGATCCTGAGCTCGCAAGTGGCACCAGCAGACTGATAGCTTGCTGAAACGTTGACTTTTTGGTTGTCCTTTTGAATTGACCATCACAGATTTAATTAACAGTAAATGGGCTGCGAATCTGTGAAGTTGCATTATAATTAATAAGCAAAAAGGCACTGCATTGCAGGGTCCAGTACAATCCAGTAAGATTGTTTGTTGCATGTATAACAATGGTATTGTACAACGTAATATCATTATGGCCAAACAGTTCAATTTTTGACTCCAAGCAGAGGATATTCCATCAACAATTTTTTTCTCCCATGTGCAGTTGCAAACTGCATTCTGGCTTTCTTATGTTGGTTTCGGAGCAGTGATTTCTTCCCTGCCATGTGGCTCTTCATGTCATGTTGATATTGCACTTGTTTCACTGTGGATATAAATACTTGTGTACCTGTTTCCTCCAGCATCATCATAAGGCCCTTTACTGTTGTACTGGGATTGATTTGCACTTTTTGCGTCAAAGTTAATCTCTAGGACGCAAAACACATCTCCTTCGTATGACGGCTATGTGGTCCAAGTGAGTTTATACTTGCATAGTGTTGTTTGTACAGGTGAATGAGATACCTTCTCGTGTTTGGAAATTACTCCCAAGCATGGACCAGTCTTGTGGAGGCCCTCAATTCTTTTAGCTGAATTTCTTTGATTTCCCGTGATGTAAAGCAATGAGGCAGTGAGTTTGTTGGTAGGCCTTAAAATACATTCAGAGGTACAGTCCTGCAATTGACTCAAATGATGTCATTGAACCGATCAGAAGTTTCTAAAGCCGTGACATACTTTAATGGAATTTTCCAAGCTGTTTAAAGGCACAGTCAACTTAGTGTATGTGTACTTCTGATCCACTGTAATTGTGATATCGTGAATTATAAGTGAAATAATCTGTGTGTAATCAAACATTGAAAAAATTACTTGTGTCATGCACAAAGTAGATGTTCTCACTGACTTGTCAAAGCTGGTTGTTAAAGGTGCACTATGCAAGTTTGTTGACATCACTTCTGTTGACATTCGAATTCAAACAAAACAGAGGTAGCTCGCCCCTCCCTCCCGTGCTTCCGTAACTGCCAACTCTTGTCAGTGATTGGCCGGAACGGTTTGTTATGTTATGGGGCACAGCCTGTGCCCCTTGTGTTTATTTGCAGTTTGTGGCACCTGTGCGGTCTCCAGAGCCCGGGTTTTTTTTTTTTTTTTACAGTGAATTCAGGGGCAGGCAGCTAGCGGATCGTGGGGAGATGTCGGCGAATTGAGACAAAAATATAATCGCGCAGAAAATAAACAAACTTGCATAGTGCACCTTTAACAAAGAATCTGTGGAGTGGTTGAAAAATGAGTTATACGACTTAAATCAAAATGTATGTAAACCTTTGACTTATCTGTGGATGTTTTTATTATTGTGATTTAGAGACTTCAAAATGTGAGACATTTTTAAAGGTGCTTCTGATATTTTGTCCACGCCCTTTATGTCCTAGTCTATGCTGTAAGTCACATTTGATAGCATGTGCAAGCATATGAGTTCATCACTTTTGGTCAGTTTGCATTAGTGTGTAATTGTTTGGGTTTATTTGCCAGGATATAAGAGTGTTGCATTTGATGGTGTATCCGCGTGTGATGGTGGGAAAGTGTGTTTGACTTGGTGTCAATGGGTATCTGTGAGTCTGTTGTACACCGAAGGACTGAAACTGGCTGCGTTTGACAGAAAGTCCATTGTCCACTCTGTCAGCTAATTTAGGAAGGCCTGTATCAGCTAGAACTGATTGGTTAAACAGAGCTACTGATAGCTCCCTGACTCAGTGCTTGCATCTGCACGCCTACTGACAGGTCACTTTGGTGCTGTCTTGGGCTGATGTCTCTGGGAGAGCTGAATTGCTAGACATGCTAGTAAATTCCCAGAAATGCTTCCTAAGACATTTCCCATGCACCCACAAGACAGTTTTCATTCTGTGTTTAGTCTGCTTCACGCTGCGTTTAGATTTGCGCCTCCAGCATGTTCAAATGACAGTTATTCAAGAAGTGCTGTTTAAATGTAACAACATAAACATGACTGATGGTGGGGTGGGCTTTTCATTGCTGTAAATATGTGTTTTCTTTACTACCTTGCAGCAGTGAAAGAGCTGTGGTTCGCTGTTTACTGCACTGTAAATTTAATTAATGATGATGTACAGTCTCATGGAAAAAGTATTTTCCCCCTTTTTTGTCAGCCCGCTTGGTCGAGAGGCCCAAGGGGCTTATGCTATGCTCAGGGTCTTTAGTGGTGGTTTGTTGTTCGTGCGTGTGAGCCTGTGTGCGTAAACTTTTGGCTTGTCTGCTCTCTAGCGTCTTCAGTTTTTGACCGATCCTTTTCATACAACCCCAGTTCTGAAATAGTTGGGACAAAGTGTAAATTGTGAATGAAATCAAAACGCAATGACTTTCAAATCACACCAGTCAGTATTTTATTCACAATAGAACAGAGATAACATTGCAAATGTTGCAGCTGAGAAATTTTACAATTTTATCCACAAAATGAGCTCATTTCAAATTTGATGGCTGCTACAGGTCTCAAAAAAGTTGGGACAGGGGCCTGTTTACCATGGTGTAGCATCCCCTCTTCTTTTTAACACAGAGTGGATGCGTCTGGGCATTGAGGAGACAAGATTCTTGAGTTTAGCCATTGGAATTTGATCCCACTCTTGTTTAATACAGGCTTCCAGCTGCTGGAGAGTTTTGGGTCCCCTTTGACGGACTTTTCCTTTAATTATGCGCCAAATGTTCTCAATTGGTGAAAGATCAGGACTGCAGGCAGGCCAGTTCAGCACACGGACTATTCTACTACGAAGCCACGCTGTTGTAATAGCTGCAGTATGTGGTTTTGCATTGTCCTGCTGAAATACACAAGGCCTTCCCTGGAATAGATGTCGTCTGGACGGGAGCATATGTTGCTCTAAAACCTTTATATACCTTTCAGCATTCATGGTGCTTTTTAAAACATGCAAGTGTCCCACACCATATGCACCAATGCAACCCCTTACCATCAGAGATGCTGGCTTTTGAACTGAATGCTGATAACAGGAGGGGTGGTCTTTCTCCTCTTTAGCCCGGAGGACACAACGCCCATGATTTCCAACAAGAATGTCAAATTTGGACTCATCAGACCACAGGACACTTTGCCACTTTGCTACAGTCCATTTTAAATGAGCCTTGGCCCATAGAACATGGCGGCGCTTCTGGATCATGCTCAACAATGGCATGATAGAGTTTTAGGTGGCATCTGTGGATGGCACAGTGGACTGTGTTTACTGACAGTGGTTTCTTGAAGTATTCCTGAGCCCATTTAGTAATGTCAATGACAGAATCATGCCGGTGAGTGATGCAATGGCGTCTGAGGGCCTGCAGATCATGGGCATCCAGTAAAGGTCTTCGGCCTTTTCCCTTATGCACAGAGATTTTTCCAGTTTCTTTGAATCTTTTGATGATGTTATGCACCGTCGATGATGAGACCTTCAAAGCCTTTGCAATCTGACGTTGAGGAACATTGTTTTTAAAGTATTCCACAATTTTTTACGCAAGCCTTCACAGGTTGGATTGCATCTGGCCATCTTTACTTCTGAGAGACTCAGCCTCTCTAAGACATCCCTTTTATAGCCAATCATGTTACACACCTGATGTCAGTTAACTTAATTACTTGCTAAATGTTCTTTCAGCTGATTCTCTTATATATTAATTGCTTTTTCAGCCCTTTTTTGCCTGTGTCCCAACTTTTTTGAGACCTGTTGCAGCAAGAAAATTTGAAATAAGCTCATTTTGTGAATAAAAATGTAAAATGTCTCAGTTTCAACATTTGAAATGTTATCTATGTTCTATTGTAAATAACATATTGGCTGGTGTGATCTGAAAGTCACTGCATTTTGATTTTATTCACAATTTACACTTCGTCCCAACTATTTCGGAATTGGGGTTGTATTTCATATGTGTATATATGGTCATAAGGTCTAGACCAAGTTCGATTTTCAGCCGAATCGGACCGATACTTTGGCTAATAGGGGGCGTTCCATTATGGCCATGTTTGGCCGAGCGGACGCAGTGGCTTTGTCACTCTTTTTGTAATTTTGGCTCATTTGTCGAATTCAAATGTTTCAGATCATTCAACTAATTTAATATAAGACAAAGACAATGTGAGTAAACACACAATGAAATGTTTGCACTTCATTTATTGAAGGTAAAAGTTATTTAAAACCTGTATCACCCATATGAAAAAAATAATTGCCCCCCTACCCCAAACCTAATAACTGGTTGGGCTCCCTTGGCCGCAACAACTGCAGTTAAATGTTTGCCATACCTGAGGATGAGTCTCATACATCGCTGTTGAGGAATTCTGGCCCACTCTTCTTTACAGAATTGTTTTCATTCAGCCTCATTGGAGGGTTTTTGAGCATGAATTGCCTGTTTATGCTCATGCCACAGCATCTCAATCAGATTCACATCAGGACTTGGCTAGGCCACTCCAAAACCTGCATTTTGTTTCTTTTGAGCCATTCAGTGGTGGTCTTGCTTGTGTGCTTTGGATCATTGTCCTGCAAATTGGCAAACTGCCCTAGTACTTGAAGCAACAAAGCAGCCCCAGACCATCAAAACTATCATCATCATGTTTGACTGTTGTTATGATGTTCTTCTCGTGGAATGCTGTGTAAGCTTTATGTCAGATACAATGGGACCCTCGTCTTTCAACAAGTTCTATTTTTGACTCATTAGTCCACAGAATATTATCGAAAAAGGCGTGGGGGTCGTTATGATATTTTTTTTTGGCAAATGTGAGATGAGCCCTTTTTTTTATTAGCAGTGATTTTTGCCTTGGAGCTCCCCTATGAATGCCTTTTTTTTGCCCAGTCTCTTTCTTATTGAAGAATGGTGAACACTGACCTTAACCAAGGCAAGTGAGGCTTGCAGTAGTTTATTTGTTAGTATGGGTACTTTTGTAACCTCTTGAATGAGTCATCAATGCACTCTTGCAGGAAATTTGGTAGGCATGCAACTCCTTGGAATGTTCACAACTGTTTTCTCCATTTGCTGATAATGGCTCTCACCGTGGTTTGCTGGAGCCTCAGAGCTGTAGACATGGCTCTAAATCCTTCATTTCGTATTTAGTGCAACCACCTCTGGCAAGGATAACAGCATGGGATCTTTTCCTGTAATTTTTGACAAGTTTAAGGCACACATTTGGCGGGATTTTGGACCATTCCTGTCAGCAAATCCTTTAAATAATACCTCACATTCTTAGGTATGCGTTTATCAACTGCCCTATTCAACTCAGCCCACAGGTTTTCAATTTTAAAAAGAAATTTTTTAAATTGAAGAAATTTAAATGAAGAGGACCATCAATGCCGAGGGTAGCTACTCCTTAACATTATGGCGGAAAAAAGTAATGTTGCTTCGAGCTTGGATGCTGCCAGTACGGTACCTAGAAGGGTTGGCCACAGTATTAGTTTGACGTTAAAGTAATTCTGTGAACAGCAAAATCCCCTTATCTCACCACAACTCTCCTCTTCTAACTCTGCTTTTTTAAAGAACCACCTTATATCAATCAAATCTCCCATAGCTAGATTGCTAAATTGCACAGCTGTACTCTCTCACAGCCAAAATACAGTGGCCAATGTTAGTTGTGTTTGCAGCTAACATTTTACCCATGATCACATAATTTCAGCGAACAGCAAACCAATAAATCCGTTGAACAATTCTTGTGAACGGACCCAGTGCATATCAGTTTTTTATACAGGATTTTATTAGGCAGAGTTGTTATGTAATGGCATTGTTTTGGGTTTTGGTTGAGCACTTGAAAATGCTATGACGGTTTTTTTTTAATATCATTTCATCTTGCTAATTCGACTCACTGTCTGTTGAGGTAACTGCGCATGAATTATGGGATTTTTCCTTCAGACTAGTGGTAATTCAACTGGGGATGTGATTTTTTTATCACATGATGGACAACATCTACATTTTCAATGAACACATACTACAACTGTACAACAACAACCAACGATTCACCTCACCCTAAAACAGCCGGGGTTCGGTGTAAAAATGTCAGAGGAAAAAAAATGTTGGAGGAAGGATTTCTTATTCTTGAAAAGAGAAAGAGCACCAGAAACACGGCTTGAAATGTAATTTTAACGCCCGGCAGCTCTGATAGGTTTTAAATCTGCCCTTTTTCCTCTGACATTTTTACCTGGCACCACAGCTGAACAGGGTCGCTTGTTTCTGTGAGGCGAGTTTGGCTCACACAACTCACATGCTAAACTGTATCGCTCGCATCACATTGTTCCATAGTCGTCAGAGCCGTATATAGCTCTAGTAGTTGTGATAGCACACGAAATGTGACGTCAGCCTATGTATTATAGTCGTCCTCCAGTTCAGCCTTGGCAACATGAAATCAAGGGAAAATGGCCAAAATGTGGATGTCATGGCCAAACAAATTTCATATGGCCAAAATGCGGCCTAATTGATTTGGCCGAAAACATGTTTAATTTTACGGCCACACAGAAGTTGATACGGCCAAATGACAACCGTGGGGAACAAAACCTTTAGCCTGTTTGCAGTTGTGTTTTATATCACATGTATCATGTTATCTCACGCGATTCTGTAATTACCACGTGATTTCTCCAGTCTGGCCCCTCTAGCCATCCTGACCTGCTGCGCTGTAAAAATGCAGCCAGTGGGTGTTGACGGATCACAAAGCACGGAGCAAACACGCAGCAGAGCGTAGGCGGACCAAACGCACATCTGGTGTAATTCCGGGGTTAAAGTCAGTGTTAATCACGTCAGTCAATCATGACTTAACATCATTTTTAAGGTGTCAAATAACTAAATGAAACCACATTTATTAGAAAAAATTAACACCTGAATACCAGCATGATAAGAATAGTGCCATGGGCACTGTAGCTCACTTGCTATATTTCAGGCTTTTGTGTTATGTAAGCTCACAAATGGTGGTATACTTTATGCTTGGGCCCAACATTGGGAAAATGAAGACACCTTTTGTAATTTGTACAGGAAAAAAAAAAAAAAAAAAAAAAAACTTTCAAGCAAAATTCAGCGTCATGGTTTGATGTTTCATCAAGTCTTTTTTTTTTTTTGCAGTTCAGTGCTCTTTTCATTATGCAGCTGCATTGAAATATCCAGCCCTAGACACCAGATCATTTTACCCAGCATTTTATACTGAAGGGTTCACAAGTTGACTATTGGGCTTAACTGTGTCGCTCAAGGGAGTAGTACTGTGGCAAATTAAGAGCTAAGCTTTGTATTTTTATGTCCTCAAAAGTATTTGCATACAAAGTTTCAGCATTCTTGCTGTTTTCAAAAGTTTTTTATGAGTCAGCCATATTCGATGTTGAGTTTCAACGCTTTGATCAAATTTTAATCTGTAGATCCATTCGTACCTCCCTACCAAATTTCGCGCTGATCCCTTTAGTGGTTTGGCTGAAGAAGACGCAGACGCCAACGCCAACACCAACACCACCGTGTGATTCCCATCAGCTCCCTTTGGTCCGTTGGACCAAGTGAGCTAAAAATGACAGAAACCATCATTGGAAAAAATTATTTGACACAAACTTTAATATTTTAATATGGCCCATGTCCCATCCACTAACATGGAGGGGGCGGGCTTATCATTTATACTGCAGCCAGCCACTAAGGGGCAATCCAGATGTTTTGGCCTCACTTTATGGGAGGTGTCAGATTGTCCATCTTATAAATACTGCACAGTCAATGGTTGTGACAGCAGCAGGGTTCATATAAAGCTTCAGCTGGTGACAGTACAGCTCACTGATAGACCTCTTGTTCCTTATGTCTCAGCTCTGCATTATCAGGCTGGGCTGTAAATACACAAAGGAGAACTGATGAGTTTTGCAGGCTGCATTGATGGATTTTCCTATTCAAGCTAGCTGTGTTAACAACAGAATAAATGTTTGCTGTACGGCAGTGATATACAGTCATCTTTGCTGGTATCAATCTGTGAAAAACGGTGGAAAAGAATGGATTTTGTGTCAGAAAACAAGTTTGAATAAAAAGTAATGCCTTTCTCCAAACTTGAATTGTGAAATATGATGACTGGAGTAGTTAATGGGGGAATGAATCTGTGAGTCATTCACTTCTTACTTTCAAACAGTGAGCATTTTAGACAGTCCTCATAGTGAAGAAGGCAGAAAGGCGCAGTATCTGTGCTTACAGTTGTTCTGTTTCTGAGAGATCCGGGATCAATTTTCTGTTTTTATTTCAGCACTTTAAGCTGCTGGTGGAAGACCTGCATGCCAAAGGCCAGGGGAAAGTGACGAAGGCCATGAAAGAGTCTTTCCGAATCCTCAACGAGGTTTGTGTCTCCAACATGTTAAACCTGAAAGACCAGCCTTAGCCAGGTTTATGTTCAATGCTATAGCTCTGGAACGATACCCAACTTATCTGAAGGAACCTATGGTGACTTTGACTTGAGTTTGGAATTAGACTACATACCCAGAGCTACCGTTGACCCGGGAGCTCGAGTAAAATACGCTTAAAACGTTTGACTGGTGGTTAATTTACACGCGAATTTTTGGACAAAAAAATTGGTATGCACAGAATTATTCCAACTACTCATGGCAAGTGACTGCTGGATGCAAATCACCAACAATGATGAAACATTGTTGTAATAACTAATTTACACTCCTTTATTTCGCCGAATCAATGCCGAATGTTGACATTTAGTGCTGTTGCTGAACATCTCTGTAGAGGGCGCCAAAATAATTCCTTTGTGGTTTTCGCAACACAAAACTTTCTGAACTACTGTGAGGCTGTTATGAACGCAGGATACTGTGGAATAAGTGGGCTATCACTTCTTAGAAAATATCCTGCTGGGATATGCTTATTACTTGCTCGAGCATACTTATGTCTATTGCCAATGGCACAACCTCTAAGGTCCATCCAGTGAAGCCCATAAATAACTAGAAGGCACTTAGAGACCGCATTGCCTCGCCATCATATTATCATTGAACTTGAGTGTTTAAAGACAGTGTCGTCCTTATGCGCATAGAGATTCTTTCAGAACCTGGATCAACTAGCTAAACATATGAGACAGATTTTCTCCAAAATGTAATCACTTTCTCCTTAAGACAGTATCGATCAAAAAGCAAAATTTCCCTGACATCCATCTATTATGTTTTGACATATTCTGCTAACTGACGAATGAACGTAAAACCCAACAAACACCAGTGAACACTTATAACCTCCTGGCAGAGGCACAATAAATAAAGCAATATATTCCTGAAAGCAGTTATTGACTGCAATTCTCCCCAGACACACTAGATGGGAGTAAAACATTCTGAATCTCACCTAATCTTCAATCTATCACCTTCAAGTGGTTATCATCCAGTTTAGCTCGTAAGGGGCAGATCCTAGTCTTTATGAAAGGTGTGGAATCTGAAGGCCTGACAGTAAGAAATGCTTTCCTCTGCTGTGTAAATGAATACAATAATAAATAAATCATTAAAAGCTTTGTTTTTTGCAGTTGAAATTATTAAATAATGAAATGGGTAAAATTATTATTCTGGATTTCATTTTTAGTTCAAATGTCTAGCTTAAGCAATCAGAATTTGAGCTATTTAGCTGACTTGTCACCCTTTTATTTTTTAACCCTATTACTGTCGCTAATTTGGCCTGATGCCAGTTTTGAAGGGACCGCTGATCTGACAACTGACCACATTGTAGTGTTGAAACTGTGTTACAATTCAAGCCTATCACAATTCCTGGGGTATCTAGCGCGGGATTCCTAATTTTTTTCCGTAACTCTTTTCCCCATAGAGCCCGGGGTTCTCCATAAAGGCCGGCAGCTGGCGGTTTACATACGGCTGTTTTCCGTTGTACTGCTGCTTGTTTTGTCAAAGTCTCAACAAAAAAAAAAAAAAAAAAAAAAACTAGGCTCCATTTCAAACAAATACTTGACATTGTACCGACCAGACTAGGAAGGCGGCTAGCTAGCCTCACAGGGCGGGAAAATTATGCAGTTAACGTTACTGCCTGGCAAGCTCAGAGCTAACAGTAGTGTAATGTTAAGTGAAGCACAGGGGCTTGTCATGCATGATCATGGACTGACGGCATAATTTCAAAAGCAGATTGCTTTTCAGCACAAAGCCTCAGTTGGTAACAAATGCCTCAGTTGGTAAAAAATCTAACATTTGTTACAATGTGTTTAGAGGAGCACTAGCTACATACTGTCGATTATAAAGAATAGACAAGGTAGCTACTAGTCGTCTGAAACAATTGATAAAACAAATCACTTAATTTTCTGCAAAATTCTGTAACTAAGCTAGCTAGACAGCTAGCTAGGAAATGCTACTGAGATCATTGTGGATTTCAGTGGAAGCATCACCAATCTTTTGCGACACAGAAATTTACCAACATTCGCAAAAATAATGTTAGAATATGCAGTCAGCTGGCTTACATGATGTAGCTACATAGTTAGCTCTTCTTTCCTTAAGATTCAAACAACGGAAACGATGCATCAAACTCAGGTTCACCGCTACAACCCACCGAGCAAGCATATGTCATTTCGAGGTCATTTCGAGGTCTTCCACAAGCGTCTAAATGACGTCTTCTGAGGAGCCAGAATGAAAGTCTTTATGACGTCTTGACATCCTCTGGACGTCCCGTATTAACGTCCACCAGACCTCTGCACAAGGTTCAAAATTAGTTCAAATGAGGTAGTTCTGGGCGTCTTTTCAACGACAACTGTACACTTATTTTAGAGATTCTTGACGAAAACAAAATGTAGAGTTTCTGTCTCCTCCCTCGCGATGCCTCCAACTATTAGATGTCCTTCTTGAGCAATTGTTATGACAAGTAAAGTTCCTTTTTGCGGTAATGACGGGATTCGATCCTCTGAATTGTTAGTCACTGAGGTACACTCGTTACCGACTGCGCCACGAAGTTAAGTTAAAGTCCTTGCGTAGTTAAGATGCGTTTCCCAACGACTACTTTCCACGGGTCATTAAACGAAGTCATTACAACTTGTATCCATAATATGAAAAATAATGCACTGGACTTATACTATTATAGTTTTGGGAAAATAAAACAATTAAGAAAATTATTAACATGAAAGTTTGTGTTTTAATGTTATCATAGTCATCTGTTTTTTGTTTGTTTGTTGAAAGTGGCGACTCGCCCCGCAGCGGCGTTAATTGGGGGAAGGAGATCGGCTATCTGCGGTGCCGACAAAAGAAGCAGTTCTGCTATTGGCACCGCGGCGAGGCGGATAAGAGAAGCACTTCCGCTATTTTCCCCACAACTGGGCCAATAAGAGATTTCATTTTATTATCTGCCCCAGTCTTTGAACTTGCTGTAGCAATCGAGTTTCGCAAGGTTTTTAAGGTTTATTACTAACAAACAAACAAGAAAGCGGCTATTCGTCCCGTAGCGCGAAAGTTCAAAGTTCTTTTAATGACCCGTGGAAAGTAATCGTCGCGAAACACATTTTAACTAATCCATACCCCTAATCCAACTACGTGGCGCAATCGGTAGCGACTGTAGCTTCCTGATTAACGGTTCGGCAGATCGAATCCCCTCATTACCGCAAAAAGGAACTTTGCTTGTCATAACAATAGCTCAAAAGCGAAATCCAACAGCTAATGAAGCAGTCGGAGAGATAGGGAGGCATGTAGCAAGCATCGCAAGGCAGGTGGAGGGAGGAGACAGAAACTATCTGTACATATTTTTTTTTTTTCGTCAAGTATCTCTAAAATAAGTGTGCAGCTGGCGTTGAAAAGACGCCCAGAACGACCTCATTTGAACTAAAATTTAACCTTGTGCAGAGGTTCAGTGGACATTAATACGAGACGTCCAGAGGATGTCGTGAGTCATAAAAACTTTCATTCTGGCTCCTCAGGGGCCGTCATTTAGACGTTTGTGGAAGGTCTCGAAAAGACGTCGTTTGGACGTGTTCTTGCTTGGTGGGAAGTAAGCAAGCGGTATGTTAATTCCAACATAACTTTATAAGGTTAGAATAAAATTACTAGCTCGTAAACAATAGCCAACAGTGGCAATGTCTTCACTTGTCTCGGTTTGCAGAAAGCATTTAAGTTAGCGAACTGGCTTTAACATGATCTCGTTTTCTCACGCTGCCGATTCTGTCTTTAAAGAGCTTAGAGAAAAACCCATACCTGATTTTTTTTTTGATAGCAGACGGTAGTAGACATATTTATTGTTTGCTCAAAGACAGAGTTGCCTAGTGTTGATAATGCACGGTCAATGCTGCTGGCACGCAAAAGCTTTTGTCAGTTTCGCTTGCGTTACGGTGGATTTCACCACGAGTAACATCGAAGAGATTGTGACTCCAAACGTTGTGCGCTTTTCCTCACTCAGGGGTTGGAAGCAATGTGTGTGTTTCATGATCGTTTAAATGAAATAAGACCAATTGAAACATCTTTATGAAATTCCATTGCTTCCAACCCCTGTGTAAAGACAAACGTGAGAATTCCAGAGTCATAATTGCTTTCCACCTCTCTAGTGGTGAAATCCACCGTAATGCACGTGAAATTGCATGGTTAACTTCCATGCTCAAGGACTCAATTCCACATGAGAATCTCTTAAATACGCCTCAATTGAATAATTGCTGACTGCGGCATGGGAACGTGAATGCCTCTTAGAGGCGTGAGACTTACGGCGAATGCGTCAGAGTTGGCAGCCCTGCTAATTCACCTTGTAGCCAGCGTGATATCCACCGGGTTCTCTATATAGCAGTAATGCTGCACACATTTGGCTAATGTTATCGTTATGCGTGACGAGCATGCCTGCATTTTACACGTGTTATATTTCAATTTCTTTGAAATTTGTGTCGTGACATGACCTGGTTTGTGATTGTGAATGCGAACATACCACGACAGCTACCCGGTTGTAGCTGCGTATGTCAATTTTCAAAGTTGCAGTGATCGCTCTAGCAAGCCATGCAATGAGTCGGTAACTGTATAATGTAGGCTACAGTTCAGTGTACAAAACCGATACAGATTACACGATGGAATGTGAACGCTTGGAAATAAGTGCAAGAAGCGTACGTCGGCCATACGCGCGACGTACGTGTTACACTAATTTGCATGAAGTGGCGTCCCAATTCTTAGGTGAAATTCCCTTTCCGTCAAAACTACCCCTTCGTCGTTGAGGGAAATCTTACTATTTAGTGCACTTGAAACCAAGCGTTAAGATTAAGGGAAGAGAATTGGGATTGGGCCCTAGTCTTCAATGAATACGGTGATGGGAAACGCGCTCTTCAGAACTTAATTCATGACTGATAATTCCCATGAATATTCACAGTAAATGTCAATATTATGGGATTACTTTGCTTGTATTCTGCAAGTGCTTAAAATCTCTGAGAATACATTTCCAAGTGTCTTAACATCTTGGCGGCTGGGGGCCACAGGTTCCCAGACCCCCGGCTAATTTTTTGCTGTGCTGCGGGGAAATGAGTTAAAACTATAACTGTGGCAATGCCCAGATCCTTCACTTGCTGTCTTGATGGTTCGCCCTTCATAAATTAGGGCTTTAAATGTCATCACCTTTTGGAAAAAGTCAGCCCTGAAAAATACCCTTGGAGTAAAAGGTCTACCAGAAGCCCTGATTCCCATCATCAAATACTCATATGCCCCATTATAAATTTGTCGCAGTTATCAAGCTTAGAGTCAATTCCATTTCAATTCCATCAATTCAAGAAATTCATATAAATTAAAGGTCCCATATTATGCTGTATTTAGTTGTTTACAACATGTCCAATGGGTCTTTTAAATAATGTTAAGAATTAAGATACAAAAGAAAACCACACACATCCAGGTCTTTTGAGACCTCTTTTCTCACCTCGTCTGTGCCGGCCTGAAACATGAGCTGAGTGGGCGTGGAGGCTATGCTAATGAGGCGTTGCATTGATTGGCTGCCTGGCTGCTTCGATTCCGGGGGATGGTGCAGACCCGAAAAACCAGGAAACCAAGATGGCAGGTATTTCAGGACAGCTTTCTGCGGCATCTATTACTGTAAGACCGTACTTGTTTGATCCTGAATCCGACCCCGAACTGGAGGAGGAAGCAATTGAAGTGTTGCAGCAATGTTTACAGCAGGATGTCAATGAGTGGCAAGTAGAAATTTTAGTGTATTGCTCGAGCTGTCTCGCCTTGCATGTGTAATGTGGTAAAAAGCCACTAGATGGCAGTATTGACATTTTTTTGTTAAGCAATCTAAAGCTAGGTTTGGGCATGTCCTGGGCATGCCTCAGAGGGGGCTGGAAAAGAGTATATAAGGGGAAAAATCGAGAGAGTGTAGGAGTTGGAGAAATTGCAAGGAGAAATAGTGGAAGGATACATTTGACCAGACCTGTCACTCTTTTCAAGACCTATGAAGCTTTTTGTGGATTTTTGCCTGTGTTGGAGCATTTTCCTGTCCTAGGACATTGCAACATAGCAGCCCATCTCCATTACAAAGGGAATGTAAATATCTCATTTTTTATTTGATTTCAATCTTGGTCAGTAGGGTAGAGTGTCAATTAGTTCTAAGTGTTTGTTTAATTAAATCTGTTGAAGTTTAAGAATTTTGTCTTTCATCCCTTGCTGTCCGTGACGCCATAACAAATTGACGCCATAACAAATTGGGGCCATAACAAATTGGGGGCTCGGGTCCGGGGTAGACCATTGTGCGAGTCATTTATTGAAAATCTAAAATTTCAAATAGTGAAATTGTTTTTTTGAATTTTCCTAGATATATATTGGCAGATCAACAGCAATGGATGATTTCTTGGCATCACCAACCGTAGAGGTTTTGAAGTCTTTTAAAAAGACAGAACTGCTAGAAATATGCAGACAGTTAGAGCTGACAGATGTAAAACCAGCCATGCGAAAAGCAAGACTGGCTAGAGAGATTGTTGAATATTACATTGATGAAAATGTGTTTGCACCAGGAGATCTGGGACAGTTTCCAGTGGAAAATCCAAATGTAGAATTGGAACTTAAATTAAGAATGCTAGAGATAGAAAGGGAGGAAAAAGAAAAACAACGAGAGTTTGAGAGAGAAAGAGAGAAAAGAAATTGAAGAAAAAAAAAAAGAAAAAACAAAAGGCAGTTTGAGTTAGAAAAATTAGCAAGAGAAGAGAAAAAAGAAAGAGAGAAAAAGAAATTGAGAAAAAAAGAAAAACAAAAGAATTTGAGAGAGAGAAAGAGGAAAGAGCAGAAAAGAGAGACAGAGACAGAGAGATTTCGATTTAGAAAAATTAGATAGAGAAGAAAGGCTCCAAATGGAGCTACTAAGAATCAAACTGCAAGCTGAAAACAAATTTCGGGCTAGCCAGGAGGTAAAGCTGGTGCCTCCATTCTCAGAGAAGGAGGTTGATAAGTATTTCCAGTGCTTCGAGAAGGTGGCTAAGAGTTGTCAGTGGCCAAAGGAACACTGGCCTCTGATGTTGCAAACTGTTCTCAAGGGTAAAGCTCAACAAGCCTATTCGGCTTTGTCTGCAGATGATTCCTCTGATTATGAGGTTGTCAAAAAGGTTATTTTGACAGCTTATGAGTTGGTTCCAGAGGCTTACCGACAGAAATTCAGAGGTCTGAAGAAATCTGACAATCAGACTTATGTGGAATTTGTTAACGAGAAGAAGGTTTGCTTTGAGCGGTGGTGTACTTCTATGGAGGTCAAGGATGATTTCAACTCACTAAAAAGAGATGGTGTTAGTTGAAGAATTCAAGAACTGTGTCAAGGATGATATTAAGACCTACCTTAATGAGAAGCAAGCACTGAATTTGCAATCAGCTGCCAAGTTTGCAGACGAATATGTTCTAACACATAAGTCCAAATTTCAGTCTAGCAGTAACAATAGATGGTCCCAATTTCAGAAGAAAGGTAACGGTGATACCCAAGATTCCTCACCCAAAGACAAAGACAAATTTGGTGATGGTGCTCAGAAATCCAGTCAAAGGTCTGATCAAAGTGTGAAAGCTGACAGTGACAAAAGTGGTCTAGTTACAACTAACTGTTGGTTCCTTAAAGCTAAGAAAGAAAAAAAGAAAAGGATACCAAACCCAATGCCTTTTTGTGAAGACAAGGTTAGAAACCCCTGTAGTAGATGACCGATCTGCTAAATTGCCTGCTCCTTGTGAGGCTAAGAAGCCTGATACTGCTGACTTTGTGAGGGAGGAATTTCTTCCATTTGTGTCAGACGGATTTGTGGCTCTGAATGAGCATTCTCCTCCTGTCCCCATATATATCCTAAGGGATACCGGAGCTTCTCAGTCACTTTTGTTGATGGACTCCTTGGAGTTACGTGATGAGACCGCTTCTGGGGATTTCATACTTGTACAAGGTATTGAAGGGAGGACTGTATCTGTACCCCTGCGCTCTGTATTCTTGAAGTCAGATTTAGTTACAGGACAGGTAAAGGTGGGACTTATGTCAAGTCTACCTATCAAGGGTGTTTCTCTGTTGCTAGGCAATGACCTGGCTGGGGGCAATGTAGTTCACCCTGTTCATCTTACTTCACAGCCGAGCACTGAAGATGGCGATGAAGACCCATCTCTGTATCCTTCCTGTGCAGTGACTCGTGCTATGGCCAAGAAGGCTCAAGAAGAAGATGATATGGTGCCGTCCAGCACCTTGAATAGTTATGACTCAGGTGGTTCGCCTCATGACTCTGTTCAGCCTACTATGGTTTCTCCATTTGAGGACTTATCAGACACTTTTATCAGTTCTCTATTCAGCCAGCCAGATGGGTCTGGTGATTCTGATGTGTCTGGAGACTTGTCTCTGTCCAGAAAGCGGTTGATTCAGGAGCAAACCAATGATCCTGAAATTTGTGTACTAAAAAAGAGAGCCCTTCCTGATGAAGAAATAGGCGCAGTTCCAGTTGGGTATTATCTCAAGGATGGAGTGTTGATGCGGAAGTGGCACTCTCCTGATATCCCTGCCAATGCAGATTGGGCAGTGGTCAAGCAAATTGTTGTTCCGAAGGTCTACAGGAATGAGATCTTAACAATGGCTCATAGTTTGCCTTTAGGAGGTCATCTTGGTGTTAACAAGACTGTTGACAAGATCATGAAACACTTCTTCTGGCCTGGACTTTGGAAAGATGTTTCCAACTTTTGCAAAACCTGTTACACTTGTCAGGTAGTTGGAAAACACCAGTTAGACCCACCTGTAGCTCCACTGCAGCCTATCCCAGCATTTGGGGAGCCCTTCTCCAAGGTCATTGTTAATTGTGTTGGTCCATTACCCAAGACTAGATCTGGAAATCAGTACTTGTTGACAATCATGTGTGCATCTACCAGATTCCCTGAAGCCATCCCTCTACGCAACATCAAGGCAACTGCAATTTCGAAGGCTTTGATAAAGTTCTTCACGTTGTTTGGCCTTCCCAGGGAAATTCAGTCAGATCAAGGTAGCAATTTCACTTCGGGATTGTTTCAGCAGGTTGTGTATGAACTAGGTGCGAAGCAGATTCTTTCCAGTGCCTATCATCCAGAGAGTCAGGGTGCCTGAGAGCAGTTTCATTCCACTCTCAAGACAATGATGAGGACTTATTGTTATGACCATGAGAAAGACTGGGATGAAGGTGTTCATTTGCTGTTGTTTGCAGCTAGAGAAGCAGTGCAGGAGTCTACTGGATTCAGTCCATTTGAGCTAGTGTTTGGCCATGAAGTGAGAGGACCTTTGCTATTGTTGAGTGAACAATGGCAAGAGAAAGAGCCGCATATCAGTCTGTTAGAGTATGTTAGCAAGTTCAGGGAAAGACTGCGTGCAGCTTGTGACCTAGCCAAAGAGAACTTGAAATCAAGTCAGGGAAAAATGAAAACTTGGTATGATCATAAGGCTAGAAGCCGTGAGTTTAAACCAGGAGACAAGGTCCTTGTGTTGTTTCCCTTGCAGTCCAATCCATTGCAGGCTAGATTTCATGGTCCTTATGAAATTCTGACAAAACTCAATGATCTCAATTACATTGTGAAGACTCCAGATAGGAGAAAGCCAAAACAGTTGTGTCACATTAACATGCTGAAGCCTTATCATGATAGGAATGCTAGGGTTGCAGCTGTCACTTCAGATCCTCCTATGGCCGAGACTTGTGAAGATGAGGGGGAGTTTCAAGATGATGAACCTAGAATTAAAGCTGAAGTTCTTTCATGTAAATTGTCAAATTCTGAAGTGTTGCAAAATCTTGATGTAAAACTCCAGCACTTAGAACCCTCACAGAAAGATCAGTTTGAGGGGTTGATCAAGAAATATAAAGATCTATTTCCTGATGTTCCAAAGAGAGTTTCTATAGCCTCTCATGATGTAGATGTTGGTGATGCCAAACCAATAAAACAGCATCCTTACCAGATGAATCCTGAAAAGAGAAAGATTGCTGAGAAAGAGGTTGAGTACATGTTAGAACATGATATTATCAGACCCTCTAACTCAGATTGGAGTTCACCCTGTGTTCTAGTTCCAAAACCTGATGGAAGTACTAGATTCTGTACAGATTATCGCAAAGTCAATGCTGTAACTAGAACTGATGTGTTTCCAATACCTAGGATTGATGATTGTATCGATAGAGTAGGGCAAGCAAAGTTTCTGACCAAGATTGATTTATTGAAGGGTTATTGGTGTGTGCCTTTAACTGAGAGGGCCAAGAGCATCTCTGCTTTTGCCACACCATCTGGGTTATACCAGTATGAAGTCCTACCCTTTGGCATGAAAAATGCCCCAGCCACGTTCAAAGGATGATACAGTCCACAATTGCGGATTGCCACACACGAAAGTGCGTACATCGGCGACCTGATCACATAGAGTGACTCCTGGGAAGAACATCTGAAAGATGTAGAGACGTTGTTCAGCGCTTGACCCAGGCTAACCTGACTGTTAACCTGAACAAGAGTGACTTTGGTTGTGCTACTGTCACGTATCTTGGCTCGTCGTCATAGGCCAGGGTAAGGTGGCACCCATAAATGCTAAAGTCCAAGCTATCATGGACTTTCCAGTTCCTGACAACAAGAAAAGCTTTGCGCCGCTTCCTTGGAATGATCGGGTACTACCGCAAGTTCTGCAAGAACTTTGCTGAGATTGCTCTCAGTCTCACCAACCAACTGAAGAAAGGCGTGAAGTTCACTTGGGATGAAGCATGCCAAAGAGCCTTCGATCGCCTGAAGTCTCTGCTGTGTCACTTCCCCGTGCTCAAATCTCCTGACTTCAACAAACCGTTCTCCATGGCGGTCGATGCTAGCGACCAAGCTTGTGGATCTGTGCTCCTACAGAGAAGTGTCTCTGATGACATTGAGCATCCCGTGGCATACTTCTCCAGGAAGTTCAATCGCCACCAAAAGAACTATTCCACAATTGAGAAGGAGCTGTTGGCTCTGGTTCTATCCTTAAAACACTTTGAAGTTTATGTTTGTACAGGGCAAAAGCCAATGATTGTATATACTGACCACAATCCGTTAATGTTTTTGAGTAAGATGAAAAACAAGAATCGGAGATTGTTGAATTGGAGTTTGATTTTACAAGAGTTTGACTTGGAAATTAAGCATGTAAAGGGTGCTGACAATGTAATTGCCGATTGCTTATCCCGTGTTTGAGTATGTGTATATATATATCACCTGTGTTTATTAGCATATTGTATTATATGTATATATATATACAAGTGTCAACGTAACCATTTTTGTATTGAAAAGAAAAATTTTGCCTTTATAAGTCAAAATTTTTCCCTTTTGGAATGGAGGTGTAATGTGGTAAAAAGCCACTAGATGGCAGTATTGACATTTTTTTGTTAAGCAATCTAAAGCTAGGTTTGGGCATGTCCCGGGCATGCCTCAGAGGGGGCTGGAAAAGAGTATATAAGGAGAAAAATCGAGAGAGTGTAGGAGTTGGAGAAATTGCAAGGAGAAATAGTGGAAGGATACATTTGACCAGACCTGTCACTCTTTTCAAGACCTATGAAGCTTTTTGTGGATTTTTGCCTGTGTTGATGCATTTTCCTGTCCTAGGACATTGCAACATAGCAGCCCATCTCCATTACAAAGGGAATGTAAATATCTCATTTTTTATTTGATTTCAATCTTGGTCAGTAGGGTAGAGTGTCAATTAGTTCTAAGTGTTTGTTTAATTAAATCTGTTGAAGTTTAAGAATTTTGTCTTTCATATCTTGCTGTCCGTGACGCCATAACAAATTGACGCCATAACAAATTGGGCCCATAACACATGCATGTGGTTGTAGCTGTACTGTTATATAGCCATGTTATATACCCACTTAGCTATCCGGAAGAAACTTTGCTAAAAGCTCCTGTTAACCATTTCTTCCAAAAAAAAAAATTCCGAAACCAAGCTACTAAATGAGTTCGTAGCAAAAATACAGTTTAAGTGTTGCTTATGTGGAGCTAGCGATTAGATATCTTCTGCTGGAAAAAAAAATCTGAATTCGACTTCCACTTTTTTTCGGCTTTTTATTAGTCAGAACAATTTTCAAAGGCGGATGAAATTCCGCCACGGCAATGCAGAGAAATCATCTGTTATACCAGACATATTATACTGCGTTTCGCGATTGCTTTCACCGTGGTAGGATCAGAGAGCTAGCCCACACCACAGCAAAGTACCGGCTGACCCCAGTCATGGATAAGTAAAACGATCATTTTAAAGCAGCAGTAAACAAACCCAAACACGTACCCCAAGCTCTGCAAAGCCTATGTCTGGTCTAACTGCAGCCTTATCAGCCCAACTTTGCAGACACACACAACACCTCTCTGGTTAGCTTCAACTGTAGCGGCTACAGTCACGTAATGTTATGATGAAACTATTACCTTGACGCTAACCAAAGTAACACAAGCATACCAATCTGAATCACTGCATATTAGTCAGGAGGATTTTTTAAGTAGCACAGAACGCGAACTAACATGCGGTAGTAACCAAGCGGTCATAACAACGACAGAGACAAACGTTACCCTGCAATACAGGTTTTACAGACAGTAAATTCCGTTACTGTGAACAGTTGTACCAAGCATCCAAATTACAAATAAGTTTAAAAAGTTAGCTTCAAATGAGGTGTATGTTCACACACCTTCTGTTGAATGTCTCCTGATATTATTTACTCTTGCATATTTAGGACACAAACATTAGCAACAGTAACTTAGCTACGTTAGTCGCAGTGCTACAGCAACATTCAACAGGCTATCACGTTAGATAGGCTTATGCAGTAAAGCAACACAAAATGGCGAAACTTACAGCTTCCGCATCTGTCGTTGAGTCACGGACAGTTGGTACCGATCCAGGCTTTATGTTCAGATATTTTACAAAGCCTGCGTTTGAGGCCAGTTGTTAGTGCTAACTATCGTTAACGGTCCTGCTAGCCACCTATAACACGTTAGCTTCAGTTACATTATTTGCTGTTATATCATTACTTACAGCTCGTGGCTCCGAGTGCTTGATCGATGCAACTGCTCCAGGTTTGAGAACGAGCTGAGATGCATATCCAGCATCGAATTGTCCTTTATTGACAAAGCTGCCTTCGGTGAAATTCCGAGCACAGACAGTTAAAGTTCCTTTTGAGTGTGGCTGCTTGCCGCCGGCAATCAATAAAGCTACCCACTGATTCCTGGTGGCATCATCTTTTGGAGGAGAAAATAGTTGTTTTTTTTCCGCATCCAAAAAAAAAAAAAAAACACCTGCGAATAGCTTTGGGAGACATACTAATAAATCTACACGTTAAACGATTTGTACTCGTTTGTGTCTGACAGAATAGATTCCGGGGTGGGCAGGTCCAGCGCCGTGATTGGCTCTGGCCAGGTTTGTCCTGATTGGATGCAAAAACCTGACGTCAGGTTTGGACAAAATCTCGTGAAGATCTCGGGATGAGCTGTTCAGAGAGGAAGTCACGTTCAGGAAATCACGTTCTCGGATTACGGCAAAACCCCTGTGTCTTATGTTTAGAAACTTTGCAGGGGTTGAGTAAGGACATCCAACATTATAACATTACATGTATGTATTAAAAGAAGGATCAGCATAATAGGGCCCTTTAAATTAGTGAATTTCAAAAATGCCACATGCTTTTATGAACTTTAAATTTATGAACTGAGTATCAGTTAATTTGGTGCATTTTCCTAGACCCTGTTGATAATCTCCCGTGTGCACTCCAAGTGAGGTACAGTGGATAAAAAAAAACGTATGTGACATCATTCCTGGGTCCTGTGATATCATTTTACTCCTGGCGCAGTTGTGGCTTTGACTGCAGTTTCAGGGTCCCTAATGAGCCTTAAAGTGCTGTGAAATGACCACATTGGCTGCCCACAGTGACACCACAATACTTCATCCCTCTATGCTGTTACTTTCCTCTTGTGTCTTTAGCCCTTTAGCTCAAATGAATTTTGTGTTGTATATTACTGTGGATAAGAGCATCAGTAATGCAAAATAATGTAATTTACCCAATAAAACTGTTTGTTTCTAGGCAAGCGCCCAGGGGAAAGGCAGCCTGTGCAACCAGGCCATTATGCTAATCACGGATGGAGCAATGGAGGACTTTGAGCAGGTGTTCCAGGACTATAACTGGCCCAAAAAAAGGGTAATCCAAACCACTGGTTTCCCCCTCTACCCTGGTGTAGCAAAGCATTGGGATCTGAGATCAGTTGTGAAACTAACCCCAGTCGATTTGCATTGTGAACGGCAACTGCTTTCCAATCATTGCAGATCACGCTGGACTTTACGGTGGTTGTCAGTCATGAGGAAACTTTTTATTTTCACTCTGTGCATCTTACTTAATCAGACTTGGCACACAAAGTGTTGTACATTTTCTTTGCATAATTTAAGTAGTCGTTATGTTTCACTTATTTTGAAATTTTCACAACTCAGCAGATGGTTGTTTCAAAGGCCCATGTGGAAATTGGAATGTGTTAGTTAATGAGGCAAAAAGAAACTCTTTTTTTGTTCCTGAGAACTGGATTTTTAGAGGTACAACCAAAAAAATCTTTGTTAACACTTCAGACACGAGTTTGATGATATAATAATGAGTACTATGAACGACCAGATCTCTCTCTTCTTCCTAGGTTCGCGTTTTCACTTACCTCATCGGAAGAGAGGTGACATTTGCTAGCAATGTGAAATGGATTGCCTGCAACAACAAAGGTGGGTTTCGGTTCCATGTTTGTTTCTAAGGTCTGGAACTGGCTGAAGCTGATATTTCAAAATTTGCTAACTGGGGAAATATGTGTCAAATTGATGCAGTCATGTCACCAAGTGATAATAGATTACCACTCATATTTCTCGTTACTGCGGGAGATTGCCATTGAGAGTTATCAAGATTATTTCAAGACAAAACATGCATGTGCGGTATTAACTATCAGGAGGACTGTGCTGCCATCTAGGGGGAATATTTTGCCATTACAACAGTCAGGACAAATATCGCGAATTGTACTCCTGACTTCAAATGTTTTGGGAATGATGAGCATAAAAGAAACACGTTTTGAAGTGGATTAAAGCATGATTATTGTCAACTAAATTTATTATTCATCAAACATTCCCACTGAGTAAACCCGACCGCAAATGATTACAGGCTCCCACATCAATTGTGTGCGAGTGAGACTTGTCATTATCAAAGATAGATTTCACCTGTCTTTTCCCCTCCTCCTTGCAGGTTACTACACTCATATTTCTACCTTAGCTGACGTGCAGGAAAATGTCATGGAGTACCTGCATGTCTTGAGTCGGCCAATGGTCATCAACCACGATCATGATATCATCTGGACCGAGGCGTACATGGACAGTGTGGTGAGTCCGTGGCAGCTGTGGCAAATCAAAATACCATTATAGGAAAGGTGTGCCTTGATTGACTCTTTACTGACAGCATTACTGTAACTGATTTACTGATTGTCACCATTATGATGTCACCCAACTGAACAGTAACTATTCAGGCGATCTCTCTTGGCAGATGAATGCTGGGTATTGTAGTCATGTGGCCTGATTTATGAGCAGTACACTGCACTGTTTAACTGTAGTGATTGCAAACTCAGTGTCTGAGTCATTATGTGTGTCATTATGCTCCTGTCTCTTTATATCTGCCTTGCTGGCTGGCACCCTGCCATTCTACCGGCTCTCACCTAACACTTCTGCTGCCATTCGCTCACTCATGTGTCTCCTGTCTCAATGCGTCTGTGTCTCTTTTCACCCTCATCTGCTCATGCCTCATCCCTCACTGTCATCCCGTCATGTGACCTGTCAATCACACTCTGACAGCTTCCCAACAAGCAGCAGGTAATCTGGAAGAGAGTTTCCCTAAATCTCATCTGGTTTCTGGGGGCTTGGGGCATGTAGTTCTCAGTGCAGAATAGCTCACTGAATATTTTATTGGTTCCATTCTCATAATTGCAGAGAGTGAATTGGCATTTAGAAATATTTAGTACATTTATGTGAAAACAAGAGGGGGTTATGTTTCTGCTTGAAAAATTGATGTTGCTGAGGCTCTATACTGAACATAACAATGATATATAACACAAACAAAATATATTTTGCTCATTTTATGAAAACAAGCTTGCATTTCCACTCAAAAAATTAATCTCACTGTGGCTTTGAACTGAGCAGAACAGTAATATATAGCACACATGAAAAGAAGAAAAATGATATTATTCCATGTCTGCAGCCAGAAAAACCTGCTGTGGACGTGTAGAAATTGATTTCCTATGCAAATCTTCGGAGCACAGAGGGCGCTACGGCATTTCATGCTGGAGTCGGGGAAGGGCACTGCACAGCAGAACAAATAGGATTGCGTCTGGGCTATTATCGCTGCACTTCCAAACACATAAATCTGTCTCCCACTCCATCTGCATAATACATCATGGCTGTGACTGTCAGCGCAAACCTACTGAATATCTAAATCTCCTGAAAGAGGAAGCAGACATGCACCTGCTCCGTTTTACTATAAAAGGGACACTTGTTGGTTTTATATAGATGAATGAAGCTATGGTGGTAGATGATGCATTGACAGAGGGCTATGAAATGGAGAGATGTGAGAATTTCATTGCTGTGTCTCACCCTTTCCTCTTCACAGCTGTTTAACACCCAGGCTCAGAGCTTGCTGCTCATGACCACAGTTGCCATGCCGGTCTTCAGCAAGAAAAATGAAACAGTCAGTACACAGTGTTTCTGCTTTTCTAGTTCGGGGACAAGGACTCAATGCATTGAGTGAAGGGAAGGAGGCATTAAAAATGATTAAAACTCTCAGAGCTGGGGTTTGTTAATAATGTATTTTTATGAAATGTGGGGGGGAGAGATAGTGGGTTGAGATATGTGACAGTTGTGGATGGGGGAGGGGCTTAGCATTGAGAGGGCTGCATACCGTTGATTAGACGAAGCTGAGACCAGTCCCTCCTGGGGCAGTAGGGTGTCAAGGGTCTTGTACAAGGGTCCAACGGCTGTTGTGATCATACTGCAGCCAAGTTCAGGGTCAACCCAGCTACCATCCAGGTCATAGTCAAGCACCTTTGCCAATTGGCAATGGGCTGCCCCAATTTTGGATATAATGACCTGATATTAGTGGAGGGGCTAGGTTGTTGTGGGTGGGATTATGGTATGATGTGTACGCAGACAGGGAGGAGCTAAGTGACAGCTCACTGATTTGTTCCCTCCCTGTGCCAAGCGCTCCCATGGGATTCTCCTGGGTGTGGTGGGGTCCGATGTGCCTCTGAGGGAGCTGATGAAACTGGCACCGAGATACAAGGTATACAGTATGCTAGCATTTTCAAATACTGCTCATACAATCTGCCCTCAGCCAGCTAACACCATCTTATCGCATTCACTGCGTCTATACAAGGTACCTCAGGAGAGTGTTACTACAATCGATATAATGCCTTCCAATACAAGCTTAACATTGACTTTTCACACTCTGATAATATCAATACAAACTGCCCTAGAGTATCCTTCAGCTTCCAGTGCAGAAAATGAATACCTCTCTTGCTCTCTCTCTGCCCCTCCCTCTTTCTCTCTCTCTCTCTCTCCCCCCCCTCTCTCTCCCTCCCTCCCTACCTCTCTCTCGTTCACAGCTCGGCGTTCACGGCTATGCCTTCCTCAACACTAACAACGGCTATATCCTCGCTCACCCCGACCTCCGACCTCTGGTATTCCCAAACTCGGTTACATTCTTTCAGCTTCTCTCCACTTGTTTTTGCAGCCTGATAAACCACTTCATCCCCCAGCTACCAGCAGAAAAACCTCAGTGATGAGTGTAGAACATGACGAGGTGGAGCCTCTGTCCGTATGACACAGTGCCTCTGCTTTCTCACCAAACAAATTGGTCTGCAGTCGCACCATCATCATCTGCAGATGCTGCCTCGAGACATAATTACCATCTTTATTTTTACTACTGCTGTGAGACTCACGACTTAGAACTGAAATGTCATCAACCCACTGAAATTACACATAGAAAACAGCACCAACACAGTCTACCTATGACCCAAAATATGAACATGATTGGGGCGATCACAGTGGAAAAATTACTCAGACATAGCTGTGTCACATGGCAGAAATATAGTAGATATTTGTGTTGTTGTTTTGAGCTATGTAGTGAGTTTTTGATGTAGGAATGGAGATGTTAGTCTTCATTGTTTTTGTAGAATGTTTGAAATGTGAAATGTGCCCATGTCTGTGTTGTGGCCCGTTTCTGTGTTGTTTGTATTGCGACATGTGATAATGGCATGTGCTTGTGTTGTACAATTTGTTTTTTAGTATTTTAGTTGCCATGGGTGCAACTGAAATCAAAAATTCAAATTAAACATTCATCGGCCGTTGTTCACCATTTGTATCAGAGTAATTTGACGGAGGCGTTTGAATTCAAGAACTGTCTGCTCCATTTCTCCTTCAGTACAAAGAGGGAAAGAAACTCAAGCCCAAACCTAATTACAACAGTGTCGACTTGTCTGAGGTGGAGTGGGAGGACACAGAGGAGACGGTGAGGGTCACGGAGGGCATCTGCATGTGTGTGTGTGTGTGTGTGTGTTCGTGTGTGCACATATGTTAATAAGTGACTGGGATGAACAGGGTCTGAGGCAATGTTATTATCTTTAATCACTATTTTGTGAATTCAATTTCAACATGACACAAGCATGTTATTTTTTAAGAGAACAATTGGCTTGTACCATTGTATTTTTGTTGTTTTTAATTTTAAGGCCTTGTGAGACATAATACTTGCAGTTCTAGTCTGATGTTTTTTTCCTCCCAATTTTCTCATTTTATCATTGCAGTTAGCTCTGAATTGTAGCATCTGTTCAAATACAATTGCATTTTATCAATACTATATATAGTGTTTTGCAGTAATGCCATTTAGCAGTTAGCTGACACATTAGCCAAAAACAACGTACATTAACACACTTCACATGGTAAAGTAAAGCTTTCAAATATGTGAGAAAGCTTGTTTTATATGCGCTTCTGTGCTTGCTTGTGTGTTAGCATATTTTAATTGTGTGTTTGTGAGTGTATCTTTATTTGTATGCTTACATGAATTTGTTTGAGTCCTTTGTGTGTGTATGTGTACATTTTTGTCCAATCATCAGTGTGTATTTGTAGGCATATTATTTGTGTAATGCAGGTATGTTTGTGTATTCTCCATGCAGCTCAGAACTGCGATGGTGAAAGGCGAGACGGGCACATTCTCAATGGACGTGAGAACCTCAGTGGAGAAAGGGGTGAGCGCCTGGCGGTTTTCATGCAATCGCTGTATCGTATTTGGAAAACCCCCCCTCTGAATCTAAGAAAAGGCTCATTTAGTACCAGGGAAATCATTTAAAAGCCGCAATAATAACACTGTGATGACTCTGTGCAGATAAACCCCTTGACTGCTTAAGTCTGCCAAAGATTGCATCTCAAAACTAAAACTCATGATCAGTATTTTTCCTGCTTCTTTTATAGAGAAGAGTCATGTTTCTGACAAATGACTATTTCTACACAACCATCAAAGAGACTCCTTTCAGGTAGGTTTGACTTGTGATTATTGGCAAACACATGAATGAATGAATGAATGAATGCTAAAGCGATTTATAGAGCAGCAAACACAGCAGCTTAAGGTAACCATTTAGCGCGTATACATTATAACACTAACACAGACATTAGTCTTGTTTAAAATTGTCACATGACATGAGCCCTCAGTGAGAATTGTATGTGCTTGAATATGTGTTCATGCAAATCAGGCGTGAACAATATTTTTGAATTTATAGGACAGTATTTATTGTATGTACCATTTTTTCTGAGCCACATAGAGCTCAGTATGACCGTTGTATGAGCCCCCTGATAAGGACCCAGTGTTACGGGGTTAGTGATAATTGCTATTATTATATCATATCAGCCTATTACGGCTATAAACAAAATTAAAGCCACTGACTTCTTGCTAAGATAATTGCTGATATGACAAAGTGAGGGCACAACCGCGGCCGCACGCACTGATATTAAAATTAGATAAAAATGTCGCTCTCATGATTATGTACAATCATTCATGAGAATCACTTTTATCATGTGATTTTAATTTTTCACTTTTTCCAGTCAAACTCTTAAACAAGCTAAAATTGGCTCCAGTGTGCATTTCTGCCATCATACTAAACAGGCTAGTGTTAGCGTGGGCTGGTATGGTCAGTCAGATACTGCTGAGTGCACCTGAGGTCCCAGGCCCCAGTCTCCTTTATGCATAGCCCTGTTTGCCACCCCTGCTTACTTCACCAATGTGGTATGATAAGTAATCTGTGTTGACTGTGCTGGGTTTCTGCCTCCAGTCTCTGTAATATTGCTCACTCTGTGTGTTGTCTGTCCACAGTCTGGGCCTGGTGCTCACCCAGGGCCATGGCGAGTACATTTTCACTGGCAACGTCTCCATTGAAGAAGGTACAGCTCTCACTTCTCAGAGCAGACCACACCATATCTGTCCAACACCCACGTGTCTGCATGAATGGACGGACACTTATCTGCTAAATCAGGGGTGTGTTAGATGCGTGTCGCGAGGCATAGCCCTCACTGACCATTTGTAAATGTGAGCAGTTGTTTAAAGTGTGATGAGGGTGTTAATTATATGCGTTAATGATTCGAAAATTTGAAATCACTCGGAAATTTTTCGATGTTTTGACAGAATTTCTTATTTTTTATTCACCATTGTAGCATTTCATTGCTCAAAAAATAAAACCAAGGCATTGATAATATCACAAATAATTAGTACTGTTTTACCTTTATTATTGTTTTTATTTCAGGTTCTGGTATGATTGCAAAGCCCCATTCAGGAACCATTATTTGATAGTGATTATTCAATTGTGTAATAAGAACAAACCCGGTCATCTCTTCCTGAAGTGATCATGGTGATGTGTCAATTTTATGCAAGAAATGCTGCTCCCGTCATATTCAGTTCAGCAGAACCTGAAAAATAGCTTGCTGTTAGTCACTATATTTTGGTTACAAATGACCAGGAAGACACAACTTTCCGTAGAAACCTCAGTCACTTGTTTTGTGAGATGAATGTGATTTTATGCATGAGATGGCCAAGAGAGTGAAGATTTTACACTAGGATGTTTACATGACTACCTTGAAAGAATAATGTTGATTGGGTCTCACCAGGGCAGAAAGAGACATAAGACCTTATTTTAAGGATCTAAGCACAGGATCTGAAGCGCCTGCTGCAAGTGCATTTAGGGCATATTCAAATCTGATGGTTTAACGACAAGTTATCTGGGCGCAAAGTAAGGTGAGTGGTTCAAGGGGGTTGTACTTACTCTCTTAATTAATCGTTGGCATGTCTTGGGGGTAACATGAAATAAACCAATCAGAGTGTCATTTCCCATGTCCTTTAAAGCCAGACCTGGTTGCTCCCTGGCAAATTGCTATTATAAGGGCAGATGTGCTCAGGAGTGGGAGGAAACAGTTCCCTGCATAGGAAACGGGTCTGCTTGTGCGTTAAGTGAAAGTGAGCAAGTGAACCACCGCTGAAAGTATGCAAACTTGATCACTGTTATGTCCAAAAATGATAATAAGAAATATTTTTAAAATATAGGTCAAAATTGTTTTAATCATTTCCAGATTAAAAAAAAAAAAAAAAAATCATCACACTCAGTTAATCACGGGGTGGCATTTGAAAATGTGCACAAGCAAACAAAATGAAGAAGTTTTAATTCAGGGTTATGGGTAAAAAAAAAAAAAAAAAAAAAAAACTGTGCAGGTGGGGCACAAAAATTAAAAATTAGTGAGAAAAAGCAGCGAGGGTGAAAGAACTGAAAATAATTTTATTTTAATTA
The DNA here is from genome assembly GCA_029692085.1 of Gymnothorax javanicus. Taxonomy (NCBI): domain Eukaryota; kingdom Metazoa; phylum Chordata; class Actinopteri; order Anguilliformes; family Muraenidae; genus Gymnothorax; species Gymnothorax javanicus. The sequence continues at coordinate 45,290,761 of CM056201.1, forward strand.
CGCTGCCATAACCTCTTGAATAATATCCAGAGGGAGTGAAATTAACTTGCTTCTGCTTTGTTCACAGTAAGACTAGGAATGAAATGGTTCAACCTGAATGACATAAGAACAAAAATATCTGCGGGTGAATTTCAGATTGTTGACATCTCATTCTTGAAGGCCAAGTTGGGTGTATGGAAGAACTTTGGATTAATTATTGATGGTCACAACAATCTGTTACTTTGCCTCTTGTAAAGGTTGCTACATTAGTCTGCCAAACTGTAAATTTAAATAAGCACATTTCAAACCAAATGTGGAGTTGTGTATTTGATAAAAGAAGCGGGACGGATGGGTTGCTGATATTTTATTCATGGATCAGGTCAGATTCAAAATTGATTTTGAGATAAATGTGGGTTATGGGTCGATTCATGCCGAACTCTGACCTGACTTATCCAAACGCCTGAAGCACTCCAAACATTCTTTCTGTGCTGAGTGGCAGAAGCAACTTAAGTTAACACAAGAGTGACCAGACACTAAGTATGACTGTAATCATTACAAGACAACAGTGTCATTACTATCCCCGCCACCATCAAAGGCCATAGAGTAAAAAATATGTTTGACATCCATTTTCGAACTTAGATCATGAGTAGCTGATTAAGCATACAAAATTTCATGCATGCAGGTTTCAGAGGAATCTTGTCCCCATTGTGGCTCGGGCGGATGGACGGTCCCCAATCCAGTATCTTCACACTTCGCTGCAAGGGATAATAAAAATCTTATTTATTATTAGCACATGCACAGTTACATTCATTTATTCAAACATTCCTTGTTTAGTGATCACTCTGACAGGGTGACCATGCGTTTACTTTAACTAACTTGCTAACTTGTATTTCTATTGTTGCTCTGCATATCACAGTACATGTTTTTGAACGCAAATTTATGCAGTTTTAGGCATGATATTCCATGTCTTTAATCGTACCCTAACAGCTACCCCTCTAGGGGGGATCCCCAAGAAGACTGCAGGAATGACAGAGTGTGCCAAAATAAAGGAGTTTTGGCTTTATCCAGAATATTTTGACAATACCTACATGTATAGTCTAGTCTTGCACGTTGAATCGTTGCCAAATGCTTTGTGCAGTCGTCTACAAAGGTGCGTAATACTATCTTAATAATGTGCCCTTAAAATAGCAGTTAAAAACTGACAATTGACTTTAGACCAGGTTTTTGTCAGTCAATTGCACAATCACTTTCTGCTGCCTCAAGATAGCAATGCACCAACAATGCCCTTAAACTCACCTCATTTTTAGACCAACACGCCCATAGGCACTCAGTTTGGTGCAAGTCCACTTGCTGTTCACGTAATCTGAGCGCTGGACGGGAAAACTACAACTGTGCCAATCATAAAATAGCAAAGACAGCAAAATGTCATGCCTGGTGCCGCTATAGTGCCAGATATAAGATAGAGCCCATTGAAAGCCCAAATGCACAAGTATGCCAGAGGACAAGTACATCAGAGTCCCTTGTTTGAAAAACTGGCACCTCACCAGTTCCCAGTTAGCACCAGTAGAGAGATTACTCTGGACTGCTACTTTGACTCTGAAAGTCTGAAAGAAAAAGCCAGGAGTGCTACATTCATGAATCAAAAAACATTTAACCCTCATGTTCTGGTTCTCTTTGGGGTTCCACAGACCCTAGAGACAGAGATGGACGTTAAAGCCGATTCCAGAAGAACACAAGTGTTAAGCAAGATTGTGTTCAATATTACCTCAGCAAAAAACTTTCCACAAACTGACAAATCACCTCGAGTGTTTGTCACTACACTGGAAAAATGGTTTCGGAAAATTGGAATTTGCAATCATTTGCAAAGATGGAAACGAGAACAGTAATTTCAAACAGTAGTCCAAATTTGTAACATGATGGTGTCTTGGCTTGAATTTTATCAATTCTGAACAGCCTCTGGTTAAATGTCAGCATTGATGAGAAAGGTCACCTTGTTTCAATTTGTCCACCAGCCCCATCCCCAAGTGAGCTACGCATTTCATATCGGGGTGAGGGAAGGAACAGAAACAGCCTGACTGTTTTCTCTCTCTCCCTCCCTCCTTCCCCGCAGGCCTTCATGACCTTATGCAACCTGACCTGACTCTTGCTGATGAGTGGTAAGTGTGAGGGGAATTCCTCTGTGTCCATCTAAGCTGCCAGTTCGTTATAAGATTTTATTAGCGTCTTTCTCCCGCCTGTGTAAATGCCAGATATAGCTTTATTACACAGTCCGTAGATGTGATACTACCACACGCATGGTTGTTACTGTATTTTTAAACCATTTAATGAGGGTGCCACAGTGGCTTAGTGTGTAGCGCCATTGCCTCTCAGCAAGTTGGATTTGAGTTGAATCCAGCCTTGGCACCTTTCTTTGCAGAGTTAGCATGTTCTTGTGCTCACATGGAATTCCCCCCGGTGCTATGGATTCCACCCACAGTCTGAAGACATGCATGCCACACTAACTGAAGATTTCTAGTTGCTCATTGGTTTGAGTGCATGAATGAACAGTGTGTGATCCCTAGCATGGATTTTCAGACTGTCGTGTGTGTGTTCCTTCCTCTTCATTAATTTTTTCATTTAACCTTTATTTCACCAGGAAAGTCCCCTTGAGATTGAAATCTCTTTTTCAAGGGAGCCCTGGGGGTTGAGGTGGGGAGGGTGAGGACAAGTTGTACAGCCAATTAGATCAGAGGATGATTAAGTGGCAGGTTGAAAGAGTCAGGTTGGGAATTTAGCCATGACACTGGGGAACCCCTTACTCTTGGTGAAGAGTGTCATAGGATCTTTAATGACCACAGTGAGTCAGGACCGCGGTTTAATGTCTCATCCGAAAAACGGCATCTCCTTCAGTACAGTGTCCCCATCACTGCGCTGGGGCATTGGGGATTATTCCACCAGAAGGAAGATCGCAACCTACTGGCCCACAAACACCTCTTACAGCAGCAACTTAGTTTTCCCAGGTGGTTTCCCATCCCAGTACTAACCAATCCCACAACGGCTTAGCTTCAGCCACATGGCTGGAGCAGATTGGATAGTGGTATGGCTACTGGCTGCTGCTCTCTCCCATTGTATGCTGGGATAGGGTCCAGCGTCTCTGCCGAGCAATATCCAAGTAAGATAATGAATGGGCAAATCTTTTCTCCACATATGTTCACATTTTGTTTTTTTTCAATTATTGAAGGGAGTTCCCGACAACGTAGGTTAATGAACAGGGCCACTCCCAATGCGCCTTCCTATTCGTCCTTACGCCTATATATACCTCCTACATTCCCACAATCCCTACTCGTCACATTTCTACGTCCCTCCCACCCTTCCCCTCTCTAAGAAGGAAGCAAGAAACAGCCACCACCTGGGACCCCGGGGGGCTTGGGAGCCACACAAACTCCGACACGAGATGCGAGCCCCACCCTGAGTCTCGCCACCTGGGGGGCGCCCAACGTGCGCACAATCACAGACCAAGTCCAACACCACACCAGCCCCGATCTCCTATCCGCCCGATCTCTGATCCGCAATCCCACCCAATACTCTCCTCTACTTTGGGAGTGGTCCAGAATGCATTAATGACTAAATACTTAAGTCAGCTAGATTCATGACTGCACCCTGCGCTACTAAACTGTGAAGGTGCAGTAGAGACTACTTGGCTGTGGGGTAAATTGCCTTTGCTTTATTACAGTGAGCAAGCTTGTAATGTGCTCTGGATTTTCAATCTATTTGGTTTCCTCAACAGACTTCAATATTTCGTCACAGATTAACACATCTATTTTAATAAAATAAATCAAGTATCAAGGGGTAGGCACTCAGCTTAACCATCACCTTAACCCACCTCTCATACAATAAAATACTGTGCTACCATGCTTTTATAATTGACATCCTATGGACCAATGAATCATTGCTATCTCACTGATCAAGCATAATAACTGCTTGATTATCCCTGGTTTATGAACTATTGTCAATGAATAGATTTGAATAGATTATTGGAGGAGATAAACCTGACGCTTCCCCATTATTAATCAGGGATATCCCAAGTACCGAGGTCCTGCTTTAAACATTATGTATCCTGCAGAACACTTTAATCATCCACCTCTTCTCCTCACTTCATTGTGCAGCTGTGCATATTGCACACTCATTGCATCATACTTCATACGCTTCTAATAAACACAGGCTGGTTGCGAGTGGTCAGTGTCACACGAGCCGTGTCGTTTACTGAAAACACAAATGCTCCGTGGGGGTTACTGTGCCCTGCCCTGAGAGTAGCCATCTCCCCCATATCCAACAACAGCAATTCATCAGTCTGGATTTGAAACCAGACTACAGGGCACGCCAACAATCCGGTCTTCTTCAGATGATCCACCCTGCAATGCCCTCTGTTGACATTTATCAAAGTATTCAAGTTTCTGAGCTGGTCCTTAATTCGGCAGGCATACTGACTGCAAGTAGTGCAGCCTATACTTATATATTGAAAGGTTGCATATTGCACTCTTTTTAAAACAATTAAAGACGTTTCCAAGGGGTCTGTGAAATAGCCAAAAAAAAAAAAAACACATTAATTCAGCATTGTCTGCCAGTCTCCAGCCTCTCATTCTCTCTCTCCTCATTAACTGCATGCTGTTCTAGTGGGCGGTGAGTCAATAGCTGTGTCTCAAACTGCACGCTTGTGTGCTCTGCACTACTGCACTACAGTCCAGACTCACACTTCAAGATGGACTCGTGCTCACCATGCACACTCAGAGCATTCGAGCGTTCGGTTTGAGACACAGCCACTGAAAATGAAGCTCTGCTCTGATTGGCTGGCTCATCTCAGCATTAGTGCCATAACTGAAGCAGCTCGTTCAAGCACAAGATTTTTTTTTTTTTTTTTTTTTGTAAGGAGCCCACTATGACTATGAAGGAGCCCCCTTGACAGTCTAGTTTCACATTTTGTCAGATGTTATATGAATGAAAGATGAAGGTACATTCGTTAGGGCACAGAAGAAACATGATTTTCATTGTATTGGGCTTTTAATCAGCAGTCTGATAAGCCCTTCTCCATGATTCCTTTTTAAGGAGATACAGAACTGGTCAATACTATGTTATTGTTTCTTCTAGGACTTATTGTGAGACGGACATTGATCCACAGCATCGAAAGCTCTCCCAGCTGATGGCTGTGATTCGCTACTTGAAAGGGGAGGAGCCTGAGCTGGAGTGTGAGTATCTGAATTGCCCCTCCCACAGATCATGGCCAATAGACTTTCATATTCACCTTATACTTAGCTAGGTGGTTTAGCCTTCATGGTATTGTGGGTCTACTGCTGTCGAGGACAGCTGTCATATGAAGATTTATGTTCCCAAGGTAACGAAGAGCTGTTGCAGACGGTCCTTTTTGATGCTGTGGTAACTGCTCCAATGGAAGCGTACTGGACGGCCTTATCACTCAGCGAAGACGGGTACTGCTTCTTGTTTGTCAAGTGTTTCTATTTAGTTATGTAGCTTTTCTCATTCTCACTAAATTAACCATCTCACTTCCTACATCCAACTTAACCTTTTCTGCTACTCCTTCACTGATTGCAGAATTGAGGAAGGGGTAGAGGCGGCTTTTTTGGGAACACGGTCCGGACTCATGCGGATAAATACATACGCCGGCATCGAGAAACGCATAGTAAAGTGAGTGACTTCAATCAGCACAAGCACTGACTGCACTATTATCATGCCTGTATGCGTGCACAGCAGTTATGGTCAGCCAAAGTCAAAATATAATGTTGGAAAACAATGCTTTCACTTGTGAAAGAGTTGCCTTGAGTATACCTATGCTGTAAAAGGAGAACTGTGCACCCATTCCCTTTTAATCGAATTTCCAGTGGAAAAGTTAATCTTCAGGAACGTGAATGTGCAGGAAAGCCCTGTAGTGATTGCCTTGGTCTTTGGGCCTATGGGCCTTCCTGTGTTATTCAGTGCCTAGCAATCTGGTGTGTTCCTACCACTTGCTGGGAAAGAGAGAGCCCTCAAATTGGCAGTCAAACAGCATCTGGGTTTAGCATTGATTCGCAGCTTTGCTGTTTATACACACACGAAGCACAGTTAAACAGCCATGCTTTGCACATGAAAAGAGTATGAAAGCTCCCAATCGTCTCTCATCTGACTTAATTACCCACTTCTCCCCAATGCCCTACCCTCTGAGGGTTTGATACAAGAGCAGCTAATAGAGCTGTGCAAACTGCTGACAGGTGCAGGCTAGGTTGGTGGGGTGTGACAAACTTGACTCATAGATTTAGCAAAAAACCAATGCGTGTGTAATCTCTGCTTAGTACATCAGTTAAAGCTTAATTATGGTCCTTGGACCATATTATGGTCCCATGTGGTCCCAATTTACATTTCTAGATCAGAAAGCGGAGAAACCAAAATGCTAACTGCCGAGGCCTGTTGCATGAAGGCTTGTTTAACATGTACAGGTGTTGAACTAACTCAGAGCTTAACGATATCAAAACAAATGCAATTCGCTTTAAGTGGATGTACAACGCTTGTTGTCCACACGTTACTGAGCGCCAGGCGTACGCACTGTGGTTAAAATTACTCATCAGGGGCGTGCCCTTAATACCGTGACATGTGCAGCCATCAGCCAATCAAAATGGACTGGTTAAGAGCCACGTATTTTGCTACGGAGGAGCAGCAGATTATTATGGGGAAATACAAATGATACACATCAAAAATCATCACGCAGAGCAACATGGTGGATGCTGCGAAAGCAAGGGAGCTAGCAAGCAAAAAAAATAAAAATCTGGGTAAGAGCATCTGCTAAATGCCTATAATGTAATGATTGTGTCAACGCGCAAGTACAGTTCCATGTCTTGTTTCTTCTATATTGTATAACTCAATGTGTTTGCCACTGGAAAAGTGTTTTCTCTTAAATGAATTCATGACAAGACATATTTTTTGAGCTGAGGTTTTTCTCCCTTTTGAGGCTATAGCAATGAAGTTATCCTGATTTCATATATCTGAACAAAGTTGTCATAGTACCATGTAGACATCATTAGCCAGTACCCATCCTTCACACTGCAAAATAGAAGAATGTCTGTTCTAAACACTGAATTATTAATTTTATTAATCGTGTATACCCGCACACATACTTACTGTCAGTATCTCTGCTAAATCATCTTTTCCAGAGCATGATATCATTTTGAAAAATGTTTTATTGGCTGCACAACACCTTAAAGTAACACTGGGCGCCCGTGGGTTTGCGGGCGGAACTTTCAAATCCTGCAGTTCAATGCGACTATGCCCACCACCAATCACAGCGCACCATGATGCTTCCAAAGCCACGCCTGAAAACCTGTGCACCTTTGTGTACGCGGATAGAGGTGTGGGCATCTAAAGGGGGGGTTTGATTGACAGCTGTATCATTCCAATCATTTGAGTTAATCGTACGTTTGATTGGCTGTTGTTTTTAGCTCTTGCCCCTTACAGGATAGACGTATTTTTTTCATTCCAGTGTCAAACATCTTGTGTTTCATAGCTCTATCGATCACTGTAGAGGTAGAATAAGAATTTTAAAAAATTGTAACAAATCTGCGGGAGCTTAGTGTACCTTTAAATCAATGTCTTTATTCCTCTAAATAGATCATATTGTACACGGAAGTTTTGCTTGATTGCTGTATTGGTCTCTCATTGTTTTCTCAGTTTCAGTGATGAAAGAGTGTCAGGGAACCCGTTTTGACTCTCCAGACTCTCAGACTATATACAGACATTCCTTAATGCTGATTGGTCCGAGTGCTGTTAGCAATCCATAAGCTTGAACATTACCTGCTCTGCGGCAGGTTAGCTTTGTAGCCTAAGTTACCATGGCAAGGTAACTTGCTAAAAAGATAACCACCGTCATGCCCCAGAAAATCCTAATTTGTTTCAAACTGAACTCAAAGCTATCCAGCTAAGCAAGAAATCGAGCTTCATGCTGCAGGACTCAGTTTGACTGTGCAATTTCACTGTGCAGAGTAACTCCCAGACTGGATCAAATTAATAAAAATGTGGCGTAAATAAAAGAAAATGAAATTGCAATTACCGGAAATTTTCATGCATGCATTGCACTCCAATTATGATCGAGCTGTATCATGAAATAAGAACTTAAGAGCCTTGTAAATGAAAAACAATTTAAAAAAAAAAAAAAGCCTCACAACAGTAATGCAGAATACTGCTGTGGCCTAGCTGGGTCTCTCCTCCTCACCAAACTGGAGAGCACAGAGCTGCGCCATAGCATAGCAAATTTTAGAGTACATTGCCACCCCCCCCCATTGCCCTGACCTGCCTCTAGCCTTTTAGCCTTTATGTTTAAGCATATTTTATGTTTTTATAATGTTTTTATGTTTTATGACATTTTTATTGGTGCGTGTGTGTTTGGAGCTGCATCATATGGAGTTGCACTTTAAATTTTGTTGTATACTTGGCTTAGAATGAAAATAAAGCTATCAATCAATCAATCAATCAATCAATCTTATGGTTGTAATCACTAAGGGCTATAGATGCACCATGCTGCTAATGACTGATCCTAAAACACTGAAAAAGGCTGACCTATCTCTGTGTTGTCACTGGACTGAGCTTTTACACATTTATTTTATCCACTGTACCTCTGTCCTGTTCACCTTTCTCACTGAAAACTGTACAGGAAGTTCCTGTCCCCATCTGATAAAGAAAACCTCTTTACAATGGACCACTTCCCCCTTTGGTATCGGCGGGCCGCGGAGCACCAGCCCGGAAGCTTCCTGTACTACATCCCTAACCCTGAGAGCCGAGGTACCACACCCGCGGTCCCACATCCTCTGTTACCATGACAACAGCATCAGCAGACCTCTTACCAAAGCTCTGCACTCAGGCACCTTGTATCACCGCCATGACAGTATAATTACATCGCCCATCGAAATGAATAAGTAACACGCAACTCATGATAAAAAAATCGGAGCAAGGATGTGAAAATGGAAGTACAACTTGTTCTATTGCACATTAGTAATCCATGTGTACTGAAACAAGCTGTGGCACTGTCCGTCTTTATAAAAGCTGGATTTCATTAAAACCTGCAACAGCTAATTAAAACAGAAATCCATGCTGTGGGGATCCCACTTGATCCAGCTGTGATATGCTGTTGAGGGTGCTGATAAAGACTTAATTTCATCAAATGTTTTCGGGGAACATGAACACAGCTATAGCGCTTTCCACAGGCTGGAGGACCTTGCGCAGCAACATAAGGAGGCTATTTAAACTGCCTCTCCTGGGCCCATAGCTAACTGTTATTTTTTCAGCATGGGCGTGTCTGTATGTCAAGGTCACTGTGGGTGTAAGAAGCATTGCTAATGTCATAGGTCTGTGGATCTCAGGGGATCAGAAGCTGTTAACAGTCCAAGACGACCAGCCTTGGTACACAGACACATCTGTGGGTTCACTTTACAGTGCTATGTATCAAGTTGGCCTTTGGGATTTGCGTGGGACTGCTGTGAGACTTAAAACCAGCTGATAGTCAGAGTTCAACCTTGGATACTACTACTGAAACCAATATTATTCCCATAAAACTGTGTTTTATGTGAAAGTTCTCTTTACTGACACCCCAATATAATTCTATACCATTTAGTTTAATCTGTTCAAAACTCTTGTGGATCCTAACATCACATAAATTATTCGAAACAGTGTCATAATTGCAAGATTTGTGATGCTCACAACAAACCGTTTTTTGTTGATACTCATTAAGACGAGGAATAATTAAATTCAGTGGAGTTTCTTGCTGTAGTTCTGTGGTTATTAGCAATTAGCCTGCCAAGTGTTCATCTGTCTCTGTCACAGAGCTTTGATTTGTGTGCTGTTGTTGTTTTTTGGTAATTGGTTGATGTAATTTTTTTTTGTTTCCTAGCCAACCTTTAATAATTTTGCTGGTTTTGTGACTGACATTCCTGCAATTTGGGCATCAACTATTTGACCCCGCTTTGGAAGTCTGCTTGTCCCTTCGTCTTGCTTTGGAGACTTACTGAGCACAGTGCTGCTCATCAGACCATTTTAAGTGGACACATGCTTCTAAGGATCATATAAAAGAATAAGCACCACCTCTGTTGATGTTTTTGTAATAGAGGCTTCGGTAAAGCATTTTTCAGTGGTGCCTCTGCAATTTTATTCACCCCCCCCCATTATCTATTTCATTTATGATACCATTTTTATATGCTACCAGCCTGAGGTGATTAAAAATTGGTTGCGATTAATAGTTATTCTTGCCACCATTAAAGACATTTCAGTAAACAGTCATTAGACCACAAATAAGGGAATTAAACTGTATCAGGCAACTCCGGCATTAAACAATGTACAGTACCATCGTTCTTCATGGACATCAGGCTGGTAAGAATGAAGTTTTGCCATTTTGCATGGCAGTGCCTCCTTGGATTCTGCCATTTATTTGAAATCATATGTACACTTCTCAAGTCAGTGAAATACATATATCGCCTTCCAGGCTCTTAGACCACCTGCACAAGACAGCATATGGAGAAGCTTGATTGCCAGGTGAGCTCTAACTGACTTCTGTCTCCCTGTAACAGATGGAAAGGGAGTCGTTGCCACCACAGCCGTGACGGTGACCATTGATGACAAGATGGCTATCGCTGCAGGTAGGGCACATGAGGGATGTCTTTCTTTCCATTTCCCCGCCGGGGGCAGAGCAAGCGGTTGTTGGCAGCAGGAGAGCCTGGTTTTTCTGGACGGAGTTCAAACAAACATTTGCGTTGTGCAGCTTGATGAGCAGCACATTTCATCCACAAATTCCCTGACCTCTGACCTCTCCAGGGGGCCTTTGTCCGCTAATGATTTCCAGCAAAGCTATAAATGTAATTACTGCAATGGCAAACAAATAACAGTCATTCAATGAAAATGAGGGTGCTGTGACTTACAACTCCCGAATGATAATGAGTACATGGGAATTTTGCTCTTATATATCTCTGGAGAGCTGTTCTCAACCATTTGACATTTCTAATCTGCATTCAAAAGAGATTCCTGCTATCCTGGCTGAACTGTGCTGCTTAGACAAGTTCACCATGGCAGGCTGGAACAGGCTAATCAGAATAACAGATCAGTTGTAGAGTACATGATGTAAATGTTCCAAGAAATCTGTGCTGTGCTTTAGTCAATCCGCGAATAAAATATGTGGCTGTAATGTAAATGGCCTCCTAAGCTATTTGCCTGCTAATAAGGCTGAACTATTGATATACGTGGCTCCAACTTATGATTTTTTTTTGATGAATTCGTTAGTTTTAGTAAAACAAAAAAAAAACTACATGCAAACTTAGAAAAACTGCTTGTGCCAGTTTTGGTAAACATGAAGTTGAGTGTTGCTGATATACATAAGGGTGAATGTTCATGTTTGTACAGCAATGGTGAAGCCTAGCTGAGTTTGCTTTTATAAAGTGTTGGGTACCCACTGGAGAGATTATAATGAGCCTCCATTAAGGGGGCATTTTGGCACCACTGGAGGCATTCAACATGTATTTGCAAGCACATGCTTCTTTATTGTAACATGGCTGTGTCACAGAACTGCATTCAAAATGTCAAGGAAAAGGTTTTAAGATTCATTCATGAGCAGCACAATGGAAGCCTTAGAATGCAATGAAAATGTTGCTACTCAATGCCACTGCAAATGCAAAACTCCAGTACTCCAATAAAACACATTTACTGGCTGTAAGATGCCACCCCAGCCTTGAAATGCTACCACTATTGCAGAAGTATTTGTTGTTTGGGTGGTATTCTGGCTTTGAATTAATCTCAGGTCTAATATGAATTCGCCACATAACTTTTAATGTTTTGAAGGTGCTGGAATGATAGAGCTGGATTTGTCTGTCCTTGAATGTGTTGTAGTTGTGACATGAATGAATTTTGCAGTGCTCTGAGTTGAAACTTTCATCGCTCCTTATTATCCCATGAGAGAGGCGGCCACAGTTGGCTGCTCATCCTTCTTCCTAACTGATTTTGACACCTCCATTAGCTCCCTGAAATGCTAAAGCCCATGCATATTCGCTCTCCAAAACTGTGTCTGCTTTTGCTCATGCTAACTCCTGCGAGCTAGCCGCTATACAATATGTTTTGTCGACAAATTGGTCCACGCATTAGGACAGATAACGCGATTCAAATACTGTATTCAAAAACGCTACAGCTGGAACAAAGGAAAGCGCAAGGTACTCACACCAGATGTGGAGGAGGGATATTGCTCATATGGTAATTAACTGTAATGAGTACAGAATCAGTCAACAGAGTAACAGAGCTCTGCGGTGAACCCCTCAGTTGGCCTCAACCACGGTTAGCAGCGTAATGGAATCTGCCTTGTGTTAGCAGATGTACAGAGAAACAGACAGCTGTGTGAATATTTAATTATTCCCTGTACATGACACCCCAGCATGGACTTGCTTGGTCATGTCAAAGTATAGGCTTCGAAAGAGAAGCACTAAAATATTGAAACCGTGTTTGATTACAGTACGGTTTGGCAAGCAGTTACGGTATGCAGTTTCACAGATGGCATGTATTGGTGGTCATGATGAATCATAATTGTTGTCAATTACTTGGTTTCAGACTATTTTTACTGACTCTCGTTGCTTTGATGTGTATCTGCGACAATGAGACTGGTATGTGAAAGAACTTGAATTGGGCTTATATTCTCTAAAGATGGATTTGTGCAAACTTAACTAGGGAAGATTAAGTACTGGTCATTGCATGCGTAGGATCAGATTTTACAAGGTGCGGCATATTCCATTGAAATAATTCAGTTTTCTGCGCTTATGTATGAAAGCTTGCTGGCACCACAGGAAGCTCTTTAGGCCCCCCATCTTTTGGTTGCTGTACCCCCTCATCTAAGGCCTGTATCAGTGGGAGCCTGAGAGGAAACTGGCAATAGAATACAGTGAAAGTGATGCTAATGCTACAGTGAGTTTGTGTGGACTCTGCGGTCCCTGGAGTTTACCCTGAGCTAATGTGACAGCCCTGCTGGATGTCTATCTGGCAGCTGAGGGAGAGTAGGAGGGACAGATCAGGCATAGAAAAGAGAGGCATGCATGGTCCCAGTGGTATCTGCTGCTGTGTAGGTGATGACAGAGATGAGGTGCATAGCTCACAGTAGGCATAGCATACAGTATGGTCAATAAATATTCGGACTGATGCTCCAATAATACCTGCGATTCCCGCATGAGTCAAATGATATGAATGAAAATACCCAGAGATTAAAGCTAGCACTCTATTTTAACAACATAAGCTATTAATTGTTTTCATATACAATGTAGTGGAGTTCAGTGCCAAAAAAATAATAACAAATAAATAATTAAATTAGCCCCTGGCTGTTTTGAGCTGCTTTGTAGGTCACTGCACTGATTTGAGGAGTGGACATTCATGGATCAAAGTGAATACCATCTTAAGGAAATACATTCTTTATTATTTCTTTTTCCAACAGATCTTAATCCACAACCCACAAATAGTATTTCAAACAGCTTTGTAATTTTCAGCAAAAAATAAAGAAGCATTTTTATATCATCCCTTATAATTTCTTTATTACAATTTTAGAAAAACAGATAAATAAATTAATAAGTCGATAAATAAATAGATACTCGATGAAGCATTCTAATAAAGGAAACTCAGAGCCTGTTTAAAAAAGGCCCAGCTTATCTGTCTACCCAGCTAAGACAAGCAATCCTTCTCCATCCAGCAGTATTTTTATGTATTAGCAGAGGAATTTTGGAGATGTTTTCAGAGATTAAGGGCCTAATTTTTAAAGACAGGCATCAGGTGCTGAACATTCTGGTTCGCGCAAAACCAATAGTGCAACTAATGATTGGTGATATCATTTGTTTGCGTTCAAGGTCATATTAAAGGAGCTGTGTCACTATTACTGCGCACGCTCACAACTTTGAACGGAAGTAACTCCGTTCAGCTGCAAGTCAAAAGGTATTTTGAAGGTTTTTTCTTCTTCTATGATTATTGGCGATGGCAACCAGCTTTCATTCTTTGTATTCCTTGGCTAAAGCTTAAAATAGTGCTTTGAATCCGCGAATTTCCATAGAAAGCTCCTTAACATAAAAAGCATAATTCCGGAGTAGCTAAAATATATGAGTACAATTAATACAAAGCAACACGAAGACAAATTGGCAAGGATGGAATCAGATTATGACTTGCAGCCAAGCAGATTCCTTTTGTTAGGATGTAAGTTCTGAGCATGCACAGTAATCCTGACACAGCTCCTTAAAATGTGGCCCCAAGTCATGTGGCCAACAGATGGCGACAACAGTAATTTGGGGTGCGGGTGTTTCGCGGGCTGGAACTTATTGAAAAATCTTGCAAAATGGCTTTAGTTAATACTCTTTTGCACCGCCAATAGCTTCTCTTTTTTGCATTCATAAAATGCTTTTTTTAAACTTTGAGCCATCCATAATTATTCCAATTGCCAGAAAATGATAGTAGCTTGCAAACTTACTATTACCTTCATCAAAGAGGGTACAAATATGGTTAGTTCATTTTGCTGATGGTGAAAATCCACAATAATTTTCTTAAATTTGCTATTTTATAAGGTTAACAAGACAAATGGTAAAATGGTAAAGGGTTTAGCACATAGTCACTCTCAATAGTTTTTTTGCTAATATCATAGTTTACAAAAGATATAGTTCAAAACGTTTCTACATGTTCTATTTTACTTGGTAAATATGATTGTAGCATTGAACATACCAAGAGACACTTTGACACACATTTCACAGAAACGTAGCACAAGTATGCAGTATAATGGTTACATATAGAACTTTTTAGCCATTGTCCTAGTTCTTTGCAATAATGACTCAGATGCATTGGAAACATTTGTTGAAAACCTATTTAGTTCTGAAACATGTTTTATTAGAATGGGATGTTCAGTGCCATTCTGGTCTTTTATTTCTGCTTTTTAATGAATTATTGTGATGACTTTATTTCAATTGAGCTGATTTATTTATTTTTTGCCAGATTTTTTCGGCAAATTCACAATAATCATTTTGCCTTTAGGCTGTCCCCCACTGTCTTTATGTGCTTTTGTTTGTGCTATTCTCTTCAGTACCTCTCGGTGACACTGTTTCACATTGAGAGTTATTTTAAGACAATTTTGGAAAAAAAAAAAAAAAGCCTCATTCAATTTTCACATATGAGCAGCAACACTGGTTTGTGCCTGATTCCAAATAATTTTGACCCTTATTTGTCTTCTCTCCAAATAAAATATTCTGTACAGAAATAAGATTCAATCAAAAGCACAATTTGTCAGAATTTTCAACCAGCAAAAATACATTTCTAAGATTGAGCCGACAAAACCTCACAAACTTAATTTATTTCTTGCAAGCCGATCATTTTTGCATATAGTATTTAATATGGATTGCACCTGCATTCTTGCACTGTTATTTCTATTCTGTGTTCATCTTCTGTCCGAAGCTGTGCTTTTGTTATTCGAAATTTCCCAGCCGCGTCAGCACTATTGGGTATATTGAATGCCCAAATTAATTATTGTGCTGGCGTTTATAAAGTCCTTACTCAAACACTGGGCGGTTTGAATTGCCCAAGTGAATCATTATAGAGACTGAATGCTCTAGCATGATTACAAGGGCTTTGTGTTGTCAGCCGTGGTTGATAATCACTACTGCTGTGTGCTGTATGTTTGCGCTCCAGAAATGAAGCAAAAGTCAGCCTGTGGAATCTTCCTAGGAGGCTCTTTAAAAGTCCTAGTGCACATGCTTGTGCATGTAACTCCAGTCAACAGGGAGTTGTGGGTTTTAATTCTGACGGATTCCAAAAAACAAATCAAAGAGAAGGGGCAGCACAGGCAACGTTGACTAGGACAGCCTGGGGAATTGGTACACGTGCGTGCGTGTGTGTGTGTGTGTGTGTGTGTGTGTGTGTGTGTGTGTGTGCGCGTGTTTGTGTCTGTGTGTGTGTATACTTGTTGAAATCTATATGGATGGGTGACAAATTAAAGGAAAAAAAATGAGCGAAGAAACATAACTTAATGCTATAATGGGAATTTCCTGCTATAGTTTGGGTCCATTTGTCCCATTTGGAGGGGAAGGATCGCTGCAGATTTCCTTTCTTTTGTGACTCCTATGTAGTCTGTGTGTGTGTGTGTGTGCGTGTGTGTGTGTGTGTGTGTGAGACAATTGAGGAATTATCAAAGTTCACACCAGAAGCCTGAGGTTGGAGACAGCTAGTTTCCCTTTGAGGGAGATGTTAAGGGGTCAATCTGAGGGGCATTGGTGACATTCCCTCTGGTCCACATCAGTTTACATGTAAGAGTTCACTTCCTCTAACTCCACTCTCCTCATCTCCTCCTGTAAGAGCTTGCTGACTGCTCATCTGTGCTGCCGATCACCACACACCCCAGGAGTCTCCAATTCAAGGTTATGGGTGATTGAGTAATGCAGAGTTATCTCTTCATTTATCAGCTGTTTACTCAGATAATCAAGACTATTCGCACTTCAAGTTTCCCTGGCTCTAATCGTGATATTTACTGTACAATGGAAGACCTCATATAATCACAATTAAATCATGACTATTTCTATTTATTAAATGCTTTTTACTTTACCCTTCCTACAGAGCTAATGGTCTTTCCAAGCCAGTTCTGGTCAGAAATCAGTATTGGCTGTTGGCTCAGCAGTGAAAAATCTCACGATCCATCAGTGCATGTTCGCCTAGCTCTGCTAGCATCAGGATGAGGTCTGGCCCACATGCTGCTCCCCCCCCTTTTCCCTGTTTGGAGCCACATAGGACAGTATTCCTTGACTTATTACTGTCTGTCTCTAGGTTTTAAAGTTATTTTTGTGCTTCATTTTTGGTAAGTAGGGTGACTTGGTGAAATGCTTATTGCTGGACAGCTTAAGTGGCCTAGTCTTTGCAATGTGTTTTTTCTCAGCCATTTGCGCCACTATCATTATTTTTTTAATGTTAAAATGGATCCCCCTAAAAGGTACAAAATGCTGCTCTTTCATCAGATAGCGCTGGGCAGCCTAGAAAGAACAGAAAAGAAAGAACATTGCCTACAGACGGCTTTGTGCACCCAAACACCATAATTAAACAGTCACCTTCCCTGCACAGTTCTCACAGCCTGCGCTCCACACCACCATGGTAAAGACCCTGATAAACATTAAGTTGGTCCATCAACACAGAGCTAAGGATAGCTATTCTTTTTAGAGAAACAACACAAAAATGTACTGTATTTGACAACAAAACAAAAATGGTACTTCAGCTTCCAGACACGAAAGGGAGAGAAACTGACAACAAAACAAAATCAGAATGTCGACTAACAAACACGCAGACGCATTGGTTTATACTGTACGTCAAAATAGAAGTTGCTCTGGGCTTTCAGGGTGCCAGATGTAGCACAAAAGACGCGACGTGCAGCCCTATTTCCGCTACCTTTATCTGTCTTCCTGCATTTCAGGCACCCTTCTTGCCCCGGGGTTCCTCATGGGTTAGTTCATGTGAAACTAACTATTCAGGGTTTTCTCCTATTCTACAGTTGGATTGGGTAAACCTGCAGCCACCAACTGGGATCAAGATAATGACAGCGCTAATACTGCACACACAACAAATATTAAGGTTATCATATTGGTATTCGTATATTGTTTTCTCTTTGAAGAAACCTACCCACCTCTAGAACAATTTGCACTGGGATATCATACCTTCCACCTAAATTATTTTCTGTAAACAAATGCTCAAAATAATAAGACCTAAGATGCAAACCAACCAACTAACAAACAAAACGATACAATAATGGGAAATGAAAAAGAGGCCACATCACAAAATACAGGACAGGATATCATTCTATATAATACAGAGATATAGGATAATATAGAGAAAATGGGGATATTAGTGTCACTGTATAGATAGCTGAGAGATATTGTGAGCTGATCGACAGAGAGCAGGACTGTTTGTACCCACTACAGGGACACTGATAGGGGTACGGGGGAGGGCTGTTGGCCCCTCGAAGCTAGCAGTGCGGCTGCGTTGGCTCCATAGCCCTCTTTTCAAAAGTCCCACCGGTCATGGGAAGGGTTCGGCAGGGTCTGTTACTACTAGGAAAAGTTGGAAGTAGCAGAGCAGGTGGAAGGACCCTTGAGAAAAACTGTCCTGAATGTTTCTGACTGAGGAAAAAGTGGCCAGCAGGAGGCGCTCTTCTGAGTCGCCATTTTTCAAGTTTTCCTGTTGATATTTCCTCCACCCAACACTTTCTTTCGCCAGCCGTCAGTATCGGCTTTGATCAGTCAGCAAGCCGAAAGGTGCCAAGGGCGTTCGTTCCCTGGCATACTCTCACTCCTCGACAGGGATAAACAGGAGGAGAAACAGGTGGAAGGGGAGGATGGGAGGGGAAGGAGGAGCCGAGCGCATGTCCCTAGCTGACAATGCGGCAGGAGCAGAGATCGAGAGATTCCACAGAGACGAAGGAGCCGGGGTCGTTAGAGTAGGTCTGCGGCCCCGCTCTCCTCTCTCTACGCCACGGAGGAGATCTGCTTGTCCTCGGGGTCTCCGTCAGCGTCCCCATCTCCCATCAGGGGCTGCCTCTTCTTCAGCTCGCGCTGGTACTTGGCCATGAGGGAGGCGTAAATGCAGCCGTAGGCGGCCGCTGCCACCATCATGATGCACACGATGCCGCAGACTACACCAGCGATCACCACCGTGCCGATAGCCCGCCGCACGCTCACGGGCCGGTACCGCTGCCGCACGCAGTCCGGCGAGGCGGCCGTGTCCCCCGCCACTGCAGGGCTCTCCGAGGGCTGGGGGCCTCCTCTGCTGCAGGGTGGGGACCCCCCTCTGGTCCCCCCGTTCTCGTCCTCCAGCTGGAGGCAGTAGTTGAACATCTCCACGGGAACGCCCCGGATGTCTCGCCCGCGCAGGTCCTTCGGCAGCGTGCACTCCACCGCGTCCAACCGCCCACCTGGAGCCAGGAGAGAGAGAGAGAGAGATAGAGAGAGAGAGAGAGAGAGAGAGAGGGTGGGAGGAGGAGAAGGAGAGGGAGTAAAGACCGATAATATGAGAGATTGGTGAGCGAGAGGAGAGAAACCGCGAGAACCTCGTCTCTGGAAACCACAGGTCGATATGTTTCCACATCTTAAATTACGGACAGAACCGAGAAACCCCCCTACGTGAAAAACCATGGCAATTAGCTTGAAGGATCGAAGGCCTCGTTTCAGCTGTGCTTCCGACAAGTTGGGAGTGATACGTTCTTTCCTTGGCTGTGAATTTGATACTCCCATCGCCCATCCAAATCAATAGCAGAGAGGGCCTCCGCAAGAGAACCACATTTAACTAGAAAGCACTCAGAAGGCGTGCACCTCCGCCAACGCATTAGTCACTAAGAAGTGAACAAATATGTGATTTAAAAGCCATCCCAAAATTTAATCAATTGTTCCTTGGCCTATGGCCCGTACTTCCACAAAATATCATTGACATTGATTGTGAAATTTGAGAGATATCGTCTGAACAAACAAAGACAAAAAAAAAAACAAGAAAGATCGTTCAGAAAAAGATGACTTGCTAAAATTCCACCCACTTAAGTCGAAGTGACGTCATCGTGACCCGTGACTGCAAGGACCGCATTGACTTGATAAAGAGAATGAAGTTAGTTTGAAGGCTCTAGCTTGAATAGAACTGAAATTATCAACTAAAATGCATTTTTGGCCTTTTTGATGACCTTCACCTTGACCTTGGCTCAATGATAGGATCACGCAAAAGTATAGGCTTCTAGTTGAGAGACTTTCGGAGTAAATGATATAAAAACGAAGACGATCAGTGCAAGATAAAGGGCAGTTAAGGGTGTGATTAACAGATTAACAAACAAACAAACTAATAAACAAGCAAACATACTAACCAAACTGACTAACATGCTTGCCAAAAGAATTTTGGCAAGTAACAAACAGATGGACATGGATGAATACATAACCTCTGCCCAACTTTGCTGGAGGAGATAATAAATCAGCAGATATGCATATAGTGAGCACACTCCTGTCCTGGCTCTGTGTACACACAAGGTTTGCAATGGCTCATATTTCCATTAGCGGTGACGAAACTGCATTTTCAGATGCTCTGCTGTCTTCACAAATTTGTCAGGATGACACAGCCATCCAAACGGAGGGTAGGGAGCAGCAATGATGCCTTGAGAGCGAAAGGTTAAAGAAGCACAGCTGTATTTCCAGAACGGAGCCGAGCTGATCCTCTGAGGACAGCACAGGCTGCAGAGGGAGCCCTGGTTGAATGCGCAATCTTAAACAGCTACTGGAGTGGAAACCACAGTGGATGTAAATTGCAACACAGATGCACTGTCTGTAAAAACAAATGCATTCGCACATACACATACACACATGCAAACGCACTGACGCACATACGTGCACGCACTCACATAGGCGCACACACACACACATGCACACAAACTGACGCACATGCACGCACACAAACACACCCACTGCCGTGTACACACAAGCTCATTCGCACCAAGATATGTGCACACAAATACACACATACACTCACTCTCTCTCCCCTTTACTTGCTTATAAATGCATAAATTGTACACAGATACGGAGCCATGTATATACAGATGCTATTAAGTATACAAGCACATTCATACATTCATTCAAACAAGCGTGCTGAGACATCTCACCAACATAAGCGCTTATGCTAACCCAGTAATGAGCCAATTGCAGCCAATAGGAGCGACTCTGGCTAAAGAGGGCAGGAGGTGACCGGTCTGAGAATGGGTGACCATTCCAGCAGGAACTATCCTCTTGGCTCTGTCTGTCACTTTAAATGACTGCATCGCTGATGCGGCCACATGATGCAATTAAGCTGACATTTTTAACGGTCAAGGATTTAGCTGTATTTATAGACCATTTAACATGCAGTGGATTTTTTTTGTGTAGGTATGTGTGCGAATGTATGCGCAAATGCGTGCGTGTGCCTGTAAACGCGCCTGTGCTTAAATCAATAAGATGTCAGGGAGAAAGTAAAGAATTCTTTTTTTAGTGCTGAAGGTATTTTGACTGTAATGTGGCTGTGACAGCCTGGAATAGAAATCCTTACAGAAACAATGCCGCATTCCCTTGGCCTCATGCCATTCAATAATTCAGCCATCGCAAGACTTCACCCTTTCACAACACTGTAAACCCTGATAGTGTGGTGAGCTCAAATGTTTTGTGGAAACCGATTACCTCAAAAAAATAGTGTAGGCCAACTTAATTGCATTGTGTGGAAGGAACTTAAAGAAAATAAGGTAATGTTATTTTTTTTTTAACGTTTTTAAGGGCAGTGAACACAAAATCATTAAGTTTGCATATTCAATTGAAGGGTTGATTTCCAGAAGTGCGCTAGTCCGGTTTCGTCTTTTTAGAGAAACGAGATTTTATGAATTTGACAACTTATGGGGATCATGTTACATGTGTCAAGCTGATGTAAACGTATGAAAATATCAGAAAAGATGTCTTAAAACATATTAGGAGACCTTCTAGCTTCTATCTTGATTCTTGGCCCAGATATCTCAAACACCAGTCGGTGGACTTGAGGAATTGAGGAAGCAAATGCCTCAAAATAATGAAAATTGAACTTCAATTTTTTTTTGAGGTAATCGGTTTCCACAGAACATTTGAGTTCACCACACTCGTCAGGGTTGACAGCGGCAGGTTCAGCCCCCCCTGCATTCTCTGACCTCGGTACAGCAGCCACTCGATCCAGTGCTTGAAGTCCCTCAGGTTGCAGTCACACTCCCAGGGGTTCCCCCCCAGCTGCAGGTACTGCAGGTTGGCGAGGGGCTCGAAGGCGGCTCTCTCCAGCGCGTGCAGCCGGTTGGACGCCAGGGACAGCCAGGTCAGGCCGCTCTGGTCGTCCATCAGGCCCAGGGGCACGGCGGAGAGCCCGTTGAGGGACAGGTCCAGCCTGCGCAGCTGGGTCAGGCCTTGGAAGAGGTCACGGTCCAGCACGGTCAGGCTGTTGTTGCGCAACACCAGCTCACTCAGGTTGGTCAGCTCGCGGAAGAGCGTCGCCGGCAGGTTGTCCAGGAAGTTGTTGGACAGGTCCAAGCGCTCCAGGGAGGAGGCGTTGGTGAAGGAGTCGGCCGGGAGCGCGCTCAGTCTGTTGTTGGGCAGGAGGAGGGCTCTGCTGCTCGGGGGCAGGTTCAGGGTGGGGACGTAGACTAGGCCGCGGTCGCTGCAGTCCACGTCCGTGCTGTTGCAGGTGCAGACAGACGGGCAGCCACTCCCACCGCCCACCAACCCAGCCATGGCGCACAGAAACCACAGCAGAGCTGCACAGACAGACAGACAGACAGGCAGAGATTGAGAAAGCAGAGAGAAGGAGGGAATAATAAAGGGAGGGAGGGAGAGAAATATGACTGTCTGCTGTGAATTAGAGTGAGGCGCATCAGACACAGAGATTGCCTCGCAGTTGCAGACTCATTCATGCCACTCTGTGAAAAACGGCATGAAGCTAAACGCAGCTCGGACGTGCGCTGCTCTCTAAAGTGTATGGGCTATACTTTCAGTCCTTCAAAAACCCTCTACCCCTGGAAAACCCCAAAGGAATATTTATTGTTGCTAATGTTCATTCTAACCCCTTTGCCCAGAATACTAATATCGATAATTTTTCCTGTTGTGCATGAGCCTATTTAAGGCTTTATAAGTCAGTATTTGTGTCACAGAGACTGTGGAAAATTATTCCAGCGAAGCATAACGTTCAGAAATTTAATTACAGAATTATTTAGCGATTAAATTTCGGAATTTACAGACGCCGGCGTCTAAGTCTGCGCAGAGGGGTTAATGAGCACTTGTGCAACAAAATGCTGCTACCGTAGGTGCTAAACGCTAGGGGTGAGCATAAATATGGTAAATAAGGTGGTGGAGAGCCAAGCCTGAGGACATCATCAGTTACAACAAAATGTCTGCTCTAGCTACTGGAGCCCCATGTTGATTTAGAACCATTGCTTTTTGATGACATTGAATGATTTATTGAATGGGTCATTTTTGACGTAGCAGTAATGACACAGAGTGTGGGGTATGGGGTGTCAAAGCCAGTGTAGCAGGAAGTGGACCTGGCCTTACGATATATACGGAGCAAGCGTGACTTGCGTGTATTAGAGCTGTGGCATTAATAAGGGCATCAGTGCCCACACCTCTGCTAGCAATTTGTCACCTCGGAAAAAATGTGAAACTGAATGTTTCAAATATGCTGCGGTTTCTGAGCAGCCAAATCACTTTCTCCTCCCCAGTGCCAGTTTGCTGTTCTTTCATTGGTGGCAGTTATGACGCCAGTTTGCTGTTCTCTCATTGGTGGCAGTTATGACGCCAGTTTGCTGTTCTCTCATTGGTGGCAGTTATGACGCCAGTTTGCTGTTCTCTCATTGGTGGCAGTTATGACTCTGTTCGTGTTTTATGTTACAACACCCTTCCGAGGTCGATCTAACATTGGCAGACCAAACCCAAAAACTGAGCTGCTGTACAGCAGGCAGAGACAGGGGTCTCTAGGGGGCGCTGCAGGCAACGGGGGAGGGGCGGTGGGGTTCCCAGCAGGACCTGCCAGCTGCTTTTGCTGAGGTGCGTTGTCTGGCACGGGGGGCAATGCGACTCAGTGAGCTCAGTCTCTTCTTGACTTATAATATAGTGACACTACCTGACTGAGCGTCTATATACGACGAAAAAGGAGGCTTTCGGCGTCCTTATTCGACGCCAGTGTTAAAACGAACCCTACCCCTAAACCCCTAATCCTAAGTCTCTACGTCAAATAAGGGCACCAAAAGCTTCATTTTTGGTTGTATATTGATGCTTGTCCAGTAGCATCACTACAGGACGAGTCGGGATGTGACTGTGTTGACTCAGTAGCAGTTATAAGGGACGTGGCGGGGGTGGAGGATGAGCCAAGGCTTGTTTTTGGCCGCTCTGAGCAGGTTTTCGTCCACACCGATTAACCTCAATCCAGACCCTCCATTGCATGTGTTCAGGTCAAAACCTTATCATATTCACCACCATTACCATTATCTGATGTAATCGGAAGCAATCTCGCAGCAGGGGCTCCTGCTTCGCATGTAGATTGTACCATTTCTAAAGGCCAAGGATGTCTGGAGGGTGGGGGGGGTCTGTTTTCAGAACAGTGAACAAATGTGCCTGGCTGCAGCTTTTTGGTTTCATAGGGGTGCAAGCCACCCAGGGGTGCGTCTCCCAAAAGCGTAGTTGCTTACTAAGTTGGTAACTTGCACAGTTCGTCCATTCACAGTCAATGGGTCCAACATTGTAAGTTAGCATCTGTGATTTTTGGGAAAAGCACCCCAGGTCTGTTAAGGCAGTGGTACAAAAAACTGGCCATCATTCGGCTCTGTGAAATTTAAATGGCTTTCTGCTGTACATAGATGTACAAAGCAGGAAATACTGAGCGGCTAATCCAGAGGGCCAGAGCTTATTCACATCCTGTGCCATGAAAATGTACAGTACACTTGTACTGGATTAAAGCAGAGCTTTCAGTCTAATTCGGAGCTGTCAAAGCTGTACTTTGACTAAAAACAAGGCTAAGTTGGGCACGTTGCCGCATCACCCTCGACAGTTTAGAGAGGGAAATTTTAGCATGATGCCACTGATCCACCAGACATGCCTGGAAATGGGGGTGGGAGTTCAGACTATAGCTTAGCAGTTAGCAAAAGACTGGGGTCAGGTAGTTTGCAGCTCAAGCCCCAATATAGCCACAATAATAAGATCTAGGAAGCTGATGATCCCCTGAACAAGACCCGTAACCCCACATCTCAGAGGCATTGGGTCTTGCTTGGTCTAATCCTCTGTAAGTCTCCATGGATAAAAGCTTTTAGTGTCAGCTACATGCTGCATAAAAAAATTGTAAAGTAACATAATGGAAATGATGACCCGGGTCATTATATCTCTGTCGGTGATCACGCGTTTGAATTGTAAACTGCGCAAGGTCTGACACGCGCTAGCCTGTTGCACCACGTCAAAGTGTGAAATGAGGTGTGAGAAAGTGGTTTGGTTTAGCAGAGGTTGAAATTTGTCCATTTACTGCTTTACCCTGGAGCTGTGAAGGACTGTTTTTGCATTGAGCCACAGTCTGAAACACACGAGTACAGAAATTTAAGTTTAAGCCATGCTTTTTAAATGCATCTATAAGGGCCAGCCTGAACCTGAATAAAACTGTAATAAGGGTAGACCAAGCAAACAGGAAGGCACCACAATTAGTTCTGAGCACAAATTATAGTTGAGGATTTTTCCGGACCTCAGTTTTTCTGCATCACTATTCATCTCCAGTGCTCACACAGTTCTATAGATGACCAAAAGCAACAGTTCAAAACTTCACTTCAGCTTGTTTTATTTCCAGCTGGCTTGCGGCTCTTACTCCTTGACACTTCTAGCTAGGCTATGTCATCTAATTTACACTTCCATTGTGTGTTTCTGAAATAACGCCATCAGCTCTGCAAAATCCGGGAAGCGAGCTCTGCCTTTTAATGAGTATTAAATGTTAGCTGTTTTTTTTTTTTTCCAGAAGCATTACAAAATTAAATGTTCTCATGCTCTCCCAGTTTTTTGCCCTTTAATACCACGCTTGCAGCTCTGAGCCGGCCTGTGAGTGATTGGGCACACACCTGCAGTGATAGGTCTATAGTGATGCAATTTATATTAGATCAAATGTATCCAGAATTTGAGAAAAATGTGAAAGTGTACTGTTTATACACCACAACTCAAAAGTTTGGATTCACTTGTGATTTTCACATACATTTAACTAAAGAAACTTTGTGTTGCAGCTAGAGAACGGCCAAAATCATAGATTCAAGCAACTCATGTATGCATGTAATCTCAGGTAAGAAAATGACCAAATAAGGAACGGCCAGCTCTTTTGTCCGGTTTAAAAACCATATAGCAGTTTGGGGATCACATGGATTGTAAAGTTTGTGAAGTTCATCCTCAAAAACACACTTACGAGAACTATTGCTGTCCACGTGGAAATCCATTGAGAATGATGCATTAAAATTAATATCCTACGTGTTTAAAATGTGCCAATCAGTAATCACGTCTCTTAGATGAGACATCGCGCAAATAGATAACTGCGCTATCATTTAAAGACATTTTTGCCCCCAAATACTTGAAATACTAAACGGAACCTCTTAAAATGCATAGTCTCATATCATTTATTATTATGCAAACACTGATATAGATTAAAATAGCAAAGACTACTTCAGTATAAAGTGACTCCAAACTTGTGAGCTGTAGCATGTATACATTTGCACAAAGGCAAGAGTGAGCTGTGCCTTGCTGCAAGTCAAAAATAGCCTATAAAACAGATGCAATCTGCAAAGCTGTGCTGCAGCAGGTCTGCATCTCTTTGGCACTCAGTCTGTGCCATCTTCACTTGTGGTGCAGTGCACTACATTCTCCTGAAACCCAGAAATTCATTTTATCCTCAGTGGGTGACACGAGCCCTGATATTTATATCAAGAACCACATATTGCTATGATTCTGAAACCTCCTCTGGAAGGGTCATTTCATTACATCACGAGAGAATATTTTAAGAATATTTTCTCTGCATCATGTATTATCATTCAAGACGCTTGCACAATCTCTAAAAAAAAAATAAAATATATTGTATTTTCCGGCAGGTCACAAGAGAATATCCTCTATCAGAACTACTGCTGTCAAAGCCAGCTCTCCTCTGTTTAAAATGTAGCTTATCGCACTAAACCTGGCTAGCGAGCCTCGGAGAGTGTGAAAGAGAGAATAATATCCCCTGAAATGGGATAATTAGCTGACAGGCAATGCTCCATGACGCAAAGGA
The DNA here is from genome assembly GCA_029692085.1 of Gymnothorax javanicus. NCBI lineage: Eukaryota > Metazoa > Chordata > Actinopteri > Anguilliformes > Muraenidae > Gymnothorax > Gymnothorax javanicus. The sequence goes on from CM056201.1 coordinate 45,317,554, forward strand.
TAAAAAATTGTATCCATCCTAACACTGGCGGCCTTCAGGTTGCGCTCATATCGCTTGATTGTCAGGCAGTAATCTGATGAATGGAAATGTCTAATGACCTGGATGCCATTACATGGTGCTTTTAGCTGACCATAGTCTCTCTAAGACCCCTATGCTCAGCAACTTGAAGGTTCTCACGGTTTGCTAATTAGCAGACAGAAACACAATGAACATGCTTAAAAAATGTGTCAGTTATAGCCCACACAATGTCCAATGCTAGGCCAATTTAGCTTTCCTCCCCTTGCTGCTATTGTTTTTTTTTTTCCTCTGAGATTGAGGCACAATGAATGGTTGAAGTGGTGAACCAACATGCAGATTAAGGTTTTACACGGCCAATAACATGGATATAAAATTTTGCCTACTTGGTAGCAAGTGACGTACCGCGCCCTACTTCAGCATGGGCTTGGGGCAGTATTGCGATGACAAAGCGCAGATAAGAAAGCTGTAATTCATATGTGAAGTGCACTAGCTGCGAGCGTTTGCTGAAATTCTTTCGCTCTATTTGTCGTCGTGTTCTTATGTTTCTCTTGTCCCGTTGCTTGTTTATATAAGCCTCTCTTGCCTTTGTGCGGATTCTGATGGACCGATTTCGTGCATTTTTGACTGATAATTTTCGAACTGCTTTGACTTTTTTTCGGTAAACAACAGCAGAATTTTGTTGTAGGCTATGACTATTCTTGATTAAATATCTTCACATCTAACATTATGGCAGTCTCAAGTGTAAGAAATGATGTTATTTAGCTCCTGTGAAATATGTGGTACAAATGGGCGACTTGTTTGGAGCCAGCCGCTCATACATTAGTATCTAAAAATTACAGGCTGCTGAAGGCCTCTCTTTAGCAGGAATGAAATGCTTTCAGAATTATTTCATTTTTAAAGGAGGCATTATCTCGCAGACTGTTGTAGAGAACAATGACACTTCTTTACTGATGAGAGGAACCTGAGCAAGGAGGTAAACTCCTCCATATTCAAATGAGGCCTGCAACGGTGTTAAAAGGTCACTAATTAAATGAATGAATAAGCATTCTTCATAAAATTATACATATTTAGCTTTTAATTTACACCGTACAATAAATTGCTGAGCATGCTTCTGTACCTAAGGTCCAGTGCTTGTTGCAAATGAGCTCCTCCGTGTATGTGGTGGTAAAATAATGTGGCATTGCTCTGATCTTACCAGGATCCAAACTTATCAGGTGACTGTGTCCACCCAAACAATGCTCAATACTTTGACCGCTCTTATCTCTCTCACAGTTCACTTATAACAATGGTTCGATATTTGGGATTATTGGTGCATTTTGAATCAGTTTGTAATATTAAGAAGACTCGCTGACTTTGCTACTTAATTATAGATTTTGGACTTTGTAATTCATTTGAATACTCGGGAGTCCCATCTAGCACTGGCAGGTAGTGAGATACATGTTGAGAGAACAGCAAAATGAACCCATTTTTGTCATTTTCCTCCTGTCTAATAGTGATTATATATTCAACTGAAATGCATGCCAGTTTGCATGAGAATTCACCCATTAGTGTTTGAACCAACACCATTGCACTTAAATTCAGCCAAAGCAATTCTTATTGCCCCATCTTTTAGCAATTCTCGTTGATATTTTACTGCTCATTTTAATAGAAAAGAATTGTCTTTGTTCTCAAATTGGAAGCAGCCCGTTATCGCTGTTAAATGAAACGTTCGAACATGAATTGCACAAAGGAAAGCGGTAGCACAACTGATGCTTTTCAGCTCAACCGATGGTGGTCAATTCCCATTAGCGCTGTTCATATTTATGTGTGTTTACACAAATGTGCCCAAGCATAACTTAATAAGGTCTTTGTGATTTGTTTGCCTTATGTGTTACTGAAGGGTTGCAACTTCTAGCTATACTTGGGGTCAAACACAACAATCTATCTGATTCTCTGCGTTCCTGTTGTGTTCAGCTTGAATGAGCAGAAATGTTTATAGAAGCAGCAATGGCTGTTTGCTAAGATGTCAAGTTCCTATAATTTTAACGCAATACTACACTGGCTCGTGCATTCACGCACAGACGCCATCGTGCGCACTAGCACACAAACACTCATGCATCGACACTCACACGAATGCACACACCCTTAAGTGCAGACATACGCACACACACACTCACAGACGCACAGAAGTGCTGTGCGTTCACTGGCTTTGATTAAACCTCTAAATCATGTGCAAACATCTGAAACGCTGGAGATGCTCAGTCCCTGGATGAAAAGACGCTAAAGGAGGGTGACAGCCTGGCGAGATGCCCCGGATGCGCTCGCCATATGCGCATCCGGGAGCCTCCATTCTTCTCTCTACAGGGGCAGGTTGAGTCATTTCTTTCAAACCCGCAATTAAAATAGCTTGCACCAATCTACAAATGTATCTTTTTTGGGGGGTTGGCAAAAGAAATAGGCCTTTTCTTTGTTCATTGGATCACAGCTTAGAAAAAACACCTGCTGTCTTTGCAGCTCATTCTACTTGGGAGAACACTAAACAAAGGTACTGTCAATTTGGCACGTTATTCGCAGCCTCTTATTCGCAGCCTGTAAACTCGTGCAAGGTGAAGCTCAGGAGCTTGTGGGATCTCAAGTGTGCGTGAGCTCAAGTGTGTGACTGTGTGTGCGTTTGTCTTTGCGCACTAGGGGCATGCACATAAGCATGCATGAATAAAGGCATATACACATGTATGAATGTGTATATTTGTATAAGCATATGTGCGATTGTGTGTGTTTGCATATGCATGAGTGCGCATACATGCGTGCTTAAGTGCATGCATATTTGTGTGCATACTTGTGATTTCGCGTGTTAGAATGTGCAGATGTGCTGTGGATGTGTGTATGTGTGTTTGAATGCGATTATAATGTGCGTGTGTGTAATTGTGTTTTGTGTGTGTACTTGCATGTGAATATATTTTGTGTGTGTACCGGCGTGTGAATGTGTTTTTGTGCTTGTGTGCGTACGTGCATGTCAGTGTGTTTGTGTGGGTTTGTGACTAAAGCCTGTGGATTAGAGGCAGAGATCAGAGCTATGCATGTCAAGTGTACAGTGGCACAGCTGGGAAAAGAAAGGCGGGGATGTCTGCACTCCAGCAGCAATATAATACCCCTGTGTGTGTGTGTGTGTGTGTGTGTGTGTGTGTGTGTGTGTGTGTGTGTGCGTGTGTTAATGACACAGGAAAAATATCCCCCTGACAAATAAGGGCTGATCATAAACCTCAGTGTAACATCATAGCTAACAGTCGTTAATCTGAGGCTCGGGATGGAAACATATTTGGAACAGTGCTGCGGCTGTCTTAATTCTTCTCTCTGAGATCCATCCCTCTCTTGCCTCCCAACACCGCCATATTGAGAACCTGGCACCTCAGACTCTGTGGTTGCTATGCCAGCTGATTCCAGATAGCATTCAGGAGTCCTCCTCTGTCCTATCATAGTGCATCTTATTATGTGTGGGTGTGTGTGGTAGCGGTTTTTGGGACCTGTAGTTTGAAGATTGAGATTTGGAGTAGCGATGAGGACTCCTATTATATTCGTGACTCCCCTTTCGTCATGGTGTTTTATCGGTTTTTTGTTTTCATTATTTTCCCTGTGAATGCTCATAAGCGCTCTTGCACACAATAATTTGGATCAGGGACTCGCGGGGGGGGGGGAGGGGGGGGGGGGGCATGTCAAAGCGCTGCTTTGTGGACGGGGTCATTCTAACCAAGTGTCAAACTGACAATACCCCACCAGTGAACCCCTGCCACCCTCCTGTTGGTTTCTCCCTGGTCTCTAGACTTCATAGCTCCGCTCACGGGAACAGTGAAATAGCGATACCCCCAGCCTGTAACATAAACTGCCCCTAACTTCTGATGGAAAAAGATCACCACTCAAGAAAGAGTACCTGAGGTGAGAGGTGAACTGAGGGGCTGTAGAAGAAACCAAAGGCTTGCTCATTTGCGTTTCCAGCCTCCAAACAGACTGGGTCATTCCCTTAACCCCTTTGCGCAGAATACAAATTATGCCAATTTTTCCTGCTATTTGGAGCCTATTTAGGCTGTACAACTCAGTATTTGTGTCACAGAGACTGTGGAAAATTATTCCAGTGAAGCAAGACAATTGGAAATTCAATTCCTGGATTATTTAGGAATTAAATATCAGAATTTACGGACGCTGGCATCTATATCTGAGCAAAGGGGTTAAAGGGAATTTTTCCAGGCAAAATTGCCTTGACTTAAAGGGAATTTGGCTGGTGTCAAATTGCCTGCTTGTTTGTAGAGTTTTGCTTTTACAGCCAGAAACTCAACAGGATTGTAAGGAAAGAAGTGGCTGATGGGTTTGGGGAAGGTTGAGTTAAATTTTTGCATGTGCTTATTTGAAAGCGCTTTGAATATTCAGCTTTATTCTTCAGGAGTAGAACCTTTGACTGAGTGAAATGTTCTCTCAGGGATGAGGACGGGTCGGCGCGGTACAGAATGTTTTCCAAGGAGATTTGGTTTTTATGGTTTGATGGGGAACGCAATGGCCATAATTCTTTCCCGATGCTGTCATGTACATGCACTTGGCAGTGAATTAGTCTCACTTCAGCCAGCCAGCCACTGGCTGTACGGATCTGCAGTGCTGTGCTTTAGAGAACACTTGGAGCACTCACTCTTTTAAACAAAATCACCGCACTGACTGTAAGCTCTGTTTCTGAGGGAAACAAAGCGATGAGTGCAATCACCCTTTCAGAGGAATTCACGGCACTGATGATATTCTGTTGCAGAGGAAATCACTGAACTGATTACAATCACCCTTTCAGAGGAAATCACAGCGCTGATGATATTCTGTTCCAGAGGAAATCACTGAACTGATTACAATCACGCTTTCAGAGGAATTCACAGCACTGGTGATATTCTGTTTCAGATGAAATCGCTGAATTGATTACAATCACGCTTTCAGAGGAATTCACAGCACTGGTGATATTCTGTTCCAGAGGAAATCACTGAACTGATTACAATCACCCTTTCAGAGGAATTCACAGCACTGGTGATATTCTGTTCCAGAGGAAATCACTGAACTGATTACAATCACTCTTTCAGAGGAATTCACAGCACTGGTGATATTCTGTTTCAGATGAAATCGCTGAATTGATTACAATCACCCTTTCAGAGGAATTCACAGCACTGGTGATATTCTGTTCCAGAGGAAATCACCGAACTGATTACAATCACCCTTTCAGAGGAATTCACAGCACTGGTGATATTCTGTTTCAGATGAAATCGCTGAATTGATTACAATCACCCTTTCAGAGGAATTCACAGCACTGGTGATATTCTGTTCAAGAGGAAATCACCGAACTGATTACAATCACGCTTTCAGAGGAATTCACAGCACTGGTGATATTCTGTTCCAGAGGAAATCACTGCACTGATTACAATCACCCTTTCAGAGGAATTCACAGCACTGGTGATATTCTGTTCCAGAGGAAATCACTGAACTGATTACAATCACTCTTTCAGAGGAATTCACAGCACTGGTGATATTCTGTTTCAGATGAAATCGCTGAATTGATTACAATCACCCTTTCAGAGGAATTCACAGCACTGGTGATATTCTGCTTCAGAGGAAATCCATGAACTGACAACAATCACCCTTCCAGAGCAAAAAACAGCACATGATGATAATCTGTTTCCTAGGAAATCACCACATTGACAATAATATGTCTCACGGAAAATCAGCGAAGCATGATCACCATTTTCGTGGAAATCGGAGTTGATTACAATCACCATTTCAGAGAAAATAACAGTACTTTTTCAAGAGTAATCAAGGCAGTGGCTAAAATCACTAAGAGAAAATCACTGCACTAATAGCGGAAATCAAAACACTGACAATGATAGCCATTTCTGAGGAAATCAGTACACATATTAATCTCTGGAAATCACAGCACTGATGGTAATTTCTGTTTCAGTGGAAATCACATCGCTGACAATAATCTCTGTTTTAGGGGATATTAACACATTGATGAAACTCTGTTTCAGATTGAAAACACAACGCTGACTATAATCTTTGTTTTAGAGGAAATCACAGCACTGATGATATTCCGTTTCAGAGGAAATCACCACACTGACAATAATCTCAGTTCCTGATGGAATCAAAGCACTGACTACCCTTTCAAGGGTAATCACCCGGTCAGCTGCGTATCAGTTGACAATACGATGCTGATTATTGGGGCTGTGTATTATATGACATTACCGTACTGACCGTCAGGGCTGTGAAGCATATGACATTACTGTACTGACTATCGGGGCTGTTTATCATGTTACAGTACAGTACTGACTATCAGGACTGCGTGTCATAACAACATTACTGTACTGACTATCAGGGCCAAGTAATACATGACATTATAGTATTGACTATCAGGGTTGTATTTCATTTACAGTACTGACTGTCAGAGGTGAGTATCATATGAGATTACAGTAATGACTATCAGGGCTGTGTATCATATGACATTACTGACTATCAAGGCTGTGTATCATATGACATTTCGGTATTGACCATCAGGGCCGTGAATCATATGACTATATAATACCAGCTATAAGGGCTGTGTATCATGACACTACAGTGCTGATAATCAGGGCTGTGTATCATATATCACTCCAGCGCTGACTATCAGGGCAGTGAATCATGTAACTTTTAAGCACTGACTGTCGGGCAGTGTATTGTGTATTACATGACAGTACAGTACTGATTATCAGGGCCGTGTATCAGCACTAATTATGAGCCATGAATTCACCTGGGCTGCTCTGAATCCTCCCACCTTGGCTTCTCTTGGAGGCTGCGGCGTGGAGCTGCATTTCAGACCTTCCTGCTTCAAGCTAGATCAAGCCTGGCATCTGGCTGCCTCTGCACAGTGCCACTCCAGCGCCAGCCTCCTCAGCGGGGAGAGAGGAGATCAATCCCCTGCGCTGGGAATCCCTGCCGGAACAATGAGAGAATAATTAGAGCAGACGTAACAGGGCCCTCTCCTCAACTGAGGCCAAATAGGCTGTTTTTGACTCGGCTGTGTGAGATGCATTCTCTACGACTGTCTGATGTTCCCCAACAAACAGGCTATGAGGCGTAATGAGCAGCACATGCCCTTTTCTCTCTCTCTCTCTCTTTCTCAAGCCATCGAGCAGATATACACACACTTGCACTCTCTCACACACACACAGACACACACACACAGAAATGTACTCACACACCTCACACACACAGCAGACACAAGATCCTCCAAGATGAAGACTGACCCCCAGAGACGACTGCACACCAGTCAATCAGACAGAACCCATGGGCATTTTTAAACAGCATGAATCATGCAGAAGTGCACATCTTAGCAATTCATTGCAGCACAATATACCCCCCAACCCTGCCTGCATGGGCTGTCTCCTGTTGCCTGTGGGTACGGTTGTGTGGTGAGAGGGCTTTCCTGTGGTTTTGAATGACAGCTCTTCTTCCAGGGCTTCACTGGGAAAAGGGGAGTGGGGGGCGTAATTCAAATGCACGCCGATCCTCTCTCCCTCCGTCACGCTTGCTAACAATGCTGCCACTGCTCATGCAGTCCACACCAACTGCACTGCAATCTCTCTCATGTTTTTGTGACCTTGTAGCATGTAGCCTCCCCGCTGTTGCTCTTTGCCAGATAGCGTGACCAGAGGCAGGCTCAGGTTAGAGGCGTAAAGTTAGCAGTTCGGTTAGCATTATAGAGCCAGTGTTGTTGAAGCTCCATATTGTATGCTGCAGCCTGTCTTATTCAGGAAAGGGCTGGTTTTTTATTTATTGTGGTCTAGAATTAGAATTCTTGATTTAGAAAATTTAGGGGTAATTGAAGATATGTTATTATTCCAGTCAGGGTTTGCTTGTTTGGTTAGACCAACCCCTGTAGACATTTGAGTCTCCTAGACAAATTTTAGCGCCCCCCCCCTCACTTAACATTCATTAGGTGATGTCTGAATGCACTTTTATTTCCCTAAGTAGGTTGTATATGGAGGTAAAATGAATGGCCGAATGGAGGCCTGTTTTCTCTTATTGCTTAAGGCTGTGCTAGCATATTTCACCCAAAAAAGAGAACAGCTTCATGTGAGCAAGTGAGGCACTGGATTGTTCTGCAACCAGAAAACTTAAAGGCTTCAAATCAAAAGCGAACTACCAATACTCAGCTTTTCATTACTCTTAAAAAATTCATGGGAGTTGCAAGGGAACTGTCGAATTTAAGTGCCAAATGCTTGAGCCATTGATATTTATCCATTCTCACCTCTTGGGATATTCTATCACAATTGCAGGAGAAAGATTTTTCCCTCCAAACAAACCAGCCTGGAAGCTGATAAAACTGACATTTGTATTAGTTATTATGACTGTAATCTTGATGCATACTGCTTGATCAAACCAAGGTATTCAATGTCATTAATGGAATGTGTTCAGCTCAGATATTAGCTTTTAAATTCAGCTATGAGTGGATGAAATTTCTTGTAGTTCTTGCATGCGGTACAATAATCCAACAGTCCTCGCATCATTTCTACATCTTTCAAAAAAATAATAGAATGCAGAATATTGATCATTTGCCACAAAGTTTTGACGTCTCTTTGGTAAATGGATAAGTCCCAAACACTGGTCTATGATAGGTAAAAAGTTTCAACTTCATGACTCATATTAAGCAGCCTAGCAGTCACGACGTGGGTTGAGAAGTGATTTAGGAGGATTGGTCAGATATAGAGAGAATTTTTTGGATGTGGAGTGGAACACTGAAGTGAATGTCTTTAGTTTTTTTGAAAAATACCGTGATTGGGAAGAGTCTGAGGGTAGAAGGGTCGGGAGAAAGGTTGGAGCTTGGCAAAAGCTTATCTTACTCCCTCTCCATCTCTGCACCACAGTAGGCCACTGAAATCTTTACAGGCCAGCGGCTGAGTCAGGCACAGGGCACACACCATTAGAAGCGCTGGTCCTCGTGCCTCACCCATGCAGAGGGACAGGAGATCCACGAGCCTGCAGTGCGTCGAGTGTGCCCTCTGTCCCATAAAGCCTCGCCGATCTCTGCTGCTCACAAGATGCGAGGAGGCCAGCAGTGGACGCTGGGAGAATTCTCTGTCTCTCTGTTTTTTTGTTTTTTTTTTTTTGTGGGCGTAAATGGCTTTCATCTTTGTGCAGTAAAGTGAAAGAAATCCAAGCTTTGCCTGAGCCGAGGATTAGAGCAGCGGAGAGGCTGCATCTCGCTGCTTTTGTTGCCATTTTAAGGCACAAATATGAAAGGCGGTGAAGTCACGGAACACGGGACTTCCGCCTTTAATGTTCATGTTTTAATTTGGCATGCAGCCTCACCTCCTTGTTTGGCACTTAATGCATTACAGAACTGGTGCCCCCCAAAACAGCTCCATTCTTTACAGTTGTGTCCACTGTTTGGGCGCCAGAGAGCTCCCCTGCCATCAGCGCGGTCACCAGGACCTTAGTGGTGTGATATGTGGCCAAACATCATGGCCCTAGCAGTGAACTGAAAATCTGGTCTGTTCCCTCATTGTTGACATCCTTTTAGTCTGAACAGTTGGCCTGGAGTCTCATAGGGCCACTGTGGAAAGGCCAGGAGTCTTGGTTCTATGCAGGAGAAAGCAGAAAAAGGCCCCACAAGCACAAGATGGAGGATGGTACAGTGGTAATTCTGGTGTGCTGTATTATTCGCTGTGACACTAACATTAGAGCTTATTCAGTAACACTAGGCTGGCTGAAAAGCAGCTAACCATTGGTCACTATTGCTAAGGAATTAGATGGAGGGGGTAGATGTAAACGTGTGTGGGGGAACGCCAGGTCAGGGTCGGGGAACCAAATGCTTCATCCAATGCTACAGCCCAAACGTGACCCATCACGTGAGGGGAGGGTAGATGGGACGGGAATATTAATTCATCCACACCCTCCTCCTGTTGAAGGACAGGGGGGAGGCGGGAGCGTCTGCGACCTTGAGCTGCCTTCCCAGTGAACGGTGGGGCGTCTGACGTGACCCACGCACTCCTCACCCTCCCTCCCATCAGCCCGGAGATCAACATGGAGAAGGAGCCGCAGGTCTTATCACCACGAACGCACAAGAGCATGGGGAGAGACACTAAAAAGAGGATGAATGGGAAGATGAGAGAGAATGAGAGGATGAGAAAGAACAAGAGGCAGGGAGAACTGTTTGAAAAGGCAGATGGAGCTGGAAAAAAGACGAGGGGTAAAAGGGGGCAGGAATGGACTAGTAAGGCAGAGGGGGAATGGTTTGGGCTATTTATACTGGCAGACTGTACACTGACACACTCCCTTCCATGCAGTGGAGTGACACTGTCTGTTGATGTACAGTGCTGTGAAAAAGCATTTGCCCCCTTCCCAGTTTTTTTTTTTTTTTTTGCATATTTGTCACACTCAAATGTTTTAGATCATCAAACTAATTTTACCACTAGACATAGATAACCCAAGTACATACAAAATACAGTTTTTCAATGATGATTTTATTTATTGAAAAAAAAAAAGCTATTCAACCCCACCTGGCCCTATGTAAAAAGCAATTGCCTCCTTATTTACTAATTCAACCAATTAAAAAATATTTGATAATTTGGTTCAATTTTACCAGACACACCCAGGTATGATTACTGCCAGCCCTGTTGAATCTAAACAACTTAAATTGAACCTGTCGGGCTATGTGAAATAGGAAACAAGCAGCAGATGATGCCCTGATTTAAAGATATTCAAGAATAGATGAACAACAAAATCTTTGACATCTATCAGACTGGAAAGGGTTACAAAGCCATTGTATGGCTCTGGGACTCCAGTGAACCAGGATGAGAAACATTATCTACAAGTGGAGAAAACAAAAAACGTTAGTGAACCTTCCCAGGAGTGGCTGGCTGACCAAAATTCCTCCAAGAGCGCATTGACTACTCATCCAGGAGATCAAAAAAAGGAACCCAGGCTAATATCTAAAGAACTGCAGGCCTCACTTGAGTTAGTTGAGGTCAGTGTTCATGATTCTGTAATAAGAATGAGATTAAGTAAAAATTGCATTCACAGTGAGCTGGAAAAACCAGTGCTGGCCAAAAAGAACTCAAAGGCTCATTTCTCACAAACATCTTAATGACTCCCAAAAACTTCTGTGATTATATTTTCTGGACTGATGAGTCAAAAGTCTAACCTTTTGGAAAACACGGGTCTCATTACATCCACTGCAAAACTTTCACCCCATTCTGCAATAAGAACATCATACTAGCAGTCAGGCACGGTTGTGGTAGAGTGATGGTCTGGGCCTACTTTCCTGCTTCTGGACCTGGGCGTCTTGCCAAAATTGACGGAACCATGAATTTTGCTCCCTACCAGAAGGTTACAAAGGAGAATGTCAGTGTCCTTATGCTCCAGCACAGGTTGGCTTATGCTGCAGGACAATGCATTGAAGCACACGAACAAGTCCACCTCTGAATGGCTCACAAGAAACCAAATGAAGGTTTTGGAGTGGCCCAGTCAAAGTCCTGACTTGAATCCAGCTGGGATGCTGTGGCACAACCGTATGCAGGCACTTCATGCTCGAAAACCCTCCAAGGAGGCTGAATTTGAACAATTCTGAAAAGAAGAGTGGGCTAATATTCCTCTGCAGCAATGTTAAAGACTCATTGCCAGTTATCATAAACGTTTGATTGCAGTTGTTTCCGCCAAGGGAGGCACAAACAGTTATTCCGTTTATGGGGCAATTATTTTCTCTCCAGTGACATACTTTAGGTTTTAAATAACTCATCACCTTCAATATATTATCATTTTAAAGCAGCATTTTGTGTTTACTCACATTATTTTTGAATTATATTAAGATTAGTTGGATGAAATTTTTCCACAGCACTGTATTATAGAGATATTCTTCCAGTCATCACCTTGTTTTTATTGCTGGAATGCTAAGTGGTAAGGCCACTGCCTTTCTGAGCTCCTGTCTTTTGTTAGAAATGCTAATACCCGGCTGCATGCACCGACACACCAACCTCAGCACTCATAAGCTTGTACACAATAAAACTTAATTGCACACATATATTTTCGTGCTCCTGTTTGTTTCCTCAAACACCCAACACACACAGGAACACGGGGACACGGATTCGGAGCAGTCTCGACCCTCTTGTGCTCCTATTAGAAATGCTAATCCCTTGGCAGTGCGCGTTTAGAAGCTGCCCTCAATGTGCAGCCTTGTGACCCCCCAGCCCCACCTCCATCCACTCCAGCCTGTCACTGTGATGCATGACAGACAGTCCAACCCCCGCCCTTGTAAATTTGCCCCTGGTTTCTGATTGGTTGTCCCCCCACTCTCCATCCTCGGTGATTCATCTCCCTTTGCCATCCTCTTTCCTCCCAGAGGTAGTGGAGACGAGGGAACAGTCGCTCCTGTCTCTTTGATATTGCCTTTAGCCTGTCCTTCACTTGTATGTCTGCTCTCTTTCTGTGAAGCTTAGACACAGGCTGTGTTTTGGAAGAGGGAAAAACCCCATAGATTTATACCATTCAGCAGAGAGACAAAATGGTGGTGCTGTTCATTTTCATTGAGTGTCCTGGGGGCTGGGGAGGTTACTGCTAGAAGAGTGAAAAGGCTGTAATTTGGGGCTGTAATTTGGTCATTAACGGGGCTGGATAATGACACGCATTCTCCAGATCCTTGTGCTGCCCCTCCGCATTCCTACACTCGGCTCAGCAGCAGGATAGAAGTGCTCAAGTATCAGTGTCACCTTCATGTGGGGAGGGTCCGTATCACTGATTCCCCTCCCCAGTCCTATACACACATACACACATGCTCTCTCCCACTCTCTCTGTCACACTCACTCATACGTGCACATTCATACACATGTGCACAACATCGCACACGCACACACACATTCTGATGAACATACAGACAATTAATCTCACACACACACACACACACACACTCACATATGCCCATACACACTTACACTCAAAACCCTTACGCACATACTCAAAGACACGTACATACACAATTGAAGGGGTTATTTTCATAAGTGCTCAAGTCCATATTCATTAAAAATCAGATAACACAACAAATCCATTCTTTCATTGATGAGGAATAAGCCACATAAACTAATTTCTGGCCAAGAAGCACCCAAATACAATATAAAATGAGCAGTGATTTGGAAATTCCCCAAGAAGGGTGATCAAGTCCAGTCTAAAACTTCTACCAGTACACAAGTCCAGTCAGCCAATCAAAAGCATCGCTTAGAAAACTGATTAGACAATAGCAGTCACTGTAGTTTTCTTACCTAACCAAAATGTCTGACTCTACAGGCCAGGGTGTGCGTGTGTGTGTATGTGGACTCAACCCCAAAGGCCTAAGAAAAGACCCAGGCAGCCAGAAACATGAGCTAAAAACAAGTGAAAAAGAAGTCTGGCAAAAGGTAATCTTATTTAGCTGCTTATTCTTTGGCTGAACTTTCTCATTACCACACCACATCCCTATCAATGATGAATGAAGTCTTTAGACCTGTTTGGAGGGTGGTACTGCCCATTCATAATTTATGGAGATTGGTTTTTATTGTGACCTTTAAACAGCTGCATTCACCTTCCATTTCACTGTATTTATCTTCCATTCATTTTGTTCAAGAAGCTATTTGACATCCATGACTATAGTATACTGGTATGACCATATTTGCTGTTGATTTTCGTTAGAAACTGGTGTGTTTTATTTTCAAAAAGATGCTCTGTTTTAGGACTCTGAAATAAATTTAATGCTGTTAATTTATCTGAGCCAAGAATCAAGATGGAGGCTAGAAGGTCTCCTAATATGTTTTAAGACATCTTTTCTGATATTTCATTACGTTTACATCAGCTTAACACATGTAAAATGATCCCCACAAGTTGTTAAATTCTTAAAATCTTGTTTCTCTAAAAAGATGAAAACGTACTCCGGCACTTCTGGAAATCAACCCTTCAGTTTCTCTCAAACTCATTCACACACAAACATCCGCACACATACATACATGCCAAACACTCTCACGTACTGTATATGGTCAGAATGAATGTATGGTCCTTGCTTGTAGGTGATAAGGGGAAATGTGAATGGGGTACTTGTCTTTTGTTTCTGAATGAAAGGAAAGTTAGAAGCAGTAGCCTCCAGTGAAGGCCCTGTTGGTGTTACATCCCAGCATCCACTTCAACAGGCGAATGGCAGCTTCTAATGCAGCGTTAACCTTTATTATTTCATAAAATGTGTCTTATTCCTGTTTTTACCTCAGCAGAAGTGCGTGCAGTCATTGACAACACAGGAATTATATGAAGAATCCCCGATATCACCCATAAATATTCAATGGAAAATAGTGAAACTCATGTTATTTAAAGTCATACATAACATTGCACCACCTTATTTGAACCCTAGATTTCAGACCCGACATACTTAATATAAGCTTAGAAATTCTGAATGTAAATTAAGTCTGCCCAAACCAAAAACCGAATACGTGAAGCATAGTTTTTTATACTCCTGTATGCTTTGCTTTAATAAACTTCCTGACAGAATTCATAAGCTCCATACCCTAGGCAGTTTTGTCACTCATGTTAAAAGAGAGATCTCATTCAATCCTTTTAATATATACTTGTTTTTACCTATTGATATTCATTGTTGATATTGTTACTTGACTTGTACTATTGCAGTTGCACATTTGTATATACAGTACCAGTCAAAAGTTTGGACACACTTTGCTAATGTCACAGCACTCTGTTTTTAGAGAAATTTCGAAGGCTTAACTTCTCTGTATAATCACAAAGGGAATCTTGTCAGAGGTAAACATTCAGAAGTTAAAAGAGAATAATTTTCTTGTTTGAATAGTGTCCAAAAATTTGGAATTCTCAAAGAGGCTGTATTTCTCAAAGTAAACAAATAACAAGCGCCTTCCATTTTCCAATGACCAAATTAAAATTAAGCTGTTTTGGGACTTATTGGGCAAAAAAGGTCAATGAAAAGCAAATAACCACAAGTGCAGCATATCTGTGGGAACTTAGACAGCTGCTCAGCTGCAAACTCATTACAGCCATATAACTGCCCTAATAAAAGAAAAACAAATATCAATATGTTCAAAAATTATGAAAAAATGCTGGTGAGTTTGATTGATTTGAGAATTAGATTTTTTTTTTTGAGATGAAGGGTGGTTGTTTCTTTATTCAGCGTGTACTGTGGAAAAATGTGGGTGTGTCCAAACTTTTGACTGGCACTGAATATCAGTGGACCCCTTTGAAAATCAGCATTCGCTGAGAGGGCCATCCACCCCACAAGAAGAAATAAATAAATTAATTAATTAATTAACCAGTCAGCCGAGAAGTAATCAGCTATCTTGGGCAGGGCTGCAAGTCAGTTGCAGGTGGGGAGTTATTGAATTACTGGTTGTGGAACAAAGAGACAGTGGGAACATAAGCAGCGTTGGACGCTGTAGCATCAATTATTGAGAGTCAGTGCGTCGGGTCAGAACACACGTCGAGACGTGCGGCAGATACAGTCCAGCTTGGCCTCCACCCCCCACCCCCCATTAATCCTGGCCTCTCTGTCCCTCTTTCTCTCTTCTTCCTTTCATTCTCACTTTTTCACTACCTTATCTCCCTCTCCAGTGGGCCTCTTCTGTTTCTCCTTCCTTCTCTCCCTCTCTCTGACCTTGCTTCTCCCCCTCTTTCTTTTTTTTCACTCTCTCTATGACTCTGGTCCCCAATGCTGCTCCTCAGCAGCAATGATCCTGTATGTTTTTACTACAACCTTAATTCAGCGCAACTGATTTGGGGTGCGTTTCCCAAAAGCGTAGTTGATCACAAAGTAAGCAACTTACATGGTTCGTCCGTTCACAGTCTATGGGTCAAACTATGTAAGTTAGCATCTGTGATTTCAGGAAACGCACCCTTTCCCAGTTAGCAGCTCAGCAAGATCTCTAACTGGGAGATGAGATGTGCTCTGCTTTGGCTGGAGCGAAAACCTTCAGGATGGTAGCTCTCCAGGAGGAGGGTTGGATACCACAGCTCCATGCCTTATTTCTCTCTCTCTCTCTTCATCTCCTTCCTTCCCTCCCTCCCCATTCATCTCTCCTTTGCTCTTCTCTTTCTTACCATCTGACCTTGGTTTCTCTCCCTCTCTCCTTCCTTCTCTATTTCTCCCTCTCTTTCTTCCTCTCTGTCATTAATCATGGTTTCTCTCCTTCTCTCTCCCTTTGTTTCTCCCTCTTTCTTCCTCTCTCTGTCTCTAATCCTGGCTTTTCTCCCTCTCTCCTTCCTTCTATCTCTCTGTTTCTCCCTCTCACTGTCATTAATCTTGGTTTCTCTCCTTCCTTCTTTCCCTGTTCTCCCTCTTTCTCTTTCCCTCCTTCTCTCTAACCTTTTTTCTCCTTCTTTCCTTCCTCCTCATCCTCTGTTTGTGTTTCCCTCACTCTTCCTCTCCCCTCCTCTCCGCAGTTACCCCTCGGGCCTGTGTTTGGTCCCTGAGATGTGTTGAAAGGTGACCCGTGCCGCACGCAGGCTGGTGATTCACTGCTGGCCCTGTCTGTGTGGGCTCTGCTCTGTTTTCCTTTGGACTCAATCGATTTTCACCCCTCGCATTGCGCCATTGCCGAGGGTGTTAGCTGAGGACGGTGGGAACGCACTCCTGCACGTATAAATATACCGGAACATGTGTTTACCCCCCTCTGATCCGGGTCAGCGACTCAATCCATCAACGATCATCTTCAGCAGGGTCTAGCAGCCAGGCAGATGCTAATGAGAAACACAGATGCCCCTGTGCCACACGCAGTGAGGAGGGTGTGTGCGCTCACAAGCACACTCACACACGGACACTCACACACTCACACTTACAGTCACACACACACACACACACACACACACAGAGCGACTCGCACACACACACTCACACACACACACTCACACACTCTCATGCCGGTCCTCAGTACGTAGCAAGTACAAGAACACGCACACTCTTGCACACACACACTCACACACACACACACACACACAGACTGACACGCACATAAACGCACTCACACGCACACGCAGACTCACATACACACACACACATGCGCGTACACGCACGCACTCACTCACAAGCACACACACTCATACACACATGCACACACACGCGCGCGCACACACACACAGGCATACACTCGTTTGTATATTCTCAGGCAAACACAATCTCACATACACACTTTCGTAACCACTCACGTAGGCACATACATGCGTAACATTAAAAAAGCACGCACATACGTCCGTGTCTGCATTTGTCCAGCAGACACACAGTACAAACACAGTACAGCACACGTCTTTGCTAACAAATGCAGCCACGTTTGAATGCGCATGCACACACTAGACTTAGTTTCATAGACATTTTATTCAGCAGCACTGAATGTCCCATGCTTCCCCTCTCTGTCCCTGTCCTCCACTGCAGACACACACAGATCTGTGGAGACAAAATTTTCCTCACTCTGAAGACCCAATCACATAATCCTCAGTTCAGTTTCTTCATTTGTCTTAATGCTGGAATCCTCACCAATCAAAAAAAAAATTTCACTGTTAACCCCTTCCTGTAATATTAGCTCTCCTGCATGATGACTGTGCTTCTCAGCTTAGGGGAAGGAGCCCTTTTGAGCTGAAACGATACTTTATGAAATGACATTTCTCTGTTAGCATTGCTTGTAAGGCAGCAGGAATCTCTCACCTGGATCTCTGTGAGCAGGTGGCAGATATTGCCGTGCTGATGGTGTGCGTTCCCTGCCCAGCGTTTGGGCTGATACAAACGCTCTTTCTTCGCAGCTAATATTGAGGTTCCGGTGAAACCGTCTCCTCTCAGAAAATGCCTTCACAGTTGTACGAGATGAAACGTTTGCACGCTCACCAGCTCCAAATATCTGGCTGCCCAAACACTGGGCTGTGCTTCAGAGCTTCACCAAAAAAAAAACAAAAAAAATTTTTAGATCCTTTCGGCATGGAAAATAGAAGAGCGCTTCGCTGATGCCGCTGCCAGTCACAGCTACAGGAGGTGGTGTGGAACAGGAGAGAGGGAACAGGAGGAGAGCGAGAGGTCCGCCGCAGGTGTGAACTTTAATCCGATGGGATGTGCCGCTGTCATGTGGACATCAGGGAGCCGAGAGGGGTATATTCCCCATGGAGAAGGCTCTGCTCTGGGGCTCCCGGTCGCCAGATCCGCCAGTCCCGGTCCGATGGACGGTGCCTGCGTTCTGCTGCCTGGAGGCACTCTTAGCGTTTCGCAGCCCTTCTCTGTGTGTGTGCTTTTCCTCCGTTCCAGCATGCGCGAGTGTCCGGTGGCTGTTAGTGTGCATGCGTTTGTGTGTGTGTGTGTGTGTGTGTGTTAATGTGCGCAACTGTGTGTGTTTTTTGGCGCGTGCCGTATCCTTCCGGCAGCCGCTGTCGCGCGTGCCTGTGTGCGTCTGTGCGTTTCTGGGTATACGAGTGCAGTGGTGCGTGTGGCATGTGCGTGGTGTTCGGCTTGTCAGAGAGTGTAACATTAGAAGCTGCTGTTTCAGTCTGAGCCACTGTACAGAGAGGGAGGGAGGGAGAGGGAGAGAGAGAGCCACAGAGAGCAGCGAAGAGAGAAAGAGAGCTGGAGAGAGAGAGAGAGAACGACAGATAGCAGAAGAGAGCGGGAGAGAGAGAGGGGATCAGCTGATACAGAAAATGAGAATCTCCCTTCATAAAGGCGGAATGGCTGGCAGGCTTTTCTCCCTCCCTCTCTGCCTCCTGCACTGCCTTTGCATGAAATGACAAAACAGTGCTGTTGTGCTCTGCGAGCTCGACTGAGAGCTGAGCAAGAGGAGATGGCAGAGTGTGTGTGTGTGTGTATGTACAGTGTGTGTTTATATGTACTGTGTAGATGTCTTTGTGCTGTGTGTGTGTTTATATGTACTGTGTGTATGTCTTTGTGCATATGTGTGTTGTGTTTATATGTACTGTGTGTATGTGTTTGTGCTGTGTGTGTGTCTGTGTGTGTTTTATATGTACTGTGTGTATGTCTTTGTGCATATGTGTGTTGTGTTTATATGTACTGTATAGATGTCTTTGTACCGTATATGTGTATTATGTGCTGCGTGCGTGTCTTTTTGCTTATGTTTGTGTTCATATGCACTGTGTGGATGTCTTCGTACTGTGAGTTATATGTTTGTGTGTGGTTATAAGTACTGTGTGTATGTCTTTGCGCATAATAGTGTTGTGTTTTTGTGCATGCTCTTACGTTTGTCTGTGCTTATATGCTTGTGTCCTTATGGTGGTGTGTAGTACACGTGGGCACAGGCGTTTATCCATGCACGTGTGTTTATCAATGCATGTGTGTGTTCACTATGTTTTTCTGTGTGTGCACGCATGCTCTGTGGCTGTGTCAGTGCCTATTTGTAGTATGTGTGTTGTGTTTATGTTGTTTTGTGAGTCTGTGCAAGTTAACATTTGTGTATGTGCTGGGCTTGTGTAAGTGTTGTGTGTTTGCGTGTTATTGATGTGCATATGCACAAGTTTTATGTGTGGTGTGTGAACATATGTATCTACACGTGTTCTGCATGCATGCACATGTAAATCTGTTGTGTTGGGTGTGTTAATATTCATGTATGTGGGTTGTGCATGTATATACATTGATATTTGTTGGATGAGTGCTTGTGTTACATTGTGTGCCCTGTGTTTGCTTGCTACGTGTGCAAGTGTTCAGTGTATGTGCATGTGTGTGTGTTGTGTTACATGTTTTGTTATGGTTCATACAGAAGTATATATTTGCTGTGTCACGTGTTGTTCTGCCTCGTCACACTGAGCAAACATACAAGGGCAGTGGGGTTGCATGCAGACACACTGTAAAAATACATGTGATAGGTATCGTTCAGGAACCAGACGCGAGAACAGAGCAGTGCAGAAAAATGGGATTTTATTTGGAAAGGGGGCGAACCCCCGCAGAGCAGGAGGCAACGGTACAAAGTCCACAATCCAAAAATCAATCCCAGGGACAGAATCCAAAGTCGAAAAACCAGGGCAGCAAAACAGTAATCGTAGTCGGGCAGAAAAAGGGTTCGGTACACAGGCACAGGTTTGTCAGAGAAGCAAAAGCCAAAATCCAGAGGGCGAAATCCAAACCGTTACCAGGGCAGCAAACACAAAACTCGTAGTTGGGCAAAAAGGGTTCGAAAACAGATGCAGACAATAGTACAAAAGAGCAGAGCCAAAAATCGTAAATCGGGCGGTCCAGTCAGAATAGAAACACTATGAGTACAAGGCGAGAAACAAGAGCAGCACAGGTAAACAAGGGAAACGTTCTGACGGGGAACTGCAGTGAGAAGACAGCTTAAATACACTCAAGGGAAGTCACATGCTATGATTAGGATCAGGTGATGAGGATCAGACTAATTACAAAGGAGGGAACATGAGGGAGAACCTAATCACATGAAATTGGCAAAAGCCAAAACGCGGACAGGGAACACGAAACAACCTATGACAAAACATACAGCTCCGGTTAGGGAGTTCTAATGTGCACAGATAATGAGGTAGGACAGAGTGGAGCAGGTGCGGAGGATCCGCTGAATTGCAGGAGAGACAAAATGAAGGCAAGAGGCAGAGACTAGAACAGGGCGAGTGCTGAGAGCTTGTTAATCAATTAGTAAGTGCAGCTATACAATCCCTAGTGCTCGTTAGTAAGTTAGTATTATATACAATGTTAGTTTGGGTTAGTAACTTTAACGAAAACAACAAACTGTTAGTAATACAGAAAAGAGAGGCGAAGGAATGTTTGAAACCCAGAAACCATGAAATCACCTAAGCATGTGACACGCAGGACTGGGGAGAAGCTGTAACTTAACAAGAGACCAGACAGGGGAGACAAAGTGCAATGCAGGGCATGAACAAAGACATGGACCGGAATCTAACAGAATAGTGGATTGGGAATGGCAAAAACAAAAACATGGCAAAGTACAAAAACTAAAAGCATGGCAGAAACAAGACAGAACAGAGCAGAATCATAACAACATGCTTTTAGTATCAGCCGTAGAAATACAATGTTCTGCACAGGGAGTGTTTTGCATTCACTGTGTATGCATCGCAGAGTCCTGGTAATGCAAACGCTGGCAGTACAGCGGGTGTCGCCTTAATTGGCAGTGCAGTCAGGTGGTGCGTTTTTGGCACTGGCAGACAGTGTGAGCCCTTCATGTGGCTGGATTGGAGTCAGCTGATGCAGGCTTGGCACCGCACTGCATTTACACAGGAGATATAACACTGAGTACCAATACAGCTGTGCTTTCGGCTTTCCTGCTGATCGCCAAAATCATTACCTCTGCTCTGCCAGGACTCTGGCTGGCTAACTGAGTACAATGGAGCAGTAAGTGAAAGTAAACATAGCAGCGTGCTCTAGCTATTTGTATGCTCTATTTGTGAAGTTGATAGGAATTGCACTGGAATTCCTTCATGCGTTGTCTCATTTCACTGTGTGTGTGTGTGTGTACGTGTATGAGGTTCCATCGATATCAAAACAAGCAGAGACACACGCAGCAACGTGTGTGTGCATGCATGATTAACTTAGTAAATTTTGTTATGCGTGAGTGCATGCGTGCGTTGTTACGTGCAGATTGTATTTTACGCGTAACAAGAAGCTGCGTACAGCGTGTGCACGTCCGTCTGTCACTGTTTGACAAATGTTGTTATGCGTTCACACACGCGCGGTCGCATTTTCTGATACTACGCGACCGGAGGTTGATCTGCATCGCGCGCACCAGACCGCGTACATGAACGCCTCACGTAGTTGGCCTTTTCATTTTATTGAATTGTAGTTAACCGGGGGGAGGCAGCACTGAGCCATACCTAGCCTTTTGGAAATTCAAAAGAAGAAGAACATACCGGTAGTGACTGGGAAAGATGGTTAATACCTTATAAATACATGGGTCATTTCAAAGATTAGATAAATGCTTACCTGATATTAAGAAATGTGCCAGTTGCCGAGGTCTGACTGCCCCTCAGTGGTCTCCCGGTGAACGATGACTCGATGACTTTTCAATAATATTTCCTGGTCAACTATAAATTGATGGCTTTTTAAAAAAATACAATTAGGCTATACTGTCTGTATCTTGTATTATTGGATCGATTGCACCATCTACTGGATGAAAATGGAACACAGAACAACTATGTGAGGCGTTCAAGTACGCGTACTGGTGCGCGCAATGCAGATAACTTCCGATCGCGTAGTTTCAGAAATTGCAACGGCACGTGTGAACGCTTAACAACATTTGTCAAACAGTGACAGACGGACGTGCACACGCTGTACGCAGCTTCTTGTTACGCGTGATGTAGTTTGCCACTTCATTTTCGCCTCGTGTGAGCGCGTGATAAAAATGTTCAATTATCTTCATGCGTGCGTTTATGCGTGCGTTCGCAAAAAAACGCATAAATGTTACGCGTAGTCACGTCTTGTGATTACCGGCGTGCAGCAGTCATCACGCGTGAACGTGCGCGTGAACGGGGGACCATTATAAGTCAATGAGGAAACTACATTACACGTCAGGCACTGCTTTGCTGCACAGGCGTCAAAGCACGCGCGTGTGACACGTTCAGTTGATAGTTGTGCACGAGTTTTGAGTCGTATTGAACGGCGTGTGTGCGCATCATAACCCTACCGTTTTGCACATTCTGACTCAAGTCCACAGTCAGGGCTGTTTGTTTATACATAGATATATCATGACCTATAACCAATGCCCTGCGGTAAATGTGGACCAAATTGCGTGTCTGCCACGGTACATTTCTGCATTATAGCCACATTGCTGCGCATTATGCCAGATATGCTCCACTGCTTCCCTTCTTCATGCTGTGCTCAGGATGCATTTCCTCACCACATCTTTATGTAACATGGAATGTGCCCCACCCCCACCTGTCCTTCAGACTTAAGCAATGCATCGGGGCTTTTCAAAAATGGGGATTTTTTTTTGCGGCTTCTGCTCTGACATTTAATTTTAGATGGTCATGTTTTAACATTTAACATCTTAAATCTACTGCGTTAATGAGTGTTGGTGTCAGAAATATGCGAGGGGGAGCTTGTGTTGAGTCCCAATTTCCTTCAGCCACACCCTTCCCCCATGATTTGGCCAAAAAGCTCCCCAATGAGGAACACATCTCCATTTACCCCTCTGGCTGCCGCAATGATGCTTTAGTCACAGCGGCTGCCTGGCTCACTCGTCCTCCGGCGTCTCTAGACGAGACAATATTGAGGATGATTCACACGCTGTCTCTGTTTGTACACACCATATAATCAGTTTAGTGCAAACCAAATATTTGCTCATTGACACACGCCGCGGCGCATTTTTAATGACTGTTTCAGCAGCGGCTGTCGTGCGGCTTTTGTGTGGTCTATACACGTGACTATTATCTGAGCGTTTGTGTGTGTGGGTATCGTGTTTTTATGCATCACTCAGTTTGGCTGTGATGGCATTCATAAGTCATGCTTATCGCTTCCAAAATAAGATGTTGCCTTCTCAATTTTTTTCTGTTGTTGAATTATATTGGATTTATCTGTAACATGTTGAGAGAAGCATGTTTAGTGATCGTATTGAGAATCTTGGGAAACGTTCCCGTCTCTGTTTTTCATTGGATAGTTCTATAGCATTGAGCCTTTCCAACTGCAGGCCACAGTTTTTATCTTTCTGCATCTTCATACTTCGGCTTATTTTAAAGTTTAAATATTGGCCATGTTATTTCAGTTTTTATATAATCTGACATTTTTGGTTCTGTTTGATGTCCTGCTTGGTTTTTGTCCAGAATGTGCCTCACAGCAAGTTTTTCTTCTTGGTCTTTCTTACATCAGTGAAGCACTTTTTTGCCAATGAACACGGCACCAGCATTTTGATGCAAATTCAGTTGACTGGAGGGGTTTATTCTCATGAGTGTGTGGGTTTCTTGGCATACGTTCTGGTTTTACGTGCCAAGGTTCTACCTCCTGTGCCAAAATCTTTTTTCAAGTGTTTGTTCTTTGTGTTAATGTTAGCATCAATCAGGATGTACTGACTTAACACACAGCCATATTGGAATGATGGTCAAGACCTCAGCTTTCTTGTGTTCATGACAAATGTCCACACTTGCCGCTTAGTTTTGTGTGTATATTTTACTCCAAATTGTCAATGATTAATCTCGTGCACCAGAACCAAAGCTGCAGGTGTGACAATGTGTTGGACTTTTGTCATTTATTATTCCTCCTTGGATTTAGATTTTAAAAACAGAATAGTTGAGCTTTTGTTTCAGTGCCATCTTACAGCATGCACAAAAGGGTTACCCTCTAGTTTCAGCCAGGAAGATTGAAGAAAAATCTCTGGCTAAAGACATTTGTCTTTTCTCAAGAGGGACTGCCAAAGCATTTTGGGAAATTTGTATACAAATAGCTGACGGGTAGCTGCGGGAAACGATTCGGAGTTATACACAAATCACAAGATGATGTATGCGGGCTGGTGATGTATGCAGGCTGTGGTCACAAATGTGTCATTAAGGATGAGAGGGTGTAGCCACTGCTCAGGCGGTAGAAGGAGTGCCTGATTCTAGTGTACTGGGCTGTTTCATGTGCAAAGCATCTCAGTGGAGTGGGAGGTGTACAAACGACTCAGGTTAGTTGGGGGGGTGGCTTGACATTGGTGACGCCACAGCCATTCCCCCAGAAGACTCGGTGCCGTGACGTTAGCTCATGATTAGCGTGGGAGTACAGGCATATTAATCCTGCCCTGACTACACTGCGTGGACCATTTCAATCAGAAAATCAATATGGTTACTGTATGATGGATTGATCAGGTAGCCAGTTGAAATCTTCTGAGTAAATGTATCTTTTCTAGCATGTACAAGAACAACACAAAAGAGATTAGAGGAACTACAGAAAATATGCGCAGCTTTAATGAGCATTATAGTGTAATGCATCTGTTTTCCAGTTGTCGACCCACCAGGAAATCCACCGATGAGGAAGGATCTGTACAAGTTAATTAATGGACGCATTAATTAGGAACACCACATTCAGCATTCAGTTTCAAACAGTTCTTCATTTTTACCGTCATTTATAATGAATGACTAATGAGTTCCCAAGGTTACTTGCTGTAAGAAACAGCAGATATTCCAGGCAATGCTCCATGGCCCAGAACTGCTCGCATTTAATGGGATTAGATGGGACAAATGAGGACCTGCAGTCAATATGTATGTTGCATTAGCATTTAAGCACTAGCCATCACAGGGGGAAATCCAACAAAGCAAAGTAAAAGTCCTTTTCAGTATTTGGTTTAAATTACTCGGAATGACCAATAAACAGAACGCTTCTGGCAGGAGGTAGAAAAAATTGGTTAAATCAGTTGGCTGAGTTCATGAGTAGCAGAAACCCATTGTAGGACTTGCACTTTGCGGCCCCTGGCCTCTTCTCCTCTGCAAACCACTAACTCTACCTACCTGCACCTGATGATGGCGTTAGAGGGAAGGTGCTGAAAGTGAGTCCTAGGTCGTCTTATCGACGATCAACATGACGCTAGTGCAAAGCGTATCCTCCATTTAAGGAGCCACACTTTAGAAACAAAAATCCCCTGAACCCCCCCCCCCTCCACCTGCCTCGGCTCCCATCCTTCTCTAAGTCCTTGTCCTTGTCTCCTCACGGGTGTGTCCAGGGGCTGCAGGTGTACTACGTGGTGTTCAAAATGGAGGTGGTCTGGAATTTTAATCATAAGAATGACCCTTTGAGCAGCACTGATCCTGGCGTACACAGCTGTCCTCAAGCTGCTCTCATTAGCTGAACAAGCACCCAAACAAGCATGTATCGGCCTTCTGAGACAAGTCCTTGTGTGTGTGCTTGTCGGCGTGGGAGCGTGCATACATTTGCTTGTGTGATTCAATGTATACATGTCCATGTCTACAAATCTGTGTAGGTGTGTTTGTACATGTATGTGCTCATGCCAGCTTTCATGTTTACCATAACCATGCTAGTCTTTGTGCGCATCTGCATGTTTGTCCATGTATGTGCGTGAGCACTACACATTTTTGTATGCGTACATATGTACCTGCTTCTGAGTGTAGGAGTAACACATTATACACTCTCCTGCTGGCTCTCTAACTCTTGTGGGCGAACAGAGTTGGTCTTTCTTTCTTTCTTCTGGATTTTCAGAAATAAAAACCTGAAATATTCTTCAGAAGTGACTAAGATTATACTGGCATGCTAAACACTTTCAAAGTCACATTTCAAATGTCAAGTCAGTTAATGGAGTGATATGACCGTAGAGCCGCGATGCCATCATGCAGATCACTTGATAAGTTTGTGTGCCCTAAGCCACAAACAACAGTTTTCATGCGATGCTTTTTGCATATTGAATGGTTGTGTCTTTTAGTAGATAAGTAACCATGTGTTCTTAATGTCATGGTTTCTATAACGGGTAATGTTACTCAAGGACAGTGTTTGAGTCCATGGCTTATCTCTTCACTGCAAAGATTACAATGGCTAATTGACTGGGGAGAACTCCAAATCTCTATCATTTATTTCTGGTCAAACAGGATTTACAAGTCTTGGCCAGGGAGAAATAAAACAGATGTTATCATGGATATTCTGCCCTTACAGTATGTGCCAGTTTGGTACCCGAGGGATATAGCAGGCAATGAAGACCATAGGTTGAATATTATGTGCTTTTGCTTGTCACATCATGTAGATAAATTTGTGCTTGTGCTGTACCTGGGTTTAATCTTTGATGCTCCAGACAGAGAGTAATGTATTTTAGCAATTATGCATTTGTTTTTGGCATCTTGCAAAACCAACCCCCAAAACACCTTTCAATAACGTTCTTCTGGATGCAGAAACATTATCCTCTGAAAACCGTGAGGAATATTAATATGCCAAAAGCTCCGACATTGGTTGATTTTGAGTGCACAAAGCGTCCATATGTTGGGCTTTCCTAATAGACAGCAGTGTGACAGCAATCTGCGACTTAACCCATTATTAACACACGTTAGCCATGACTTGCTATCTTTTCATGCTCTTTATTTGTGACTTACCCTCTCAGCTACACATTTTGTCCATGCTTTCACTAGGTATGGATACTCCCTTTGCTGTGGCGGACCTTTAATCTTTAATGAATTTTAACTGAAGAAAAGATGCTGCTTTGTTCATTTGAAAAGCTGTTAGCATGGGGAATAGTCACTTAACAGAGTATTATATACATTGCCTGGCCAAAAAAAAGTCACACACTCTTATTTCATTGGACCACCTTTAGCTTTGATAATGGCATTTGCTGTTGACTCGTTTCCATATGCTTGTACAGTGCCACAGCATTTAATTCTGTCCAGAGTTGCATGAATTTTTCGCCAAGATCATGTATTGATAATGGGACAGTCAGAGCTCTGCTTAAACTCTTCTCCAGCACATCCCAAAGATTCTTAATGGGGTTAAGGTCTGAACTCTGCGGTGGCCAATCCATGCGTGAAAACGACCTCTCATGCTCCCTGAACCACTCTTCCATAATTTGAGCCCGATGAATCCTGGCGTTGTCATTTTGGAATAAGCCCGTGCCATCTGGGATGAAAAAAATCCATAGATGAAAAAACCTGATCATTCAGTTTATTCAGGTAGTCAGCTGACCTCATTTTTTGAGCATACATTGTTGCTGAACCTAGACCTGACCAACTGAAGCAGTCCCAGATTATTACACTGCCCCCACAGGCTTGTACGGTAGGGAAGTAGGCATGATGGGTGCATCACTTCATCCACCTGTTTTCTTACCCTGAAAAGTCATTCGGGCCGGGAAATATAGCGCAAAATACAGCTCCAGTTCGGCCACTTTTTAAGTGGAGCTCTGGGGTCCCCAGCCAGAAAAACTTAGTGGCATTCTGGTGAATTTAAGTGCATGTGAATCAATAAAACCAATGAGCCAACAAAATTAGTATAATGTACTGATATAAACCTCATATGAAACCAAAGCTGCATATTATAAAGGAGGGAGATGACACAAGGACTGACCTTTAGCCATAATTTTTAAAATAATAAATAAAATGATCTTTTATATGATTTGTTATGTAATTTACTATTGTATTACATAAGTCACTGTCAACAATTAATCAGTAAATTGCTGTTTTAATTCACCAGCAAAGTTACTGTAGTCTGGATTACACTAGTCAGCACCATTGAGTTGCTGCCATGCGATTGGCTGATCAGATATTTGTGTTAACGAGCAATTGAACGGGTGTACCTAATATAGTGGCCGGTGAGGTTATTTTGCTCTGTTTCCTTAGTCTGCCTTTGACTTCAATACATTGAAACAGCTGCTTGCACTCCAAAATGTTTTTTTGTGGCCATTTGAGGTTGTTAATTCTCTGACTAGGAAGTAGGTCCTTATGCCATATCTTGCTGTTCCGCTCAGTCTTTGGTAACACTACCAAAAAACACAAAAGCCTTTTTGCATTGCTGTTGATTTCTGGAATAATAAGGACCCGAGGAGAGGAAGCTTGCTGGCTGAGTGAGCAGTTTACTCCCGCAGTTACAACAACCACCTCAGTTCTGTAAACTGGCTTTGCCAATATGGTGTTTACCCTTCCAGAGACGAAAATTTGTTGGCATCCATGGATTTTAGGCTATCATTTGTTGGCCAGTAGCCCACAAGGTCTGACGCACCTGGTAATTTATGTCATTTCCAGCTGGAGACAGGGCGTCATCCTTGCCTGCAGGTGAAAGTTGAACTAGCTAAGGTTAACCTAGCAAGTTGACAACTAACACAAGGCTAGTGGAAATATTTCCATCTGGCCATCTCAGTCCTCCAATACCATCCATTCTCTCCAAAACCGTGCTGTTTAAAATTAGTGGCCCTATGCCTATAATAGGATCCGCAAAGCCAGTTAGACTGTAAGTAAATTGTGGGGTTCTTGGCTAATTTACACAATATCACAACATCAACAATTAACATTATTGCTAGAAGAGTAGTAGCATGCTGGCTACCTATGGGTCATATTGTGATCTGTGGCTAGCTGGCTAGTCTCTGGTGCTTTCGCATGAACAAGTATAAAAGGATGTCTTGTGCAGTAAATCTCACGAACATACTTTAATGCATTTGGTCTCTAGATATTACTTCTCTGAAGCTTATAATGAATCGTTTAGTAAACATCAGTAAGTTGTGGTCGGGGACGTCTAGTGGATAATGCATTTGTAGGCGAATAGCTGCGTGGACCACAGCTAATAGTAACCTTGGTCACCCTACAATTGCTGTAAGGTATAAGTAAATCGGTGTTTTATTAACTTGCGGCTTAAACTGACATTGGAACCATGTATCGGTATTGTACATGGCTAATTGCTTTTGCTGCAAAATGATCGATCGTGTTAGTAGGGTAGAATTCCGTGTCCAACTTCCACTTCTTCCGTATTTGCCAGAACGATTTTAAAAGGGGCGCCAATATATTTTGGGGTGTTTTATCAGTGAGAAGGGGGTTTAGAATTTAATATTAATATTTAATATCTCCAATGCATATGCTGCGCACGCCCTTGCAACGCGGTGTGTCATCGACTGTATAAAAAGATGGACGCAGCGGTGTCCGAAGTTATTAGCCCCAAAAACACAGTCTGCTTCGTGACCGTAGATTGTTTGTGACAGGCTCCTCTTTGAGGCATTGAGCTGATAAGCATATGCTCGTCACTGGAGTACATTGGGGAGGCATTACCAGTTATGGATGCATGTGTCCAGTGGAGAATGGTTTTATTTAGCGAGCTCATATCAACATCAATCGCTAACCTTCTATCCTGATGGATTAGATAGGATGAGCTTTTCCACTCTGATCAGAAGTCCCGCATGTACATGATTATTCGCGCAGCATATATGAAATTGGTGACTGGTTAGTCTGGGTGCAAGATGATTTATTTCCATTAGAGTACAATAAAGATGAGAAAAGCTGCGGTTCTAAGATTCATCGTCTATTTTCTTTGGTGTTCCGATAATTAGCCAGCGGTCAGTTGAATAGTATTTTGTCGATTGCAGCAGATGTTCAAAATTCTGGTTCAGAAACTAACTGGTAATGTCTAACCAATGTGCTCCAGTGAAGAGCATATGCTCATCAGCTTAATGCCTCAACTAGGAGCCTGTCACGAACAGTCTACGGTCACTAAGCAGACTGTATTTTTGGGTTGATAACGTCGAACATTGCCCTCACTTTCTGATATCACAGAAGTTGCTCTTTGATCTGCAGTATTAGTGACCGAAGCCAAGACCTAATGAATTTGTGCAATTTCACACCCCGATCAGTCGTGTTCGATCAACCAAAAACAACACCGATTATTCCCTTCCTTTTTTTTACGAGAAGAAGCCGATCCGGGTGCTGTTATTTCAGTAGAGGATACCGAGCAAGACGGATTGTTTACATTTTCCGCCATTGCTACTCGAGCAAACTCAAACGAGAACCCACAAGATCAGTAGCCACCGCGTTCACGCAAATACACTGATGTGACGTCAGATGACTGCTCTCTGCCAGGCGGCAAAAGCCGCAAGTTTTCGAGTGATGGAAATTTTGTGCGGGAAGTTTAAACAGTGATAAATCTATTAATATGTACAGTACATCAAAATATCAATGTGCACAAGTGTACTTATGTTTCAGAGATTACACTTATCACCGATGGGTTGACAGGTGTCACAGCTACTTTAATTGAAAACAACTGGTTAATTTTGCTGCATTTGGTGACATCTCCTGCTAGAGCCTTCGCTTATCTGCCTCCCTCACTACTCCCCCTTCCTCTTCCTTCCACTGCAATCCATCTTTCAGCGCACCTGGCCTTCCCGTGTCTGACCGACTGCTTTACAGGTATTTTGCTGAGCGGGATGCATTCAGGACCTCACCCAAAGAATCAGAGTCCTATCTCTTTACTCTCCCAAGCAAATTGAAGCCTTTTTTGCCAATTTGCCTCACTGGTAAGTGGTTTTCTTAAGGCTATACTGCTGTTTAGTCCCAATCCCTTGAGTTCTCTTCGCATTTTGGGTGTGGAAATGCTCTTACTTTCACTATTAAACATAGCTGTGAGTTCTACTTTTGTTTTTGAACGGTTTGATTTCACCCAACAGTTAAGTGATCCCTGTTCAAAATCATTCAAGACTTTTTCCTGAAAGATGATGGTTCACCACTATCTTTCTAGGTTTTAGTAATGCATTGGATAGTTCTGAACCCAATTTTTTTTAGTTTCAACAATCTTCTTAGTTGTCTTCTTCGCTTGATGCAGGCCAATAATTTGACCCTTCCAAAACAGTGTAACATCTTTTTCACAACCACAGGATATGTCTTCCGACATGGTTGTTTAGGAAACGAGAGGCTACTCATTGCATCAGGATTAAATAACCTGTTGCCAGCTGAAATATAGTTATCACTGCAGTAATTACCCAATGGAAGGCTCTTACCTATTAGCTTAGTTAAATCCAGATGGTGACTTTTCTTTTTTGGCCCGGCAAAGTATTTTAATTTAGCTGTGTTTTCTATTAGTCTAGTAAGCAATGCTGTTTACTGAATGACTAGTAGGCTACAACTGTTGGTCATGTCGCATGGCTGAACTTCCACACAGTAACACCAAAAATGACAGCCTAATTTGGATATTGAATGTCAGAAATTCTTGATCTGCTTAGTTTGGTTCTTGTCACAAAATACTGAGAACCCCTCTGCCATCTCCTTCACCCTTCCCAGCATCCTTGCATTTGTTATTTTTATAGGGAGCTGCTCTTAATTAAATCCTTAATTAAAGTTTGCACCAACATAACATGCTCTTGTCAAATTCCATAATTTTAGACTGATCTAAGGTGACAGCAAGCTGATTAGCAAGGATGCCTTTTATCTTGGCTGTGGGAATCATTTGCAGCAGTTAGCTGACTAACCACCATTAAGTTGTTTAATGAAAGTAGCCTAAATAATTCAGGCTTCAGTAGAGCAGCCTCAGTAAGAAAAGATAATTAACTAAATCATGATTAACAGTTTTTGAGATGTGACTATATTGATTGCATAGTGTGTGTCTCCATGATGGGAAATGTAGCTTATGTCTCTCCAGGGGGAACAGTTACATAAACAATTGTTTTTAATATATTTATTGGTACCAATTACTTTGTTTCATTTTCAAGCAGTTATTTTGCATGAGTGTTTCAATATATGTGAATATGTTTCTGTGTGTATGCACTTACTTGCATGCTTGTATGTCTTTGTGCATGTACAGTGGGTGGGTTTGTGTGTATGTGTGTGTGCGCATGTGCGTGTGTATTTGCGTGTATGTGTGTGTATTTGCGTGTGTGTGTGTGTGTGTGTGTGTGTGTGAGCGCGCACGCATGTCCCCCAAGGCAGTCTGACACACACTGTGCTAATGACATCATTATCAGAGTGTGCACTTCCCTAGTGTGCACTTTATGGCCAATGACTGAACTGTTTGACCAGCCAGGTGTGCTTTAGAAATTGGGGTGCACAGGGCACCATAATAGTAGTCATGTGGGTCTAACTCAGACATACTTCCTAAACAGTCAGCTGTGGCTATGCCTACATCACGTTTTCAGGGCAATAGGCAAGGGGAGGGGGCACGCGCTGGGGTTATCTACTCTCTATGACTCACCAAAGGCTGGCACGTGGAGCTGCCTGGCTTATTATTAGGAGCTGCCAAGAAAAAAGGTTCATAGTGATTATAGTAATTACAGTATGTTCATATTCCTGACGTGCAGACAGCCATTGATAAAAATCTAAGTTGTTTCTAATCACACTAATTAATTAAGCCCACATCTTTCAATGCTGTGCAAAAAGCTTTTTAATTATTGATCAAAAGTCATCAGAAATGGACCACTTTGGTAATGATCAATTGGCATTCTGGAAGGAAAAGGGATGTTTAATACGAGAACACTTGTGATTTGAATTCTTTCTGGATTGACATTTATATATATATTCAAAGCAGGGTGAAATCTGGAACACTTTTAGGGCAAAATGCCTGGAGGAAAAAGAAAATAACAAGGAGGGAGGTTTGTGGGGCACAGATTAAAATAAATGCATGATGTATGCCATTGTTTCTCTGGTAAAATATGCTGAAGTTTTGTATATGTGTGTGTTTTTGTCAAGTGGGGAGGACAGGGACATAGAGGAAGGAAATATAGGCTAGGTAGACTGAGAATTGAGCGGGGAGTCCCGAGGTATACTCTATTCCTGAACCCCCCGCTCCCCCTCTCGACACCACACATCTGCAGTCTCTTGCTGTAAGTCTCCCCCTCGGAGGTTCAACTCAGCACTGCATGGGATAAGGCCTAGGGGTATACACAAGCTCCATCCACGTGTGATTGAGGGAGAGAGACTTCGTGTTGTTAGTCAGTGGGAGGTTGTGTACATCTTAAAGAAAATATCTGTGGGTTTTTACTGTGTATATTTGAATATATGTGCATGCCTCTGCACGTGTGTATGCAAGACCGGGTGTCTAAGCATCTCTTAGGGCATTTGAGCGTATGTGTCAGTTCACATGCATGTGTGTGTCAATGTGTTTTGACAGCAGGATGCTTGTGAAAGCTGCTGGGCAGTATGTGCTGGCCTCTCCTGGGCGCCCTCTAGGGGAAGGCAGGCAGAGTGGAGAATCAGCTGGAATGGCCATGCTATTCAGTGGCATTTTCCCCCCTCCTCTGTTTGGCATGCCAACGCATACCCTCACAGGAAGCTATTTACGCTTCCTGGTTACAGGACTCAGCCATCCAGTTCAGTTAGCCTACTGCACCTAACGATTCTGATACCATTTCTTGAATACCAAACCAAAAAACGCTGATAAATGGAATCCATTTTGTGTCAGGTTTTTGATGATGTGGGTGGGGAAATCCTCAGACTGGCCATCAGGAACAGGCTTCCTATCCACTGTATTCTCTTTGTTTGTTTATTTGATATCATTGGGCGGATTGCACGGTGTTAGACCAAACACTGAAAAATGCGTATTCACCTACCATCGGAGCACTCAAGAGAAAAGGTTTCTGAACGACAAATCAATGGAAAATGATGGTATTGTTTTTCTGACCAATTCTCAGGGCAGTTTCTTTGAGCTACTAGAGCTGTTGGAGATTTTAAACCCAGGTTCCCAGGCAGCCAATGACAGATGATGTTGTTCTGAAGCATGCAGACCTTATGTTTTATTCAAAAGTCTCATGGGTGAGCAGTCAGGACTGATTGTAATATTTTTGGAAGGGATGAGATTATCGTGGTCATACCTTATTACCTTCTTGTTAGCCTAACCCCTTGGTAGCTGTGTGTAATGCCACATTTTTTTCATTGAATGAAGAGCAAAGGTCAATAAATGCAACATTTTTTGAACCCCAGCCATTGTTCACATTTCACTGGACCTTTCATTTCCAGTTGATTCATACTATCAGCCAGTGCTTTTGTTTCTAGGTTCTTCCTTGCATGCAATGACTTCAAAGTACCAAGAGTGCCAAATATATAATAACATTATATAAAATCAAACATATGAAGCATTATATGATACTGCTGAATGTATGGGTGAAATGTATGAATTCAACAAAAGCCCTAAAGACAGGAAATTGAGCCAGATCACTATCAAGGTGTATTATGTAAAGATGTACTGTGCTGTGGAAAAGTAATTGCCCCTTTAATTACAAAATTATCCAATTAAAAAAAAATTGTTTGGTTTACCGCCATCCCTGTTGAATCTTAACATCACTTAACCCCTTTGCGAGGAATACAAATAATGCCAATTTTTCCTTTTGTGCATGAGCCTATTTAGGCTTCATAACTCAGTATTTGTGTCACAGAGACTGTGGAAAATTATTCCAATACAGCAAGACATTTGGTAATTCAATTACAGAATTATTTGGGAATTAATTGTCGGAATTTACGGAGACCTGTGCCTTTATCTGCACAAAGGGGTACAGAACTTGTCTGGCAATGTGTGGTTGGCAAAAAGCACCATAGGTTGCTGCAATCTTGAGAAATTAAAGAACAAGTGAGAAACCAATTTCTCTACATCTATCAATCGGGAAGGGATTACAAATCTGTGTGGGCCTAACTCATGACTCCAGCAAACCAAGGTGAGAACCATTACTGGTATCTATTAATGGAGAACACTTGAAACAGTGGTGAATCTTCCCAGCAGTGACCGTCCAGCCAAAATTCCTCTAAAAGTGTATTGACAACACATCCAGGAAGTCACAAAAGAACCCAGACAAGCATCTAAAGCACTGCAGTGTTCAAGATTCCACAATAAGAAAAAGAGTAGCATCCATGGGAGAGTAGCTATGCCAAAACTGCAGCTGACCAAAGAAAACACAAAGGCTCGTCTCACATTAGCCAAAAAATAAAAAATAAAAAAAATCTTCATGACCCCTGAGACATCTGGGATAATATTCTGTGGACTGATGAGTCAAAAGTGGAACTTTTTGGGAAGAAGTGGGTCGCGTTAGACATCTGGCCTAAAGCTAAAACAGTATTCCACAATAGGAACATCATATCAACAGTCCAACATGTTGGTGGTGGTGTGATGGTCTGGAGCTGCTTTGCTGCTTCAGAACCTTTGCAACTTGCCATAATTGATGGAACCATGAAATCTGCTCTCAACCAGAAAATAATGAGGGAGAATGTTTGGCCGTTAGTTTGCAACCTAAAGCTGAAGCGCAGTTGGGTTATGCAGCATGGCAGTGATCCAAGGCACACAAGCAAGATCACCTTTGAATGGCTTAAAAGAAACAAAATGCAGGTTTTAGAGTGGCTTAGTCTAAGACCTGACTTGAGCCTGTGTGAGAAACTGTGGCATGACCTTTAATCAGGCAGTCCATGCTGAAAACCCTTTAATGTGGCTGAATTTAAAAAAATTCTTCAAGGAAGATTGGGCCAAAACTCCTCCACAGACCCATTGTCAATTATTGCAAATGCTTGATTGCAGTTGTAGCAGCAAAGTGTGGAACAACCAGTGATTACGTTTCAGGGGGCAATTATTTTTTCACATGGGTGATATGCACCAATCAGCCATAACATTATAATCACTGACAGATGAAGTGGATAACATTGATTATCTTGTTGCAATGGCACCTATTGATTGGTGGTATATGTTAGGCAGCAAGTTTTGTCCTTGAAGTTGATGTGTTGGAAGCAGGAAGAGTGGGCAATCGTAAGGATGTGAGCGACTTTGACAAGAGCCCAATTGTGATGGCTCAATGACTGGGTCAGAGCATCTCCAAAACTGCAGCTCGTGGTGTGTTCCCAGTCTGTAGTGGTCAGTGCTTACCAAAATGATCCACTGAAGTAAGACCGGTGCACCGACGACAGGGTCATGGGTGGCCTAGTCTCACTGATGTGCGTGGGGAGCAAAAGCTGGCCCCAGTGGTCCGATCTAACAGAAGTGCTATTGTAGTTCAAATGGCTGAAAAACCTGATAGTGGCTCTGATAGACAGGTGTCAGAACACACAGTGCATTGCAGCTTGCTGTGTAGCCACAGACTGGTCAGGATGCCCATGCTGACCCCCGTCCTCTGTCTACAGTGGTCATCTACAATGAGCATGTGAGTATCAGAGCTGGACCACAGAGCAATGGAAGAAGGTGGCCTTGTCTGATGAATCATACTTTCTTTTGCATCATGTGGATGGCCGGGTGTAAAGATATGGCACCAGGATGCACTATGGAAAGAAAGCAAGCCGGTGGAGGCAGTATGATGCTTTGGGCAATTTTCTGGTTCCTGCCTTTCACATGGATGTTTCTTTGACACGTACCACCAAGCTAAACATTTTTGGAAGCAAGTAGGATCCATGGTGGTCCCACCTCACAACTTACTGGATTTAAAGGATTTGCTGCCAAAGTCTTGGTGCCAGATACCACAGAACACCTTCAGAGGTCCAGTGGAGTCCATATTTCCACTTGTCAGGGCTGTTTTGGCAGCAAAAGGGACCTACACAATATTAAGCAGGCTGTCATAATGTTATGGCTGATCGGTGTAGGTTTAGAATAACTCCTAACCTTATGTTTACCCACTTTGACTTTGTCTTACATTAAAATTAGTTGGTAGATCTGAAACAATTAAACATGACTAAGGGGCAAAAATAAAAGGAATTGGGAAGGGGGCAAATACTTTTTGACAATGCTGGTGGGGGGGCGGGGAAACATGTCAGAAGCACCCATGAAAAATTGTGCATGCTTAGCAACAAGTGCATGCTTTAAAGAGATTTAATCAGCCTCACTTTGCTAAGTAGGTCTACAAAGCAAAATGAGTTCCTAAGGGGCCAAATCATTTGTGCCTGAATTAAGAGTATGTTGCTCAAAAAAGCAAAATTATTGGATGAGATGAGTGGAACTGTGTCAAAAAATTACAACAACTTAATCCAAACACTGAAAAGTAGCGACAGCTAAAAAGAACGATGTTCATACATTGCCCTTCAGTTGCTGTCTGTAGCACAATCGTACAAGGCTGCAGCAGTTGTCAGAGAACTGTTCCATAGATGCTGATGAGAAGCAGGCTCATGTTTGCATTTGGGCTGATTAAATTAATTTTCTTTCTGGGAGTGCTTTCAGGGAATGCAAACGTTTTGTGTGAATTATATTTTTTTGATTCATTTACTGAATTTCAACTATTGAAATTTTAATTAATGTTTTCTCTTACACATGTAACCTTGAAAACAACATACAGCTATTTACATTCGCGTGCATTTAGTAAACATCAACATAAGTCCCCTTCAGTTTCCTATGTTGCATTAAGCCTATAAGTGCTAAAGAGCAGAATCAATCAGATCATCATTTCTCATTCCTCAAAGCCAAGAAAGCCAGCCTCATTTTTGTTATCACTTTCAGCAAACAAAGTATCTAGACATTCCAAATTTTCATTGTTAAACTCACTGCCATCAATTGACAAGTTCTCGAACACAAGCACTTTGAGACAACGCGTGGTCAAAATCCACGAGAAAAGAATGTAATGATTCATTCATAGGATGACTATGCAGTTCAAAGAAATTGTTACAATGCATGCTCCGGGGCCCCTAGCAACCATTCCCCTACGTAGCTGCGTAAATACTAAAATCTGATTGGTACAGTGAAACACACCTACCCCCCAAAACATTATTTGCCGCGCCTAGCAGTTGTAGCTGTAAACTCCCTGGCAGAAATAGCCACGATCAGCAGCCGTTATGCTTACTGTTATCGCGGCTATAGCTGCCACGAGCGCTTAAAGGGTTAAAATACATGCTCAATTTGATTAAGATCTGTTGATTGACTCGGCAATCAGAAACAAAATAATGCAAAATATGCCTCTGTCCAATGAATTTTGGTGCTCAGTGATATATTATATGTATGGCCTGGTCAATTCTGTGTCATCATTTCAATGGGCTTGCAGTCTAGAGGCTAAAAGAAGCCTGGATGAAGGAAGCTCAGCAACCAATTAGAATAATCCTTGCTGCAGATTAATGTCACCACTGAGAAGATCAGCTCCTCTCTGCAGTTAAAGTCATCCTCAAGGTTGTGACTGAGAATGAGGTAGAAACCTTTGTAGCTTTGCTTTGGGCCCAAAACACAGAAATGAGATGAAACACACCATCTGTCACTTCACTGAAGTTTTGGAAGTTGAATTTGGGGAACAAATGCTGGACAGAGATGGTACAGCAGTGTGCTCCTTGAGCAGATGGGATTTGCAATGGAAAACAAAGCCAGAAATGAACAAATACATTTATAAGAGAGAGCCACAATTCAGACCTAAAATTAAGTCTGGGAACTCTACCTCAATGCATTCTGGGAGGTCATTTCATTTTGGCGTTTCATTTCTACTTTATTCATACAAGGTTTTGCGGCAATTTTTAAATATGTGTTCAGTTTGCAGCTGACGTTCCAGTTAGTTCCTCTACAAAGGAAATGAATACATAATATCCGTAAATTCATGTTTATCGATCAGTGACAAACATATTTGGAAAATAAATGCCATGTCATTTCCTGTGCAAATTTTTGTTCCCAATTGACTTTGATGACCCCATTACCTTTCCTCTACTGCCACCATCAAGTCAAACATAAAAAGTACAGACTGCCTCTGAATATACATCTACGGTGCATATTTATGCAGACGGGGACATTGTGATGCCTTGGAAGAGATCTGCAGTGGTACCTAACCGATAGCGGAGTTACGAGACCGATACCGATGCCAATTTTAGGTTGGGGGAATTCATTTATTATCAATATGGGGATTGATAGTGAATTTTTGGGCTGGAATGAAAGTAGACCTTTTCGTCATCAAATGTTCACCAATAGGACTGCAAAGGTAATAAGGGATTAGTTGTCAACCAGTTTTGACCAGAAATAAACACTGATCAAATGAGGAATAAAAACAAATAACTAAATAGACCTTGGAACTGTATGTTGAGCAACGGTAAAGTACAGAAAGTTTCAATAATGGTATGAAATAGCTCAATAAACAACAGCACTATTCATTGAATTACTTTCAAATACTGAACAATTCAGTACTGCCACTCAATGAGGGACAATACTTCCAGTCAATTGTAAAGCGAAGAGCATAGCTCTCTGCATTTGTACCTGCCAAGGAGTTCCTTTCATCATAAATGTTTCCTTTGAGCTGAAAACCCTCTTGGAGTTACTGGAGTGTGGCTTAGTCAGGCATCAATATTTTATTAAGCTTGGCATTTTTCAAATGCAGAAATTAATTAGTATTGTTTCATTTATCCATTTTATGTGTTGCAATAAAAACATTGTGACAAGACTGACTGCATCATTTGGCAGCTTCTACTCCCCTCTTTTCTTTGCTGTTATTAACATTAGCTAACTTGCTATCAAAACAAGCACCATTGGCACCTCAAATTGGTAATGTTAATTTTATTACTTTATTCGATATGAAATTAAATGCCTCTGCTTCATCTAGCAAAAATACATGATTAAATGTAAATGTGGGCAGTCCTAAGTATAAATTTTATGCAGGGATTAGACACAGTTCAAAGAATGAAAACGAAAACCAGAAATGAACTAAATTTTAGGCTGAATATAATCGAAAACAGGAACAAAAGCTATTTCAGTTGTTCTGGAGTGAAATGCCATTCTCAATTTTAGATAACCAGTAAATAAAATAACAAGTAATGTTTATTGTTCCAATGATCTTTTCTTGAAATATTAGTGGCGATACATTTTAAAAGAAAATCCTATTCCTGTAGTGATTTATTTGTTGCCTGCAGGAGTGTTCCCCAGACCATTTGTTGGCTAACATCAGATTTTATGAGCGTGTTCAAGATCACAAGCTCCCAAGTTAGTGCCCAAGTGCGCCTTTTAATGTGATCTCGAACGAGAGTGGGCGCACTCACAATCTTTCAAGATGGCATCTTGCAACATACATTGAGTGATCAAACTAGCACTCCTTTCTGCATTATCTGATAGCCGTTACTGTTGATATCTGGATGGTGATGCAAGCATATGTTTAGCTCTTTGTAGACCAAGACAACAGGGTTTGTTGCTTGGTAAACAATATTTACCTATCTGGCAGGTCAATTGAAGTGTTTCAGACACACACAGAGCGTATTTTTGGACAAACAATTATTAGTTGATGTCACAACGTCGAGAGTCAGGTTGTTGGACACCATCCTTACTCGCTAAGAGAAACACCTCCAATTGGGTAACGCATGAGCTTGCGGGCACTCGGCGGGGCACCCCGTTCAGGACATGAGGGCTTGCAAGCTCACGCAAGCTTCTGCTGTCTTGAACACGCCTCTGGTGTGAGTGCCAATCCCATGGGTGCTCTGGGGCTCAGCTACCCAGTGGGAGAGCTAAACAGTCATGGGGATACCATTACTTTAATGTGATTGGTTATGTTCATACACACAATGTGTTGTCCAATTGAAAGCCTTGTTTGTTTGATTGCCAAAGTGCAAGGCTCCAGCAGCTTGTTTATCAGCTAGCAAGAAGCATTACAAGTCAACAAGCTAAATTGTAAAAATGGGTGAATTTGTCCTACAAAAATCAACAACCCCAAACAATCCTGCCGACAGTAATTTTTAAAGTCCCACCAGTGATGTCAAGTAATTACGCTAACAATGTGGACA
Organism: Gymnothorax javanicus; assembly: GCA_029692085.1. Lineage (NCBI taxonomy): Eukaryota > Metazoa > Chordata > Actinopteri > Anguilliformes > Muraenidae > Gymnothorax > Gymnothorax javanicus. The sequence continues at coordinate 45,358,558 of CM056201.1, forward strand.
CCAGCAGTAGCAGATGGATACAAGAGAAGATGAAAACACAAGGTATTTTGTGAAATTTCTCTTGCATATTGCACTCAGTTATATGTGTGCCCTGCTCCCATCCGCAGCACACAACCAAGACTCATACAAGTTTATTGAAATCAATAGTTGATTGATGGTAGTTTTACTCCTTGTGTTTGTATATGTTCATTAATGTGCAATTCATTTTTAGCAACTCACCTCCATAGTTTTTTGGGAGCTGATGATGGAAGCCGTTAATGGGGGTTATAGCTTGAAGGGATACAACTCCCTTAAAATGAGGGCAAGTAGGGTAAAGCACTACATTGAGTTTGCGTTAGCTGCTATCTGTCATTTAATTTTGGGAAAATTCGATGTATGACAGTAGTAATTTTATTTGCATATTCTGCTGCTAGCTAGCTAGTTATTTATTCTCAGTTATCTACGTACTTTGGCTAGGTAGCTATGATTTTACTCTGGTTATGATTTTGAATGAATTAGCTGGCTTACATTAGAAATTCAAGAATCTTGTCCACAGAGGCGAGTTTTCCACTGCGTCAAGCTACCACCAGTTCGGAAAAGGACGGAAAAACTATCACTGCTGAAAATATTATTGCGTATATACAGCAGATAGCGAGGTAGTAAAGTCACGTGATGCAATTGCTGTCAAATAACCAACGTGTAGAGAGAAATATCGAGTCTTGTTCAACAAAATTAAACGTGTGTTTCGTTCAGAAAAATATTTAAACAACCAGAATAATTTGGTTTTAATTTGATTTTTTATTTCTTTCTTTTTTCACTAAACAGTTGGTACTTTGCGCAGAGTGAATGGTGAGATTTTGGTGAGGTGCTTTTACTCCAGATCACTAACAATTGCATGTTACAGTAACAGTGTTTTACTTTTAGCAAAAGAAAAAAAAGGGCAGATATTACTCTGGAATTAATACAGGAATTGCCATCAAAATTGGTATTTAGAGCTGGGTGAAAAGGAGAAAATTGAAGTGGGGAACCATAATGCTTGTGTAATTCAAAATGTTTGTGGAGATTTGCGCATGAACTGCATGAGCTGTTGTAAAAGTGTATTGAATAAAGAGAGAATCCATGGATGATTTATTAAACAGCCATCAAAGTTGGTTCTTTGCAATTTGCAATTGGAGACAACTGAATGGGGGAGTCATGTCTGAGGGCCTTTAATTGTTAAAATTGAGAGAGTTTGTGAAAAATACATACTTGCAAACAATAGATGCACTGCAGAACACAAGCACTGAATATGTGGATATTCCATGGAGGAGATATTAAATAAGTGGCTGTCAAAGTTGGTACTTTGCAATATGCAGATGGAGACAATTGATTGGGGGCAATTTTGAGGGTCTGTAATTCCTGCAAATCAAACGGTTTGTGAAAAACAAAACTTCTATACCATACTACATGTACGCTAGTACAAGCACACAGAATATAAAAGGATTCCATAGTGGAATTGTTAAATAGATGGCCATCAAAGTTGGAACTGTTACAATGTGCAAAAAGACGATTGAAGGAGGGGCCATGTTTGAGGGCCTGTAATTCCATAAAAACAAATGGTTTGTGAAATAAACACTTCCTTACTATACTTCATGTATTCTTGTACAGGCACACTGATTCCATGACAGAATTATTGAATAAATGGCCATCAAAGTAGGTACTTTGCAATGTGTTAATGAAAACAATTGAATGGGTGACCATGAATTAAATTGAATGGGTGACCATTTTTCTGAACCAATAATTTGTAAAAAAAAAAAAAAAAAAAAAGACTTGTGTACCATATTACTTGTACTCTTTTACGTCAAGTGTCAGCCTACTGTTCCGGTAATTTTTGAATCAATGTGCAACAATTGCGGCTTAACAAGAGGAAAAAATGTAACATCAAAATGAAGAATCAGTAATCTCGGTTCAGACACTAATCTGCACTAGTAGCTTTCACATATTCTCTAAATAACCCACTCAACATTAATAACACTAACACTTATTCTACATGAGCAATAACCTGCCTTGCACGGAGACCCTGAGATGCACACTCATACAGACGCACAGACAGGAATGTGGACCTAGTTCAATTTGTTTTGGATAAACAGCATGTAAGTAACGGAGGCAGCAGATTCCTGATGCTTTTAATATGGTTACTCTTTCATGTAGATGCAGCCATGACTGCAGCTGAGGCTCTGTTTCATCCTGCCGATGCACGTCTTTCTCTCACCTGAAAAGCTCTATGTTCACATTTTTCATCATTGTAAACCAAACAAATGTTTTATAGTTTATTGATTATGATTTCAGTTATGTTGCTCACTTCAAAGTACTTTAATATAATTTGATTAGTGGGAGAAAATGAAACAAATTTTAGTAAGGATTTTATCAATATGACCTTTTGCGTTTGCTGCTCAGTAATCACTACAAAGGGAGGCACCTTTGGTTTCAGGCTGGTTAATTGCTTATGTACAGTTTGGCTAAAAGAAAAACTGATTTCATGAAAAAAACTCTTGTGTTAATGAAGGATCCCTTTTGTTTTATATCTCCCCTGGTTAAATCAATTAATTACAGTATGTCCCATCAAATATATTTCCCAGCCAGTGTTGTCCTCTCAGCTAGAGAACCCCGTCTGCTTTAAAATGTTGCTGGCATTGTGTTCAAATGCACAATTTATAACAGCTTAATCTGCTCTGACAGATTCGAGAAAACCCTGGAGTATTCCGCAGAACAATCAGAGTCACCAGAGTCCATACAACATCCAGAGCTTCCTATCAAACAGATTCAAACCATCTCAAAATAAATGAGCCTTTAAAAATAGCTGCAATAACATCCATTACAATCGAATCAATGCAATTATATATTATTTATTATGGAAGGGTAAATGAGTCTTTTGATTCATGAGATTGATCCTACATCTTACAGGATAATGTTTATTGGCTTTTTACAAAGCACTTCAGGATTTTACATTTGAAAGATTAGAAAATGATTAAGTTTGATTAGTATGAAAGAGGGGCTGTCCATGGAGTCTGATATAGCTCTGTGTCAGGTCTGTTCAACTGGATATCCTGATCAAGCGTCAAAAGCGTAATTGGGTCAGGGAACATTAGTATGGATATTCAGCTGCAGATTACTGACGATAGTAGATTATTTCATCCTTGAAAGCATAGTTTCCGCTTTGTACTGTTATACTGAATATTATACATCTTGCCTGGGAAGTTGAAGGATATTGTGTGAACTAAGACAGGCACAAAGTTGTGCAACAAAATCCCCTAGTATCCCCAGTATTTTAAAATAGAAAGAGAGTTTAACTGGACTCTTTTGACAAATATTAAAGCTGAACTGAGGTTTCGTCAAAACTTTCCGCAATTAGCAATTAATCTTGACCCGCTGCAATGAATAACAACTGTGAAAGAAATTTCAGAAAAAAATTTTTCACCAATTACGTTTTTATTGGATATTTTGTATTCGGGAGTATACATTTGCATGCGCTCTGATGACGTTACACCGAGAACAACAAAGCCAGTAATGGCCGTGGAAGTGATTGAGTAGATTGTTTTGCCTTCTGAATATTCCATAATTTTAAGTATGCTATGGTGGTGCATTGCAATGTTCTGCGGATACGAGGACCATAGGCTGTTGGAGTCTCTTAAGGACAAGTTGTCGGCAAAGAAATGGGCCAGTTTTCCTTCAGTGTCCAGCGTCCTTTGCTTCAAGCACTTCAAGAGAAGTTGCATCAAGAATATCATTCAGGTTGAAATGAAGTACGCCAACAGGTAATTATTACAAATTTTTCTTCTTTATTTTTATCACCGAACGTATTCATCCCCTCTGACTTGGCCACTTAAACCCGAAAGCCCCCAGTATCGGGGGCAAGCTGCGTATATCAAAAGAAACATTGTAAAAAACGTGCTATCAAATTGCAACATGTTTGTGCAGCATATCCACTTAACGGGAAGCTTAAAGCTCTGCTAAAAGCTCTTGATGACCATTTTTGCCTCAACAAAACACCATTCAAGTACCAAACAACTTAATGAGCATGCCGCAAAATGTGAAATAAAATAATATCAGTATGTGATCGCATATACAGCGCTAGCAATTCTGACAGTAATTCTGATTGTTGAATCCCATCTGAAAGGTATGTAAACTTCGTTTTGCTATCGATTTGTATTTATGAGGTGTCAAATTACTGACATCTTTCTTGCTTACTTGCGATGAATGTCATGAATGCACACGCCCAAACTGGGTCTAACCGGATGACTTGTTGACATACCCCATATGTTACTTGGATGGTTCTTTCATAGAGCCCTTATATGCATTTAATTTTATATTCATTGTAGAATTGAAGTTGGATGCCAGGCTAGATGTTTTTACTCTTGGTATGACATCACATTTCCGGGTTCTGATTTAGCGTGCTTTTCGAGTTCAAAACAGTATTGATAAAAATTTTGTTCTGAAATTTCAGTCAGTTCTTATTTATCTCAATGGGTCTTGATTTATTGCTAATTGGGGAAATTTTTGACTAAATGTTTGTTCTCCTTTAAGGGCATACAAAGACAACCCCAATTCCAAAAAAAAATTAGCTAATCATGGCAAATTCAAATAAAATCGGAAAGGACTTAACTGAAAAGTCCATTCACACTCCACTATATTGAAAACTCTTATAGAAGACATTATGTGATGCTTTAACTTGCAAATTCATCTCTGTTTTGAAAATATTCACCTCAAATCTGATAACCGCAGCTGACTCCAAAAATTTGGTACAGGGCAATCTTGGACAAATAATGATGTGACAAGTTGCAATCATGAGGTGATGTGAAACAGCTGATATTAAATAAGCGAGCTAATTCCGTTACAACATACAATGAGCCTCCAAAAAAGGCTTTGTCCCTCAAGAGCAAGGAAGGATCAAGCCTCAACAATTAGGAAATAGATGCAAAGCGTATAATCCATCATTTAGTGAGCAACGTTACCAAAACACAAACTGTTAAGAGATGGGGCATTTTTGTCTTTACAGTACATAATATAATTAAAGGACGGAAGAAATCCAGTCAAATCTCAGCACATAAAGGGCAAGGCTATAAGCTATTTTTGGATGCACATGATCTCTGTTCCCGCAGACATCACTGTCTTAAGAGCCGTCATGCTACTGCCATGGATATCACAACACGGGCCTGGAAATATTTTAGTAAACCTTTATCAGTCAACACCATTTTCTGCTGCACTCACAGAGAAAAGTCAAAGCTTTATTTTGCAAAACTAAAGCCAGACATCAACCCTGGCCAAAAGCGTTGGGCTTGGTGTCATCTATCACGGACAGTGGAAGCGTGTTTTGTCATCCAACATTTTAATATTTCAGGTGCTTTTTGGAACGAACAGCTGCTGTATTTATGGCATGTAGGACTAGCACATTTTCTCTTTGCACCATTAATGCAAAAAGATATGTACAAATTTTGGAGCAACATATTCTGCCATCTTGGTGTCATCTATCCCGGGACTGTCCCTGCGTTTCTAGTAAGAAAACACCAAACTACATTCTTCATGGATTGCTAGTGCATGGCTGCATAAGCAGAGATTGCGGGTAATAGACTGGCCGGCCCGCAATCCTGCTCTGTGCCTGATTGACCTCGTACAACTGTATGGCTAAAGACCTGCATACATATGAAATGGGGGAAAATTGCGGTTGGTAGTCATTGGTAACACAATTAATGAGCATGATTAAATACATGGTGATCTTGCACAGTGATGAACAGTCAATTGTATCAACTGTTGGACTGCAGGAGTAATAAAATAGTATATTTTCAATAAGCAATTAAAATTCACATGTTTGAACATTAAACAAAACGAGGCTTACACTGTCGCCCCTGACAACAAAGGACATATTGGCGAAAGCCCCCAAGCAAAAGCTCCCCAAAAAGAAAGCCTTGCTACTTTATTGACCCAGACCGCATGGACGACAAGAGTTGTACCACTAGTTGTGCTCTGAGAGCACAACATCCCCTGTCGGATATGCGATTACGATATACATATCATCAGTCTATTTGCAGCACATGTGCAAAGTTTCAGGGATGTCCAATGAAAACTGCAGGAGGAGTTGATTTCACCAGCCAAGTACCTTCCGACATGGACGGAGGGACGGACAGATGGACTGCACCATGATATAATTTCCCTTTGGGCTGTCACCCGGCGGGGATAATGAGCCTTTTGTCCAAACACTGCAGTGCCCATTTAAATTATAATAAACTGAAACCATTTTTAGTTATCTTCAAACTGCCCATATGAAGTCATTATGGGGTCATTTAATAAAATTAACTACTGTATTTTAACCCTTAAATGCCCCCTGTGACAAATTTGTCACACGATTTTGGGGGTTGTAAAAACCACTGACCCCACATAAATTTTGCAACCTAATGCCCATAGTGACATATTTAGACCATCAGTGCTGCCATCTGATGCATAAAAGTGGGACTGACACTACACTGGCTGCACCAGCTAACCTTTCCAATATGGCCGCCCCCATGGTGGAATCCACACGATAGATCAGCACCCATTCATCACTAGATAAAGTAGACAAACAGGTAAGCTAATGAAAAATAAGCTATGCCTAATACTTCAGCTATATGTCAACTGTTTTATCATTCAAGTCATTTTAGCAATAAGGTCCCCGATATGCCCATTGTGGCATATGTCACAAAACTAAAATGAGGTCAAAGGTCACCAAAAATTAAAAATTGCTATTGGGTTGTTATTAACCCCTCCCCAGGACATATGAACAGAATACATAGATTTTTCTTTAAACTTTTACTATAGTTTGGCATTTAAGGGTTAACTTATTATTTTATGACAAACTGAACTTATTTTAATTTTAGATATGCTCAGACTGCCCATATGTACTCAAAAATAATGAAAAATACACTGAACTATTTTTATGAGCTTAGTAATAAATTTAACTACTTAAATTGAGTCACTGAGTGTAATAGTGGTCAAACTCTAATTTTCCCATTTTTGAGTTAGACCCATATTTCGTAAGTTAAAGGTAAAATCTATTCAGGGCATAAGTGGCCTAGATGTCACAGTGATGCATCTTACTATACAGAGATTTTTAGTTATCCTCACTTCCATTAAGACAAAAAGCATGAGTGCAACAGTGGTCTAACTCTTTGAACCCTTCAAAAGTCAAGGATTTGAAAGATGATCTCAACCTTGTATCGCCTGTCCACCACTCATTTTATCTGGGTCTGATCAAAGATGAAGATGGCCCAAACTTTCATTCAGACAATGACATAGAAGACAGCTGTGAGGAACAAGATTAGCTGATGGATGACTTTCTCAGTGGTCACCAGCTTGCGAGACAATGTTTCACTTTTGATCTGTATTCTCTTGTTATTTTGTGTTTCGGATTCCAAGGATGCCAGAAATTAAAGCTATTATTGAGTTATTAAAATTGAGTTATTAATTTACTTGTCTTAAGTCAGTTACATTTGTTAAGACAGTCAGTGCAAAAGTGGTCTAACTTATAAAAAGGGCCTTTTTCAGAAAATTTAGAGAAAGTAACCTCTGAAACATTACTTTTGCGGAAAAGTGTTTTCTTGAAAAACATGGTCATAAACTCTCAGGTTATCAACAGATGGCATACCGTACATGTGTCCTGAATTTTATCCAGGGCTTGAACTTTGGCATAGATTATCTCAAAACTATGAAAAACAGAGTTAGACCACTCTTGTCCTCAGGGGCTCAATTGTTCATGTAAGTTATTAAATTATTACAAACTGACCCTATTTTATCTCATATATTCTATGACTGCCTACATTTACTCATTAATGATGGAAAACACGCTTAACTTTTTTTCATGTGGTCTGTAATAAATGTATCTACTTAACTGATTACTCAATCTATTGATATTTTTGCTGTAATGTTCAGCAATAATTGATCATGTGTGAAAGAATCAAATGGAAAATTTTTAAGATGACATTTCTTACATATCAGGCAATATGATGGAACTCAGGTGTTCCAGGAAATTAATTAGTTAATTACTTAATGAATTATCATTCAAAATACAAATCCCAAAATCAATTTTATATGTAAAAGTATATAAAATTTAAAAAGGATTGATGAAATTGTTTCTGAGATATCACTTTAACATAAAGGATCCACAGCGGATGCAATGGCAATGATGATTCCATAATATTGACGAAACGTAGTTTGGCCGGTATGATGAGTTGTATGAAGTAGATGGTGAATGGACTTTTCAGATCAGCCCTTTTTGATTTTATTGGTGTTTTCCAAGATGTTTCAACTTTTTCATAATTGGGCTTTAACAACACTTTCTGCTCAGGCAACCAAAAATCCATTGTCCTGTTTTAGCCGAAGTCAAAAAGCACACTTATTGGATATAAAGAATTAATTCAAAATACAAGCTGTGCCTTCTGTTGCATAAATCAGTGGGAAGTCTGGCAATTCAGCCAATTTGACTGGCTTCTGCACTGGGCTGATATGTCGACATAAGCGACCAAAGAATTGTAATGTATAGTGCTTCATTTTAAAAAATAAAACTTATGGGTTTTTTATGTTTTTGTAATTGCTGCTGTTTTTTCCCCAAGCTGCACAATCTGAAAGATAATCTTGATTGAAAAGATCCTTTGCCTTTGAAATGGAAATGTGCACATAGCATTTGGCAGTGGAAGTTCTTTGTCCTGGCCAGTTCATTTTCAGAATACCCTCTGTAAAGTTACTGTACGTGCTACTGTATGTACTCTCTCAGTTAGAGTGTCTCGCAGTTATTTAGGTGGATAGAGAGCCTCTTTGTACTTTTTCTGGTTTCAGCAGGCTCTGCACAGCAAGATTTCCTAAAGGGGACAAGTTTTTTTACATATTGAACCTGCACTGCACTGTTGAGACCAGCAGGAAGGGTACTTTCTAGACTTCTGTTGTGATGCATTTGGGTTTTTCAGCGTTCTGCATTGCAGTGTTTCTAAGGCCTGCTGTCAGAGCGAGGTTCACTGCTGGAGACTGGAACGCTTCTGCCTCAGTAAATGAGTATGGGGTAATTTCTTTTATAGAATGGTGGAAGTATAGCATAATAGACCTAAACCTAAAAGGATAGACCTTGCAACCAAAAATAACACTAGTGCTCCAGCAGAAGAGGATACAATTTAAGAAAAGCAAATATTCTGAATCAGAGTATTGGCTAACTGGCTGAAATTAAGGTATCTGTTTTTTGAGGTATATGTTAGTATTCTGCAAGGTATATTAATTTATCTGTTGCCAGTAAAAGGTCCTTCATCCACCCAGGGGATGCTCCGGAGCATAGATGACGCGTTCAGCCTGAGACCCTGCCCTGGTTTAACCCCTTTCGCCCAGGCCTGATGTCACACTGTTCTGACAAAATGGTAGACCCCCCTCCTCGTCCGCGTAAAATACCGGGAAGTAATGAGCGTGAGCGCTGATGGGAGAAAGTCAATTAGAGCTCAGGCAGGAGGAGTCATTACCGACTCAGTCGTCTGTAGAGTGGTTTTATTGGACTGGTATTTACCATAGTGCTGAGCTGCCCTGAGCAAAGTGAGCAGTACTGACAAAAAAATAATATTGAGGTTAAGACTCACGGTAAAATGTATTATTTGTTTATAAAGAAATAAAGCAGTGTATCAAAACCACTAAAACACGGTTTTGATCCAAACTTAGTTTTTAGCAGGGATTGCATCCAGTCTGAAGAATATAGGTATAGATTTGTCTCAATATTGTTTTTGTAAACAGATCAACAATCTGTGTGTAAATCTGTAATCTGTAAATATTAAAAACATCTTCCACAAATACAAAAAAGACCTGCCAATTTTCAAGTTTTTTTGCAAAGAAAAGAGATCTGCGAATACACAAACAAATTCCACCAATACAAAAAAATCTGGGTATTAATTGAGTTAATTTCCAAATTAGTGAAAAGCATTTGTGAATATCACCACAACTCTTGAACTGGCATTTGAGAATGCAGTCTTTAGTTGTGAATCTAAAAGTCATTTGTGGATGTGAATTCTATGATTAGGGATCACTGTTTTACTCACTTGGGGCCTCATTTATAAATGGTGCGTAGGCACAAAAAAGATACGTACGTCACTTTCTTTGCAGATTTCTGATTTATAAAAACAAACTTGACATTAAAAAAAGGGAAATCATTAAGATTATGCACAATGTCAATAAATTCCAAGTCCATCCTGATTAAATAAATGAAAATTCCATGCAGTTTATTTCACCCATTGGTTTATGAATTAGGTTATTTTCTACAAAATGTCATTTTTACTTTTTTGTGCGGACGTATTATTTAGGTATGAAATCCACGCAAAGTTTCATAAATAAGGCCCCTGGAGTTTTGAGACAAACTTTCCGCCAGTCCGAGCGAAAATCATCTCGTATTGCTCAGCCATTTCAGATAGCACATGATCGCCTGCTGATGATGCCATATCCACATTTCAAAATGAGAGCGCACAGTTTTTATATGAGCTTTTTTTTTTTAAATCATCAGCTATGAGCAACGTGCATTCATTATTTTATTGTGTTGACGTGACACAGTGAGTATTAGAAAGTGTTTATTCGTTCCATGTATATCATCAAGCACATTACTGTTGCATCTTATTTAGTGCTGTGAAAAAGTATTTACCCCCTTCTTGATTTCTTCTGTTTTTGCTTATTTTTCATGATTAAACGTTTCAGACGACATAATTAATTTTAATATTAGACAAGGACAACATAACTAAACACGAAATACAAAATTTAACTGTTCATTTTGTTAATTGAAGGCAAAGAGTTATTCAAAACCTGTATCACCCACTTGAAAAAATAATAGCCCCCATAAACCTAATAACTGGTTCTGTTACCCTTGGCGGCAATAACTGCAATCAAACATTTCCAATAACTGGCAATTACTAATTTACATTGCTGTGGAGGAACTATGGTCCTATGGAGAATTGCTTTTATTCAGTTCAATAGGAGGGTTTTCAAGCAATAACTGCTGTTTAAAGTCATACCACAGCATCTCAATTGGATTCAGGTCAGAACTTTGACTAGACCTCTCCAAAACCTTCATGTTGTTTCTTTTGAACTATTCAGAGGTAGGCTTACTTGTGTGCTTTAGGTCAATGTTGAGTTTTAGATCACAAAATGATAGCTGGATGTCCTCCTTCAGGATTTTCTGGTAGAGAACAGAATTCATGGTTCCATCATTTATGACAAGTCGCCCACGACTAGAAGCAGGAAAATACTGTAGCCCCAGACCATCACTGTCTACTAAAAATTTCTACTTTTGACTCCTCTGTCCACAGAATATTATCATGAACGTCTAACAGGTCTTCAAGATTTTTTTGGGGGGAAATGCGAGACCAGTCTTTTTGTTCGTTTTGATCAGCACTGGTTTTTGCCTAGGATGTGCCGGAGCAGACTTCATGGAGTGGTCTCTCGTCATTAGTACAAGATGTCAGCCAAAACTTAATTCAATTCTGGATGGAAATAAATGTTACCATGTTGCATAAAAGGCCAAAGGTGGTTCAACAAAGTATTAGACTTTGCAATGTTTTTTTTTTTTTTTTTTTTTTTTTGGATGGGCAATTGTACAACCCCATTTCCAAAAAAGTTGGGATGCTGTGTAAAATGTAAATAAAAACGGAGTGCAATGATTTTAAAAATCATTTGAACTTTATATTTATTTGAAAACAGTACAAAGACAATATGTCAGATTTTGAAACTGAGATATGTTATTGTTTTTTGGAAAATATGTGCTCATTTTGAATTTGCTGCCAGCAACACGTTTAGAAAAAGTTGGCACAGGGGCATGTTTACCACTATGTTGCATCATGTCCTCTTCAATCAACACTCTGTAAGCGTTTGAGAACCAAGGAGACCAACCGCTGTAGTTCTGAAAGCAAAATGTTTCCCATTCTTGCTTTTTGTAGGATTTCAGCTATTCAATACTTTGCAGCCTCCTTTGTCATATTTTTCGTTTCATAATGAGCCAATTATTGTTAATGCGTGACAGGTCTGGACTGCAGGCAGACCTTAGTACCCAGACTCTCTAACTACAGAACCACATTGTTGTAATGCGTGCAGAGTATGGTGTTTGGCATGGTGTTGCTGAAATGAGCAAGGCCTTCTCTCAAAAAAAGGCATCTCGATGGCAGTAAATGTTGCACCAAAACCATTATATATCGTTCACCATTAATCGTGTCTTCACGGATGCACAAGAGACCCATGCCAAGTGTACTAATGCACCTGCATACTATCATGGATGCTGGCTTTTGAATTGTTTGCTGATAACAAGCAGGATGGCCCCCCTCCTCTTTAGCCCAGAGGACGTGGCATCTATGTTTTCCAAAAAGAATTTCACATTTTGATTAGTCAAACCACAGGGCAGTTTTTCGCTTCGCCTCAGTGCATTTTAAATAGCTCAGGTCTAGAGAGGAAGGCAGTGTTTCTGGATCTTGTTTATATATGAATTAATCTCAACATGGCAGAGTTTTAACTTGCATTTGTGGATGCAGTGATAAACTGTGTTTATGCTAGGTTCACACTGGTGCAAAACATGATGGATTGGTCACATATTTTTGTTGCCATATTTTTCACAAAAAAAGGTGCAAAATGTATACAAGACCGCCAATGTGAACAGATTGACTTAGATCAACTGATTTCCCTTGCTTTTTTTGAAGCAAAATGAAATCAACAAGTGTGCGCATGACTGATATCCGCCGTCAATGCGCAGAAGAGAGGGCCTTAGCACAGATCTACCAAGATCAACATCCTACAACGGTGTTCAACCAAGCGCTGCGCAGCCTGACTTTTTATAACTTTGCACGATGAAAGACGGCAGAATGCCAATCCGTTGATCAAGTTTTGGTCAGTTCAAAACTTTTTGGACGGAAAATCTGCGTCCCCAATGCGCCACGTTTTCATGACTTTTGGTTGGCGCAGTCCAACTTAGATGGACTGATGACGACTTTTCTCTGTGCCAAAGCCCAAAATCATTCTGTAGCGATGCATTGACACCTTTTCCATGGGAAAAACGCCAGTGTGAACCTAGTATTACAGACAATGGTTTACAGAAGTGTTCTTGAGTCCATGCAGTGATTTCCACTACAGAATCCTCCCTGTTTTAAATGGAGTGCCTCCTCAGGACCTGAAAATCACAGCCATTCAGAATTGGATTTTGGCTTTGTCCCATGCGTACAGAGATTTTCCTGGATTCTCGGAATCTTTTAATGATATTACGTACCATAGAGGATAAAATCTCCAAATTCTTTGCAATTTTGAGTCGAAAATGTTATTCTGAAAAAAAAATAAATAAATAAATAATAATAATAATTGTTGAACTATTTCCCCATGTAGTCTTTCATAGTGATTCAGCCCACACCATATTTACTTATGAAATGTTACTGACCTATTGCTAAATCTAATTAGCATCATGCAACTTTTCCAGTCTTTTATTGTCCCGTACCAACTTTTTAAAAATGTTGCTGTCATCAAATTCAAAATGAGCAGAAATGTTTCATAAAACAATAAAATTTATCAGTTTCAAAATTCTGATATTCTGTCTTTGTCCTATTTTCAATTAAATATAGGGTTTTAATTGATTTGCAAATTATTATGTTGTTTTATTTACTTTTAACACAGTGTCCCAACTTTTTTTGGAAATGGGGTTGTATATCATTGTTTAAAATTTGATGATGTAATTGAGTTTTTTGTCAGTTAAAGTAATTTACCAAAAACTAACTGTTATCTGCATCATTATACAAAATTGATCTGTTCAAACAGTCCTATTATCTTTTCACTACTGACTTTCAATAGTCAAGAGAAGAATATGTCCCTGGCTGTTGTATTGTATGCCTTGTCCACATGTTCACCACATTTTATTCATTGGTTCTTGCGCATGCTAAGGTTTCATGAACAGCTTCTCTTTTCAACCTGTTATGCAGTTTTTGGTGTTTTTTGTCTTCAGTAAGCAATCCTTTGTGTTGTGCATATTGATTATACAGTGCATGGTATTGCAGATTAAGAGAACAGAACAGAGACTCCAGAATCATGATAAAATGCCTTCCTCTGTATGATAGTACATGATTACTCAACAACACTTCACACTTCCTAATGTATATTTCTTAATCTCCCAAATCCGTTGGCACATTACTCTACTTGAAGTTTATTTGGTTTTCAATACTTGAGCCTGAATGCTAATCCATCCATGCTGTCTTCCCCTTCACCCACACCAAAGAAACGGAAATTTACTCAGTGTAATTATGCAAGTGTTTTCTTCTGCTCAAACCGTGCAAACTAAAGAACATCATTACAAACTGTTCTTGCCCTGAAGAACATAATTATAAACTGTCTGTGTCCAACAAGCTTTATAAGGCATATTTACTCAAAAGAAGGAAACAGAGGCACTCTGTGCTGAAGTGAAATTGAAATGGTAGCCGTCTTTTCAAATATGTTTTAGTTACCGTGCTCTGTTAAGTTCTTGATGCAAAAGAATTTTCACCTGGTAAAAATGCATCTGCTTATCAGACATTACTGCCTTTTTTCACATCTAGGCTTTGATGTGCATGAAGGCCTCTGTTTAGCTCATCCATGTACCTTTCCAATCAGTGAATGGACCCTACAGTTCAGTATCAAATTTTGGCCATGCCATCACGGTCTTTATGGCAGCCCATAATCTGATATAATTGGCCATTGTCCTGGTAGGGAGTTACTCAAGCAGTAAGGATGGCCAAATCTCAACACTCATCAGTGGCCCCTTTTGGTCAGATACGTCCCCACAATCTGTTTGCTGTACATTTATTCAGTCACCACTTTAGAGGTAGCCCTGTACATCTGCTCATTAATGCAGATATCCAATCAGCCAATCATTGGCGGAAACTCAATGCAGACAAGTGTGCAGACGTTGTCAAGGGGTTCAGTTGATGTTTAGACCAAACACAGAATGGGAAAGAAATGCGACAGAGTAATGATAGTTGGTGCCAGACCGGGTGCTAATCTTCAGGGATTTTCACTCGCAGCATTTTCCAGAATACACAGAGAATAGTGTGAAATACAAAAAGCATCTGGTGGGCAGCAGTTCTGTGGGCGAAAACACCTCGTTAATATGAGGGAATGGTCAGAGTAGTTCAAGCTGACAGGAAGGTGGTAGCAACTCAAATAATCACGCATTACAAGTGCTATGCAGAGGAGCATCTATGAATGTACAAAATATCAGGGATGCTCTTCTCTGAATGGGTGACTGTAGCAGAAAAACTATCTTAGTTCCACTTCTATCAGCTCAGGACAGGAAAGTGAGGCTACAGTGGGCAAAGGATCACCGAATCTGGACAGTAGAACATTTTAAAAATGTCGCCTGATCTGATCAATCCCAATTTCAGCTGTGAAAAGCAGATGGTAGCGTCAGAATTTAGTCTAAACATTATGAATTCATGGGTCCATCCTGTCTTGCGTCAGTAGTACTGACTGCTGCTGCTGCTGCTGGTGGTGCAATTGTGTTGGGATTATCTTGTTGAATCTATGGTTTAATTAAGGATATCCTGGGGGGAGGGGTGTTCAAGGAGGAGTCCTACCTTGTATTACAAAGGACTTCCTAATAAAGCGGCCACTGACTGTAGACCACCTCCCTCTGTCTAGAGTCTAAGAGTGGGCTCGGAGACGGCACCATGATAAGGAGTCCTGACATGACATTTTGTAAGCTAGCTCATGGTCTGATAGAAAGCAGCTTTCATACAGGAGCGTGACCTGAGAATAAAATAGGTCCTTCAAAACTGAGAGGCAAAAGGAGAGAGCTTAAAAAAGAAATGAAAAAAATGTTTTACCTTGTCAGAGGTGATAAAAGTCACTGTATGTATTTGCTCAGCGTTCACACTGGCTCAGCAGATTTTCCTGGATTAGATATTTGCTCATGATTCACTGGTTTATTTCTTCGTTGAAATACAACATAATTGTGTCCCTTTATAATATTCCGGAAGTGGAAAATCTGTTCCCTGTGCAACTCTCTCTACAACAAAGTGATGCAGGCAATACTGTCAAAAATATAAAAACCAGTTAATAACCAGCTTTCTGCTCATCAGCTGTTCTGACTGTGTACAGTGATACAATGGTAATGACTATGAAGCAGCTGAAGCTACAACGGTTCTGTACTCAAGCACTTTTGACTTTGATACAATAACAGTGAAGCTGACATGCTAACTATCAGCTTTAATTTAAGGGTGTTTTCATCCATATTGGACAGAATAGACAGCACCTTTTGTACATAGTCCCCGCCCACTTGGTATGTCAAAACTATTAGACAGTATAACGTAATGTAGGATAAAATAGTCATTTAATATATGGTTGCATGTTCTTTGCATGAAATGTCTACTTTAAACCTGAGATGAATAGCTGAGTGTCTTCCCTGGTAATGATCTGTCCAGGCGTGTACTGCCGGTATCTTCAGTTCCCGCTTGTTTTTGGGACTTATCGTCCTCAATCTCCTCTTCTTACAAAATACATGCTCACTCGGATCCAGATCTGGTGATTGACTCAGCCAACAGAACAAAAACAACAAAAAAATGTGTCACTGTCCAATGAATTATGGTGCTCACTGTATGTCCGCCTCTCGCTTAATACGCTGGCCTTCAGATGTCACGGCATTCCTGAGGTCTGTAATTTATGGTTTAGAGACACGTGAGGAAACACAAGGAGCGCCATCCGTGCTTTCCTCGCTGCAGCCGAAAAACATCATTTCTGTTATCACTCTGTCCCTTGCCCGTGCACTCAAAATTGTTTTTGCTGGGCGCTGAAGTTCGCATGGAGAGTTAGGCAAATTTAGAACTGGTATTTTCTGTTATGTAATTGCCTTCTTTTTAATATTCAACTGCGACAAATGGAAATACCCAGCGTACAGTCCAGACATGCTGATGTATGTTTGGACTCCATAAGCCACAAAAAGCTACTAAGTTCCCTCTGTGCTACAAATGCAGCCCAGAGCCAAATTCAACAACAGATGGCTTTGTATATCAATGAGACTCCACACACTTCTACAATACTCTATTAGTGCTCCATTTTACCAGTTGCTAAATGGAGCTTTTACCATCTATTCTTTCATCGCATCACATACAAAAATAGATTAATAAGGAGGTTCTTCTCTGACTTCGGTGGCAGTGCCCGCTGTTGAACCATGGGGTCTCAAATATGACCCAGCTACTGTTTCAACTCTCTTAAAATTACTTGTGTCCTTCTCTCAGATGGAACAGTTAAGTCACCTAAGCTTAGCAAATGATCTCCGTGTGTTTTCAGTTCAATGGAACTCAATCTTAGAGATCACCTTTCTCATTTTCCAAAACAAACAAAGCCTTACAGCTGATATGATACTGTAGCATTCTCATAGCTTTCTAGAGTTTCACCTCACTCACAGCCTAGCCTGTCCACACCCCACAATGTCTGGGACTTTATACACTCTTACTGTTCCTCCACCTGTCCCTATGTTTTTAAGATTATGATTTGATTGGCAATTCAATGAGATCTTCTGGTAATGACAAAAGGAAAGGTGAATCACTGGTAGATCGACCAAAATAATCTTCTTCTTGGCAAACAGCCGGTGGGGACTGTGTGAGGCTAACCTATGACCCATCTTTGTGCGACCCATTGGCCCCATTAAGAATTAGGGTGCAATATGGATATTTATTCCATCAGGAGAAATAATGGTGGTTTAAACGGCGCCATTGGGTAACAATGACCAGTGATAATTGACAAGGTAATAATTCTTTCGTTGTTCATGTACAGTACATTATGTTATTAAATATGCTTGCATATATAGTGGGGTGCAAAAATTTGGGCACCCCTGGTTTAAATGTCTGTTACGATTAATCTCCAAGTGATTGAAAGCAAACCTGAACACTAAATGCTACAAAGTTAAACATGACACCTTTCTGCAAATTTATAAGCAAGGTTTCTTTTTATTTTAATTTGTCTGAGTTTTTAAATGATAAGAAAGGAAGAAGGGCCCTGTGCAAAAGTTTGCAAACCCTTTTGGATTATTCTTTGTTACCTTTTAGGGAGCTTGTCAATATTCTGAACAGTAAACGCACTCATTTTTGAACGGTCACCTGTTCATTTTTGGATGCGTTCGAGGCTGCAAACCTGGTCACTGCGTTCAATGATGAACACCCTTCTGTTAATTTTCTGATGCGTTCATTTCCCGATGTGTTCATTCTCCGATGCCTGCCCAGGACCTGATGCGTTCATCTATGTGTGAAGTGAGCTTTTAGATTATGGGCGCGGATATTCTTTTGTGAACGACGACTGAATATGGATGACGAATTATATAAAAGCTTGTACAGGCCTATTTTAAATTCTCAGTTCCTTAACGTGAAATAGTTCTCATTGTTACTGTTAGGTTTTTTTTTTCATAAAGTTAAATAGTTCTCATTTTCATTGTTAGTTTTTTTTTCATATAAAGTGAAATTGTTCTCATTGTCATTGTAAGTTTTTTTTTCATATACTGGGTATAATCCGCCTGCTAAAGATCATTTGCCAATTTAGGTGACGCTTCAGGAATCGGATTATATGCGACCTACTCCTGTTCTCTGAACAAAAACATATTCTCGTTATCTAAACAAAAACATATTAAACTTAGTCGACTGAACAAATTAAGTATTAATCGTGCACATCATCCAAAAGTCTTGTCACCGGTATTCCAGCGTGTCGCATGAATTCAGGTCTCACTCCGTGATCTCGTATCCCTGAACCAGCTAATCCCCATGGCATCACAAGACTACTTAGTCGTTTATCTTGCAATCAAGCTTATTCATTAATTGAACTAATAACACCCTTATAATAATGGTTATATTTATAAGGGGGGGAATACATATTTAATAACATTCAGACATGCTGAGTTTATAATAGCCTGCTGTGCACATGCAGAGGTTTTACTTTGCTCGTCTGATTCTCTAGATCTGGACTTGTCGTCAGCAGCTCCCACAGAGCGGCGGTTTCATGTGTTGTGATTTCAATCTGAAAAAAATACTGTATAATAAATGAGAAACGCAGTGTCTACGTGTCCGAAAGTCAGACAGGGTTTTATTATATCTCCGTGTCCGACAGTCGGATGGTTTCAATATAACTCCGTGTCCGACAGTCGATTATTGTTTTTAATTTCTTCAAATCTGCTGAATCTTTTAAATATTAAACGTGAATGTTTTGATAAGAGGGCTCAGTTCTTCAAGATGAGAACCGAGAATTTCAATCAATGTTTCTGTTTAAGCTCTGCTCAATAAAGTGAGTCGACATTGGTGCGGGACTTTGTGCATTTATGACGAATTTAGCGACTGTCGGACAGAGATCCTAAAATACTCTGTGTCCGAAAGTCATAAAAGTTCAAATTTTTCGAGTATTCCAGCCATTATTAGACGTACAAACTTGGCCATGTTTGTGTTCGACCTTCACAAAATGCAAATTGATAGCTATCGACTTTTCTTGGTCTCTTTATTCGCCTGTTTTCTTCCGTTGAAGATAGACAACAGTCTTTATTCAGTCTCTCTTTTAAAAATTAGTCAGATGGATCGAACAGATTCACGCTTTATTTCCACACCAGAGATAAAATAGTGCTTGTAGTCAGTGAGCAAATCAATTCCATGACCATTGACATTGTGAATTAAATATCGCATGCTCGATCAAGACTGTCGGACGCGAAATGCAAAATACTCCATGTCCGGCAGCCAGCAGAAAGTAGAAGTATTGATATGAGAGCAGATTTGTAACGACATAAAGAATAAAAATATATCACCAACAATCAGAACATCCAATGGGCACTGCAATCAATTTATTTGGGCCATTTTAATAAATACAACGCAGTCCGTAGGGGAGACCGGGTCTAGTTGTTACACTTTTTCTTTTAACAGCTGTAGAATTGACATTATCAAGTTTTTGTTATCGATATGCACTGTAAAGATAGAAAGTTTATTAGACTACATGACTGATCTGCAGCAACCCCTATATTCTGCGCATGCGAAATGCTGGTGAGGAAAAAATAGACCCTTGTCACCTGTAACAAACTACCCCATATATGGGGTTGTTTGTTACAGGAGGGGAAGTTTGTTGCAGGTTGTGGGGCATTTATCACATGACAAATGGTACAAAATCTGCGACAATCAATGGAACAAAATCTGAATATCATTGCAGAATTTATCATGTACGTAGTGGGCTGTAAAGTGTGGCATTTTTTTTTTTTGCTTGCGTGTTCACAGGTTTAAAAAGAAAGGATTAATATCGCAGATAATTTTGCAATTTGATATGAGCGGGACTAAGTTATCCTAGTTCTTATACTCACAGAATAGTAGAATTAAACTTGGGCTGTCGCGCAGAAGATGTGATACAATGCGTAAACTATAATTTTAATGTATTTAATTTAATTTATTTACAATCTTTTGCATACAAATTGCCTAGCGGTCACATCATGATCTGAAATTCTAAAATGCTTTTTTATATAAGAAGGAAAAAGTGGCATACTGACACCACACGGAAGCGATGTTCATTCCAGTAAAGTATTCACACAGCAACATTTGAATGTTTTGGCTGACTGAATGTACCCCGGTACCATTGAATAACAATTTATCTCCGGTCTTGAGTGAGGAATGTGTTAAAGCATCTTATCAAACTCGATGAAAAGCGTAAGCATAGCGGAAGATTGACGATCGGTGAAGATATAATCTCGAAACTGGAGATTTGGTAGGATTTTTTTGTCGACGTGAAAGCGTCGTTTAATAGGCATGTACCTTACTATATACTTCTAAATTCTGCAGAATGAGAGACGGGGAATTTTTTTTTCTCGTAAGAAGGAAATTTTTACGCATGTTGGTGTAACTTTTGCGAAGTGGAGGGCAGATTCATTTTGTAACCGAGGAGAGGGTAGCTGCGTTAATTTTTGGATGCCGTCAGGTCAGAAACGAATGCATGCTTGTTCATTTTTGAAAGCAAAATGAACATATGCTCGTTCATTTTTGAACACTCTGCCATTCGTTTTTTAGCTGAAGACGAACGGAGACTTGTTCATTTTTGAATGCCTGTTCAAATTTGAATGCGTTCAGAATATTGACAAGCTCCCTTAAGAAGATGATTACTAAGGCCCAGACCCAGGTGATTTACTCCTTAGGGCATCAATGAATCAGGTGAATATAATTCCAGGGATGAACTATATATTCTGAAGTAACTCCATGCCTTCTAAAGAATCTGACTGTGGTGGTTATTTTGTCTGGCGATAAAAACCATATGTTCCTCTAAACAGTTGTCCAAGGATGTCAAAATCAAAATAATTCACTTTCACCAACAAGGAGAGGGCAACAAAAAACTCTCGCAACATTTCAAACTACCCATTTCTATTGTCAGAAACATCTTTCGAAAATGGAAAATAAATGGAACAATTGAAGTCTATCTGAAATTTCAGATAGAATGGCCCAAGATCTGGTGAGAAATGCTCAGAAGAACCCACGTCACTGCAAAAGAATTGCAAAAAAGAGTAGCAGACACAGGTCTAGTTGTTCACTGGACAACAATACAGCGTACCTTAAACAACAAAGACCTACATGGCAGAGTTGTGAGAAAGAAGCCTTTCTTACAACCTCAACACAAAATTAACCGTCTAAAGTATGCAAAAGAAAACCTTGAGAAACCTCAAGCCTATTGGAACAATGCGCTTTGGACTGACGAAACCAAAATCAAACTTTTTGGCCACAACCAAAGAAGTTACGCTTGGAGAAAAAAGGGTGAGGCATTTGTAGAGAAGAACACGTTGCCAACTGTTAAGCATGGAGGTGGATCCGTTATGCTTTAGGATTGTGTTGCAGCTGGGGGCACAGGCAATATTGTGCGGGTGGAAGGAAGAATCGA
The DNA here is from genome assembly GCA_029692085.1 of Gymnothorax javanicus. Taxonomy (NCBI): domain Eukaryota; kingdom Metazoa; phylum Chordata; class Actinopteri; order Anguilliformes; family Muraenidae; genus Gymnothorax; species Gymnothorax javanicus. The sequence continues at coordinate 45,380,428 of CM056201.1, forward strand.
TTCCACCAAATGTCAAGACATTCTAGAGGCTAATGTTCGAAGCTCAGTCCCGAAATTGAAGTTGAAGAGACGTTGGGTATTCCAGCAAGACAATGACCCGAAGCCAGTGGCGGCTGGTGAACTGCCGATAGGGGAGGCTTAAAACAATTTTCAACAGTTTTCATTTATGACGCAAACCGATTACGACTCCGGACTTCTCAGGCTTTTCTTTATTCAGGGATTAGAAGCAATGCATTTGTTTCATGATCGTTTAAATGAAATAAGATCATTTGAAACGTCTTTATGAAATTCCATTGCTTCCAACCCCTCCAGTGCACAAGGACTTCAATTCCGCGCGAGAATCTCTTCCATACCCGTTGATAGAATAATTGCTGACTGCAACAGAGGAATGTAAATATGCCACTTAAACTCACACCGAATGCGTGAGAGTTGACAGGTATGCGTTATAAATTAAAACTGGCCACACCTGATAATGTTGAGAGTTATTGGAGTTTCTGTAATGATAATTTAAATGAATGATTGAAAACAGGTTGTGACCAATCATTAATTTTATTTTAAGGGATTGTTTTGAGCCTCCCCCATCACCAGTTCACCAGCCGGCACTGCCCGAAGCATACCTCAAAATCCACCATGAATTACCTCCAGGAAAGATGGATAAAGGTTTTGGAATGGCCATCACAGTCCCCAGACTTGAATACCGTATTATTGAAAATCTGTGGAGAGACCTCAAACATACCGTGAATGCAAGAAGACCGAAGAATATTTCTGAGCTAGAGGTGTTCTGTCAGAAAAATGGGGGAAAATTCCAAAGACAAGAATTGAAAGACTCTTTTTTTTGGCTACAGGAAGTGTTTGTAAGCTGTTATAGCTGCCCGAGGAGGAGTTACAAAGTACTAGCTGACAGGGTTCCCAAACTTTTGCACAAAGCCCTTTCCTTGTTTTCTTATTTTGAAACTGTAAAAAGTTAAAAATAAAAATTATTCTTGCTTTAAAATGTGATGAAATGTGTCATGTTTAACTTTGTAGCATTTAGTGTTCAAATTTGCTTTCAATCACTTGGAGATTAATTGTAACAGACATTTAAACCAGGGGTGCCAAAATTTTTGCACCCCACTGTATACTTCCACCGAGCAAGCATTGTGGCATTTGTTCTCCGTAACCAGGCTGTCCTTTTTGATCCTGGGGGTACGGCGTGTGAGTGTGGCTGTCCTTTTCTGACTGGGACTGAATGACTGGGACTGATAAGAAGTGCCTGAACAAGACTCCGACGTGTTCAAGATAGTAGCGTACATAAGAGGTGGTCGAAGAGTTATTTTATTTTTTTATTTTTTACCTGTTTTGGAAATTGCTGCTAAATGTGCTCTCTTTCAGTGCCGTTTCATTATTGTAAATCAATTGTTTATCTTTTTTGTCAGTTTGGAAATACTGCCTGGTTTTGGAGGAATGGACTCAGTTCACTCTGCATGATAAGCTAGCAAGCCAGGAAATACAATGAGTGCGTTTACATGACGTTAGAGAAAATCAATTTATTGCATTAGTCTGACTAAAACTGGACTTTTAGTACATGTAAACATGTTAGTCCGACTGGAATCGTACTAAATGGAATTTCTTAGTCGGAATTACACACCCAGATAATGCGGTAACTAGTCAGATTACTCCTCCATGTATATGCTTGAATCGAACCGAACTGGACTACGTGCTCTGCACGCGCTCCATAGTTCATCATACAGGCTTTGACCCAGAAGTCTTGAGGACTTGTAAACATTAATCTATATCAAACACAGTGGAGCCAGTATCTTTGTCTCTATTGCTGGATTGGACACTTGCTATCCGCTTACACAGAGAGCAGCGTGCACAAACCGCTGCCATTAAGAAGTGTTGCACAGATTGTGTGAACATAACACACGTGTATGGCGATGCAGTCCAGATCCCTAATAAAAGCTTTGATTTCCTGACAGACAAATCAAAAATTTCCTTGTAATACTGCTGTATGTAAAGCTAAGGTTTTGAATATTTATATTATTTTACTAAAGTTAAAAGTGTGAATAATGAAAGACAAATCCAAAGCAGATAAGATTATGGTGATGACAATGTTATATTTACTGATCTCCTAACAGCAAGGGAAATTTACGGGGGGGGGGGGGGTCATGTTGTCAGACTACAGGAGTTTCGGGCCGATTTATCCCTGATTCACCCCTTCCGACAATCGGCAGAGAAATCTGGTCTGGGACCTTGGTCGGTACTGATGTTCGGTCTAAATTATTTGGTAATGTGAGGGGTTTACAGATCCAATCTTAACTCTCCCGGCCTGCCCACAGACTCATCGGGGCCGCCACAATAATTTCAATCATATTTGATATTTTGGAGTGAAAATCTGGATGATTACATCATTGCTTTCCACACGGGATCACAATAGCCAATGGGAAAGACAAGACATGAGCTGACGGATGTGAATGAATATGAATAACGTCAGTTATTCAGCTGACCACGTTACTGTGCTAGGGTAAACATTTATAGCCCTTGAGGCTAAGATTGTTTAGTATACTTCATTGTTGACAGATAGTAAAACTGCAAGTTAAAAACTCACCTCCAGTTCTCGCTGAAGAACTGACAACCCGTGCTGACCTCCCCAACCATTTCCTCACTCAGACTCGTTTAACCCTCTGCTTTTTCTTCTCACTGCAAATCATTACTGCGGCGAGTTTCTGTACCATGTCTGCCTTCATTTTGCTTACATCTGCGGGCTTCCCCATGAGATCACATGAGATCACGTCAGGTGGTGCACTGCTCCCTTTGGCATAATAATCTTAATACCCTGTAGTGTGTGATGCACCATTGTTTTCAAATCTTGTAGTCTGCACATGTTTGAGATTAGACAGAAGATATTCTGTGAATTTTCTCCTTATGTGTGTGATGCAACCCAAAATTGGTTAGGATTTTAAAACTACTTTAGTCTGAGCCTGGCCTCAGAGATGGTGGCACTAGTCTGAAGTCATGTGATGACCATTCCAGTATTATAGTTCAATGCTTGTGACCTCCAGACTGATTAGCAACAGCTCTGTACTCCGCTCAGTTTGCAAGTTTGTGCAGAACAGCAGCAATCCTTATCTGCAATGGCATTGGTGCTTGAACAGTCACGTCTTGGTGGCTCCTAACTTCTTCCATGAATTCGCATAATTTATCGAATGACCTCAGCGTCATCCAAAAACTTTCCCTCCACTCGCCATCAGAAAACTCTTTCACAGCAACTCTCTCCCACCAGTCTTTTCTCCTGACCAGCATTCAATATACACGGGATGCCCAGGGGTGTGTTTACCAAAAACACAGATGCTAACTTAACATAGTTGGAACCACTGACTGTGAGTGGACGAAATATGTAAGTTGCTAACTTAGTTAGCACCAAGCTTTTGGGAAACGCGGGGTAGTAGAGAGGGCACAAAGTGGAGCATAGCCAAGGTCGCACAGTAAGAGCAGTCCAGGAGCATGCGCCGTCGCTGCCTGCCTTCAACTGATACCATAACCACCAGGGATAGTGTACATCTCAACTGTATGAAAAACATAGCACACCGCACGTACAAAATGTACAGAGCTGCAAAGTTGCCCAGGTTTTCACCACCTGCTACCAGTTTGCCACCAGCTAACTTGTTTGTCGATTGTTTGGTCTATGATGTAAGAGGTTAACCAGAAAAAGGTCCAATAGAATAAGCTGAAAGGGTGCATATCGCCAGTTCGCCACCTATCATAGCAGAGACGGACGTGCTTCGGTCAATAAACTGATTCCCCTACTGTGCATGTATACTGAGATAAGGACAGTAGTCTGATTAAATGGCCTAATCAAACTGTAACCATAGCTCGACTTAACTGTGCATGTAAACATACTGAATGTAGCTGAACAAGCCAACAAAACATGCACAGGTCACGCTTTTTTAATCCACTATGAAGTGAGTTATGAAAAGTTAAAATGCATGATCTGGGGAGAACATTAGTTGCAGGAGTGGGAGCTTGCTAAAACGGTAGCCTATTTAAATGAGGTTACTGATGGAATAGGACCAGGTGGCCTTATAGTTGTGAGGTCATTAACCGAGTGGGAAAAGGTGAAAAAATCAAATGTAGCCGAATGGACCAGTGGAGTGCGCTTTGGTAACGATTTATTTACCACATTATGAAGCTAGAGCTGAACAGTTAAATGCCTTATCTGGGGAGAATGAGGTGGTTGGCATTAATGTTGCCGAGGCTGCAAGCCGCTCCGATACAGATCCATGTGAACCCCAGCTGATTTGGCAACACAGGGTCCCCTGCTGTATGGATATATGAGGCAGTCGTATACATCAGATAATGCTGCTTATAAACATAAGGAAATTCTTCCTGCTGACATGGTTGGTGACTTCATTACCCCTTCCAGGAATGGTGAGTATTTGGTGTAAGAATCATAATGTTAAAAGACCTTGAATAATGTTTGGTTTTAATTTTTCAGACATCCAAACCTAAGCTCTTTTTATTGCAATATTTTGGCTTAGTTAACATAGCTGAGAATGTTGATACAGCTAACGTTACTGTTCTACGAATTGAGAGGCAAAAAGTTTAAAGTGTGATTGGAGAGAATTTTAGCGGCACAGCTTGCTAGCTAGCTTGTTACAGTGACTTTCCATGTAGCTAACTGACAAAAAAATGATTGGATAACGTTACATTTGGGAGATCATGAAGGAAGGGGAGGCAGTCATAAAGGTATGAAAATGCTTCTTATATGCCCTGATGTGGTCAGTGAGTTTATGTAAAGGCCTACACAACATTACACGTTATGGGAACTGCTACTGTTTGGCTGATTAATTTCAATCTCCTGAAATAATGCTCCATTTTATCACTGTTAATTGATTGCTTACCTTTTCCAGTCTGTTTGGGAAGGCAGAGTTCGCTTGCAACTGGATTTACCATGTTGCTGGAAGCCTGCCTGGTTTAGCAATGGTCTTGGTTTATTCTGTGGAAGTGGAAACCGTCATACAGGTCAGAAAATGTACATTATATACATCTTAATGTACAGTATTCTTGTACATACTGATGTTGTCGGTGAGTTTATTTGCCCATTACGGAAGTGGTGATGAACTGTTATCTTCTCGATTGTTTGTTCTATTTTAACATTGAGCTGCTGTGTCATTCATTATTATTTGTTTATTTTGTATGCCCTCTTGCCTCACTCCTACATTGTATTGCTCTATGCGCGTACCTGAGCCTTTTTCTCCAGACATTGTCGCAGCACTTAATGTTTGCATGAATCAATTTAACACTTTTGCGAGCACCGGTCCAAAGGCGGGCTGTTAGGCATAATTGCTTTTTTATACCGTCAAAAATTGTGCTGTGTTGTAGAACTATATATTGTTCGAAAGTTTGAGGACTCAGCATTCTAACAGCGTAAGCCATTTTATAATGCAAATGAAATAGTGATAATAGTATTTAAAATTGTGTCATAACAACCCTCAGCCTGACTATGCGATTCTATAAGTTCAGTTGTATAGGGTGGTTCAGATTTGTCAAAAAACATTTTGAAATTGATGTTCTTACCTTGGTAGCAGTCCAGAGATAAAAACCTGCCATAGTTTGTAATCCACAAAGCAAGCAAGCTTGGACTAATGTTACTAAATCGACTTTGACATCGAAGAAGTAGCGGCACTTCTTCGTGAATTACACTATAATTGGCTTTTTTACTCATGATGCAGTGCTGTAGATTGTACGGTAGCCCTTCAGGAGCAAAATACATTAAGTGCACTCGCTGGCTATTATGTGCTGATGTAACAGAACAGTATGTGTTGTAGCCTATTAGCCCTCACTCCAGTGTTTCCTGTCAAGGGTGGATTTTGTCAATTACATTACATTACATTGCAGGTACTTTGCTGACACTCTTATCCAAACCGACATACAAAAGTGCAAAGGTTTGGTACAAAAGTGCTGAGCTCCAAGGAGATAAGTTAAAGTCATAGACTGTATAAAAAGATGGACGCAGCACCTGGGTCTGAAAAGTGAGGCCGATGCGGAAATCTCAAAAATTTGCATTCTATTTAATGGCCAGAAGATGGCGACGTCGGTGGTTGCAGAAAGAAGTTCAAATTTGTAGAAGTCTATAAGAAAATGACCCTACTTTCCCACCTGATTTTTATTTCAATAATGATTTTCCACATTATTTTATGGTAGCTATCTCAAGTTTCAAGTCTCCTTCGATATTTCTTGATGTTCATTTTTGTAAATTATGGTCCCTAATAGACTAGAATAAAGGATAAAGCCAGAATATGCTTTAGGGGCGTGGCTATCCTCTGGTCCTCGTCCGATACGGTCAGATCCACCCATAGATACAGGCCTCGCTCCTCCCTGGATCTTCAATTCACGCTCTCATCCGATAGGAATCACATCCGGTTTCAAAATGACAAAATGGTGCTGTTCAAATTGCCAAAATCGAGTCTTCCTAAATGGTATGCTGAAACCAATGGATGACGTCACGGTGGCTTCATCCATCTTTTTATACAGTCTATGGTTAAAGTGCTAATAGATCAGGTGACATGAGTAACACTAAGTGAAATTTGTAAAAATAGAACAACCCGTAGCCAACAGAAAGAAACCAGTAGAGGTAACCACAAAGGAAAAACGATCCAAATTTTGCATTTTTGTATATTTTATATATTATTATAATATGTATAATGATATATCATGTTATATATTTTTATAATATTTTATAGATTTTATATTTTTTGTATATTTTTTCAGAGCTTTGTTTCTAAGATGGTTTTGAATTTGTAATTCATCATTTCTCCACAACTTGAAAATGTGACTTTGATCATTTTTCCATTGTGGTCTTCAGTTAACAAACGAGCTAAACGACAACAATCAGGCATTGTGGGTCATGACATTAGGAGAGTTACACCGAGGGCGATGAAATAGCGGGAAGGTGGAAACTGAAGAGGTGAGTTTTCAGGCTGCGCCTGAAGATGCTCAAGGACTCTGACGTCCTGACCTCGATAGGTAGATCCTTCCACCAACGGGGAGCCAGGACAGACTGCAGACTTGAGCGGAATGAGCAGGAGTGGAGAGGAGGTGGAGCCAAACGACCTGAACTGGCAGACGCGAAGTGGTCTAGCAGGCGTGTATGGTCTAACCAGCTTCTGGATGTATGTCAATGAAGCAAAGGAGTTTTGGAAGCAACTTTATTAGGCAGACATAATCTCACGCCAGTGCAGGGAAATGGAACTGTATATTGGAGTGAAAATTTTATGAAATATGGGGATAACAACCTGAAATAAGGAAGTTGTGAATCTACTGCAAAAGCAAATACAACTGTGGCTCTGAACACAGGGAAATTGGGACCCTCCAAAATTGTTTGTTGAAACACGCATGAACATAACCAAGAAAAAAAAAATCAGTCAAGTCAGCCAAAAAAATCATTTTTGTTTACAGAATCATAATATTTGAATCTGCCGTTCTTAAGGTATCTGGCTATGGCTGTATTATTTTTCTAGGCTGAAGAAGCTTAGTCACAGTGCCACTGGGGCAGGAGTGGAATGTTTTTCTGTCAGACAAAAACTTATTTCCAGCATTGTTACTCATTTTGAGTAATATTCTCAGTAGTTCTGAGTATTTGAGAGCAATCTACTGAGCGTCACCTATCAAATGAGCCTATGATCATGCCTGTAGTCAAAGTGGTTCAAGAACAGTAAGCATTTTAGTTATGGAGGAAATTTGCTCAAAAAAGTACTGCACATATAAGGTTTAACAACAATGTCAGAAGCCACAAAACTATTTTTACCATAAGCTGATTCATTGTACCACATTGACCTGATTGTGCGTCATAAAAGAGTGTGCAAGTGAACTGAATGACTGTGCTTGGAATCACATAACTTATTACTTATGGTACAATGGGGATGCTGATCATGACCAACACTATCAAGTGGTTTACAGTTCCCTATGAGATCAACAGAAAATTGCCAATATTTAAAAGTTACCTGGCTGCCATACTACATTGCCCACATTTCACAGTACAGACCCACAGCTTCAAAGTATACAGTAACACAAAATACAATGCAGTTTAAATTATTGTCCCACCATTACCTTGATCATCCAATTAGCCTGGTGGTCATATGACTGCAAAATACATAACATGGTTGTCATCTCATTCTGGTGACTACAGTTTATACGATTATGGATGCAACAATATAATGTTCAGTATATACAACACCATTCCAGAAAAGTTGGGATGCTCTGAAAAATATAAATAAAAACGGAATGCAATGATTTGCAGATCATTTAAAACTATGTTTAATTAAAAATAGTACAAAGACAACATATCAAATGTCAAAACTGAGAAATTTTATTCTTTTCTGGAAAATATCTGCTGATTTAGAATTTTATGCCTACAACACATTTCAAAAAATTTGGGACAGGGGCATGTTTACCACTGTGTTACATCATCTCTTCTATTGACAACACTTTGTAAGCATTTGGGAACTGAGGAGAACAAGGACTGTAGTTTTGAAAGCAAAATGTTTTCCCGTTCTTGCTTGATGTTGGATTTTAGCTGCTCAACACTTCACATACTCCTTTGTCGTATTTTTTGTCTTACAATGCGCCAAATATTTTCCATGGGTGACAGGTCTGGACTGCAGACAGGATAGTTTAGCACCTGGACTCTTTCGCGATGGAGCCATGTTGTTGTAATATGTGCAGAATGTGGTTTGGCATTGTCCTGCTGAAATAAGCAAGGCCTTCCCTGAAAAAGGCATTGTCTGGCAGCTAAAGTCCCAAACCTGTATCTATTGTTCAGCATTAATGGTATCTTCACAGATGTGCAAGTTACCCATTCCATGTGCACTAATGCACGCCATACCATCACAGATACTAGCTTTTGAATTGTGCGCTGATTACAAGGCAGATGGTCCCTCTCATTTTTAGCCCAGAGGACGGAGCATCCATGATTTCCAAAAATGATCACACTCTTCGATTTGTCAGACCACAGGACAGTTTTAAACTTTGCCTCAGTCCATCTTATATGAGCTTGGGCCCAGTGGGGGTGGCATTTCTGGATCTTGTTTATCTATGGCCGGGTTGTCCAATCTTATCCATAAAGGGCTGGTGTGGGAGCAGGTTTTTCTTTTGGCCCAGTGCTACAGCACCTGATCCCCTATTTAACTGATCAGGGGGTTCAATCAAGACATTGCTGAGTAGAATCAGGTGTATTAGTGTTGGGCTGTGACAAAAACCAGCACCCACACCGGCCCTTTGTGGATTAGATTGGACACCCCTGATCTATGGCTTTATCTTTATATGAATGTTTTGACTTAGTATATTTGTGGATGCAGTGATGAACTCTGTTCACTGATGTTTTGAGAAGTGTTCTTGAGCACCATGCATTGATTTCCACTACAGAATCCTGTCTGTTTTTAGTGCAGTGTCATCTGAGCACCTGATGATCATGGCCATTCAGCGTTCGTTTTCAGCTCTGTCCCTTCTCAGTAGTCGCTAAATCTTTGTATGATATTATGTGCCTTAGATGACTAAATCCCCAAATTCTTAGCAATTTTACATTGAGGAACATTGTTCTTAAATTGTTGAAATATTTGCCCATACAGACTTTTAGAGAGGTGAAGCCCTCAACATCTTCTGAAAGTCTCAACCTGTTTTATGGCCCATCATGTTACTGACCTGCTGCCAATGAACCTATTAAGCCAGAAAATATTCCACGGGGTGTATTTTTTTTAGCATTGTGCAACTTTTTCAGTCTTTTCTTGCCCTCGTCCCAACGTTTTTGAAATGTGTTGCTGGCATCAAATTCAAAATGAGAAAATATTTAAAAATGAATAAATTAATAAAATTTCTCAGTCCCAACATTTGTTGTCTTTGTACTATTTTAAATTAAATGTAGGGTTTAAATTATTAGCAGATCACAGCATTCTGTTTTAATTTACATTTTAACAGAGTGTCCCAACTTTTCTGGAAACTGGGCTGTAGTGCTGCATTATGCAGCATTTAGTAAATAATCCCTTTGAACACTAGTGATAGATTGAATATCCTCATCCCAGCTTCTATCTCAGGATGCTTCTCATAACACACCGGCTGGCCATCAGTCCAGTGTGTGCGGCAAAAGTGATGTCACACCTCAGCGAGACTTTCGCCTGTGGCTTTCCCATTATCTATGGAAAACAAGATGAATGTTGCACTTACATGCATAAACTACCATTCCTTACTTCGCCGAGTTAAAAAGATGCCTTTTAAATAAAGTTCAGATTTTTAAACTGTGCCCTGCCTAATTATTCAATTTAGAAACAGAACTATGTGTCCAATGAACTAACTAAGATGTAACGAAGCGCCTGATTCATGCTTTTGCAGTTCAAAGATTTAACATCACTAGTGATTTAATACAGCATCTTTAACGCCCATAGGATGAAAAATGTAAAAATTGTGCAATACCTCACAAATTAGCCCTCTGAGAAAACACCGTTGTCCTAATGGTGACAAAAAAATTTCGCCTATGTGCTGCATCATTTTTATTCCCTTTTATTTTCACATTTTCTCTGATTTAGCTGACTCACTGGGTCCAGCTTTAGCCAAGTGTCACCCGGTTGTTGTTTCACTGGATGGGTCAGTGGCTGTTTATACAAGTTGAGTGCAGCTTATTAGACTGTTTGCCATTGGCCGGTGAAATACCTTTGCGTGGCTGTGCCCTGGTGGCTCATCGGTCTAAGCGCGCGCACCATAAATGCTGTGTCCTTCCCGTGGCGACCCGGGTTTGATTCCAGCTTGGGTCATTTGCTGCATGTCTTCCCCATTCTTCTCCCCAACTTTCCTGTCTCTCTACACTGTACAACTATCAAATAAGGAAAAAATCAAAAAAAAATCTAAAAAAAAGAAATACCTTTGCGTAACAACATCATAGGACTCCAACCGATTTTCAGAGTTAGAATTAACTAGCCCAAGTCACATGGACTATAGACACAGATGGGTGACAAATCAACGGAAAAATCAAAACTGAGTGCCAACACCTTACTAAGTAAGTTTTCGTGAGGTGTTGGGCCTTCACAAGCTGTATGATCAGCTTCAGCACACCTTGGCTTAGTGTCTATAAGGGTGGAACTGTACTGAAGGGATGGAACGCCTTTTCTCCTGAGATAATCCCTCATTCTGATGATGGTAATGGAGAGCACTGTTGAACACATTGTTCCAGAATCTCCCATCTGAGTTTAGTGAGTTTGAGATCTGGTGGACTGTGAATTTAGTGGCCTATTAGATCATTTTCATTGTAGATCCAGTCATTCACTTCTTGCGCCCTGAGAGGCTTGGTCCATTGTCATCCTCAAAGAGACCACCCCCATTATGGAAGGACTGCTTCATCATAAAATATAAAGGAGATCACCCAGAATAACTTCAAATTTATTTTCGGTGACCCCTCCACCTTTTAGGGGACAGGTGGACCTTAAACATGTCAGAGAAATGATGCATTTGTATTTGTTATATTTGTGTAATTTATTGAACAAAAAAATCTATCCACCCGTACCTGACCTTATGTGAAAGAGTTGCCTCCATAGTGAATAAAGCAACCAATTATACAAATTCAGTCGATAATTGGGTTCAGTTTTCCAAGGGGCACCCAGGCATGATTACTCCCAGCCCAGTTGAATCTAAAAAGAACTTAAATCGAACTTTCCTGGCTATCTAAAGTAGGAAAAAAACAGCATATGATGCTATGATCTAAACAAATTCAAGAACAGATGAGGGTCATTCCATGTCAAATCATCAGATTTTCAAAACATTTGTCACCATGTAGTCATAGATTGCTTCCATATTTTCACATTAGATATGGAATTATGTATTAGTGATGAACAAATCCTAAATTTCAGCTCATTCGGACCAAAAAATGAATTTTTGGTGAATTATTTTCTAAGGGTACTGTCCATCAGTTTTTTTGTCAATTGACATTTTTCTTGTATTTAACATGGCATAACTTTTTTATTATAACACCTATAGCTTTGAAACTTTGCATCTATGCTAATGTTACACTGCTTAATCAGAAAATCTAGTCCAGTTTACTTTATCTTTCTTGGTTGTGGAGCTATGAGGACACTAAAAGTGCCTTTTGTTCAGGCAGTTCCATGTTTAGGTCCCCAAAGCACCCCCAATATAAACCCTATCATAGGCTCTCTGGAATTTTTTCCATTCATTTGTGTCTGCTGAATATAAATCAGGCTGAATTCACCATGAATTCATCACCAACTGCAGTCAGTACCTTGCCAAATGTGAAAAAAAAGCTAAAATGCCACCTGTTCAAACCCCCTTATCTCCAGAGGCACACCTTGGATTTTCTTCTATTTTTTTTTGACTGATTCCTCTACTGTAGTAGAAAGACCACTCCAGAAATTGTTGATGTGTTTTGACCAATATAAATTTTGCAGGCGTCTGAACAGTAAACAGTAAGTAATTGGACTGGATTTTCTAAATAAGCAGTATAACATTAGCTTAGATGCAAAGTTTCAAAGCTATAGGTGTTATAATAAAAAAGTTATTCCATGTTAAATACAAGAAAAATGTCAATTGAAAAAAAAACTGACGGACAGTACCCTTAGAAAATAATTCACCAAAAATTCATTTTTGGTCCGAATGAGCTGAAATTTCGGATTTAACAGTGATATATATTTATGCAGCTGCATACAAAAAATTAGCAAAATTGAGAAGGTGGTGGTGAGACCCATTTGATGATCTGACATGGAATGACCCATGAGAGACAAAGTTGTTGATATCTATGAGACTGGAAAGGGTTTCAAATGCATTTCTAAGACCCTAGGACTCCAGCAAACCATGGTGAGCGCTATTATCTATAAGTGGGAAAAACTTGGAACAACGGTGAACCTTCCCAGCAGTGGCTGGTCAACCAAAATTCCTCAGTGCATCGATTACTCTTGGTGGTTGCAAAAGAACACAGATCCTCATGATTCCACTATAGGAAACAGACTTGGCAAAAATGGCATCACGGGAGAGCTGCAAGGTGAAAACCACTACTGATGAAAAAGAACACAAAAATTGGTCTCATATTTGCCAAAAAAATTTTGATAACCCCCCAAGGCTTTTGGGACAATATTCTGTGGACTAATGAATCAAAAGTGGAACTTTTTGGAAGCCGTGTTCCGTTACATCTGGCATAAATCTAACACAGCATTCCACTCTAAGGACATTATACATAGGGGAGACTGGGGTCCGATGAGCCATGGGGGCCAATGAGCCATATCGCTATTTTGTGATCAATCGATGACAGAGCTGCTTAAAATAGGCAAAATACTTGACCATTGACTGATGAGTCATGGCGATAAATGAGCCATATCACTATTTTGTCTATTTTAAACACCTTTGGCATCGATTGATCGCAAAATAGTGATATGGCTCATTGGTCCCCATGGCTCATCAGACCCCAGTCTGCCCTACAGTCCAACACGGTGGTGGTAGTGTGATGGTCTGGGGCTACTTTTTGGCCTCTGGACCTTAATCACTTGCCATAATGGATGGAACCATGAATTCTGTTCTCTACTAGAAAATCGTGAAGGAGGATGTCCAACCATCATTTTGTGACGTACAGCTCAAGTTGGGTTATGCAGCAGGACAATTCTTGAAAGCACACAATCAAGTCCACCTCTGATTGGCTCAAAAGAAACAAAATGAAGATTTTTGAGTGGTCTAGTCAAAGTCCTGGCTTCAATCCAATCGGAATTCTGTGGCATGGCCTTAAACAGGCAGTCCTTGCTCAAAAACCCTCTAATGTGGCTGAATTAAAACAACTCTGCTAAAAAGAGAGGGCAAAAATTCCTCCACAGTTATGTTAGAGACTCATTGCCAGCTATCGCAAAGGTGTGATTGCAGTTTTTGTGCCCAAGGGTGGCACAACCAGTAATTAGGTTCAGGGCAGCAGCTGTTTTTTTCATGTGGGTGATATAAATTTTGAATACTCTTTACCTTCAATAAATAAAATGATCAAAAACCAGTTATTAGGTTCAGGGCGGCAGCTGTTTTTGCATATGGGTGATACTGGTTTTGAATAACTCTTTACCTTCAATAAATGAAATTATCATTTAAAAGCTGCATTTTCTGTTTACTGACATTGTCTTTGTCCAGAAGTAAAATTAGGGGAATGATCTGAAACATTCAAATATCACAAGCAAGCAAAAATAGAGGAAATCCAGAAGGGGGAAAATTCTTTTTCACAGCACTGTATATCTAATTTATCATGCTCAATATTACCTTGGTTCGGTCAGTCTGTTACATTTATGCATGCTGGTAAAATATATTGCTATTCATATAATTTATGCAAAAACAGTAAACATAATTTGACCATGCAATCTTCAAGACAGGCTTATAGTCAGCGGTGCCAGGCATGGAGAACCTTGCCCCTCACACATATTTTAGCTGTTCAAAGAGTTGATCCACTGTTTGGGTGCATGTGCTCTTGGGTTTGATCAAATGTCATGGTACCAGTGAGATTCCAAAATATCAGGTCCTATCAGTGATTAATAGTAACCAAGTGCCTGTCTTCATTTGGTAATGAGATGTAGTGTTTTGAAACCTCGTCATCATTGGTCTATCCTTTCATGGTCACTCAAGGCCAAAGGTTATGGTGTCATTTTAATCTCCATTTATGATTTCCTATATGTGTTTAATATTAACCAAATGGCAATGCACAGTAGTATTTAAGGCATAGGGGGCTCTAATTTCTTGGCGCAGCGCAGGGTGGCGCAGCTTGGCGCAGCCCATGCAGTGGTAATTTCGTCCAGTGCAGCCCGCGCAGTGGTAATTTCATGCGGTGCAACGCTGTGCGCAGCCATTTTGGCAATTTGGTAGACGGACGTGCGCCGAGATGGGTGTGGCAGCGTGGTAGGGGGAGGTGTCACATATTCATTATGACTCAGTGACAATTTCGTGGCAAAAGGCTCCACCGAAAGTGCACAGAGAGCTCGCCAGCTCCAACCTGGTTTACTTTCTGTGCAGTGGTAATTTGGCTGACCGGCGTACAGTGCGCATACGTCACCGAAACCTCACAGGCAGGTTTCCAGAATGTCAGGCACATTTCAATGCAATAAATAATTACAGCAACCACTATTTAATGTAACTATCTGAATCAGCACATAAATTATACTATCTATATCGATTGTCCTGATGTCAGATCAAAGAGAGAGAGAGAGATGTGTGCATGTGGGCGCGTGAGTGCGTGTGTAGGCTATGTGGGTATGTGTCCTTCAGCTGCTTTCACACCGGACGCGAAACGAATTTTTCGCACGACTGATTACATTCAAAGTCAATGCAAAGACTTTGCATTGACTTTGAATGTAATCTGTTGCGCGAAAAATTCGTTTCGCATCCAGTGTGCAAGCGGCTTAATACTATCATTGTCACTTAGGTTTTATCGTTTTTAGTGGGGGAAAGGAATACAGCCTGATTGCTATGATCTCATACTGAGTTAAGATCACTTTTTGAAAATAAATGTGTAACCTGTCTTGCATTGTTGTCCATGCATATTAATCCCAAAATTTTAAGCAGCAACAGGGTGTAATAATAGGAACACGCTATCCATCGTTTCTCTTCCCAATAATGCAGGCAGAAGAAATAAATGAGCAACCATCGTATTTCATTCCAACTTCATAAGTTTGAATGATCTGACGTAGTTTCGTTTTGAAATTCCATTCAAGTTCGCTAATGGTAATAATTTGCGAATGCCCTAGCTAGCCAGCTAACTCATATTCGTAATGCTTAATATAGACGTAAGGGGTGCAGAAAAAATGCCTGAAGCAGCAAAGTAAAATGAAACATTAACGCATCATGCAGATATAGGACAGAGGCTTTTTTATTCCAACATTTTAAAGGTGAGGAGAGGAGCTCATTTGATTAGTGAAGATTTGACTCGGCTGTGTTAAACCCACTCACGGCTTCTCTCCTCCCTCTTTGCCACTTGGGCTGGCAGGAGGGATAGAGGCGGGACAGAGGAGTACTTGCGCTGGGCACGAAATTGCAAAATAGGCCTGGATACACCCCGTCGGCGGCGCTCCCCCCATTCTCCACGCCTGTGCCTGGTCAACGAATTTAGAGCCCATAGCCCTGCTGAAAAAAGTCAGAGAAACCATTAGGCAACCATTAGGCATATTCTATTGGTTTCTTATGGTTCCTGGTGGTTTTGTAATGGTTTCTAATGGTTTCTAATGGCTACTTAGGTTTTCCTAATGGTTCGGTTTGTTTATCTAATGCGATTCTTTTATCTCCTACACAAATCCACAGGACTTTAACTGGTCCCTACTAATGGTTCCTACAGGAGTCTTAATGGTTCCCACAGGAGTCTAATGGTTCCTACAGAAGTCTTAATGGTTCCTACAGGCGTTTCTTTACCGGTCTAATGGTCACTATACAGTGGTTCTAGTGGTCACTACAGGGTGTAGTGGTCTCTAATGATTCCTAATGTGATGGAGGAACACAGATGTTATAGCCTTCGTTGGTGATCATATCTGTGTGATTTCTAGTGGGTCCTTGTGTAGGCTATACAGTATGTTCATAGATTGCAGTGTTCAGTGATTTCATTTAATAAGATCACCAAGATCACCTTTGGTCTTTTGCAATTAAATTTGTGATTAAATTATATTTGGCCTTTTGTGATTAAATCATTGTTCATGACTCATCCATTCAAGAGGAGGGAAAAGAACACAACCTGATGGTTTGATAATTCATGTTCTGAAAAAATTTAATTAAAATCACAAACTGCAATGAGTTGTCACGCCCCATATGTCCTGTTCCCAGTTCGGAGGAAAAAATATCCAAATACATACACAATTACACATATGTATAGACATGTCTCTGGTGCCCAGTGTTAGGACTCTGCTATAATTTCTGTTGCAGCAGTAGGTTTCTCAGTATGTTTTTCTAATGGTTTTAGATCCTAATGGGACCAGTTTTCTAATGGTTTTAGCTCCTAATGGAACCAGTAGCTTTCTAATGGTATTACATTCTAATGGGACCAGTAGGTCTCTAATGGTATTACATTCTAATGGGACCAGTAGGTCTCTAATGGTATTACATGCTAATGGGACCAGTAGGTCTCTAATGGTTTTATATCCTAATGGGACCAGTAGGTTCCTAGTGGTTTTACATCCTAATGGGACCAGTAGGTTCCTTATGGTTTCTTCTAATGGTTCCTAATGGGGTTCCAATTCCCATTAGACCATTAGAAACCTAATGGTTCCTAATGGTTTTTTTCTAATGGTATTCTACTGGATTTTTCAGCAGGGAATGTGAATTCTGCGATTCAGATCCTTGGACCCCCGACTTTGACACCAAGCAATCTTTGAAAGTATGCACTTTTTACTATAGCAATGGATAGGATTACATTTTTCAAATTGGGAAAAGGAAACATTTAGCTTTGATGTAAATCAGACCATTTTTGACAGAGTTATGGCCAAACAACTATTTTGACCTTGTCAGTGACCTTGACCTTGCCCTTGACCCAATTCATTCCAAAATTTAGTAGGATCTATTTTGGGTTATTGCCCAACTTTTGTGCAATTTTTATGTAAATTGGGGCAGTGGTTTTTTCGTAATCTTGCTAATGAACAAACAAATAAATGAAGTAAAGTAACCAAAAAAACCTAGTCGATTGCAATACTCACACCCCGCCCCTTCAGGGGGAGGGTGGGGGGAGAGGCAAAATAACAATAATCCTATGATTCAAGTTCATGTCATTCTCACAACAGTTGATTAGACAGCATTAGCATGTGAAGTCACTTGAGAATACATTTACATGAAAAAAAAAAATTGACCCTAAAATTGGAGTACCAATTGCAGGTAAATCGGAGTACCTACCAGCCAAGCAATACTCCAGTGATTCCTGGGATGTTTTCTCCTTACCTTACTGAAAGCCTTGCATGTGGTTATTTGGTAATTCTGTAATTAGAGTATATTAGGTATCAATTTATTAACTCATAGCAGTATTTTCATTAAAAATAAAAAAAAAGATGCAAGTAAAAGAATGACTTATCCCTCCTGGATATGTTAGCAAAAATTACCAGACAATGGTTTCGTACTTAATGATTTGTATGAATTATTTCATTAAAAGGACTTTTTGATGCAATAACACTGAACATTAATAGAAACAGCTATGGGAACATCTACTAGTATAACTGCTTCACAACTGCTGAGAGGTGTTAGAGTGTATGTCTTCCTTTATTAAGAGTTCCTCAAAGACCTAATTTTGCTCTTCCCCTGAGTAATTTACTCTTATCTTTCCAGACACTCCTTTCCTTGTTTTTTTTATGATTGATGGTTGAGATTGATTCAGAACAAAGTTGGACATTGCAGCGGAGGGCTGGAGTCCATTTGTAATCATTTTTATCATTTTAATTAGCTGCTGCTCTGTCCTGCAGCTTCAATGCTCTAGAAACAAATGCATCCCCTAAAGCCTTCATTAAAATCCAAAGCAATAAAAAAACACATATCCTGCCTGTTTCTTTTCTTATTTTATTGTTCCTCTCCTTTAAAAGACAAAAAACAAACTTGCAATATTCAAAAAGGGCAACATGGCTTTCCGAGCACGTTTGACTTTTGACTCAGGGTCTTAAAAATGAAATGTTAGGTTTTACTTTCATTACATGTGTTATGTAAATGCCCTCTTAAAGACGATAGACAAAGATGCTGTCTGTGTCCAAGGACGATGGGAACAGACTTCACAGTAGGATCTCGGGGCAAAGCCTTGTGATGGGGTGGACAGCCATTTGATGCTGATTCAGAATGTCTTCTCCCCCGCAGCGAGGCCTGTGACTACATAGAGGGATTTTGCACTGACATCACATTGTATCCTATCATAGGGCCTCAGGTCTGCTGACATCATCCATGCAACTGTCTCTGACATTACAGCCATCTTGTGTCCCTCTGTTATACTCTAACATACGTTCATGTTTGCGTTTGGCTTCCTTGACGAACCCGCACCCTTACACACAGGCTTACACATGTAGATACAAGCACACACATGCCTACATACACAAAAATAACCAAGTGCTAAAAAGGTCCCTGGTGACATTTAGCGTAACCTATTTCACTTGTCTGCCCCAAGTGTCATTTGATCCTACGACATTGGCGGACCCCTTAGGGCTGCACATCCCCTGTTAGTACGTTGAATCTAAGTGACTCGCGTTGGCAGGTCTAATGCTCATTCCCTTTCCTGCTGCACCTCCCACTCATTCCTAACCCCAACCCCCATACAAGATGAGCTTAAGTGCTTGGTCTGGTGTTGCAGCAGAGAGCTATTTACTCACTAAGCTTGTGGTTCAGGATATTTTGAGTTATGCTCAAGGGGTAAATTTTCTGTGCCTCGTGATGCACTGACCATGTCTCCCGTTTTCCTCTGTCCTTTGTCTTTCAGCCGCTGGGGTGCAAATGACTCTGGAGTTGCTGGAAACCAGGTTTTGGGCGATTGCCAAACAGGTTAGCAGGATAATCTTCTTCTGGAATATCAGTACCCACAAACTCCAAAATTACATAAACTGGTCTCCCCAGTGATCTCCCATGTTTAATATCATGAACGTACCACCTTCTCAAAGGCCTCCCCACAGCTTCACACATTTCTGTGCCTGAATCTGTAGGTCCCTGCTGACTGACTGTGCTACTCTATGGCTCAGAAATTTGGAATCGTTACTAATTTTCGCACATTGAATTGAAGAAACTTAGTGTTACCAAGATAATGATCCATAGCCTCAACTCAAAGTCTGCAATGACTTCCTGGAAGCACTAAGAGCTTGCTTCTCGCATAAATTTATTGTGCTTGACAAATAAAATGAAATAATAAAAAAGAAACTATAAAATATGGATTGGTTAGCTCAATCACCTATTTGAAATTCCATAGAGTTATTGCAGAATCACCTGGATTGTAAAGTTTGTTAAATGTGCCCATCTTCA
This sequence comes from Gymnothorax javanicus, assembly GCA_029692085.1. NCBI lineage: Eukaryota > Metazoa > Chordata > Actinopteri > Anguilliformes > Muraenidae > Gymnothorax > Gymnothorax javanicus. Next base: position 45,400,369 of record CM056201.1, read on the forward strand.
AAGACGCATCTGTGGAACCACATTGAGAATGATCTCACGGAAAAATGAATTTCTGAATGCCTGAAATTTGCAAAGCAGTCAGTGAATGATTGAATTACATGGTGCATATTTTGATGTGAAATCAATAAAATTGGTAATTGTGTTATTTACCTCTTAACATTTTTGTTCCCAAAAGATTTTATTGAATGTAAGAGCGAGAACTACTTAAATGATCAGTGATTCCAAACTTTTGAGTTGTTGTCTCACAGGAACAGAATTGCCTGTCCTCGGTGCCTTCCATAAATCTGAGCGCATCATGACATATCCGACTTGTCCACGAATCCAACCAAATTAATCCATCCATGAACCGTTTCAGAAGATACGTAATAGTGTGACATTGCAGTCTGTGCTGAGAAACCATGCTAACTTTATTACAGGATATCTAGCCACGGCAGCTAAGATTGGCATCATTGTAGAAATGAGTGCGCTTGGCAAAGGAAATATAAAGTAGATCAGCTCTGGTTTAGTGCAGATAGTACATACTGAAGCCTTACAATCATAAGGATGTCACTCGCACTGACTTTGTTCGTTCCATTTAATTTGTAATCATGGAACTTCGACCTGCATTATGATTTTTCTGACCAGTGATTTTACCATAAACCATTACTCATGCTCAGTGACTCTGCTGGAGCGGCGGCAAATTATTACAATGTTATTCATAATAATTCATTATTATGCATGTGCAAACTTTGAGCAGTTCTTATGATGAAAAAATCAATCACAGTGTATGGGAAAGGCAATCCCATGAAGACATAAGAAAGTGATGGGGGGCGGGGGGGGCAGCTGAGGCACAAGAAGTGGAATGGTAACCTAATCTCCATCTGCCATATCGTCTGGCCGCAGTAATGACCTGCATCTAAAACAAGGACTTATTTGAATAAAGGGGCTATATGTTGCATTGTGAAGACTCTGTAAAATGTTCAATGTATTTGCAAGATAGATAACTTCATGTACTGCAGCATCTGTTTATATCCTCAGAAAACACATTCTGCTATGATCTTGTTTAGTTACATCCTCCTCATTTTCAGACCAGATAATACCAGCATTGCTACAATTTTGGTTGCTTTATAGTTTAAAGGCTTATTCAGCAACCCTAAGTTGGAAAAAGCACATAAAAACAGAAGGCAGTGATTTCTACATTTACTTATACAATAGTTTGCAGAGATGATTATACACCACCACTTTCATCTAAAACGGGTCCTAATATATTGCTTCTCTATAATTTGTTGGTGAAAATGTATTGAAAAATACTATTGTTGGCAATGAGAACAAAAAAAAAAAAAAAAAATCCCACAAGTATATTGAGATAAAATATTGGTAATAAACAAAAACACATTGTGGCCTTACATGATGCTGAAGAGGTTAAATGCTGTCATGGCACTGTAAGAAACACCATGAAGCATTTCAAAGAGATGAAAACTAGTGGCAATAGAGGCGAAAAATGGAAGTAGAGTGCCTCACCTGTGGCATGCTGAAGCTTTTCTCTATTAAAGTATTAAGTTACACGTATGACAGTTGTCGTAGAAACTTGAGTTTATTAATTTAATGGCGAAAAGCATTAGCATGCTAGCTAGCGATTTCATCCAATTGACTTGAACAGACTAGAAGCTTAAAGGGGAACTCAGGGCTAAATCATAATACTGTTTTATACAATCATAATTAGTAAATAAATATTGTAAAATACAAAAATGTGGAATTTTTGTTTTCAAAGACGAGATAAATGAGGTTTTATTCCCCCTAATTAGTTGTCGTCTGCTTCAACGGTCGCGTGATAATGAAGTAATGTCGCCCTAGAATGACGAACCGTCGCCCTTCGCCCACAGGTATGCACTGTTATTGTGTTGGATAGTGTGATTGTTCCAGTCCATTATTTTATGACAAAAGATCTTTCAATATGGCCCATTGGCTAGTTGCACGAGATGGTGTTAAGTACTTTCTGAAATACGCAGGGTTGCTTCAACATTAACGGTTTGCTTCTGTCACTTATCAGTCTATATCAGATGCTGAGCAAATGACAGGTATATCATCCCGGATGTGTGATTTTAGCTATCGCCGATATTCCCAGGATTTGGCTTAATTAACCACGAATGATGTTACTTAAGATTTGTCTCGATTACCTGTGACTGATGTTTGTTACCGTTTGGCACTCTTAAGGAGACATCAGCTGCTCCAGAAACGAAAGTGGGTTTTTAACTAGCATCACATTTCCAGCCTTTTCTCACTGATGACTGATGAACTGGCTTTAAGCGACAGACAACAAATGTGAAAATATCTGGTAATTAATGTGTAAATATTCCATAACGTCGAAATGCCCTTTCATGAATCTAACATTTGATTGACGCATATTTTAATATTGTCGATACTTCGTTTACCTTTCCACTCGGCATCAGTTGCACTCTCAGGACCATCACTTCTTTAGCTATGGTTAGCTGAGTACATCTAAGAAAACCATAACGATGTAGCAGAACTAGCTAAGTAGTTGCATCAGAAAATGTTGAAGTAAATTCACTATAAAACCGAAACAATTAAGCCAAATCCTGGGAATATCGGCGATAGCTAAAATCACATATCTGGGATGATATACCTGTCATCTGCTCAGCAACTGATAAAGACTGATAAGTGACAGAAGCAAACCGTTAATGTTGAAGCAACCCTGCGTATTTCAGAAAGTACTTAACACCATCTTGTGCAACTAGCCAATGGGCCATATTGAACGATCTTTTGTCATAAAATAATGGACTGGGACAATCACACTATCCAGCACAATAACAGCGCATACCTGTGGGCGAAGGGCGATGGTTCGTCATTCTCGGCGACGTTACGTCATTTATCACGTGACCGTTGAAGCAGACGACAACTCATTAGGGGGAATAAAACCTCATTTATCTCGTCTTTGAAAACAAAAATTCCACATTTTTGTATTTTACAATATTTATTGACTAATTATGATTGTTTTAAACAGCATTATGATTTAGCCCTGAGTTCCCCTGTAAGCTTTTTTCATTCTCCAATTGCAGCTCGTTCCGGTTTTGCTACCATGGCCAAAATTTAGATTTTACTCAAAGTCTCATGGTGGAAGATGGATTTAGTTTCGTTTTGAGTCATTTTTTGCATAAAATAGCTTCTACACTCATTTTAGGATGAGCTTATTAAGCTGCGCCCTGGGCTTATTAACCGGCTTTTCTGAGCACAGAATAGATGGGGAAGATTCGGGACCAAAGCAGATTGGGCTCAGCTTATTAACCAATGGCTTATTAAGGGGAAATTTCAGTAATTCCTAACCCACAGTATATCCAGACCTTTCCTGTGACCCGTATTTGGCTGATAAAAGCAGTCAGTCATCAGCGAAGTTTTGAGAGCAGATCATTAATCCTGATCTGGGCTCGTGAAATCCGCTCGTTTCCTCTTCACAAAATCTACCCATGCCTTTCGAATTGTGGGGTTCTTTGGAAATTCATGGACCATAATGCCTCTTCTTGCATTGGCCCTTTTGTTGCAGCTGTAAACAAGGCAGATATTTGGCATTCTCCCAAGGGAATAATCCACAATTACGAATCACTGAGTCCAATGAAATTGGCAATGTGTTCTCTCCCACTGACTAGATATCTTCTGTGATGTAATAGCCGAAGATATCCGAAGATGAATTCTTTCTGAGATGATCGCAATTTGCAGTGATTTAAATGCAAATAAATTTGTAACCGCCAATTACATTTTTAAATGACCAGTGCACAAAGGGTGGACAAACTTAAAGATTCCATGGTCTAAATTTTATTTTGGGATGAACAAGCACTCTAAGCTCTTCTCTACCCCAGGTGAGCGTGGTTGACCAAGGACTGAGCCGAAAGGACCTCCTTTTCACTCTATTTGGGTTGGAATAGGGGGACATCTCGAGACCCACTACAAGAAAGAAAGAATTATGGATGAATTCCACCCAAGACATGCGACCTAACTACTTGGTGGAGGATCGTTCAGAGAGGCAGCAGAGAGTTTTGCCTGGTTCTGTTCCTGGTTCAATGGAAGCTGGACTAAAGGTGAGGGGTGGTGCCCACCATGGCGAAGAAGGCCTTCTAAAGCCAACCAGAAAATTGTGGCCCACAATCAGAGACAACCTCCTGGGGGATGCCATGGAGATGCCCCACATAGTGAGGGAGGAGTTCCACCATGGACAGCCTTTCTAGCCGGACAAAGTGGGCTGCCATTGAAAAAATGACCACAGTGAATCCATCAGACTCCAGCAGCCTAGTGACAAAGTCAGTGACATTGCATGCCTGTGGCTGGAGGGGAATGGAGGAAACCACTGGACTCTACCCAGGCGCTGGTATCACAGCAACATAAGCCAGGTGTCCTGCAGAACAGTAGGCCTCCAGAACCATTGACAGATGAGAAACAGTGGATGGTATACCCCAGAGTGGTATGCCAAGGGGAGGCATAGGACCAGGTGCGGACTTCGGTTCTCACCTCTTCCAGGATGAAGAAGTGGATCTTTGGACACCCCTTTTGGATGGAGCTGGACCAAAGGGCCTCCTCCACGACGTGCTCCAACTTAATGGCAGCCAGCAGGCATCCATCATTAACCACAGTCTTCAAATCCTCCGCAGAAGACAAGCTGTATGGGCCTGACAGGACAGAGTCCGCCTTCAGGCGAATGCCATGGAGAGACAGGAGAACGTTCTGTTAACTCTCACTGAGAGTATTAGAGCCTTGTCCATGCAAATCACAAAAAATGTTGCACAAGCACAGTCCGTACATCTTCCCCGAGAGCCAAAGCTTCAGTTACCCCTAAGGTATGGAGGCGAGGCAGGAAGATGTAAAGATTTCATTGCCTAATGTGAGATATTTTTTAAAGCGCAGCATTCATGGTTCGAGAATGAAGAGTCTCGGGTTTCATTCATTTTATCCCTGTTAACCGACACAGCACTCACTTGGGTTGGCCCACTTATTCGATCTAATTCACCGTAGTGAATACTGTGGAGACTCTCGTTAGAGAAATAGTATCGGTGTTTGATCAGGATGTTTGTGGCCAGGACGCGGCTACGCGTTTAATGCATCTAAGGCAAGGCTCTGTCGCTGCATTTTCAATCACATTTCGCTCCTTGGCGACAGAGACAGACTGGCCAGAAGTGCCTCTTATGACAGTGTTCGTTCACGCTTTGGCTGAGGAGGTTAAGGACGCTCTTGCTACATTGGAGCCTTGTTTGTCTCTAGATTCGTTGGTTCGCACTGCGGTGCGAATTGATAATTGCATCCGCGAATGTAACAGGGAGAAATGTACTGCATTGACTCTTGCTGGCAACGGGGTTAATGCTACTAGCAGCATGCATACAGCTCCCATTCCGTCCACTGAAAATTCCACTCCAGGTGAGCCTATGCAGGTTGACGGCTCATATGAGAGCCGGGCACGTAAGCCCGTTTGGAGACGTATAATCTGCTATAATTGTAGCAAACGGGGACATATCCGTCCCCGCTGCCCTGAGCTTCAGGGAAACGGGAAGTCCCTCTAGTGGTATGGGGGGCGCTAGAGGGACAGACCCAATTTCTCTTCCGATCTTTAATCCCTGTAGAATTGACTGTGGCGAGACAGAGAATATTTATCGAAGCTTTTGTGGACTCTGGCGCCGTGGATTGTTTTATGGATTTAGAGTGGGCTAGGAGACATTCCATTCCTATCCGCCCTCTTTTACATTCATGCTCTGTTAGATCTTTGGACGGTCGCCCACTGGAAACTGGATTTATAACCGAAGTTTCTGAATCATTGACTATGTTCATCTCTTTTGGTGGCCATTCTGAGGAGGTCCGGTTTTTTTATTATCAGTTCTCCTGCTTTCCCTGTCATTTTAGGACACTCTTGGCTACGGGAACATAGGCCTCATATCATTTGGGGAAGTCAGGATAACCCGATCGTCCAGTGGGGCACTGATTGTAGGTCCCACTGTAGGGACAGTTTGGCGAGTCATCCCGGGCATCGACCTATGGGGGAGGCTGACGCCTAGAGTGATTCTGAGGAGTTTGCCTCACACAACCCTCCTAATCTACAGAAAGGGGCGGAGGAGGGGTTGGAGTGGGATCCTCAATTTGACTGGCGGCAGCCAGAGGAGGATTGCTATGTGGAGGATTTCTCTGACTCGGAATCTGACATAGAGAGGGCAGGTTCCGAACAGGGTGAGAATTTGGGGGCTGCTCTGAACTTTTGTCTGCCTCCTAATGTTCCTGACGATTATGCTGATCTCGCGGAGGTTTTTAGCAAGCAACGGGCCTCGACTTTACCTCCTCATCGCACGTTCGATTGCGAGATCAATCTACACCCGGGTACCACTCCCCATAGGGGTTCATTATACTCGGTGTCAGGGCCTGAGCGAAAGGCCATGCAAGAATATATTCAGGAGGCTCTGGCTAATGGATTTATTCGGCCCTCCACGTCTCCTGCCAGAGTGGGGTTCTTTTTTGTGAGCAAAAAAGATGGCGGCCTGAGACCCTGTATTGATTACAGGGGCTTGAATAATATCTCAATTAAAAACCGCTACCCACTTCCGTTGATGAACTCCATGTTTGAACGGCTGCAGGAGGCGTTTTTTACTAAGCTAGACGTCCGGAATGCTTATAACTTGTTTCGGATCCGTGAGGGGGACGAGTGGAAAACGGCATTTAATACTCATGACGGGCACTACGAATATTTGGTCATGCCGTTTGGATTGGTTAACGCCCCCTCTGTGTTTCAGGCTCTCGTTAATGACGTCCTCCGAGAGATGTTGGAGAGATTCGTCTTTGTCTACCTTGACGATATTCTGATTTTCTCTTCAACTATCTCGGAGCATAAACAACACGTCAGACAAGTGCTTGAGGCCCTCCTCAAAGCCAAGCTTTTTTTCAAGGCTGAGAAATGCATTTTTCATGCCAAGACAGTTTCGTTTCTTGACTTCATTGTTTCGGAAGGGTCGGTCCGCATCGATCCTGACAAAATGGCAGTGGTCAGGGATTGGCCTGCCCCTCAAAACGCGTTAAGGAGGTGCAACGGTTTTTGGGGTTTGCTAATTTTTCTAGGAGGTTTATCCGTAATTTTAGCGCGGTAGCTGCCCGCCCCCATTATCGCGCTCACTAAGAAGAATACCTCCTCGTCATCTGCTTGGTCTCCAGCAGCTGAGGCTGATTTTCAGGAGTTAAAGAAATGATTTAGCTCAGAACCCATTCTCGTTTTGCCGGACCCCTCCCTCCCATTTGTTGTGGAGGTGGATGCATCAGAAGTCGGGGTAGGTGCGATTTTGTCCCAGCGCCCCCTCCGGGACAATAAGTTGCACCCATGCGCCTACTTCTCCCGGTCATTGTTGGCGGCCGAACGGAATTACAGCATTAGTGACCAGGAGTTGTTGGCTGTCAAGTTGGCGTTAGAAGAGTGGCGCCATTGGTTGGAGGGGGCTGAACATCCGTTTGTGGTTTGGACGGATCATAAAAATCTCCAATACATCCAACAGACTAAAGAACGTAATTCTCCGCAGGCGCGATGGTCGTTGTTTTTCAACCGCTTTAACTTTACGCTAACCTATTGCCCAGGGTCTAAAAACATCAAGCCCGACGCTTTGTCGCGGATTCACGACCGCTCCGGTCGCGACCCCATTCCTGAGCCAGTTATCCTGGCAGCTCAGATTGTGGCTCCCATTCAGTGGGACGTTGAGTCTGTTGTGCGGAAGGTGTTGAGAATTGATCCCGGTCCTGGTGGGGAGCTGCCTGGCTGTTTGTTTGTTCTTTTGGCAGTGCGGTCCCAAGTTCTCCAGTGGGGGCACACTTCCCGTCTGGCGGGTCACCCGGGGGTTCATCAGACCAAGCAGTTCTTGGCCGATGTTTTCGGTGGCCCAGCATGATTGAGGGCATCCGGGAGTTTGTAGCAGCGAGTTGTATTTGCGCTAGGAACAAGACTTCCCACCTCCCCTCTCTGGTCTGCTGTGGCCGTTGCCCGTGCCTAAGCGCCGTGGAGCCATATCGCTCTTGATTTTGTTACGGGGCTGCCTGTTTCGGAAGGCAACATGGTCATCCTGGTCGTGGTTGACCGTTTTTCTAAGGCCGTCCACTTTATCGTGCTGCCCAAGCTGCCTTCGGAGCGGGAGACTGTCCTTCTTGTTGTAGATCATGTTTTCGGGCTGCATGGTCTCCCTCAAGATGTGGTTCCTGACCGGGGGCCCTCAATTTACGGCCAAATTCTGGTGTGCGTTTTGCAACCAGTTGGGGGCCACCGTGAGCCTTTCCTCTGGTTTCCACCCAGAGACTAACAGGCAGACAGAGCGAACCAAGCAGTCTTTGGAGAATACTCTTCGATGTTTGGCGGCTGACGACCCATCTTCGTGGAGTCGATTTTTAGCGGGGGCCGAATACTCCCACAATTCACTGGGTAACTCCTCCACAGGCCTTTCCCCGTTTGAGGCTCAGTTGGGTTATCAGCCTCCACTGTTTCCTGAGACTGACAGGGATTCAGAGGTTCCTTCGGTTAATCACTTTGTTCGGCGTTGTCGGTCAGTTTGGGCTAGGGTCCGTTCCTCCTTGTTGCGCTCTGGATGGAAACAAAAGACCGCCGCAGATAGAAGGCACCATTCAGCCCCATCTAATCGGGTTGGCAAAAGGGTCTGGCTTTCCACGCGGGACCTGCCCTTGAGAGTGGAGTCACGGAAATTGGCTCCCTGCTTTATTGGTCCTTTTAAGATTGTGCGAAAGATCAATCCTGTCACAGTCCGGTTGAAGCTCCCTAGATCCTTACGGATCCACCTCTCTTTTCATGTCTCCAGGCTCAAACTGGTTAGCACTTGTGTCCTGGCTTCGGTCGACAAACCCCCGCCGACCGCCGCGGATGATTGAGGGGGGGGGCGGTTTACACTGTGCGTCGTATTTTAGCCGAGAGGCGTGTAGGTCATGGAGCTCAGTTTTTAGTCGCCTGGGAGGGTTATGGTCCTGAGGACCGGTGCTGGGTCCCTTCTCGGGATATCCTGGATCCTACCCTTATTTCGGAATTCCGTGCATGGGGCTCTCTGGGAACTTCTGGGGCTGTTCCTTTGGGGGGGGGGTCCTGTCATGGTTTGTGAGGTTTGCGTGTTGTGTGGACTTTTCTTTGCGGCTATCGTCCTGGGACGATATCGAATTCCTGGGCCATCGAATTCTTTACCCAGCTGGTTGATTGAGCTGGGGCAGCGCTTTCCCAGAATCTATATAAGCAGGAAGTCCGGCACGCCTCCTTCGCTAGAGTGTCTGTGTTAAGCTTCGCACTATAGCCAAAGATATCTATAGTCAGGTTTTGTATGAATTTCTATCTTCTAATTATTGGAGTTTCTTCTCCCTTTTTCTATCTCGCTTTGCTTCCGTGGTTCGGACTGTTATACATCCTTTGGAAGCGCAAGTACTTACGTTTGGTCTATATTATTTTCTGTGTTTGTACTGTGTTCGTGCTACTCTCTTTCTCTCTGTCGTTGCGCTTGGCCTCCGTATACTACCGGCCATTACACCCGGAGATGAGCTTGCTGTTCTACCTGCCGCTCCTTGAGGCCTGCATCGATCTTGGTGGCAAGGTCAATTAACTTGTCAAGGTCAGGCGGCTGGAGGTATGTGATAAGTTCTTCCTGTATCTGCTCAGATAAGCTGCACAGGAAGGTGTCATAGTGGGCCCAGGGATCCCAATGGGAGGAGGAAGCCAGTGTGTTTAAGTTTATGGAGTAGTGGGAGGCAGGCAAATTGCCCTGGTGAAGCTAAAGGAGGCGCCATGCAAAAGAATATCCAGAGCAGGAGCAGTCAAAGACCTTCTTTTTCTCAGGAAAGGTGGAGAAAGTGTGTAGTGCAGAATCTCCAGCCTCCGAACACATATCATCCGAGTCACATGTGTGCCTCAGTAAAGTGGGTGATGGCAAATGCTACCCTGGATCGCTCAGTGGAGAAAGAGGTCAGCTGATGGTCAAAACCATGGAATACTCTGACAAAAAGCTGCCGTTGTTCTGCTCCAACTGGGGAAGGCTGGGCTCCTGTGGTCTGGCAGACTGGGCTTGAGCTTGCAAAAGGAATGAACTGGTAGCCTGGGCAGTGGTGGCAGAGTCGCGAGAGACATCTGAGATGGTGACAAGCTGAGAGGAGGTAGCCCTGATGGACTGATGGAATTGTTTAATTTCTGCCTCCTGTTCCCCCAGCTGGATTTCTTGAAAGCAGATGGCATCTGAAAGAAAAGGGAGATCTGCTGGGGCAAAGTAGGTTACAGGAGGGGCATGCAAGGCATAGTCGAAGGAGTTAGTCCATGGTCAGAAACCAAGAAGGCAAGCCAAATTAAACAGGGTGCACCCCTTCGAACTGGGGTGCGGGAGATGCCAGTAGAAGGTGCCGCCCGAACTACAAAATTGGGTGGAGATTCCTGAGTACACTGCAAAAGGACGGGAGAGAGCAATCCATCTAAGGAAAGACAGCCCAGGAACTTGAATGCACATATAGTGGAGTAGATAACACAAACAATCATGCATTTGATGATACAAGCATAAAACTTGGAGGAAATATTCATTTTTCATTACATTTTGAGAAAAATGTGCTAGCCACTTGAAATTCCTTTATGGCGGCCATTTTCCAAGATGGTCACCAGATGACTCCCTACTCTGAAACATATGCCAAAAGTCTGCGATATTTTGTTCATATATCCTAATATTGTGACTGATGCAACAGTATGTAGTGTTTTTGGCATAGGAATGCTTGATAGGGACCCCCTACCCCCGTAGCATCCAGTGTTCATCCCCTGTTGTCGCTGAAGAACTCGGACAGTGACAACGGCAGTGTGCAGTACAGGCGAGTCCAGTCTTTACACACTTACACCTTCCACCACAGTCCGTCTTGCATCCACATTTCGTCAGCTCCCGGCAGCTCTTAGAGATGGGCTCAAGAGTAGTCCACACAACCTTCCAATTATCACCTTCTTTCGACCATCCCCAGTTGGATGGATACTGCTGTTCTGGCTGGCAGATGATGCACTGTCCCCATATATGTCCAGCTTGATAAGCAGCTCATTTTGTATGTTCCTTCAGCGCACTTTGAGGTGGTGGGATTAAGTCATATGGCCTCTGCCTCCGTGCAAAGAGATCAAGTCTTGCCTCATCTACAGAAGAAGTTGTACTGGACCAGTATTACTCTGCATGAGGTTCATTTTCGGAGTTTTTGCTTCTCCTATAGGCCTAAAACCTGCCTTCTGCATCATAAACCACTTTGCAAAATGCTTTATTACTACAAGAAACCAGTCTGGGCACTAAAAATTAGGTCAAAGAAGACAAATATCTAAACAATTTTACAAAGAAATTCAAAAGAGTGAACACTTTTTATGCTTTATAACTGTGTTTCCACACACCCATGGCCATCTTGAAAAAATGGTGGCCATATTGGAATTTTTGATGGCTAGCACTTTTTTCTCAAAAAGTGATATATATATAGAACATTCCTACCCAATTTTATGCTTGTATCATCAAATGCATGATTCTGGCCCAAAAACACCTTTAGCTGCTCCACTAATAGTATCCATTAACAATAAAAGTAGGCGAAAGCAGGAGCACAAAAGGAAGGGCAAAGCAAGACAATAGTTAAATAATGAGAACCAATTAGGGAAACTGAGCGAGAAACTGACAAGGACGGCCAAATTTCAGAGGACAACAATTTAAAAAAAACAGCACGTGACACACACATAATTGAGGGCACGAACATACTCTGGTCCTAAAATATCACGTCCAGCACCAATCATTCCCGAGTGAATATTTTCAATAAAATCATTTCAAAGTTTTGATTTGCAATTTCTCTTTGAAATGAATAAGCTAATGGAGAAAATGCAGAGATACGAATCATGCATATAATTTGAGCTGTTGTTATCGATATTTGCATCCACTATGAGTGAAAAGCCTTTTGCATCTCCATATCTGCAGACATTAAGTGTGCAGTGTATGTATTAAACTGCCCAAGTAAAACAGTGCAGAATAAAGAATATGAATAAACTGATGAGGGTTTGGAAATGCATTCTGAATGCTTTTTGCTGAGTGACCGTTCAGTTATTCACTGTGGCTAAGCTCTGCTTGAAACATTACTGATTAAATATGTAGTGTGTTTCTTAGTGCTTTTCAAGCTCCTCTGAATTCTGATATGCTTCAGATTTAATGTGCAAGTGAATGTCCTTGGTGTACACTTAGTCAATTTTATATTACTGTACGTCAGATGAATATGCTCATGAATAACTGTGAAGTATATTTGATGAAAGTATGTATATTTAATGATTCTTTTTAATGGTCATACACACTAGGCCATGAAAGCTGGTATCTATGGACACAAATCAAGAGCATTGTTGTCTTCTACTCAAGAAGATTTTTTAACCTGATTGGAGAAACCCCAGAAAGCAAAGCTGCCAGGGCCTGGTATGGCCAAATCATACCAGGGGATCATAGCACATCATAGATTTCATGGCCTGAACTTTAATTAATGGCCTGAACTTTTATTAATAAAAAGGAGGAAACTGGATTTATAACAGAAAATATCAGATGTGTATTGCCTATTTTTATTGTCTTTATTCCACATGGTTAATAGTTATTGAGGCATCCGTGTTTAATTAGCGGTTTTTTTTGTTAGAGATCATAGTGGTCTTCGTGTTGGAATTGCTCTCTCAGAGAAAAGGGTTCCTTGGTTTATCTCCATAGAGGAATCATTTTTAGTTCTTTATGGGACCCTAAATCATATATTTGAAGAGGGTGAAAGCACCTAGTTTGAATCTTTTAAATGAAAAAGAAACTTGAGCTATGTGAAACTTCGATCCTTTATGAAATCACTGTGGAGCCTTTTTGGAACTTTTTTTTTTTCATTGTGTGGTTGATTTTATTTATTTATTACCCCGCCCCACCGGAAGGGTGAGGGAAGGGGTATTGTTTTCAGTTTGGTTTGTTTCTGTGTTGGTGTGTTTGTTTGTTAACACTCTAGCGGCAAAACTAATGGCCAAATTCACCCCAAATTCAGTATAGGGATTGCCACTGACCCAGAATAGATCCCTATTGAATTTCGTACAAGTAGGTGAAAGTATGCGCGAGGGGCGGGGTTTGTTGTGCCTGGCACCACTTGTTTAATTTTTTTCCCCTTTTTTTAATTTGGCATCTCCAATCCCACCCGAGTCTGGAATGCCCAATTTGAGAGCCATGTACAAAGCATGCTCATGTGCGACCCCATGTTGCAAACTTCGGGAGAGCGAGGACAGTTCGCGGCTCTCCTCCGATGCACGCGCCCGTCAGCCGCTGCTTCTTTACACTCATAGGTCGAAACCTCGCAAGTACAGAACGAGAATGGAGGATACCCTAACGTGAGCAAGCATCGAATCTTACTGACGAGCACCCGGTTGGCCAACAGGAGGCGCTTAAGCAACGAACACAGCAACTATTTTTATTATCCCATCCTGGCAGTCCCTTCCCAGTTTGTTTTCCCTGCAGCGCAAAGCCAATTGTAGGTTGCTCTGAAAAAGCTGCCGACCACTGCCGGCTGGTACGGCCGGGTATCGAATCCGCGCCGTGGTAGTCACCAATGCTCCGCAATGCAGCGCCTTAACTGAGTGAGCTAACCCGGCAGCCGATTTTTATTTTTGACTCTGTGGGTTTCTCGAGAATCCACTCAGTTTGCAGAAATGGAAAAATTAGTGATGGAGTTGGCTATGTCTTGCTTTTTCAGTATTCAAATACTCAAGAAAGTCTAGAGAATTTGACCTCACTTGCTCTTAAAAAGAGAGATGATTAATTTAACAGCACTGCAGTCCACTGACCCAGAAGACTGCAGACCTTCTAGTAGCCAGGCCTTTTAGGACAAGTAGTCTTGTTATTTGAAAGGGTGGCTGAGTACCCTCATAGGGCATATCAGTATGCCACAGAGTTCCCTGCTGCAGGCTGCTAGTCTCCTAGAAGTGGGAGAGATATGATGAATTGGCCACATCCCGGGTATTTATATATTCAGTTTAGGTTTTTCGATCTCGCCTGTGGTCAGTCAGCTAAACTGGCCTCTGTGTGTGCACTGACCCAAAGGTGAGAGGAACACATTACTGCTGTGCCAATTGCAGCCTCCCGAAGCTTTTTAAAAAGCCATCAAGGCTTCCCAGTGCTTGCACAGAAAATGTTTGAGATAATCACTTTGGTTCATTGAGGACTAGATTGCTTTCATGGGATCTTCTCCGCTATTTCTCTTTAAAAATAATGTGCCTGCAATCCTCAATCACAGCAGCCCAGCTTTCCCATCAGGGCATTTCAATAACCCAACAGCTTTAGTCACAGTCTGTCATGTGATGTGTTCATGTTCTTTTTTTATTATTCACTGTGATCTGTCTTTTTCTCTGCCTCCCTCTCTCCATCCTTCCATCTCTTTTTCTCTCTCATACTCTCTGCCTTTATTTTGCTCTGCATCATCTCCGGCAGCCCAACGACACAGATGTAAGTAGACATCCCCTCTTCTTATTATTTCAATCTGCAAGAGTGAAATTAGCAGCTGCAATCTTCGCTCAGTGCCCCAGCAGAAGTGACACACACACACACACACACACACACACACACACACACGCACACAGACAACGGCAGCTCAAGAGCGTGCTCTACTCAGAAAGACAGGACTCAGTGATGAAGAGTTCCTTGCATCCCGTCGCTCCCCCTCTCATGCTTTGCAGGGCCCTGCTCTCGTTGCACCATGTGACCTTGAGTGGGGCAGAGTGACATCATCCACACTTCCTTCCCTCCTTATAAAGGAACCTGAGGCCTGCGGTGGCGGACGCTCAGCTGATGCAGCAATGATGTATCACCTGACTGCTTGAGCTGCCTTGGGCGAGGTGCAAGTGCAGGCGGCGTTGGCATATGTGCTGCTGTTTCCTGGTGTGGTTTGTGAAATTTCAACTTGCTGGGAAGTGGCTGTGATTTGCAAGTGAGGTCTCAGGTCAGCCTGAGTATTAATTGCCAGGTCCGTGTCATTGTTCAGCAATCACTTGAGCAGGACAAGGTTCGTAATCTTTGTGATCGACAAAACAGCAGCTAGAATGATTTTTTTTCTGATGGATTTGTGATTGGCAGGAAGGCAGTAGAACAAGCTCTGATTGGCAGGGAGACAGTGGAACAAGCTCTCCGAGAGGCAAGAAGGCAGTAGAATAAGATCTCTGTTTGAGAGGGAAGATGCAGCAGGCAGAGGAGTGGGCTTCTATACTGGCTCGTCCACAGGGCTGCGGTCGTCCCCAGAAACATGCTACCATAGAGCTTCAGATCAAGGCAGCACTTTAAGCAGGACTTGAGTGGTTTTACCGCTGGCCTAGCCTGCAAGCCTGCTAGCATTAGCAAATGTTGCATGTTTTTTTTTTTTCCCAAGGATTAGCATTTGTTTGAATTAGCTATTGCTACAGGGTTTTCAGGCATTATATTTAGCATCAGCTCTTTATTTGGTTTTCATTAGCATTTATGACTCACTCCTCCAGGACTCAGAGCCCTTTTCATTAGCGGTAGCACCAGCGATTACACACAGCACCTTTAGAAATGCCCCCTGTTGAGGACACATTAAGTGAACGTTCAGGCAATGGAGCCCAAGTCCATGTACCAGTTCAGAATGGGGTGAAATGCACAGTTTTAAACATTTAGCCAGGAATTTGTCCTGAGATCAGCCATTTCCGTGAGGCTGGTTGCTGAATGTGCAGTTCAGTGTGGGTTTTGTGTTCATGGGAGGCAGCATGGTGCTTTTCCAGGTCTGCAGTGCCTCTCTTGGTTTCTCTCTTCTCCTCTCTCCCTTCTACTCTGTCGCTCTGATTCTCTGTTTGCTGTTGCTCTTGTGCCCATTGCACGTCCAATGTCTCCCGAGTCTGTATACTTTCCTCCGTCATCCGCAAATCTTTCTGACCGGCCTCGCATGGGCAATGTGGGCAGCCGAGCCTCAGCTGCTCACTCACACATGAGAGGAGAGGAGAGGAGGGAGAGGGCTGGTGCACTGGGATCTGTATGCAGTCACGCGCACACACACACAGACACACACCCACACACACTCTCAGAATGCACACAAACCTGTACACATACACAAACGCCGACACTTACATGCGCACACACACTCAAATACACGTACAATCATGCACGCAAAAAATGTTTGGTCTCTCGTAATTCAACCAAAGCAAGCTATTCTACTTCCAATCAAATGGTTACCCAGTGACTCTGTCTCCATCTCATGTAAATGCCTCAACCCAAAGTCCAACCTATATATCCCCAGGAGCCACAGTAGAGAGAGAGAATTATAGCCACCCTGGTCTGTTCCAGCTTGGTGCCCAGCATGCAGGCACAATAATTGAATTAACTGTGCTGAGACAGTGTTCTGGTTTTGGTGTCACACCCCAGGACAGCTGGGCTGGGCTCTGTGAAGTAGCTCTTACAGGATGTTCCCTGACAGACACCTGATACAGCCGGGCCTTGGCATCTCGGCCTGCTATAAATGGACCCGTGGTATAACTCAAGTCTTGTGGTATGCGGCATTTGTTCAAAAAGACCCAACTATGAGAAGACATCTCCTTGATTATGTTACCAAGATTAAAAACGGCATAGTGCTCATTGCACTCAGTCTGGAATTCTTATATGCTCACTATTTTCTCTCCTTTGTGCAATAGAGTGATAGCCGAATCTCAGTGAATATGAGTCTGCCATCCACTGTCGGTCGGCAATGGACCCATTGATTGATGACGTGATGTAACAGTCTGTGCATGGAATTGTGGGATTGAAAGGGGGTCTTGTCAAGACAAAAATGGCGATGGGTATTAGTATTGTATTATACCAAAGAGAGGATGCTGTGCTGCCAGAGAAGTGTATGGAAAATTACTTGGAAGATGCTCTACGACGTTGGATTGAGTGTCAAGGCCAAACAACAACAAAATCTGAATCACATGCTACACTTGTGCTAAGATACCATAGTGAAGATATTCATTGTCCGTAGTTGTTGTTACGTAGTTTAATGCACATACTGATACTCATTACTACCTTAGACTCCAAGGTTTTGTTTGTATCAACAGCTAAGTACAATCTCACTGGATTGTATGGGACCGTGCGATACGGTGTCTTTTTGCATATTAATCAAGTATGATGCAACGTGGCTAATAAAGTGCCGCTTATAAAGTTGCGATCTGGCCAGAGAATGTAACTTAGCTAGCTAATAGAGACAATGCCTAAATGATTCCTACCCAGCCACCATAATTTTACGTCTACAATAGCTAGCTAGCTAGCTACAGAGCTACATGAAAGACGGGCTGTTCAGCGCCACCATTTTCATTTAACTCAGTAGCTAGCTAGTTAGCTGGCTACAGCAGATGTGAAATAAAGGTATAGGCAAGTGACGTTGGTACGGTACACTTCAACTGAGCCACATACACAAAACGAACATCGCTTTTATAACTATTTGTGACATCGAGCCCCAATGAAGCTTTGACCTAATTGCTAATAATTTTAATGTTCCAGCTAGTTTGGTTAGCCAGCTAACTGAAAAAGGCAACCTGCAGTCCTACTACCATGTGATGCAGTGCACCTTTGCATATTTAATGTAGCGAAATGTAAAATTGTACATGTAGGTAATAAAAATATTAGACAGGATTACTTCATGGGAGGTTTAAAACTGGAATGTGCCCCACATGAAAAAGATCTGGGAGTGATTGTTGACCAGACCCTCACAGGTTCTATCCATTGTGCCGTAGCAGTTCAAAAAGCCAACTGGATGGTGGGATACATTGCCAAAAGTATTGAGTACAAATCCAAGGAGGTCACACTTCTTTTGTACAACACATTCATCAGACCACATCTGGATTATTGTGTACAGGTCTGGGGTCCATCCTTTAAAAAAGATATAGAGGCCCTAGAAAAAGTTCAGAGAAGAGCCACTAAGCTAATTCCAGGTGTAAAAGATGAAAGCTATGAGAAGAGGCTGAAAATCCTTAATCTTTTTAGTCTTAGGAAAAGGAGACTTAGGGGTGATCTGATTGAGGTCTTTAAATATGTTAAAGGGATTAACAAAGTGAATTATGTTGGATTCCTTTGGCCAAGTTTTGTTAATAGAACTCGGGGTCACAAATGGAAGTTGACCAAGGGTAAATTTAGCACTGATATTGGGAAATATTTGTTCACCCAAACTGTAATTTCTATGTGGAATAGCTTGCCTGACGATATTGTTGAGGCAGAAACCTCGGGAATTTTCAAGAGCAGGCTTGACTTAAAGCTAGATACCATTGAGTCTTTGAGTATCTGAAGTGATATATTCACAATAGGGAAAAAAAACAAGACAAAACTGGCAAGCCTAGTTGGGCTGAATGGCCTGTTTTCACCACTCATGTTATGTTGTATTATGTTTATTTAGTATGATGCAACTTTACATATTCAACCAGACTTTAATCAGCTCATCTGCTACACTATATCTGTTCATTTGCAAAGCAAGATAGCGAGAGCCCACTTCAATCCCACAATGCCTAGCACGTACGTCATCACCCTGGGGGCTCATTGTCCCATTTGATTCCATATTCCCATAATAGAGTATATGTAATTTTCAAATGTTAATTCTGCCCTGCATTAGTATATTGGGCTGTTGCAGCTGGCCAGCTCACAAAGCACTCATGTTTGCAGCAGTTTCGTGGTGATTGTCCTGCTCTTTGTGTAGGCGGCTGCCTGTTCTCATTTATAGTGGTTGACCTAAAGAGACTGGGAGACCTGCAGGAAGATTGTGCACGTGTGCAATGAGTGAGGGGCATCCTTGTCACTGGTGGACGGGATAAAGTGAAGCAACATTACTCAATTTGACAGGAAACCAGACAGACTGACCAGCTCTAATTGTTTCTGCCCTAGGAAAATGTACATTGATTAATGGCATTTTTGTTATGATGTCAGGGTTCATCCCAAATTCCACGTCACCCCTGATAGCGCCTCTGACGTGTTTACTGATTAGCATTCTCTCTTCCATCCTCCAGTGCAGCCGTGTGGATGGTGCATGTCCTCTGGACTGTGAGGGCATGGTGAGTGTCAACATTTTGCATGCTTATTTACCCTTTGAGCTCTACAAGGTTCACCCTCTATATTGCAACAGCATGTCCATAAAAATTTCCCATTCACTTCCTCTGTTTCCACAATGCCTTCACAGGTTTTCTGTCCTCTATGACAGAACTAGGAGTCCAAAACGATGCCCACCATCTACAATGCAACTATATTGTTGAACTATAATCTTGAAAATTTTTATCTTTCCTTTTTCTTTGTCCTTAGTCACATAAAGCCTAGCTCTGCTGCACACCACGGCAGTCAGTAATGCCCAATTTATTCACAATTAAACAGGGCTGCTGTCCTTTTCTGGGCCCGTAGTCTAGCTTACATGATAAGTGCGCAATAATTCATATTAGATCATCAACAGAATTCTCTAGAATAATGACATGGCCTCTTTGCAAGTTGATGTTGTGCCATTTCCCATTACTCTTGAATGTGTCGGGTGAGTGCATGTTGAGTTTAATGGAAGTTTAATTTGTACACTCGTGTGGCTATTTTTAGTCCCATAATGGGAATGTCATGCACAGTGAATCAATGTTCAACGGTTCAAATACAAAACCTCATCTCAGAATCAAACTAAAGCAATCATGTAATTGCAGGCCAGAAGGTTTGCATATTGCAATTATGAGTAATAGCTAACATTGAGGAAAGGCAATTATGATAATATCTATTGCGTGACTGAGTACTTTGAATTTAATTTAAGTGGAAGCAAAACTTAAGGTAATGACGGCTGTATGGGTTTCAAACCTACAGAATAGTAATTTAGCCTTACCAGGTGAACAACTGCAAGCTGACAGATGCCCGGTTTCATGTTGTTCCTCTTACTTTACAGCTAATAAACTGCTACCTTGTGGACAGCAATGGTTTCATCCTGATCACCAAGGACAAGAGAGATGTACGTATAAAACAGGAATCGAGCTCCTGCCATCCTGAAATGACCTACCTATTTGTCCTGTTCTCGGCACTGTCTTTAAGGGCTTAATCGATCGACCAAAATGTGTTTATTGCAGCAGTTTTCACAAGCTACCACAGAACCAATTGGGGAAATACCTATAATGCATTCAATAAAACATGTAGCAGAAGAAACAAATACAGTCTCGCAGTAATGGGATAAATGAATCCTTGTGTTTCCGAAGGGCCCTACTCCAAAGAACACTATTTTCCAGCAAAGTGAAAAAAATCTTCTTTTTTTAACCCATATACTATGACCCATATATTTCTACTTGATTTCCTTTCAAGAGGATGTCATTGGGATACATTCTGCTGAAATTACAAGACAGTTACCTTCTTTGTTATAAAATATGCAGACCTCTCCGTCATTGGAGTTGGGCCCCTTGGAAACTCAATGTATGTGCAAGGTTCTAGCCAGAAATTTTATTGAACGTACCGGAGAGATACTTCTTATGATGTCACGAACCTGGTCACGTGGGTTTGTTGACTACCGTGGTTGGCAAAAAGCCACAACATGACAATTGATTTTATAGGTGAAGTAAAGTTGTCTTCCACTTTTTGTCATAATGCCAGTCAGTTGCAGCATTATTAACTGCATAAACCGTTTCGTGTAGGGTTCAGGAATACATTTCCAACGTATTCCTGATCGAGAACCGAAAAAATCTACTTGGATTGATGCAATTCGACGCAAGAACTGGATGCCGACAACCCACTCGACTGTTTGTACAATTCACTTTCTGTCGGGTCAGTCCCAAGTTATTTTCCATCATTTCTACCATGACATTTTGCTAGGTTTTCGCATTTTATTATTCGGTCATGGCAAGGGAATGATCTTTTTTGTGTTGGGTAATTCGATAGGTTCCTTACTTTCCGATAGCGAGTATTTAAGTGACAGTTCGGATATTAGTATTGGAAAGAATTCTGTTTTCAACCTTCATCAGTATCGACTAAGATCAGTACTTTTTCGGCTTTAATTTTGGGTACCCAGAGAAACATTCGAGTGTGTAAAAACGTCCATCGTACATCCAGTCAAGAAAATTTAGAGTTCAATGTCTACTGCAGCTGTAACGGCGGCAGCCTTGTTACTGATGACACACCAGGTGGCTAGGGAATGCGCAGTATATGCATTCGCGATATTAAATATTAATCATAAATTCTAAACCCCCTTACCACGAATAAAACCCCCAAAATATATTGGCGCCCCTTTTTAAAATCGTTCTGGTAAACGTACGACTGTGAATTACTTTCACTGATCAATGATGTTCAACAAATGTTGAATTTCTGTTCGATGTAGGAAAATCAAGTGATGATCCAGCCGACCCAGACCCAAAGAGGTGTCGTTCCTCCAACCTTTCAGCTTGTAAAGATCCGGAAGCCTACGCGGACCTTCGTTGTACTTAAGCTAAGAGAAATATCTTGCCTTCGCGGTACTGTCAAGGTTTTGTACATATTCAGAGACCGCCAAATCGGTTCCACAACTGCAGGATGTCATACTTCCCCTGTTTTGTTGTATTGATTACACTTGTTCTTGCCAACCACGCTAATGCGTATGGCTGAACATGACGTCAATGTTTGTAAACAATAAGTATCGCACGCCGAAGGAATCAGGATGATCTAATTAATGAATAATTAACAATACAGATTTTCCTCCTTCATCCATGGGTTAATTTGGGTAAAAATTGCTGGTGTTGAAATTTTTTCTCTCAAAATACAAAAACCTTGTTTTTTTTTTGTTTTGCCTTTTTTTTTTAACATCACATTTTCCTCCTTCATAAGGTCTGGTGAAATTTCTCTCAAAAACCTTTTTTTTTTTTTTCACATGCTGATCAACTCCAACTTCTCATTGAATATTAGTCTAGAAAACGTTCTTCATAAGCCCTATTCGGACGGGATTAGTTTGACGTGATGACATGGGGTAATGCAATTATTACCAGGGATTTTAGTCCCGTCCGAACGCGTCAAGTAGGTAATCATTACGGACATTCTCGGTAAAATTTACGGCCACTTTTACCTTCTGTAAAAACGCTCCTGAGACAGTATCTTAGGTAATAGTAATCCCGTGCAAATGCGACCCTCGGTAAATGTTGAAACCATGTATGTAAATATTCCGTCATATCCAGTTTAAAAGTATTTTTCCGCCCTTTAATGAAGATGGATGCGCTTGAAGAAGCACTCGGTTTAGCGGTTAACAAAAGTCCGGCGATGCCTTTTTTCGACGACAGAAGACGTCGAAGACATTAAAAAAAACGCAGTGTCTACGTGTCGGAAAGTCGGACAGGGTTTTAATATATCTCCGTGTCCGACAGTCGAATGGTTTCAATATAACTCCGTGTCCGACAGTCGATTATTGTTTTTAATTTCTTCAAATC